>OX465480.1:19573124-20773124 GCA_950022335.1 Eurois occulta | reverse complement strand
AACGACTGTCAAAGATCTATAAATGACAGCTGAGACCAACGGTTTAACGTGCTTTCCGAGGCACGGAGGAAACTCGTTATGTAATGGGTGGTCACCCATCCAAGGACCAACCTAGGAAAGAAGATCGACCGAAGTAGCTGTTATTATTAAGCCACGAGCTCCTACGATTACCAACTAGAATTATTGATTGAGCGCCGACTTTCAGTCTAAACGGATTAAATTGAATAACAGAATTTTTGATGGCGCAATTGCATATCTGACCTCCATAACTCATGTTCTGTGTACCACTGGTACGATACCCCTTGGTAAGAGTAGTTTTCAGGCTTTCAGGCGTCTGACAACCTGAAACAACTGACAAAAATCTACGAATGACAGCGGAACCCTACTAAGGACCCATTTCACGATGACCGACTACCCACTACTTACCGAATGGGTTCAAAAATGGAACAGAATTTGTTTGAAATTTTAATACCAAGTAAATGAACGGGAACTTAATGGTAGGTGGCGAAACAGGCCCTATGTAACGTATCACCTAGGTTCACACGGCGCTACCTCAAGCTATACATATCCAGTATAACCTGATCTCGCTTTCTATGAGCTTCCGGTACAGTGAGAGATCAGTGTATACTAGATTTAATAGCTTGAGTGGTCGTCGTGCGTACGAGTGTGTCAATTGTTTTGGAGCAGCTTAATAAATTGGTCTCGTTGGTCTAGTAGTCGCAAGTGCGTCTGCTGAGCATGAGGTCTTGGGTTTGATTCCCGGGTAGGCAGTGTTATTGGGTTTTTCCAGTAGGAAATTCTCAATAGCAGCCATTAGTGCCCGATTGATGGCAATATGCTCGCCCCCTATTATATGGGGCTTAAACATAACTTGCGACATGTAAGTGTACTAGTAGGTACGCCTCTGCCTAACCCTTCGATGTTTACAGCCATTATGATAATTATACATGTTAATAAATGGACACTTAACATCCGAAATACAAAATGTAAAGAGCAAATTACAAAAACTATTGACAACATTTTCAGGATGCAGTAGAAGGTTGCTGAGGAATTACTGCCGGAAAACTTTTCCGTATAGTCACAGCTACAGGTATACGGATATAGTGAGGTAATGAAAGTTTATAAATGCATCAGTAGCATCGTACCAAGGTGCAAGTTACTTCGAAACTTGTTGGTGTTAAGTTATTGAAACCTCGATGTACGTTGACAGGCCTGAAGTTTTGTTGTAAGGTAATTAGGTGTTGAGAATACGTGTGTTAAGACGTAGGGTAATATAATTGGTATTCTTATTTTGTTGACTTATCCAACGTAACTGAAAGTATAAATAATAAATTACTATCAAAACTGAAAACCAAAACAACAACAATCCAGCCTAAATGTACCCACTGCTTTGACACACGGCCTCCTCTTTAAGAGAGGGAATGGGCACCACGCGGGCCCAGTGCGGGTTGGTAGATGTCACATATATTATCGTCGAATTTTTGGTTCTAGTACATGCCGGTTTCCTCACGATGTTTTCCTTCACCGTTTTGAGAGCAGTGGTGATGAAATAAATTACACAAAGTAATGTGCCTGACTGGGTTCGAACCCACAACTTACTGTTAGTAAGTCGAGGCCCCCACCACTGGGCCCCCGCTGCTCTCACTGGGCCACCGCTGCTCTCACTGGGCCACCGCTGCTCTCACTGAGCCACCGCTGCTCTCACTGGGCCACCGCTGCTCTCACTGAGCCACCGCTGCTCTCACTGGGCCACCGCTGCTCTCACTGGGCCACCTCTGCTCTCACTGGGCCACCGCTGCTCTCACTGAGCCACCGCTGCTCTCACTGGGCCACCGCTGCTCTCACTGAGCCACCGCTGCTGTCACTGGGACACCGCTGCTTTCACTGAGCCACCGCTGCTCTCACTGGGCCACCGCTGCTCTCACTGGGCCACCGCTGCTCTCACTGGGCCACCGCTGCTCTCACTGGGCCCCCGCTGCTCTCACTGGGCCCCCGCTGCTCTCATTGATCCACCGCTGCTCTCACTGAGCCACCGCTGCTCTCACTGGGCCACCGCTGCTCTCAATCACACAACAACACAATCCTTTTACCTGCTGATATTATAAATGCGAAAGTTTGTAAGGAAGTATGGATGTCTGGATGTATATATGTTTGTTACTTATTCACGCAAAAACTACTGAACGGATTTGGATGAGCACACAGATACTCGTAGTTTATAGCCTGGATTAACATATAGGCTACTTCTTAACTCGGTAGTATGATCCCGTGGGACAATTATTGAACTCCACACGGGCGAAGCCGTGTGTATAAGCTAGTCAAACGATAAAGTGAAGATGAGATTTGACAGTGAATTCTATTGAGAACATTTGAAATTATCAGAACATGCTCTGGAATACTGAGAATACAACATCGACGAATCAGAAAAACAAATCTCGAATCTCAGCCTGGTCCATGACCCCGAAAAAGGCTTGCGCAGATTAAGCCTAAATATAGCTATCCATTGTACTAAACTGGGTACAGTCGGTGTAAATTAGAGCTAATTGACACAAGTATTGCGTTGCGGTCCGGCCCGAACCGACTCCTAAAGTAATTTGGTGCATTTTTTTTTAATACGCCGCGTTCTAGCCTGCCGCGGCTGGAACTTGCGCTTAAATTTAATATAGCGTTTAGATTATAGACTCTTAAGTTTGTGTGAAATGTCATACATCATTTCAAAAATTACCCTGTAAAGACTGAAAATTAACCTCAACAAAGTAAAAAACAGTTAAACTTCAGGTGAAGTTTAAAATTAACCAACAAAGTATTATGCAGTTAAGTTTAAACACAATTGCATATTTCAAAGCTAATATAATTTACAAAGCAGGAGTTAAGTTTAGTAGCCAGACACCGTAGTACTTAAAACTTGTATACCACTCTACAGGTAACCTAGACGTTATTAGTTGAGTTCTGTTATTAACTACAGGTGTTAAGTTTTGTTTACGTGATTCAAGGGTCGGTTCTTAGTTGTTAGTTAGTTTTTTAATCATCATCATCCGCCTAGCCTATTCCCAACTATGTTGGGGACTGCTTCCAGTTTAACCGGACGGAACTGGATATTCTTCTGACGCGACAGCAGTCCAATTTTTTGCAAATAGATTTCACTGCCCAGCTACTTTCCCTACAAACTGGTAAAACACAAAACACTGGTTGCAAGGTCCCGGTACATAAACACTTCACTGTACTTCACGAACCGAAGCCCTTAATGCTCGAAAGACCATGCAGAATTTAAAGCTTGCTTGGTTTAGCTCTAAATCCTGGGTTGGTTGATATTTGGTTGATTAGCTATGGTTTGGTTGTTGGTTTATGGCCACTGGTTAAATTATACGAAATTATATGGTTTAAAGTTTATATTGAGACTGGTTATGAAATGATAAATCTAAGCTAAATCAGCACTAAGGTGGTTTGATATGATTTGGTTGAGTTACGCGATTGGTGTCCGAACACGCTCTAACTTGGTAATACTTGCGTTACATGCATTTATGGAAATGCACGAAGGCAAAAGTGCTGTTCAGTTGCAAATATTGTACCGAACACAGGTTTTTTACATGGAGCGACACAACCCGGTTAGTACTGGGTAATGCGATACCTTTTGGTAAGACTGGTTGTCAGACTTTCGGGCCACTGACTACCTGTGCTAGTTAGTTATTTATTCGCTTCAGCTAAAATACTAGGAAGTGATGAAGGGCGGGAATTATGAGAGACTGTCGTATGTTACTTTGACATTCAAAATTGACTGAATCCCAGCTCACTTTTAAGTTTAAACTTAGATTTCCAGACTAGGTACTTTTAAAACATTTTCTGCCAATAAGTTTTTGTATGAGTAACGGGGAAAATTACAGAGACGAGCTTGCATTATTTTTACCAAGCTGGTATTCAGCTGCATTCATTAAAACTGGGATCCAAACCGACTTACGCCACCAAGGTGGGCTCAAATGTTCATCAATTCTGCGGTTCATCAATGAACATGCGGGTCACCTTCTGCGGCCGTAGTTCTTCATGAGACACGCGCGCAGAGCAGGCCACGCTGCCATCCAAGGCTTGTGTTGTACAGATGAGAGACTCCCAAAATTCGACATTGCAGCCCAAGTAGCATCCAGTACTCATGAAGCACTCGTCTTTCTTTTATATTGCAAGTCATAGATAAACGTTGTATAAAGTCTTAACAACTGTAAAGCTAAACTGTGACCACTTAAAGTTTCGATAAGGTGTCTAAAACGTACAAGATCATAAAATCAACTTCTAATAGTTTAATAGACAGGAACCCCACCTAAAGATTATCGCCTTAATAATCACATCACGTTTGAAACTAACTGTGTGGAACAAATCACAAACTACAAATCTGATACAGAAGGTTAGTTCCATACAAAAGGAACACACACATATAGACACGCTTCACCCTCTGAAGCGGATGGTTTCGCTCGTGGCTAAATAATAACAGTCGCAAGGATCGACTATAGGTTAATCAATACTTGCCGAGGTTAGTCTGTGGATGGGTGACCAACCCTTTCATACCGCTTGAAGAGCATGTTAAGCCGTTACTAGCTAGATAACCGTTTCCTTCTGGTAGACTGACAATTTAAATTCTGATAACAGTTTTGCCAATAGGTACCGTCATACTCGTATCGTGTTACCAATTAAATTGTGGAAGTCAGATAGGCAGTCGCTCTTCGTAAAATACTGGTATTCAGCTACAGCCGGTAAGACTGGAAGCTGACCCCAACATAGTTGGAAAATGACTTCGCATATAATTGTTTGTTTTCTGTATTTAGTGTGTACATAAACTGTTAAATAAAAATAAATAAATAATTATGTACATGTGCACGGTTCAAGTGCAGCGAGTACAAACGCACTCGCGACTGTCACTTGTTTTGTTTGAGATCGCCGTACATACGTACGCGTCTATGTGTACACCTGTTTGCCTCGTTGTGCAGAGTTGATCAGCTGACCTTCTGCATCTTTCTACTGTGTGTCCAAACTACCCACAAGTTTGTGTCTATTATGATGTTACATACCGCGCAAATGGCAGAGCATTGATAAGGTATCAACATTATCAGCTGAACATTTATGGTTCTACCAGATTGTGTGGGTTGGTAAGTAATGTTATGATGGTCATACGAATCATCAACATTCATCTTTAACAAGTCTTCTTCGTCTTTTTCGTAACCGAAACAAGAAATAATAACAATAGCAGTCGTTACGGTTAATGGACTTATAGCAAAGAACCTCGACCAACACCTTAGGAGGCTCTCATTGCGCGTCTGCGCTTGATTCAGGAAGCACTCCTGGACACGGCGCGTATAAGAGCTAGTGAAGCGGTTCCTCTCTGGAGCCCTGACCACCGGCAGCCTTGGACCTTGTTCATGATGCATTTATTTTTAAATGTTTGTTTTTGAACGTGTTAAAAATGTTAATATTAAAAAAGGGTAAAAATAAATAAAGCAAGTAATAATAATAAACTACTTAGAAAAAAAAATCTTCTAAACAAGAGTTCTCAGCCGTGTTTAAAAGCTAGTAAAGTAAATCAATTTGTATTCTACCTGTGTTACGAGTTCGTCTAAACCGAACCCGCCTTTCAATAAAGACCGCAAAGAGCAATAAATTGAATCCATAGATGGTCTAACTATATTTGTTGAAAGCAAACTGAGTCATAGGAATTGTATTTATCCGACTGTGAAAGATGATGTACGAGGTTTCTATCTTTACCTACCTTTGCAGTTTAAACCAATAATTAGTTTGCTTATGAGGTTACACATAAGCTCCCTCCTTTTTCCAAAGGGGTTGGGCAGAAACTGCAGAACGCTACCTGCTACTATTCTCACACACTTCTTTTGCTTCATCCACGTTCTACATCTGGTCAATACGAACGCCGGTTCCGAGCACACAGACTGTTGGGGTATGATGCCTAACAGTGAAAATGTTATGTACTTGTTATTATTGTTATGTAGACTTGTAAGGTATGTTATGTTATGTAAATGAGTAGACGCCCTTTGATGGATTTATTGCTACTGAATTACGAGTATTTACACGATTACATGCTAAGTTACAGAAATGCACACCTAAACTATATCGATATGCATTGATGAGTATGACGTACAAACTACACAAAGGTCAATGTACAGCGTAGCTCGCACACAGACATCATCATCAGGCAGGAACGACAGCCTGTCTGACCTCCACAACTTTAGTACTCGATACCCCTTGGTAAGACTGGCTGTCAGTTGCTCGGGCCAGACTATCTATAACGACTGTTAAAGATCTACAGACAGCTGAAAGCTGGGACCCAAGTAACGTTCTTTCCAAGGCATGGAGGAAACTCGGTATGTAAGGATGGTCACCCATCCACAGACCGACCTTGGCAAGCGCAGCTTAACCTGAAGATCGACGAGTGGGGTTGTTATTATTAAGCCACGACCACGCCTGACCTTACTGAAGAAATAATGCTACTATGACATGGGGTAACAAAAATCAATATTAATGCATTTGATGACGGCATTACGGAGTATGAAAACTCATATTTCAGCATAAATATAAAATTTTCAGCATTAAGGTCGTCGAACTCAAGTCCTACCAGACATACGCCACTACTTGTACCCCAAAATAGGGAATAGTAAATTATTAAGTACCTTAAAAATATAATTTAGAAAGATAAATCACATATTAAAGTGTAAATTGACAAAACGCTTTCATATTGGTAAAATTGATATTTATTTTTAGTCCTTTGACTTTTCGGATCCTCTTAAAACTAGAAGAGAACATCATAAAGAGTTAATTAATATTTTAACATGACTAAAAATAAAATAGGGGCTATTTTATGAATACAGGAGGCTTCCATGGTTCCATGGTTTCCATGGTGATGTGTGTGCATCAGGGTTCTATATTACTGACCCCTTTTCTTCTTTATCTTTGTGATCGGATCATATCTTACAAGTAAGTATTTATGGGTATTCAAAAGATGGGGAAGTTTTGCTTCGCTTAAAACGCAATTCTAATCATGGTGTACAAATACATGTACAAATACATTTTATTTGGTGAAATAGCATTTCATTTTTTTTTTATTGATGTCAATCGATCCCTTTTCTAATACCGATAAAAAACTTTTATGGGACCAACCATCGTTGGAGTACCAAAAAAGTCAGAAATTACGTTTCGTAGTAAATCATTGCAGGCCCTAAGAAAGAATTAACGAAACTGATATACAAAAAATAAAATAAAAGACAAATGATCACGTAAACGGTATGTAATTTTACACGTAATATCAAAAAAATCTTGAAATCGTATTAAGTTTATTTTTTTATGATCGAAACCTAATGATACGATAATAATCTTTCGATAACGATTCTGACTTTTTTAGTACTCCAACGATAGTTGGACCAATAGAAGTTTTGATCAGTATTAGAAACAGAATCGATTAACATTTACCGAATAAACGTGAAATTTCGAACGTCTTTTTCTTTTTTTGAAAAACAACTTTATAAATCTTCAAATAACAAGTTTGTACACTCTCAGTTCATTCATTCTTCCCCTAAGCCAGTTTATCATATTTGCATTAAAATGCACCGTGCAACTCGCAGAAAATTGTAACAATAAATAATTTCAGCTGTTCCAGTAGTAGACAGCCACATTTCATGTGCCTCCGTGTTGTGAATTTAAAATGTTGGCTTATAAAGTTTGTTGCTCTAATCTGGGAATAAGAGAAAAGTTGTAGAAAGAATTTTGTTCTCAGTTGAGTTTTGTTCAGTTTTACAGGATGTAAGATCATCATCTACCTAGCCTTTTCCCAACTATTTTGGGGTCGGCTTCCAGTCTAACCGTATGCAGCTGAATACCAGTATTTTACATGGAACGACTGAATATCTGACCTCCACAACCCAGTTAGTACTGGGTAATACGATACCCTTTTTTTTTTTTGGAAATCATCAACTGACTCCTCCCGCTCTCGGCGGAGCGGAAGGGAGTGTCAGACTTTTACTGACTAAAAACCATCCATGTTCCTTCTTTTGCCCTTTATGTTCCAGGGCCGCGGTATCTCTTTCGAACAGTCCCGCAGTCCTGGCAGGTATCAGCCCTTGCGGGCCCCTCCCGTTTGCTGACATCTCTTTGAGGCGCGCGTGTAACACGAACGCGCCGTCGACACGGCCTGTAGTCATAAGACGGACGGACGGCGAGCTAGATGCTGATGACCCTGTGTTTCCAGTTTTCATTCTTTCTTGTAATTTTATGCAAGGAGGAAATTGTAGTACTATAGTAGACCCGTGTTGGCTGTTATTATTTAGTCGAGCTCCTTTTATGACCTCCTGCTGTGCTTAAATTATTTTCCAGTCAGCCAAATTTTATGGCCCAGTATGAGCCGGACGTAGTGTATTTATTCCAGAAATCCATAGACGGCTATGATACTTAAGATCATTTAAATAATCAAAATAATGTATAAATATCTTGTTTCAGTACCTACATTTTACACAACATCGGTGATGACACTTTTTGTCCCACTGCTGGGCAAAGGCCTCCCCCAGGGAATTCCATGAGCTCTTTTCCCGTGCCTCGATGACATGTGGGCCGCGAAAACTGCCCTTACTTCTATAGCATAAATGAAGACGTAGACATTGTCATCACCACCAATATGTGCCTTAAGTATAAACACCAGAATCTTGCATTAAATTCATATTCTTCTCATAAAAAAGGCGTCATAATCCGTCTTTACCACACCGTATTTACTGCCGTTTTATATACTTACTGCTTACCATAATCTAAACACATAGCGACAGCCGCACGACCGGGGTTGATACCGCATTATGAAATATTTCCTTGAGAATTTATGAGCATTGCACCTTTGAGGGTGTCGGGGGCTTAAAGGAAATGACAGGGAAGTGGGACATCATTTATTGTTTATAGGATACATTGTGTGATTTGATTGCTTGCTTTATAAACTATAAGCTTGTGTCCGCGGCTAGTCCGGTAATTGTCCCATAGGATCATTCAAATATAGACTATGACACTCGGGGATAATGTAGCTCCCAATTAGTGAAATAATTTTCGGAATCGGATCAGCAGTTCCGAAGATTACCCCCTACAAACAAACTTACAAACTATCTTTTTTAAAATCTAATATATGTATATATAAATCTACGGCACGGTGTTTGTCGCAGTCCTCCGAAACGGCTCGACCGATTTTTATGAATTGTTTTATGTATATTTGGTAGTTAAGAGAATAGGTCGTAAAGTATTTTTCACACCGCTAGGTGATTAAGGGGTAGGTAGGGTAGGGTAAAAAAAGGTGCAACGAATGCCGCGGGCACAACTAGTATTAATATAGTTACAGGACGGCTTTGAGATTTCATTCGCCTTCATTTTTTTCTGTTTCATCCTTTAGACTATGGGGTTTGTTCCAAAATTGATAGTAATTTATGTAGGAAAATAAAACCACCTGTTTTGGACTATAAAGTTGACTGCGCCAACTCGAAGGTAAGCCAGCCGGGTCTGATTCTTTTAAAATTCTGAAAATTTTAAAAGTTGAAGATTTTGTTCCACGTTTCAGCCGCGCAAGCTAAGTAGGGCATGAAATAAAACAAAGTAATAAGAAAAACGCTTAAAATTTATTTACTTACAAATTTAACAATATATAAATCTATTTACATGTTATTTACACTGAATTTCTACAAAAATTTCAAGCCGATTTTATTGAACACAACAAAATCATTCATCTGTATTAAACGGCTTAAAACAAAATAGACAAAAAAAAGTCATTGGTTTTGTCGCGGGAAACAAAACGCTATCGGTTATTCTTTTTTTTTAAATCAAATTCGATAAAATTGTGTTTCTATTTTCGAAAGTTTATTTTATGATGGATGATGGTCATTTTGTAAAACGATTTTTGTTCTTTTTTCAAATTAGAATAGAGCAATGTTTTTATTTCTAGTCTTTTTTTATTGTTTGCGTCTTACACGACACGGCGACGGACGTAAGCAATTTACTATCGTTGTTATAATAATTATTTTTCAGATTGCCTTGACTTGAATCAAGAATTCGCTTAAAAACCTTATTCTAAAGTTTCCATTGGTGCAAAGGTTGTTATTATTTGAATATGTTCAAATAATAACAACCTTTGTTAATTTTGCGTTAAACTCCGTGATAATTCAGTATGTTTAATTTAAAATTTCATAGAATTGTTAGGCAATTTTAAGCTGTAATATTAACATAATAATCCTTTATATTTACAAACAAGCCTATAAGGCTTACAACATCCTATTGAAATAATTTGTGTACTGTTAATTAGCGGTACCAATTAGCGCTAATTAAAATATTTTTAGCCAGAATAATAACAGTTTCAATGTATTGCATAAAAATAAAACAGTATTCGAACATAAAATCTTCAATTTTTTGCAACGCATTTAGGCGCCAATTCTACTACCTACCGCTGCAGTAAAACAACCTATTGAATTCTAATTTTAAAACCAACCAAGGGCCATAGACAATTTGTACGTCAAAACGGGGGCAAAGATGAACCGAACTTTGAGTTATTCATACAATTCAACAAAGAAATTGCTGCGAACATTCTCACATTTTTTCTTTTCCCAAAGCATTCCTTTATTTTCAGACAAAGTTTTTAATTTCCCTTCTAAAGTTGGAAGGGCTCACAATCTGGTAGATTATGTTGTAGGATATTTTGAAAAGTTCGTTATTTTGTTTAATTCCTAGGTTATTTGTAATGGCCCGATGGGGTAATTGCGTAACAGACTCGCTTTCCCAATAGTATATACAAACATACGAAGCAATGCATTATACATTTCTTTAAAATACTTCGGAATGAGATAGAAAGTGTGACACGCATTTGGAGTGCTTATCTATACTTAATTTTATTAATTTTATAAAGAGATAAAATTTGTTTGTAAGTTTTTATGTAGGGGGTAATCTTCGGAACTGCTACTCCGATTTCGAAAATTCTTTCACGATCGGAAAGCTACGTCATTTCCGAGTGTTATAGGCAAAATTTTAAACGTGGGTTAATTTCGGTAAATAAAGGGAGCGAAGCCGCGGGCAATAGCTAGTTATTGGTAACTAAGTGAAGATATAAGAACCACTAATTATTTGCTGTTCGAGAATAATCTAAGAGTTAAATCAAATAGTTGGTCAGAACATGACTAGACTTTAGCTGGCAGTAGACTGTAGCATCAGCGCATTCATTAGAGTTCAATGTTTCTTCATCAACCTAAGTTAAACTTATTATTTTTTTTGCTGGATTCTTGATAAAATTTTTGCCCGTACAAAAAACCTTCATCATTATCATCGTTCTCTTGCCCTTATCCCAATTAATTTGGGGTCGGCGCAGCATGACTTCTTCTTCCATACTTCTCTATTACTCGTCATCTCAGCAGTTACCTCCTTTCTAGCCATATCATCCTTCACACAGTCCATCCATCGTTTCTGTGGTCTTCCTCTACTCTGATATCCTGTCCTCAGTACATTTTCCTCATTTCTCTGCATCACATGTCCATACCACGATAACCAATTACCACACATTATTTCAGTTTTCAGACTTCAAAAATCCTTCATATTTTACAATAATCCGGTCCTTTGCACAGACCCTAGGTTTAACACAAATATTGTTTCCAATTATTTTTCGATGATCGCTCCCAACAATCCGGTCATTCGCAAAAAGCCTAGGATTTTAGCAAAAAAACGATTTTTACAATCATCCAGCGACAGATACAAACCTCATTGGAGCTCACTCGAGTGCGACCTGTCGAGGCTTTTCGAGTATTTTAGACGAATTAGATACGAATGGCATGGACCTATTTCTTTTTTAAGGCATTGTTTCTCATACGTATTTTTCAGATTTTATTGGAGCATGCGTAAATTGAAGCTCAGTGTCAATTTCACGTATGATCTAAACTGAATGAAGTTGAAATAGTTAGACTGCAAGATAAGTTAAACAAAAGTCAGTTTTAACTAACATACACCACATGGATATGATGGTGGTGGTGGTAGGTAGAGGTGTACTTGATAGTACACCCACATTTCGCCAGTTATGTTTAAGTCTCATGTAATAGAGGGCGAGCCTATTGCTATCAATCGGGCACAAATTCAGACTCCGTGGCTGTTACAGAGAAATTCCTGATAGTAAAATCCAATAACACTCGACCTGGGAATCGAAATCAGGACCTCATGCTCAGCAGTCGCGTTTGCGACCACTGGACCAATCGAGTCCAGTCGAGTTTTATAATTAAAGTAAATCTGAAATAGCCAATCACCACCTTCTTTGATGAAAAGAGGTCTTTGCCCAACAGTGGGACAGTAATTAGGCTGGCTTTATGTTCTCAAAATAAATTATGTAGGTATTTTAATTCAATCATATGTTTTGTCTCGCCCATAAACCGAAAAACAAATCAATATTTTCTTTGCAATATACCTACGTAAAATGTAATGTATGTAAATTGCCTTTATACGACGTCTTTTTTTAAAATGATTGCTACTTGGGATCGGCGCAACACGTTTTTATCTTCCATTCTCCCCTGTCAGACGTCACGACATCATTTACTCCTTTCTCTTTTTCTCATTTCTCACACAATCCATCCATTTATTCTTTGGTCTTCCTCTCCCTCTCCATTTATCAACATTCATATCCATCATTCTTTTAGTCAAATGCGTTTCATCCCTCCTCATTAGATGTCCATACCAAGACAAAACTACTAAAACGTCTAAAACTTCCTTTCATTTTTCTGTGACAGGTGCCACTTTCAAAGTTCCTCTATACAGGGTTTTTTGTAAAACACCAGAAACCTCTTAAGAGGTCATTGTACTCATCATCATGAACAACTTTTACTATGGGACCAAACCTGAAATCCAGAAAAAAAATCAGCTGTTCCCTACATTTATGATCGATTAACTCGTCAAAATGTAGGGAACAGCTGATTTTTTTTTCGCGATTTCAGGTTTGGTCCCATAGTAAAAGTTGTTCATAGTGATGAGTACAATGACCTCTTAAGAGGTTTCTGGTGTTTTACAAAAAACCCTGTATACTCATTCCTTACTTTATCCAATCTTGTCACTCCACAAATCCATCTCAGCATTCTCATCTCCATGCATGCAATCGTTTTTCATTTCCCCACTGACTGTGAAACAGTAGCGAATGGTAAATTTTTGTAAGAGGTAATCCGGAGTACACATCTTTAATTTGATTTGTCTATAACCCTTACTATGCGACGTCATTATTGCGCGTCATACGGTTGCGCGTGGGGCCGTCGTGGGTGGTCGCGCGCGTTTACGGCGCCTCTGATTAAAACGACGAAATCTCCAAAGTTACGATAGTTAGCTCTATACCAGTTATATCATTGGAATCGTTATTAAATTAGCTAACAAGTTATATATGGATTAGCATAGTTTTACCTTGTAATGTATTAGTAATTGTAGTGTGTGTTCAGTGTAACGGAAATTTTCCCAGTTTCTTGTGTAAAGGTCATTGTAATTCATAAAATAAACCATTATTTCAAAAAGTTATTATTTTATTACCACGAATACACATTATTTCACATAAATCAAACAAAGAACAGACCTCTCCATACATTTTGTTCATCTCACAAGCTTAACAATAACATGACGTCATTTACGAGTACCATTGTACCTTGCATACCATTGTAGTGTACCATTTTTTAAAGGGAAGCCGGTAGGAATCGAGTTGTACGGAACCGGCCAAGGTTCGGTACTGCTGTGAAATTATAATTCACTGCTGACCTATTTCCCGTCAATCTCGTCTCGGAAACCACTCAAATCTTATATTAACTCCTAACTCTAATTAAACCCCATGTATAACTCTAGACAAACCTAATTACAAACAAAGTACAGTCATGTTGGAGAGCGATTTTCTTTGGGAAATCTCAATTTTAACTTTGAGATAAGGCCTCTTTTAAGATACTTAGAATTTTACTTTGTTCGTAACGGTATTGTTTACAATCAATATAGTAGGAGAGAAACAGTTTTAAAAGAATGTAACAGTCAAACTTCAACAACTTCTGTCAAATTTTGACCGGTTAAAACTTTTTTAAATAAAAAAAAACTTTTAAGAAAACCACTGTCCACTTAGAAGACACAATATGTGGTTAAACAATTGCCCTGAACCATATTATTTAGCTCATGGAACAGTTAAGTGGTTAAAAAAAGTTGTAGTGATTCCAGAGATAATTATTTAAATGACTAAGTTGTTTTGTAAAAAACAAATGTTTAATAGACAAGGCACGTTTTAACTCAAATAATTTTGACTGGTGCTTAAACACATTAGCGGTCGTGACTGTACCTACCAAAAATAACAAAATACCCGCCACCAACTGAATTATCCATAATTAAAACGCATTCGAGAACCCAAAATCAAATTTAAAACTTGGACCTCTCTGATTGGCTGATAATAATTTTACACGAAGACATATGGGTGCTCCAAATCGAGAAATGGCTAAGTCCACTTTTTCAGTTTTTGGTAATAAAAAAAATAAACATATTAAATTTTTTTGAAAACAAACCACAGGATATGTTGAAATTAAAATACCATTCAGTTATAGTACACAATATACTCTTTATTTTAGTATATAAAACAAAACATAAAAAGCATTTATAATAACTTTAATTTAAAAAAAATAGTTTTGGACTTATCATAAATCAACAGGACTTAGGGTTATCTTTCCCTCTTTTTAAGGACTAAGGAATTTAAAAAAACAAAATTAGCATCTTTAACAGTATTCTATTAATCAAAAATTTGTAATAACTATTAGCCTTTAAAAATAACTAGGCTAGTTACTCTATTTCGTCATCCAATTCCTCAACAATTTGACTTTCATTTAATTTAGCCTGTTCCATAATCAAAGTTTCATAGAATTTTCTTTTTTCTTGTGGTACAAATCGAATAAGTTTTTTAATGTCATTAATTTTATTTTGTTATTCATTTTTTTTATTTTAATTTTATTTTATTTTGTCATTCATTTTTTTATTTTAACTTACGGACTAAGGGATTTATAGGACTTAGGGATTTTCGGAACTGAAAGTATCGTCAATTTTAATTTTTATAGTTTTCAAAAACCCACTTAGGGATATCATAACAAAAAAATTGTTGGACGTATCGATAGAGAAAAAACGGCCGATCAACCTATGTTATTAGTTTAAAAAATCCCTAAGTAGGACTTGGGGATTTTTCGAATTGGGGCACCCATATAGTCCTTTCACAGAAAGTTTACAACTGACAGCCGCAACCCGACAGCAACCTTAACTGCGTGAGAAAAAGATCACTTTTATTTGATGCGACTTGTCAGTGGCAGCAAGCGAACATAAGCCTTATAATAACTTAGATAAAGAACATTTTTTACAGTGATGCCCAATCAGAAGTAATCTAACTATGAAAGAACAGTACCCAATACCTCTAAGACAATGTACCCTTTTGAAGTCTTCTTATTCAATTAATTTGAATTTCGAAGTTGTAGAATCGAATTGTAAGAAGGTTTGGCATTCCTTTTGCCCGATTGGCTGTTAAAGAATTTGTTGTAACGGATTTTGAATTATAAAGTTGTCTTTGAGCAAATTGGGACGAGATAAGTCTCGAGTAATTTGTGTCGATAACCGAAAATTGGTGGAGGGAATTATTTTGATTTCGAAGTTGTCATGTTTATTTGATATAACCTTGAATCTTGTTGTTAAGGCGAGGCGTGGTTTGGCATGGTTTTATTATTATACTAGCTTATACTGCGGGTTCGATCGCTTCGTGGTTGGAACGTAATATCGGGATTGAAAATATCTTATCTCCAAATCCAGGTTATGGTATATCCGCATGCCAAATTTTTTCCAAATCTGCTCAGCTGTTAAGGCGTGGCATGGCATTAGACAGACTAATAGTAAACTTCGCATTATTTTATATTTCCATGGTTTAATTTTATGTATGTTTATTAATAAACGCTGCTTAAACTTAAGTAATAATTAGCATCTTTTTAACCATACATTGCTTTTTTAACGTTTCTCAATTTTAATCAGTGTTTCAAAATTGAACTTCATTCTAAGGGCTGTACCAAAGACATTCAAATGTTTACGAGCGATAGACGGGACAAGACGAAGAAAATCGTAACCTAAAACTTGTTACCACTTAGTAACAAGTCGGTCTGTATAATGTCATACGCCCGCTTGTCAGGTAGCATTCGTGATCGTGTGTCAAAATCGAAAAAGTTCGGGATGCAAATTATTGTATGACAATATTCGCAATGTCCACTCTATAAATGTTCATCTCTTTGGCTGTCACCATTCATTCATTTCTTATGGGCGAAGCGCCAGGGTAGCCCGCAAAAACCAAATCTATAAACTATGTCATGAAAAAGTCATTAACTAGGATTAAATAAACTTAGAGGGTTGTATTAATGATTTTAATGATACTAACTCTGTAAAACCATATTTTTTACGGTCGCAAATCATATTTTAATCAACATAAAACCTGACACTGACCTGCAAATTGTAAAAAACGTATGACAATTTGAATTTCGCGGGCTTACTCTGGCGCTTCCACCTTTAGTCGGTATTCTTAATTCAAAAATACTAACGTCAACATTTGTTTTACTTACTCTAGGAGTTGCATTTTGTTTTTCGCGCGCGAACGTCGAGAAACAAATTGCGGCAGATGTGTTCCACACAGACATGTTAAGATTGCTTTACTTTATTTTTTGTTGCTTTTATTTGTTGAGCAACATAACATTTTTATTTTATAAC
This sequence comes from Eurois occulta, assembly GCA_950022335.1. Taxonomy (NCBI): domain Eukaryota; kingdom Metazoa; phylum Arthropoda; class Insecta; order Lepidoptera; family Noctuidae; genus Eurois; species Eurois occulta. Next base: position 20,756,363 of record OX465480.1, on the reverse strand, counting down.
ATAACATCACATCACACCTGTAATACCCGAAGGATTGGGCAGAGGTGTACCTAATAGTCCACCCACATTTCGCCAGTTATGTTTTTTTTAAGTTCCATGTAATAGGGGGTGAGTCTTTTGCTACTTAATTTATTTTTGTTTTTTTATCGAAATAGAAACACATTTTATTCGGATTAATTTTAAGCGATTGTCTGACTTGTGCCTATATATTACATGAAAATAAAAACAGACATCATTTTTTGTTTAAGTATATACTGAAAAAAACAATAATTGTTATGCTTTAATGTATTCGCAATCCGATTTTTACAACTTTTCATTAAAATTCTCTGACAATTCAAGAAAAATTACATACAATTTCGTATTTCATTTAATTAGACTTTTATTTCATATAAATTACACCAAAAATCATTAACCAACATATTGTCAAATTGTAATTAGTCATAACATTAATTAAAATAATTTATTTAACATTTATCTTAACATTTTATTATTCCAAAATTATCTACAAGATTTTATTTACATTAATTTTTCACTTATTAGTTATTGATTCTTATAAAATATGATTTATTCGAATTGGTCTATTCATTTATTTGTCTAAATAGCTAATGTTTAAACTACTTAATTTACATTTGATTTCAACAAATATGTAGATAAGGTGTGTCTATACTTTCGACACTTCGACAGTCATACTGAAAACATTTTGGTATTTTGTTGCTTAAATAAAAGTACTTGAAATGCTGTGTTTAGTAATGCTTACAATACTTTAAAAATGTAATTCGAAGTGATAATTATCTTGATAATAAAAAAAAAAACATAAAACAATAAATTCGTACATTTTACTTGTATCGAAACGCAATTCCATGCGATAATTTCAAAGAGATCAAGTAATGAATCAGCATTGAGAATTATCCGATAATTATCAAAGAAAATAATTATCTTGATAATTACGGACCCTGGTGGCCTAACCACGACGACGTCTTAAAGCAGGAGTAATTCCAGTGTGGGAAAGGGATGGCGCTAGACGACCTGTATAGCTCTGTCTCTTTCCTACAATGAAATTAGTCCTGCTGACGTCATAGTAAATCCCCTGATTTCTAAACTTTATTTTAAATCGAGGAAAAACAAGATTTTTTGTTTAGGTACCATGTTTTGCTATTAGAAATTAAAAATTCCATGAACTAGACACACCTTTTAAAAACAAAAACAATGTAATTTTTGTTGAAAATAATATTTTTTTAAATATAATTTATTCTTGGAAGACTTGTGTTATGTTATGATTTGAATATCAATAAAAACTCCCTGTTTAAATAAATGATATTCCATTTTAGTTTCAAATAAATCTATATTATTAATTTTAACAAAATCATATTCTCTAGAATTCATCAAATGTAACACAATTTAAAAGATTCGAATAATTAAATTAAAACATTTGAATAATTCAATTTCAAGCTAGTTCAAAGAAAATACTTTCTTAAAATTAGACTCTATTTAATAAATCTTAAGTGATAATTTTCAAACAATTCGTTCAAATATTTTTACTTACAACACTATAGTCATCAAAATGTTATTGCATTGGATTTTATGAAGAAATACTACGAAAGGCATTGCTGAAATAATCGTTCATTTGATACTAGTTCTTCTTCTTTATGTGCCTAACCTGGGGGGCTACTTTAGACCCTTGATGTCAGAGTTTCTAAATCATCCATGGGGCTCTACCTTAGCTTTACATGGCGTCGAAAAATATCTCTCAGGCATGTTTTTGTGCCTTGGGTTCGAACTCGTACCTGACCTATGACTTGGCAGTCCGACAATTACACTACTAGGCTATAATAATAATAATAAATTGATTTATTTCAGGTATATAACACCCATTGCCACACATAAATTGATAAAAATCACCAAGGCATAAATAGTAAAATCAAGATAAAATTTAAAAAATCAAATAAAACCAAATAAAATAAGATCAGACTACATCAAATTGGATCAATTAAAAACCACATAAAAAAATCAAATTAAATTAAATCAAAATAAATCGAATAGAGCTAATAATCATATCACTGCTTGCTTAATTTTAGTTGAAAAAAAAATCAACATAATCACCTAATAATCTGAATAATCTGAAATGGTTTTCCTATATATTTTTGGGAACTCGTTTTAATTTCTCAGTACTCCGTGAAGTAGAAAACGTTTTATTGAAATATCCAAATTACTTGTGTTCGATTTGTTATCAAACATAAAACATTCAATTTGGACCAAAACATATTATTATGCTGTAAAAGTATTACAGCCGTATTTCATTATATTCCATGAAAAACAATCTTGTGTTTCACTACTTCATTATATTGCGGTTTCCTAGAAAATGTAACAAATGTATCATCACGCCTTGTAATCCCCGTAAGGTTAGGTAGAGGTCAACCTTAGTGCACTCTCAAGTGGCCAGTCATGTTGAAGTCCCATATATTAGTGGCGAGGATATTGCTATCATCCGAGCACAAATCCTTAGATGCTACCCACCTGCAACTTTACAACTGCACCTTTTTGTCGACGTTTTATAAGTGCCCATGTAGGCCTATGTGAAATACATTTTTTTTTTTTTGATTTCGAGAGAACATTTTGAAAAATAGAATAAAACCAAAATAAGTAGGTAATTTGAATAGTACAGACGCCAGCACATCAAGCTACGTCAAATTTTCTTTATCAATCTTAAACCTAATGTTTTAGCAATACAGTTGAAAATCTATTATAGAAATTTGACAGATTGTAGCAGCTTGATGTGCTCCGTACATCAAATCAATACATTTCTTCGCATTATTTATTTAATGTTTTGCCTGTCGTAGTATTTCTAAAATAAATAATTATAATAATTTGCTTAAAATTCAAATTATGGCAGTTTTACGGTTTATATGTACAAATCCTCATGCTACATCCATTTTGGGGGCAGCAGAGGCAATAGTTACAATAAAATCTATGTGCGTTTATTTTCATCTGTATACATAACATTTTAAAATCAATAATTATGTAACAATTTCACCATTGTTTGCTTTTATTTCACTAGAAATTATGTTATTTAAAATTACCACAAGGAGAACATTTTAGTTCAGTTTCATAAAAACTAAAGCTGATATTGCATACAGTACTGCATGGATATTTGACGCCATCTTGTTTTTACAAAACAATTTCCTCAGATAATTTCACAAATGTTCACAAACAAGTGCCATGATCACGGATAAACTTATCCGTACTTTGTGTATCCGTGAACATGGCGCTTGCAACAGTGCCGAAGTATGCGAGTGCCATATAGTACTTAAAAAATAAAAAAATCGTCCCGTGAAATTCAAATTTTCTTACGTTTTTTGCAATTTGCAGAAAAAAATCAGTAAAACCCAATAGTCAATTTTTCCATAAGATAGCTGTAGGTGATCGCCGACATTATAGACCCGATGGCCCCTAGAGACTCATTTTAGGGGATCGCCCTATGTGTTACAAAGTTTTGTCTCATGTAAGGACTAACAAAAATGAGTTTTACACTACGGGCCATTTTAGGTAGGTACCCATGATTTCCACAGATAAATAATATTTAATTCACAAAAAAAATATCCTCTAATTATAAATATTATATACCTAATGCTACATAGTTCTTTTAGCGATCGGCTTTATTTTTTAAATCAAATTTCACAAACAGTTTCATAAAATGTTTAACAGCGCCCTCCTGTCATTTAAACGTCAAAATAACAATGTTGCACTTTAGTAACAATTTCACAAACAAAAAAAGAACAATCTTACTTATTACTCATTTAAAAAATGTTTATAAAAGTTCTCACAAATGTTATCTATGAGGCTCGACGTCTGCTGTCACAACAAATGTCTTCCTTGGTCTTCTACACGGTTCTTCTTCGTCTTCTAGTCCATAGAAACACACACTACGTTGAGGGTACACCTTCGGCTTATAGTCTACCGAAGAACCCAAATTCCTAGGCAGTGTCTGAGACTTTTTATATTCTAAATCACTTTTTAAACAATAGTCGTATATTAACTTAGGTCTCTCATCAAAGTACTTGCTGTAGTACCCCTCACAATTGTCAAAAGACATGCTTTTTGAAAACGTGTCTAGGTGGCATGTGTGGGGGTGGTAGCACCCCTCCGGCCTCATTCGCGGTTCCAGCGGGTACCATGAGTCGGGAGGTGTTGGGGCCCACGGTGCGGGCCCCAAAGGTCAGCCTCAGCGAATCGGTTTGGAGACTATGATGACGTCGGGTGCTGATCGGGTGGTATCGGTGCTGATCGGGCGGCGGTCGGGGATTTTTTTTACTGTAACAGAAATATGTTTTAAATGTCTTGTTGTTCAGGGTTTGGAAGTTGGCGGTATGATACTCCAGTGCCTCGGAAGGCATGGTAAGCCGTTGGTACTACGCCTTATCTCTGTCCTGTCGTGTCGGATTGCCATCCCATCGGACTATGAGAGTTAGGGAAGAGAGAGTGCACCTGTCCTGAGACACACACTTGTGCAATCAAATTTTCCCAGTCGATGGCTCGTCTCCGCTGAGACTGGTCGCTAAGACCGAAACACGGCCAGGAGTTATATTTTTTTACGTTTAAAAAAGGAATTGAAGTACAAACAGGGAGTTTGAAAAGAACTAATTGGGTGTTCACAAGGTATTAAAACAAAAAGTTTTGGGGTGCTCCTTAATTAATAGAGAAAATTGTTCATTACTTTTACACGAAGAAGCTTTGTGTTTAGTCGGCTTCACAAAATGATTTACATTTTGTTTTACCAATTCCATTAAATTTACGAAGGTTGAAACTACCCCCATGTTTTCGACCAGCAGATCTGTTTTACAAACATGTTAGCTCTTGTGATTGAATGACTAAAATTCCTGAATGTCTCATTGACCTAGTGATCGCAAGTGCGACTGCTGAGCAAGAGGTCCTGGTATCGACTCCCGGTTCGGGCTAAGTGTTATTGCGTTTTTCCATCAGGAATTTCTCAGTAGCAGCTACGGAGTCCGGACATATTTGATGGCAATAGGCTCGCCCTTACGACGGACTTAAACATAGCTGGCGAAATGTTGAACTATTAGGTACACCTCTGCCTGACCCTTCGAGGATTGCAGGCGCGATGCTATGTGACCAAAATTTTGTCATTTTGCAGTTTTGACTTTAAGAAATAAGGATTTATTTCAACATTCCTGCAAAAATAGCTCATAAAGAACCCTAGAATCGAATAAATTCCTAAATCTAGATTAAAATTAAGCAACCAATTAAATACCACGATAATCTCAGTCCGCTTTTAATAAAATAACTTAAGATTAACTTGGATAAGCGATTTCTGTTTATGTTAGCTCGATTCGAGGGTGCTTCAAAGGGACTCCGAATTATGTTTAGGGCGGGCCTATTAAAACTTAAATCAGAATGTTATCAAGCCCCAATTGGCTTCTATGTACTTTTAAATTCGTTGAATAAATCATGGTTTAGTCATTAAATGGATTTGAGGGTTATGTCATGATTGGTAGTTCTAGATAGTTTAGTCATGAAATTAAAGAAGAGTTTGTGTTAATCTCCAATAGAGGTAAGAGGAAAAGGGTAGAAAGATTCTTATCCTCCTATAAAAAGTAAGGATCCTCCAATCAGACGGGTGTCACCGGGCTGTCTTATAATGGGTGTAAAAATTCCCTTGACGAAGCTGAAAGGCACATATTCTCTCCGTCATTACAACTATTTTTTTGTTCTAGACGATACCTGGGAACCTTCTAGTTACGGAGATATTGGAGATAAAAGCTTTTTATAAATACCTACAAGATTTTAATGATATAACTTTACCGTAAGTACCTCCACGACCCCCGTACTATTCAATGCATCCATCAGCACAATGTTTTGAGTGCGTTACATTGAGTCCTACCGTAAAACGTGATTTTGACCTCCAAAAAAAAATCTCAGCAGTAAGTTTTGGGTAAGATTACTTAGTTTGATGTCCAGAATGCTTGGTTGACAGCTCCGTGAAGGGTCCATTTGCACCTTGTATAGAGAGCCTATCAGAAAAAATGTTATAAAAAAGTCCAATGACGTATTTGCACTTGCAGTGGTAACAATGGAGTTATAGGTAGCCGAAGCAGTACGAGTTAGATTCGAACCCAGGCAGGCACTAACTAAATTATTTCATCACATTTTGAAACGGTGGAACAAAACATCGTGAGGAAACTGGTATGTTCTAGAGCCGATAATTCGGAAATATGTGTTAATACCACCTGGGCCCGCGTACTGAATTTCTGAGAATGGAGGTCTGGCCTGGCAGTGGGTACATTAAAGGCTGATTAAGCATGCAAATGTAGCATTTCAGGAGAGGTTAGTAAATAGGTTAGTCACAGCCAACTTATTTGAATTAGGATACCTACTCATTCCTGTATAATCCAATCCACGGAAAACTTACGTGGTTTCGACTCCTGATGCGAAGGGATCTGCGACAGGAGTTCGATGGTGATCTCAGAAGTGTTGGTGGTAGCAGGGGGCGAAGGCCTAACGATCGTGGCGCCCGAGTAGCCGAAGGTGGAGAACCCTCGACTATTGCTGCCTGAACCTGCAGGACAAGTTTAAAGGTTTAGGAATATTTTATGAACCTTTTTGGACATGTCTCCTTCTAACTATCAGCATCTGCCTAGCCTCTGCTTCAGGACTAACTGGATGCAGCTGAATTTTACATGGAGCGACTGTCTGTCTTACTTTCAAACCCTGTTATTGGGTAACATGATACAACTTTGTAAAATTTGTAGTCAAACTTTCGGGCTTCGGATTACCGTACCGACTGTCAAAGATCAACTAATGACAGCCAGGAGCAACGGTTCAACGGCGTTCTTTTTGGACATGCCTTGATAAAAATAGCGAAATAGCTGCCAGGAGAGCGCGTTAAATGCGTTAGAGTAGGTTCAATCTGGCGTATCAGTTACCTTCTCCATCCACTTTTATCACCTCGCAGACTTGCTAGTATTTATACAATCAAGTTCTTCTGACTTGACAAACCGATGCGTTAGGGCATTTGCCTTTCTTCTTACCAGTTAAAACATGAGAAAGTGGTGAAGGGCGGGCAGTTTGAGTGGCTGACTTAAGTATATTTGACGTTCAAGAACTGCTGATTCTCATAGGTACTAATTTGAATAAATAACTTTTGATTCACCATGATGCCACTGCTATTCTAATAAAATATGCTTAGATGAAAAAATAAACAAAAATATTTCGGGAAAATACACAGATTCGTGTATTTTCCCGAAAAGAGAGTAATCTTAAGATTTCTGAGAATGTTATATTTCTGAGTATTGATAATTTACTCTACACATTAGTTGCGAACATGAACGACCTTACGATTTCCGAGAAACCATAGCCCAGTAATATTTTTTACTGCTCCCGTAAAAGCCTCATCTTCATTGGAAATAAATAATAACTCCTATTACTTCTTTTAAATATTACGTGTGAACGCGTAAATAGAAAAAAAATACTTCCAAAAAAGTTCAATATGTTGGCGGATAATACGCCGCCATTTTGTTTCACAAACGTCAGAGGAATACATGGGGATTTATATTAAAAAAGTAATAGGAATTCTCGCTGTTTCTCCGTCAATAAAGAACGGGTACAGTCCTTGCGCAGTTATCTTACCTCTGACAGAAGCAACAGAAATCTTATTGTTTTGAAAATAAAGATCAATTTATTTCTGACAGATTTGTCAGTGACGGTTACCTGACAGTTCGACAGCGACCTTATTGCTACGATTTTAAAGGTCACAATGACTTTGACAGTGATGAAAAATCAGACTGTACTTTAGAAGGCCTACGATTTGATTCAATTTATTTGAAACGAAATTAATTTAAAGTATTGTTAACTTCGATTGTTAAAACTTGTAAAAGGTTTTGTGAAAGGCCAGCTATTGAATTTTATTTTGGTTTTTTAGAAGATAATTTATTTATAAAGGAGGTAAACTATTTCTTCGTATATGACAATTAATATTCCAGCTAGATTGATGTTAATATAACATAACATCACACCTTTATAGGTGTGATCCCCGAACGATTAGGCAGAGCTGTACCTAATAGTACACCCACATTTAGCCAGTTGTGCCCGTGTAATTGGGGGCGAGCCTATTGCCACCCACCGGACACATTCTGTGGCTGATACTGAGAAATTTCTGATGGAAACACCCAGTAAAACTTTAACCAGGCAGTCATGTCAATATATGTATATACATATATTGTGATGTCAATATCTTGTTGTAATTGGTAATTTCGTGTCGATCTTTATCAGGGTGTATTCCTGAATTAAATGACCTATTATATTCTACAGGCGACACTTAATTCAAAATACTACGATGACATAGCGAAACGAGATGAGGAGACGTGAATTATTTATTTGTACAACGACGTAGAGCATCTTTAGCATCGTCTCAGATTTATTTAAGGTTGGATGTCAAGGGCAGTCGTCACACACATGATTTTTATTACAGTGTATTTTACTAGATTTTCACAGCCAGTCCTAAATAATGTTAAACTTATACTGTCCCATCCGAGATATCTTCCGTGATTGTTCATGAGTTTCAGCTCTGTTGCTGTTGCAAGCGCCATGATCGCGGCGTTGGGGTCAGACGTGGAATGATATCAGGAGCTCAAAATCATGAACAATCACGGAAGATACCCCGTAAGTGACTGTAAAAGTTTAGTTTTAAAACGAGAAAGCTTAAAACAGAGTTTAAATTATGTTATTTGTAAAACAGTTTTGGAAGTTGGTCATCATCATCTTACTGCCTTTGTCTAGTATTACTTGGGGTCGGCACTACACATTTTGGTCTTCCATTTTCCCCTGTCAATCGTCACGCTATCATTATGAAAGTTAGTGCCTTGCATTTATTCCGAGCAATTTGGTTTTTCCGAGCATTTTTAGCTTTTCGTCGATTATTATTTACAGCAACGCACCAATCTTTTCTTTCTAACTAAGTACCCTATTGGAAATGGTCTTCATTATGTGGAAAACATCATGATCAGCCTAGCCGTTTTCCAACTATGTTTGTCTTCCAGTTTAACTGGATGCAGCTGAATACCAGTATTTTACATGGAGCGACTGCCTATCTGAACTCCACAACCCACTTAATACTGGGTAATACGATATCCCTTGGTAAGACTGGTTGTCAGACTTTCGGGCCTCTGACTACCTGTAACGACTGTCAAAGATCTACAAATGACACCCGGGACCACTGGCTTAACGTTCTTTCAGAGGCACGGAGGAAACTCGGTATGTGCAATGGGTGGCCACCCATACACGGACCAACCCAGCCAAGCGCGGCTTAACCTGAAGATCGAGCCGGGTGTTATTATGTAACCACGATCTCGTTCATTATAAAGTAATAATCATAACGAAATTACGAAGAAAAAGAGAACTTCCTCCTAAAGTTCCTGAAAATTTCCCCTATGCACTCAAAATCACGTTGTAAGTCCTTAGCCAAATAAATCCAAGTTACACAGACTAAGTAAAGTAGCAATATTACAAGAAAAGTACCTTCCTTCCCGTTGGGTACCACGGGTACGGGTCCTATGCAAACACTTCCGTACTAATAGTTTCTCAGCTATATAGTTTGATATTTGATCTGCAATTCAGTGTATTTGGGACATTGGTTGAATATTCTTCTAAGTTTTTACGTAATCGTCTGAGTTTTAAAAACAACAAAACATTACCTTTAGTATAACAGTGTACAGTCACGAGTGCCAATATGTATACACTTTCCTTAATTTAAAAGCAATCTTTGCGAGAAATGACGATTGTATCTTAGAAATAGAACCTTTTTCATAACAATGTGAGTTCCAAAACACTATGTTCGTAATAACGTGAAATTTTATTAAGAACAGTAGTAGAAAAACACTTTTTTAAGTTGTTAAGTGTTTACATATTGGTGTTCGTGACTGTACCTTCACGTCAATTTTATATTCTTTATGATTTAAGTTTAAAATCGAGATCTGGGGGCCCAAAATGACCGCTTTAGCAAAATCAATTCATTTATCAATCAATTCATTTTTATTCTCTCTTCACAATATTGGTTTCCTTAAAGATTAACAATGTTTTTGACTAATGTTATATTCTACCTACATTGGAAGAGACTGGTGCCTGACGTAGGTTTCTGAAAAAGCCTGTGTTACAGGTCACCAGGTCCCCCACAGCAAAACAATACAGTAAGAGAGAGAATCATAATATAAATCTTGCGATGTTGAGTGGGCCGCTAAGGCCCATTTCAAATGTTTGATCGCTGTTGATGAACCCTGTAAGGCCCATCTGTCACTGTCATCGGTTATGTCATAAATTTGCTTATAAAAACTGCATCTATCTTGCTCAAAACTTTCAGAGTCTAGGAGAAAGAACAAGAGAGATATACTGCCTCTGTAAAAGTTATTGAAAAGCGCGCGAAAATCCGGCAAAGTACCCCACAAATAAAAGGACGCAGTTTATATTATAATTGTCATTTTGTGACCACTTTACCATTTGTAACGTAATTCATATTATTTTTTATCCTATTACTAGCTCTGTTCCGCGACCTTCATTCGCGTGAAATTATTATAAAAATATTACTTCCTTATTTGAATTTAAGATTTAAGATTTTGTTAACAATTTCAATTCACAGCCAATTTACTTCGAAACTACTGGAGCGATTGAGTTGTTGGCACACATATGTAAATCGATGATCCAAAGACAGACGTGTAATGTAAATTAGTGAATTTTAAACATCGGGGCCACTTTTGGGGGGTAAATTAGAAAATGAAAAAAAAAATTGCAAACTATAGCGTGTTACATTTCAAATAAATGGGCTCATTGTGAGCATCACAAATATATATATTTTTTTGTTTAACGATAAATAGTTTTGAAGTTATTTAAAAAAATAAGCGAAAATTGACCATTCCCCCTTAAATCCGAAGCTACAGGGATGAAAATTTTGATAAAATACTAAAAATAGTTCTTTGCTTATAGATTACAGGAAAACCTATAAGAAATCTTAGATTTAAAACAACTCACCGAATTTAGATAATTTTTATTTATTTATTTATTTATTTATTATCTCATCATCACTATCATTACAGGGATATCCTAATTCAACAGTGTGGCCATAATTACAGTTTTATTATTTACCATAACATATCCTGTACATCGTGGTTTTTGTGAACTCACTCAGAGAACAAGTAAAAAGATCTATGCTGTCTGCTACGTCATTAAGTACAGTCAAGGTACGCGTTATAGGGGCTTTACTCAGTAGATTGGTCCTACTACTGGGCACCGCCAATAGACGTGGCCGTCGCCTTCGTAATACATAATTGTCGGGCACACACAACTTTATTTCTTTTAATATACCTGGGTTTGAAGTCTTGCCACGCAGTAATTTAAAAATATAGGTAGCAAGAGCTATGTCCCTCCTTGTTTCCAATTTATTGTATCCCACCATGCCTATGACAAACAAAGTTGGATACATCAATGGATAAAATGGATACACACCATACCACCTTAGATACAGAAACCTAGTTTGTAAATTTATTTTGTATACGCTCCAGCATGAGACTGTATTTAGCTTCATGCGGAGCCCATATGATTGCGTTACATTCGAGCTGACTTCTTACCAATGCATTGTACAAAGAAGTCAGCGCAGCGATGCTTTTAAAACCCTCTGCTCTTCTTAGGACGAAACCTAAACTCCTATAGGCTTTTTTACAAACATTTACGATGTGATTACGAAATGCCAGGTCCGAGTCAAGGCGTACTCCTAAATCCCGCACCGTTTCTGTTCTTTTTAATAACGTGTTATCCACTCTATAGTCATATTTCTTGGGCATTTTCATCCTACTAAAAGTTATTACCGAACACTTTGACGTATTAAACACCAACTTATTATTCTTTCCCCATTCAACAACCCTGTCTATGTCTTCCTGTAAGCGCTCAAAGTCCTTTTGTTCTTTCACAGCTAGCAGCAATTTTAGATCGTCAGCAAACAACAGGCACTTGGCATTCCTTACGACCTCGGGCAAGTCATCTACCATTATTATAAATTGAAGTGGAATTAAAGTACGGAAACCTCCGCGAGTAGAACTCGCACTTGTCCGGTGTTTTTTAGTTAAATTACTTGGAAGCAATACCACCGTATCTATAGTCAAGATAAGTAAATTGTTTAAGTAATTACGTGTGCAAACATTTTTATAGACTAGAATTCATACGAAGTAAGAACCGCTAAAGAAAGCAAAGCTAAGAATTCTAACTTTTGACAGTTATAACTACAAACAATTACTAAACTACAAAATTAAAAAAAATGTATAAATCTTAACTAATTACTTTCACTCAAATAATTATTTTAACTTGTTTATAGATACGGGTGACTTCGGCTAACTAAAATAGAAGTGAAAGAAACCCTTATTGACACAATCAACCAGATGAAAAAGAGGGGGAAATAATTCAGAAAAGCCGCTCTGCTACAACAATCCTAAGACTTACGGTACACAGTAATACTGGCGATAAACTTACAAAATAACCTAACTTCTGGTTAAGATCTTCAGTAATTGGCCTATACTCGTATAGCAAGGAGGCTTTAGAACTCGTAATAATTGTCACCCATGTTATCAACCAGAAGCTGCACTCGCGTGTAACAGCTCGTTTAGGGGACCCTAAAATTAACATAGTTAGCACGATTACTGTTGTTTAGATTTTAGTGGACATTTTCGATGGGATTTGCGTTAAGACCTAGTGGTAGATGACCAAACTCAAACTCAAACCATTTATTTCAGACCATTATGGCGCTTTTGAATGTCAAAAAAACAAAAAGAAGCGAAGCTACAGTCCCAGTCACAAGGCATAATAACTTGAGAAAGTACTGCAGTTGCACATTCCAAAGGGTAGATCTCTATGGAGAAGAATGGGCAAGAAACTCCATGGACAACCTAACTTGCAAAGGTATAATTGGTGTCTTTATAAGGGCATCTTACGATGATTTGTTTGGGAAGTAAGTGACAGTATTGTAGTTCAAGTTCTACTGGTAACAAAATAAGAATCGGACTTTAATAAGTCTACAGAAAGAAACATAATGGTTAAATAGTATTTTTTTTTCATGTTGTCTAGTTTTCGTCCATACTGAATTTATGATTATTTATGCGTATAGTTTTTAGTAAATTCGAAATCAACATGAACTGAAATCAGTTCAGTTAATATCAGAACGAACGGATACGATTATCACTACATAGTATAAAACAAAGTCGCTTTCTCTGTCCCTATATCCCTATGTATGCTTAAATCTTTAAAACTACGCAACGGATTTTGATGCGGTTTTTTTTAATAGATGATTCAAGAGGAAGGTTTATATGTATAATACATGCACCCGTGCGAAGCCGGGGCGGGTCGCTATTTATGATATACCTAAATTGGTAGCAGTTTATATTTTGTGTTTTTTTTTTGTAACCATTAAATAACGTACAAAGTGTAATTGAAATATAAAACAAGGTAATGTTTTATAATTCAATATACAAACAGGGTGGAATAAGACCCTTAACGAAGCCGTCAACCACGCATTATGTACTTACATCAAACTAAGTAATTTTACGCAATAATTATTTCTGGGAAACGACTTTTTTTTGGGGTGAAAAATCACGTTTTACGGTAGAACTCAATGTAACGCAATCAAAACATTGTGCTGATGGATGGATTGTATAGTATGGAAGTCTTAGAGGTGTTTAAAGTAAAAATCTCACATTTAAAAAATGTTTAAAAAAAAACTTGTGAATAAATTGGAACTTTGACCCCCAAATATCTCCGTAACTAGAAGGTTCCCAGGTATAATCTAGAACAAAAAATGATCGCAATGACGGGGAGAACAAGTGCCTTCCAGCTTCGTTATTGGGTCTTGTTACACTTTTTATATCGTAATAGTATCCTTTCTGTTAATTAATTGAACGGATTTCAGCTCGTCTTAATTTCGAATTATAGAACTTAATAGCAAAATTTGAAATGACGTCGTACAGGAAACTAATTCAATTTAATTACAAAAAAATACCTTTTCGCTAACCAAGAAAAAACTCTTTTTTAAAGAAATTCTTGGTTAAAACAAGCATTCCTTTGAGATTCTTCGGTCGTTTAAATACCTAAACGGGTGAACACCGTGATTGGGATTTTCCTCAGAGTTCCAATCACACGGAATACGAAGCTGGGTGTGTTCAGGAAATGTAGACCGGACGAGTCTTTTATTGGCTTCTTGTATTTTACTGTCATTAACAGATCGGATATCGGAAAATTCTTCATCTTAAGATGTTAATTACTTTGGCAACACTGACTGGGTGGCTGGTATGACTGTCTCAGATTCGAATCCAGAACGTTGAGATGAACGAAGAGTTGAGTAGTTTTTAACCGATTTCTTAACAAGGAAGAGGTTATGTATTCCAACAGCATCTTTTTTTCCTGTATTTTCACCGATTTCTCTGTGATTATGATTACTGGACGGATTTGCTTGATTCTGTTTTAATTTGGTAGAGGAACCTCGCGCAGTAGTCCCGTACTAATTAATTTAACTTGTGTACTTTGTGAGTTATCTTCTTTATTACGTATTTTTTCTTTTTCGTCTGTTGGTGACATGATGGTACTCGTATCATCATAACTGCTCGTTAAAAAGTAAAATTTAGATATATATGACAAGAATTTGTGAAGGATACCAAAACTAAAAAGGGTAATTTACAAAAAAAAATCTTTTTAGATTGGGCTTTGTGAAGTCGGTGGCAATAAAACCAATAAAACACTCATTGATTTTATTGCAACCGACTTCCGAAAGTAAAGTTATTTTACACTTTTCTAGTTTTTTTTTTGGAAGTCGGTTTTTAAATGTAGTTTATAACTGGGATTAACATATAAGATACTTTATTATCGCAATAGTAGGATCCTGTGGGACAATATTTACCGAGCTCCGCGAGAGCGAAGCCGCCGGCACAAACTAGCCGATTTTAAAAACCGTTTTTAGTAATAACATCAAAAACTTACCTTCAGAGCTAGGCGGAGGATCAGTTTGGAACAGACTCTCCCTCGTCTGACACCCAGACTCCTTCGTATCTGGGGCTCCAACCGACACATCTCTTATCTCCCTCTTGTGTTCTTTCTTCTCCCTTACATCTCCACTATCCTTCGTTCTACTCCTCATTGATTCTTCTTTTTTGCTCAAGTCGGTCTTTCTAGTTCTCCCGTTGCGTTCGATGTGGACATCTTCTTCAATCGGCATGCTATCTACTTCTCGACGCCATATTTCTTCGTCGAGGTCTAAATGTGTTTCTTGGTAGTCTGATTCTATGCTTGATTGCTGAAAAAAATGGGATTGTTTAATCACTCATTTCAATTAAATAATGTAAGTACATAGATTTATTGGCGCGTGGATAAGATTGGAACTAATGCCGCCATGTTGATTTTTGGTACATCATCTGCCTAACCTTTTCCAAAACTATGTGGGGGTAGGCTTCCAGTCTACGGGGATCGTGGAAATCGCCCTGGTTCTCATGATCCATGTTGGGATGGGAACAACGTGGTTTTAGTCAGTTTGAGTCTGACAGACCCCTCCGGAACACAAAAAAAGGCTTCCAGTCTAACCGGGTGCAGTTGGATACCAGTATTTTATATGGAGCGACTCATAACCCATTAGAACTGGATAATACGTGTTCAGACCTGTTCCAATTGCTCAACAACTTGTCATTCAAGAGCCAATAGATCCTATGTATATATATAAGGTATAACTCTTACATTAATTTCAACTTGCCACACCCTAATGAAACTGTAGATAAAAACCAGAAAAATTAAATAGGATATGTATTCAAGGGCATTAAGGATTCAAGGGCACGTACGCGATTGGATAAATTTGAATTTTTATAAGCTTGTCAAAGTCTAGAATCAGGCTGATAGATGGCCGTTTTTTGCGCATATGATAAATTTTTCTTACGTCATTTTTTTAGCAGAAAACTTTACATTTTTTTTTTATATTAAGTGGGTCTACTCTTGACCTCAATCTAGTCCTGAGGACAGAGATGAGGTCGACGATGGAACGAGCTTACCGAGAAGAAGCCTATTAACTCGCGACTTAAATAGATTGGGGTCATATGGACTTGGGAACACTGACGAAGGCAGGGGATTCCACTCCTTGGCTGTGCGCATAATAAACGATGTCGCGAAGCGCTTCGTACGAATGTGTGGAACATCGACAAGGAATGGGTGATAACTCGCAGTACGTCTGGACTCCCGATGGAAGAAGGGAGATGGTGGAATGATCTCGTGGAGCTCTTGTGCACACTCACCGAAGTACAGCCTGTAAAAGACCGACAGATATGCAACCTTGCGCCGATGGGCCAAACTATGAAGCTTGGTACCCACCAGCTTAACGTCACCAATCTAAACTGGGACTGTATTCTTGAAAGATATCAGCTCTCCCATACATTTTGATCTCGTAGGTATTCGAGTTTGGTATGGGACAGCTGACTATTTTTTAAATCACACATTACACCCTTTTTCGCTTACTCCTAAAATGTCTTACCTTATGTTTGGAGAAACTTCTCTGCTTCTTCACCATTTCGTTGTTGTGGTTCTCTCTCTCCAGACTGGCTCGGGGTTCGCTGTCTCTCTGGAGCCTCTTCGGGTCCAAGGTCAGTCGGCTTCCAACCAGACTGTCCAGGCGATCTTCACAGGACTGTCTTATGTGTTCCTGGATATTGGTTATAAGATCAATATTAAGTTGGTATCGAAATTTAACATATAACATCACGCCTGCAATCCCCGAAGGGTTAGGCAGAGGTGTACTTAATAGTACACCTACATTTCGCCAGTTATGTTATCTATGTCCCATTTAATAAAGCGCAAGCTAATTGCCATCAACAGGACACAAATCCAAACTCCGTGGCTGCTACAGAGAAATCCTTTGTGGAAAACCGAAATAACACTTTGCCCGACCCGGGAATCGAACCCAGGACTTCATGCTAAGCAGTCGTTCTTGCACCCACTAGAGGATAATGAATGAATGATTAACATAACATAGTTAGCTGATATCGATCCACACAGGATCGACACAGGCCTCCTCTCCATGTGAATGAATGAACTGTATCACCACGCGAGCCCAGAGCGAGTCAGTGAATGTCATGTCTTCAAATTTTCAGTTCTTCTAGAAGATGCCGGTTTCCACACGATTGATGGTTTTTTCTCCGTTTTGAGTGAGGGGTCAGGCATCATCTTCCTGCCCTTGCCCCATTCTGCTTGGGGTCGGTACAACACGTTTTCTTCTTCCATTCTCCCCTGTCAGACGTCACGGCATCATTTACTCCTTTCTCTTTAATATCATGCCTTTTTTTTCGGATGGGAAATCATCAAATGACTCCTCCCACTCTGGGCGGACCGGAAGGGAGTGTAAAAACCATCCATGTTCCTTCTTTTGCCCGTTATGTTCCAGGGCCGCGGTATCTCTTTCGAACAGTCCCGCAGCCCTGGCAGGCATCGGCCCTTGCGGGCCCCTCATCATTGCTGACATCTCTTTGAGGCGCGCGTGGAACACGAACGCGCCGTCGACACGGCCTGTTGTCATAAGACGGACGGACGGCGAGCTGATCCATTACTCACCGTCCACAGGCCCGCGCCTATGGTGGCCGAGAGCCATCACGACGTGATATCATGCCTCACACAGTCTATCTATCTTCTCATTCTTCTCTCCATCCACCATCATTCATATCTATCACTCTTTAAATCATAGGCGTTTCATCGCTCTTCATTCATAACATTTCCAATATCCATACCAAGGAGGGTTACAGAAAATAAATTAAAAACAGTAAAGTGCCTGCCTAAGTTCGTACACATGACCTATATACCTCTTAAGCCGAAATCAGTACCGCTAGGATACCGTTGTGGTCCTCAAAGAAATATAATGTTTGTAGGAGGCACTGGAAGATTTCAAAACAAAAAATGTTTGGCTGAGCATTCTATGTAAAAAAAAAACTTTGACCTACCTTAATAATTTTATGATCCTGGTACAGCTTCCGTACGCATTTGAAGATGAACACGAAGCTCATGCCGGAGAGGATCAGCGAGAAGATAATGAGGATCACCATGATATGAGGCTGGTTTATCGTTGATTCTGTCTTTACCTGTAACAATAAAGGGGGGTCATTGAAGATCTTGTGGCTAAATAAAAGCTTGTACGGCTTCATCGATGAAGGTTAGGCAACGCTGCAGTGGATGGGTGACCTGAAGTTGTGGTACAACGTATATCGTAATGTCCAGGAACTGGATGTGGACCTGTGGAAGTGCAGCTCAGATTTTTCTTCTTTTACATCTTTCTTGGTGATTTAAAATTAGGATAAAGTGTTTAACGTCGCGGGCAACAGCTAGTAATGTTTTTTTTTTTTTGTAATTGGGACAACAATTTCATGTACTTCCGCGCTCACGGACGGTCGACCACTTTTTAACCTTATTACTCAGGTCATAAGGCTGAAAAGTGGTCGACCGTCAGTGAGTGCGGTAGTACATACACAGGAATGTTTTCTAACCCATTTACATTATTTTAATATTTTTTTTAATGGCAGACGCTTGACGGTCTTTATTCGAAGTGTTATTTTTAGAGACATAAATATTGCTGTAGGATTTTCAACTTTCAACACTGAGCCTTAAGAGGGACCAGGAGCTACAATTATCCATACAAACGTATTCCCGTTTTTTCTTCCTGAATAATGCCTCTAGAGCCATCATTTTTTTTTTCATAATATCAAGGTCTGCTTTAGACACATCTCGGTCATTTCCTGTTTTTCAGCAAGTATTAATTAAAGAACGACTTTTCAAAAATTACAATAAATGCCCCATTTTTACGGCCGTCATTAGAGCACTACCAGACAATTTCGAAAAGTTTTTAACATAAAAGAAATTGATAGGAGCCTAGAATTATTCTTTCTTAAAATCTAATGTCAAAAATAATTAAATCGGCTCAGTTTTTGAGGAGAAAAAAGGGGAATACGAAACATCAATTTTGTAAAAATTTTAATGATGTAATCGGTCTGAGCTCCAGCTGTCCCTATCGCACCTTACGGGGGCAGGCTTGATGCAGCGCGACGGCAATAGTTTCTTGAAATACCTATTTTGCAAATTCCTCGCAGAGTTCGAATATAATTTTTCAATATACTTTCTCGAAAACTGGTTTTTAGCGCACTTCGATTAGGTTCAATATGCAACGTATTTCACACGCGTGGTTTTTTAATATTTTTCCACACACGTGAAATAAAAATGTCCTCAGTTAACTGTTTAGCGGCATCATACCTTTGCTTCTTATTCAACCTGGCGAAAGCAAAGCACGGAAAAAAGCAAATCAAATATATATAGTTTCCCAATAATTCTTGACAAAAATACTTTCCGTCCGTTCTAATATTTTATTTCTTCGAAAGTGTATTGATATACTTGGAAAAAAATTGTGATTGATATACTTGGAAATTTGTAACTGCAGTTCTCGGCTCCATAACACCCTCGCCTGCAGCTTGGGTGTTAATTCCGCCTCGAATGCAATAACAAAGTTTCCCCACTTATATCAAAATGTACTATACTTACGTCACATTTGCCTTTGTCCTCATCAGCTTTTAACCGACAGTGTGCATCGTCGTCGCATGTCAGTGCCTCATCAATACAGGTGTTGTCTTCACAATCAAACTCGCCTTCCCCACATTTTTCTGCAAAAATTGTTTTTTTTGTTATTCTGTAAGCCTTCTTTAAAATAAAATAAATAAATAAAACTGGCGATTTGACGCAATCAATTTGGATGTAGTGGTAGTTTGTATGATGCACTTTTCTTTACAGTTCTAGCCTATCCTAACCAATAGGTTAGGATAGGCTAGAACTCCATCGACCTAATAAGGTCGATGTGCCCTAGCAATAAAAAGGACACACCTAAGTCTAACCCACTGCTTTTAAAGTAAGAGAAAGAAAATTTAGAAAAATGTCGCTTTGTAGAATAAAAAACTTTCAACAAAAATTGTTTTTATTACGGTTTGATATTTAGTTTTCGAGATTCTTTGTCGCTTTGTTTGTCGTGATATTGCAACAGTAACTTTGTTTTTCATTAATATACCATGAAAAATAAATTTAGTTTAACTGTTGAGTGTAAATAATATTGATATAATATAAATGGTGTCCTAAAATACAGGCCTCGACTAAGTTTAGGCGCCAGTCTCCCAGAAATAAAATACGTCTTTTACCTGTTTAAATATGTTACAACATAAGTACTGATGTTCTTTATTTGTGGAAGAGAAATAAACAAATTTTTATTTAAAAAAAAATGGTCGTTAAAAAAATTGATTATTTATTTATTTTGCAAATATGTATGGTATGTAAAACACTGGTTAGTAAGCATGCATTAAAATTGCATGACACAGTATTAAGACATGCACCCTGTAAGGGCACTGCAAATTTTATTTTTAAATATTGACTAATTATTTTAACCTCTCAAGGACCGCCATTATTTACGTCAACCATCCGTCAAGCACCGCGGGCGGGCTCTTATCACAAAAAATGTTATTGCTCCGTTTCTGTTGCTTCTATTCACACACTCTAAACGGAGTCGGGTTGTTCAATGATGTGGCTATGAAATACAATGTAAACAAGATTCTGATTAGACCTCAAGAAATACTGAAATCGGAGTACTTGTTGATTTCTGACTAAACTGTGTGATCTATTTACACGAAATTTTGGGAACTAACTCATTGTTCCGTCCCATACGTTTATACGAACGCACCCGACGCCATTACGATTTATTTATTTATTTATTTATTATATTAGGTCTACCAACAATTGTTCACACTGGATACAGCGACATGATTCATTCTTAAAAATAAATTATAGCGCAACAATTACTTATAGGTAAACACCACATGCACTAAACAATAAATTCAGAAAATAAGCTAACTTAGTAAGCTAAGCGCCAATATTCAATTAGATAAAATTAATAATACGATCAACTGTCAATGTCTAGTTGTTGACTTTGACAGATTCTTTTTGGTTTGAACATAACGAGATCGCTTCGTTTTTTTTTTATCTTGAATTAATTGATTGAATTACTTGTTAATCCTTTGGAATCCCAGTGAATTTGGGAGATTCCGGATCAAATCATTGTTAATTGGATTATGTACTCCCTTTTGTGCTCTAAAGCGGGGTTATTTTGTGCAGTGCAATAAACGCCGGCTTTTGAGGTTAAGTTTAACCACCCGCGTGTTACATTGAATATAAAAAGACAAACGACTTAGGTCAGGCCCGGAGCCCGCTTGTTGTCTTTGTCATCTCGAACAATTGTGGAGCATTCGGGCTGTGACGCGCTGGAGAATCGGCGCCCTTTGGTACCACGTCCGTCTGACACAACTTCACCCACATAACACACACATTTACTCTGACATAACTACACAGAACGGCGTAAACTTGAGGACAGGTCACCTCGAACAGCACCAGGTAAGTTATTTTCCTCTTTTTGTTAGGCAACATTTGATTTGACTTGGTTGGGTCCGTGAATCGCGGACAAGTTCGACCGATCAGTATTTGCCCTGATTGGGCGTCGAACACTCATGAATAGACTGGTAATCTAAAGTTAATGTTATTTTACGAGTTCTGTATCCGATTCCTGCAATATTCAAACTCGAACTTCATCGCGCGCTTCGTAACCGCGAACACGAATTTTTACTAACTTCACACTTTATTTTTTAAATGTTTCCTACAATATTTATAGTTTCTATCTTTGTCTATGGTTGTAAAATATTATCTGCCGTCGAGAACATTCGTTTAGAAACGATTTTAAGACTTATCTTTACTACAAATACAGTTCTAAATCGGTCGGGGTTTGGTGGCACAAATTTGTGCCAGCGGGGCTCAACGGTATTACTTCCTTACTGGCACATTTTTGTGCCGCTGGGGCTCGAGAGGTTTAATGTTAATTATTGGTTAGTGCTACGGAACCCTTCGTATATGAGAGGTTTATTTTTAAATTCGCTTACCGTCTCCTTCTAGCGTCCTAAATGCGTTGAAGGTGGCGTTGAAGCTGGTGGTGGGCCGAGCATCTTTGGCGACGTACATTCTCACGTACATCACATTACCATTGATCTCCTTTGTCATCACAGAATTGGCTACAGATCCGCAGTATTCCGCTAAGCTGTTGAAAATATGTCATGATTTTACATTTATTGTGATTTTTAAACATTGGCAAAAATACCAGCAGCGACGTCTATGACACGAGATTGAGATCATTCTCTTGCTCTAATCCCAATTTATTTGGGGTCGGCGCAGCATGTCTTTTTCCATTCTCTATTACTCGTCATATTTACTCACACCTCTTTTTGTGCTATATCATTCTTCACACAGTCCATCCATCGTTTCTTTGGTATTCCTCTACTCTTATATCCATCCACATTCATACTCAAAACTTTTCTCACCACATTTTGCTCCTTCCAATGACACAAGATGAGAACTAAAATTCAGCATCACGCTATCAAAATTTCGCTACAGAACATTGAAATTATAATTAACACTAGAAACAGGATTACCATGTCCACTGTTTGTTTTGAGTTCCCGATATTTCGTTGCAAGCACCATGATCACGGACAACCATGACAGTTTAAAAACATTGAAATTGTCCTTTAAAGTCTTCTTATTAACCATGTTTTAAAGGTTTTTGGAATGTCAAAACACAACTAAAACTATTACACTTACTTGGTATCCATCTCTTGTTCCTTTGTCTCAAATACTTGGATAATATTTTCGTTGCACTCATTTGGCTTCGCTAGAGAATATGAGGTAAAGTTAAGGTATATCTGAAACGAATATCATCACGCTTATATTTCTTAAAGCAGTAGGTAAACAGGTGGTTGGAAGTTCAGTTATAAGCTGTCATGAAATACTAAAAATAATTTTCTCCTACCTGGGCTTCAAACCCAAAATGCCTAGCTCAGCAGCCCCATCTACGACAACTACATAGATCAACGCGACATATTATGTACATACGTAACATAACGTAATCAACGAAGGGTTAGGCAGAGGTGTACCTATCAAGTACACCCACATTTCGCCAGTTATGTTTAAGTCCCATGTATTAGGGGGCAGCCTATTACCATCAACCGGGCACAAATCCAGGCTCCGTGCCTGCTACTCAAAAATTCCTGAGGGAAAATAACACTTTGCCCGACCCGGGAATTGAATCCAGGACTTCATCACCAACAGTTGTGCTTACGAACAACGAGGCAGTCACCAGTATTCTTTAACGCGACTGAAGTCACGGGAAAAAGCTAGTGTGCCGATAATGATAATGACAACAAAGAATTTCAAACTTTACCTTCATATTAGGAGGAACTATAATGGTCCACAAAACGTCCAACGCTTGGAGCGAGTTACTTATGCACAAAGGGTCAATTTCCTTTGTGTCTACGTAACCCCACTTCTTGTCTTCAAAGGTCTTGTAACATGTCTCTGGTATGTGATCTGTACAGAAAACGTTTCTTTTAACCCTCTATCACTAGATGCCATTGTTAGCACAAGCATAATCAGCCTATAATGTTCCCACTGCTGGGTCACACAGCCTCCTCTCTATGAGAGGGAATGGGCTATAATCCACCACGCGGGCCCAGTGCGGGTTGGTAGATGTCACGTGTCCTCGAATTTTTGGTTCTAGGACATGCCGGTTTCCTCACGATGTTTTCCTTCACCGTTTTTGAGAGCAGTGGTGATGAAATAAATTACACTAAGTAATGCGTCTGTCTGGGTTCGAACCCACGACTTACGGCCACTGCTGCTCTCATGCCATTGTTAATTGTTCTTAAAATCATTACTAACTATACAGGGTGCAAGGGACATCGACGCTAAACGGTTACCACATATTCAGTACATCATTCTGAACCCCTCCACATAGTTTTTTTCTTATCAGCTGTTTCCTACAAAACTGTAATACCTTTACGATCAAAATTAATGAAACGGGTGTTTTTTTTTAAATTACCGATGAAAAATTTCTATTTGAGGGGTTCAACCGTTTCCAGGGCTGCGGGACTGTTCGAAAGAGATACCGCGGCCCTGGAATACAAAGGGCAAAAGAAGGAATATGGATGGTTTTTAGTCAGTAAAAGTCTGACACTCCCTTCCGCTCCGGCCACAGCGGGAGGAGTCATTTGATGATTTCTTATCCCAAAAAAAAAAGGAGTTCAGCCGTTTTAGTGTCGGTGTCCTGTCCTCCCTGTGTACATCATCTGCGTAGCATTTTGCCAACTATGTTGGGGTCGACTTCCAATCTTATTGGATGCAGCGAAATACCAGTATTTTACATGGTAAGACTGGTTATCAGACTTTCGGGCCACTGACTACCTGCTAGTCTGTCAAAGATATACAAATGACTTTCCGAGGCACGGAGGAAACTCGGTACGTAATGGTGGTCACCAATCCACAGACCAAGCTAGGCAAGTGTGGCTTAACCTGAAGATTGCTTCAAGCGGCTGTTACTATTTAGCCACGACTCACGAGCCTTCTCCTCATTACTACCTATAAACATTAAAACTAAGAAACTAGGCTAAACAAAGAAATAAATCACCAATCTTTATTTATTTATTTTATTTATTAGGTAGGTATATTAGGTCTACCAACAAATTGTTAACACTGGATACAGCGACTTGATTCATTCTTAAAATTAAATCATACCGCAACAATTACTTATAGGTAAACACCACATGCACTAAACAATAAATTCAGAAAAAAAAGCTAACTTAGTAAGCTAAGCGCCAATATTCAATTAAATAAAATTAAAATTGGAAAAAGTAATCTTGACCATAGCCTTTATGTTCTTCTCCGGCTGACTTGAAAGTCATGATAAAAACAGCTTTAAATATTATCTTAGGCTGCTAAGATGAACTTTAGAATAGAATATTCTTTATTAATTACACCATACACACAATGGGCGGTGTTATCGCTAAAATCGATCTTTTCAAGCAACCTTTGGATGGATTACAAGAAGAGGGAGAGACAATACTGCAGATAGTCTGTTGTGAACTACATATCAATATACATAAAGCATAAAAGGGAGAACCCTCCGTACAAGAAATTATTTCAGGAACGTTATGGGAAACCAATATTTTTTTTTATTTTCTCATACGCAATGTATCGTTACCGTGGCAAAACGCATGTAGGGAACGGCAAGTGCGACGACGAGTTCGATGATTTCTGTAGCTAGGCAGGAAGTGAACAGCTTTTTACGCGTCGTTCGTTAGAGTATTTCATCATCAATTGTTGTTTTTTTTATTATTTAAGCTGTATTATTTACATAAATGGAGTGCTGCGTACAGTCAACAGCAAAAGTAGATGATCAAAATCAGAAATTCAATACTAATGAACGGAGTTCGCGTCAGAACTGTGTGGCGTCGAAGTGAATTATTTGCCTTTAATTTAGAATCACATAGGTACTTATGAATCACTTCGACGCCACACAGTTCTGACGCGAACTCCGTTCATTAGTATTGAATTTTTGATTTTGATCATCTACTTTTGCTGTTGACTGTACAGATAATGTAATTTTACATTGAAATAAAGGAATTACTGAAAAGCGATAAAAAAAAATTCTTCAGAAAAATTCCTGTGGAATATGATTCAAATAAAGAGCTGAACGCTGTCAGTTTGCGGAGAGCAATCCCTTACACCCTGAATACATACATACATGAAGATATACAAATATTTAAAATAATAAAAGACAATCAAACACAAGCGTCATACTCACGGCTTGGTCCAGGCTTAAACTCGACGTTTATCTTGAACCCCTCATACTCTATTGTGTCATCAGAGTGGAACTTCAGCCAGACGTTAGGGCCCTTAGTCTTTAACGTTCTAGGAAACGCCTGCCCGCAAAACCTACCCAACAGGTCGGCGTATCCGTAGAAACCATCGCGAATCTGGTGAAAAATTTTGGTTAGAGAAAATCTATAGTCGCTTGGCAAATTGTCTACACTTGTCAGAATATACATAACCAGAATGTACTTTGCAAGGCCAAAGAAAATATGGATGGATTTTGTGAGGAATGATATGAAAGAGAAAGTAGTAAATAACACCGTGACGTCTGAAAAGGGAGAATGGAAGAAAAATACGTGTAGCGCCGATCCCAAATAGAAAATTAAAAAAAAACCCTGCCTTCGTCGGTGTTCCCAAGTTCATATGACCCCAATCTATTTAAATCGCGAGTTAATCGGCTTCTTTTGGGTTAGCTCGTTCCATCGTCGACCTCATCTCGGTCCTCAGGACTAGATCGAAGTCAAGAGTAGGCCCATTAAACATAAAAAAAAGATTGGGACAAGAGCAGGAAGGTGATGATGAATGTACTTTGCAGAATTTACTGTTAACATCACACCGGTCATCCCCAAAGGGGTTGGCAGAGGTGTACTTTAAAGTTCACTCACATTCCGCCAGTTATGTTTAAGTCCCATATAATAGAAGCGAGGATATTGCCATCAACTGGACATACATCCAGGCTCCGTGGCTGTTGTTGAGTTTTCCCGATGGAAAAATCCCATAACAATTTGCCTGACCTAGTTAACGAACCCAGGACCTCATGCTCAGCATTCGCGCTTTCAGCCACTAGAGCAGCAAGACAGAATTACTCATTTGCAATGTACAGATTTCATTAATACTTGTTTTTGTTGGGCATGCTCCATTTCAAATATATACTTCGACAACCGATTTATTGATCGCATTCAGTTTTTCAGACTGTTACGTTAGATCATTCGTAGTTACACGTTTGATTGTTTTATTCCAAATTCTGTATTAAAGTTCTTTGATGTCTTTGTTCGTCACACACTGGATGCCTGAAGAAGGACAGCGCCGTCGAAGTCGACCGCGGTGAAGGTGGCGCGGTGGGGTGAAGATCAGATCATGTTTGCGGGCGAACATGAGGGAGGAGAAAGTGAAGCCTTTGCCCTGCAGTGGGACACGATGTAGGCAAGCAAAAAAAGAAAAAATAATCAACGGGTTGCACTCCGGGAGTGCCGGCAGAAGTGAAAACTTGAATATTAACGTTGTGCATTTTTGATATTTTGGAATGGTTAGGGAATAATTTTGCACGAATTGCTTTAATTATCAGTATAAAAGTACAATCACTTTTGTGGTAAAATACAATATTCATTTATTGGGCAAAGATGACAATTTATATTACATTAAAAATGTAACACTTCAGAACTCCCTCCGTCTTACGAATTTTCGATCAGGTCACGTGTCCTGACGCGAGTTTAACATTTTTTACCCATCACAAAAAAAGTGCACAACGCCGCTAAAGAAGTTTTCACTTCAAAAATCCTTTTGAACCTGGAGCGAAAACCAGTGTTCGATGGTTTTCTACAAAGGAGGGTGCTTCAAACCTGAAGCAAGCGTAATGAGCCTATAATAGTCCCACTGCTGGGATATCGGACTTCTTACTGTTGGAAAGCGGGTTGTAATCCACCAGTCACAATACCACCTAGATATTTTGGGTTTTGGTTTGAGATGTTTTTAGTTTTGGGTCTGGGATATGCAGGTTTCTTATTTTAGAGCAGTGTGGTTTCCTAAGATATAGTTCATCATCATCTGCCTAGCCTTTTCCCATCTGTTGGGGTCGGTTTCCAGTCTAACCAGATGCAGCTGAATACCAGTATTTATAAGGAGCGACTACCTATCTGACCTCCACAACCCAGTTAGTACTGGGTAATGGGATACCTCTGGGTAAGACTGGTTGTCAGACTTTCGGGCCACATGTAACGACTGTCAAAGAAACCAAGTTATAGTCACTTACCTCCAAATAGTCATATGCGCAGTCTGGGTGATATTCTATGCGGAACACATCGACGAAGGTCAGCTGTATTACCTGGTCGATTGACGAGGCTGAAACAATACAAATTATATTTAAAGAAGTTTTGAGTACTAACTACTGTTAACAAAAGACTGCCTGGCTGGTCTAGTCGCAAGCGCGACTGCTGAGCTTGAGGTCCTGGGTTCGATTCCCAGGTCGGGAAAATTGATGGTGGGTGGGTGGCAACCAAGGAGTCTGGATTTGTGCCCGGTTGGTAGCAATAGGCTCGCCCCCTATTATATGGGACTTTAACATATCTGGCGAATTCTGGGTGTACTATTAGGTATACCTCTGCCTAACTCTTTGGGGATTACAGGTGTGATGTTATGAAAACAAAAGATATTTGACTCGTTAGTCTAGTGGTGGTAAGCCTGACTGCCGAGCGAAGGTTCTTGGGTTCAATTCCAAGTCTGGCAAAAGGCTATATTGTGTTTTTCGTTTGCATTATGTTTGGATTGGTGCGTGTTTGCGGGCAATAGGCTAGTACCTCACCACAGGGTGAGGATTGATAAAATATTTTTGACTAGAAAAGTGATGAATATGATGTTGATGAACAGAGAAAAGAGAAAAAAAATAGTAGATAGATGGATTGTGTGAGGGATATGACAAGAAAGTGAATTATAGCGTTACAGCCAACAATAGACGTCAATGCAAGAAAACATTTTGTGCCGACTCCTAATAAAGTACATAGTAACTTCATCATCTGTCTAGCCTTTTCCCAACTATGTTGGGGTCGGCTTTCAGTCTAACCGGATGCAGCTGAATACCAGTTTGCTGAAGCTGAGTATTTTGCATGGAGCGACTGCTTAGCTGACCTCCACAGCCCAGTTGGTACTGGATAAAAATACCCTTTAAGGCTAATTGTCAGACTTTCGGGCCACTGAATTGACTAAGTAGTAAACGACTGTCAAAGATCTACAAATGACAGCCGGGGTTAACGGCTTATAGTTGGTATGTGTCAGGTGAGTAGGGTATGCAGGAGTGAAAGTGAAACTCACAACTCGATACTCACAGTTCTATTTGGTCCACACACACAACACAAAACAGAAAGAAGGAGAACAGTCAATAGGGCACAAACACAAGAGTCACTTATCACAGTACAGAGAATATGAACAGCAGAAAACACAGAACAATAAGTTTATGAGGTGTCACAGAATATTGTGCGCACGCGTCGCTACGAGAATCGTTCCGACTGAAGGTTATGGAAGGACGTCAACGATCGCGCGCTTCCTCCCACCTCACGCACTCGCTACACGTCACAATGACGTAGCTCGGCCGCGGTGCGATTCCAGTATACTGTGTCCCGGCATCATCCGACATTATATTGGTGTAAACAATATAAGATGCCGTTGATGTGTATTAAGTGTTTATTATAAATACATGTAAATAAATCTGTCTGTATGTTATTGGTTTGTGATGTGTTACTATAATATAAATATGTATACTAAATATTAGGTGTATACCCTACACCACCCCCCTCCAGAGACCGTCAAGGGCGATAAAAATCTGGAAACTTGACCCGACGACCAGAACGAGTAGTATACTCGGTTTTGTCGCCAGATGGAGTATGGGGGTCAGTTTTGTCGGCCAATATGTAGGCTGGTTTTAGGCGGTCTATTGAGACCGTGACCTCTTTGCCCTTAAACAATATTTTGAAAGTTTTGCCACCCCTTTCCAGTACTTTGTGAGGACCTGTGTAGGCTGCTTGCAGCGAGCCACGTAACGCGTCTTCACGAAGGAACACGTGATCAGTGGTCTGCAGATCCTTAAATATAAAAGTGCTCGTTGTATTGTGACGGGATGCTGGAGTTGGCTGTAAGCTATGAGCAAACTTGCGGATTCGCGCGGTGAAGTCCGTGATGTCGGTCGTTCCGTCATCACTTGGAGAAAAAAACTCTCCTGGGAGCCTTAGCGGTTCGCCGTAAACTAGTTCGGCGGAAGACGCTTGGACATCCATTTTGAATGCGCTCCTTATACCAAGCAATACCCACGGCAGGGACTCGGTCCACTTGTCATTGGCATGGCACGTGATGGACGCCTTGAGTTGCCTGTGAAATCGCTCCACCATGCCATTACACGCTGGATGGTATGCCGTTGTCCGTTTGTGCTGGAAACCAACAATCTTGGACAATTGTTCGAACAGAGCCGACTCGAACTGGCGGCCTCTGTCCGTGACAATGTCGGTAGGACAGCCAAACCGGGCAATCCATCCAGACAGCAATGCCTTAGCTACTGTCTCGGCAGTAATGTCGACAATAGGTACGACCTCTGGCCACCTGGTGAAGCGGTCGACTGCCGTCAGACAGTATCTGAAGCCTTGTGAAATTGGGAGCGGGCCCACAAGGTCAATGTGGATCGTCGTGAACCTGGCGCGTGGGAGATGATATGCTCCTAAGGGCGCGGACACATGGCGGCTCACTTTTGCCCGCTGGCATGCGAGACAAGCTCGTGCCCACTCTCTGCAGTCCTTCCTGACGCCTGGCCAAACGAAGCGCTCTGCGATTAATTTGGCAGTCGCTGAGACGCCTGGATGACTGAGGGAGTGCAAGCTGTCAAATGCTAGCTTTCGTAGCATTTTGGGCACGAATGGTCTGGGTGACGCTGTACTGACGTCGCAGTACACGGACGTGCGCTCCCCTGGGACCTGCACCTTCTCAAGCACCAGTGAAGATCCTTCCTGAAGAAGTTTCTTCAGTTCTGGATCTGATGCTTGAGAATCTGCGAGGGCGCTGAGGCTGACCGGCACCTGTAATTCCTCCACGCGAGATAAGGGGTCGGCGACAACATTGTCTTTGCCAGCAATGTGCCTTATCTCGGTGGTGAATTGGGCTATGAAGTCGAGGTACCGGAACTGCCTAGGCGAACAGTTTCTCTTCCGTTCGTGGAATGCGAAACTGATCGGCTTGTGGTCCGTGTACACGACGAAGTGCCTTGCCTCCAGCATATGGCGAAAGTATTTGATGGCCTCGTAAATGGCCAGCAGCTCCCTGTCATAGGGAGAATACTTTGCTTGCGAAGGGCTAAGCTTCCGGGAAAAGAAAGCTAATGGCTGCCAGCCGCTGACGCTAAGTTGCTGTAACACCGCGCCGATTGCAGTATCCGACGCATCGGTAACCAATGCGAGTTTGGCACTACAATCGGGGTGGGCTAATAAAGCAGCATTAGCTAGGCTTTCCTTGCAGTCCTCGAATGCTTGTAAAGTACTCTCCGCCAGACATATGGGGTGCGAGCCCTTTACGTTGCCAATCAAGAGGTTGTGAAGTGGCGCCTGTATCTGTGCTGCGTGGGGCATGAAGCGCCTATAAAAATTGACCATGCCCAAAAATCTGCGCAGCTGACGAACGTCCCTGGGCTGTGGGAACCTCTTTATGGCCTCGACCTTGGCGTCAAGTGGTTTTGTGCCCTTTTCGGATATGTGGTAGCCTAAGAAGGTTACCTCCGGGACACCGAAAACACACTTAGACGTGTTAACTAACATGCCAAAGTCTTTCAGCCTGTTAAATATAATACGTAGATGCTCCTCGTGCTCTGCTTCTGACCTGGAAAAAATTAAAAAATCGTCGAGGTAGCAGTAGCAGAAGTCTAATCCTCTGGTCATCTCGTCGACAAAACGTTGAAATGTCTGGCCTGCGTTGCGTAGACCAAACGTCATGTACGGAAATTCGTACAAGCCGAACGGTGTGGTGATGGCGGTCTTCGGAATGTCGTCCGGGCTGACGGGAATCTGATTGTAGGCTTTAACGAGGTCGATAGTGCTGAAGATTCGACAGCCTGCAATGCTGTGTGCAAAATCGTGGATGTGCCTAATCGGGTACCTGTCAGGGACTGTTCGCGCGTTGAGCATGCGGTAGTCTCCGCAAGGTCGCCAACCGTCGTCCTTTTTGGGGGCGAGATGGAGTGGAGATGACCAGGGACTCTCCGAGGGTCTGGCAGTTCCATTGGCCAGCATCAGCTGGAACTCCTGCTGAGCGATTTTTAATTTGTCCGGAGCTAATCGCCGAAACGATGAAGATACTGGCGGGCCTGGGGTCGTGCGGATATGGTGTACAGTGTTATGTGGTGTGGTGCGTAGTGTTCCGGCAGGTCGGGTGATGTCGGGAAAACTGTCGAGGATTCTGTGATACCTCGAGTCGCCAGAAGACACCTTTACAGAAAATAAAGACGAATCTGAGTGATTCGAGGCAATACAAAAAATATTGGTACTACTGTCTATTAACCGTTGATTCTTACAGTCAACGGCTAATGAGTAAAAACACAAAAAGTCTACACCTATGATAGGTTTTGTAACCTCAGCTACCACAAAACGCCACTTAAAGTCTCTACGAAGTCCTAAATTTAAGTTCAGTTCGAGGAAACCAAATGTTGGAATGGGCGTCCCATTCGCGGCCACAAGTTGGTAGTTCGTGGGCGCACGACGATCGCTGAGCAGACGACGAGGGTACACGCAGAGGTCGCTTCCTGTATCGACCAAGAACTGCGTGTTCGTTCTTCGGTCTGTGACGAATAGGCGACCAGTAGAAGCGGGGCAATCGTCTGTCGCCATTACCGACTGCCCGCGGCGTTTCCCTTCTTGTAGTCGCAGGGCTTGACGCAACGCTTGGCCTTCTCGCCATGCATCGAGTGGTACCAGCACTGAGGGTGTTTCCGGTAGCTGGAGTCTGAGCGAGAAGATGACCGTTGGCGTGAGCTGCGTCGCGTGTCTCGACCACGGCTGTGGGAGCGATTACGCGACCGACTGTCACGCAGCTGCACCGTCAGGTCCCTCATGGCACGCTTCAGCTCTGCGATCTCGGCTGCCATCTCACTCACGGTGGGTCCTGCTGCCGACGTTGATGCAACGTGGCCTGGTGCTACAATGTCCTGGACGCGGTCCGCTAGCTCTGCCAGTGCCTCCAGGGTGCTGTGAGGCTGGGATGCCAGCAGGGGCTGGATGCTGCTAGGGAGTCGGCTGCTCCAAATGGTGCGCACGAAGTCCTCGGGCACGCTTGGTCCGGCTAGACCCTGCAGGTGGCGGAGGAACTGCGACGGCTTCCGGTCTCCCAGCTCCTCATGCATCAGCAGCTGCTTCACCTTCTTCTCCTGCGAGGCGGAGAGGCGCTTCACCAATTCCGTCTTTAATTTGACGTAACGATTGGTGGCGGGAGGAGACATGATTATGTCCTTCACCTCTTTTGAAAATTGGGGGTCAAGGTGACCGACCACATAATTATATTTTGTGACGTCATTCGTCACCCCAGCGTTCTCAAATTGAGCCTCTATTTGAGCGAACCATATTTCCGGCTCTTCTGGCCAAAACGGTGGCAGCTTTAATGGTGCACGGCAAATCTCGTGCGACGCCTCAATGGAAACGCGCTTTGCCTTGCGCGGTCTCCGAGTAACGTTTTCCGCCGGCTGTGACGACGCGGTGTGCTCGGACTCACTATCACTCATTTTTATTAGTGTTCGACTCGGGGTCACCAGTATAGTTGAATGTGTCGGGTGAGTAGGGTATGCAGGATTGAAATTAAAACTAGCGACTCGATACTCACAGTTCTATTTGGTCCACACACACAACACAAAACAGAAAGAAGGAGAACAGTCAATAGGGCACAAACACAAGAGTCACTTATCACAGTACAGAGAATATGAACAGCAGAAAACACAGAACAATAAGTTTATGAGGTGTCACAGAATATTGTGCGCACGCGTCGCTACGAGAATCGTTCCGACTGAAGGTTATGGAAGGACGTCAACGATCGCGCGCTTCCTCCCACCTCACGCACTCGCTACACGTCACAATGACGTAGCTCGGCCGCGGTGCGATTCCAGTATACTGTGTCCCGGCATCATCCGACATTATATTGGTGTAAACAATATAAGATGCCGTTGATGTGTATTAAGTGTTTATTATAAATACATGTAAATAAATCTGTCTGTATGTTATTGGTTTGTGATGTGTTACTATAATATAAATATGTATACTAAATATTAGGTGTATACCCTACAGGCTTAACGTGCTCTCCGAGGTACGGAGGAAACTCGGTATATAATGAATGGTCACCCATCCACGGACTAACCTAGGCAAGCGCGGTTTGAGCTGAAGATCGACCCAAGCGGCTGTTATTATTTAGCCACGAGCTAGCCTAGCCAAAAAGTAGTATGAAGAAGAAATAGACCATTGGCAAAATGAGAGTGTGCTATTCGCTTCTGTCTATCTCTTCGGGTAAATCAGGCGTGATGCTAAGAAGCTTTGTTATTGTGATATTTATGTAAGTCATAATAATTCTTCAGGCCATTATGAGAGTCATAAAAATAATGTAGATGCTATCGAAATAATATTATTGTGAAAATGCTAGGTAATACTCGTAGTTCTGAGAAATGATATACTGGCATTCATAAGAAAAGTGACGGCACTTTTTTTATGAAAGGAATTTTCTATGATATTGTAAGTGTAAGAATGGATATTTTCTTCAGATTGTGGTTACCAGAGATCAATAGGCAATTGTTCAAACCTTTGTTATTTTATTTTGAAGAACGGCCAACATTTTTTCTTCTACAGTCATAGTGCCTTTTATTCATAGGTACGTGTTACCAATTCATACTTTATCCCTTAGATCTCCGCAGTTATTTCAAAGAAAATTGTTTCATTATGTTCCTTGGATCCATAAACAAGCAACATTCAGATACAATGACAATGCTGTCTTGTATGTATCAGAATAGTGGGCCACAAAAGGGGATGAATGAAAGGCAATTGCATGTGGCTTAGATGAGAATGCTAATGCATGTGTGGAAGAACGCGAATGGATAAAATAAGGAATGACTAAAAGAGGATGTCTGAAAGTGGCGCCAATGACTAAAAAGTTGTGTGATAATCAGTTATCGTGGTATGGTCATGTGATGCGGAGGAATGAGGAAAATGACGTGAGGACAATTTTGAGGATGAATGTAGATGGCTATAAGAGTAGAGGAAGATCAAAGAAACGATGCATGGACTGTGTGAAGGATGATACGGCTAGAAAGGAGGTGACTGCTGAGATGACGGGTAATAGAGAAGTATGGAAGAAGAAGACATGCTGCGCCGACCCCAAATAAATTGGGATAAGGGCAGGAGAATAATGACTTAGGTAGAATGACATGATTTTTCTTTATTAAAATAAAATACCTTCCATTTTTGTTCAACCACATTCGATTCGCTACTAACGTTCTCGATCAGACGATTTTTTCCAGCCCTTAAAGCAATGGAATAGAAATATCTTTCCAAATACTTCAGGTTGTGAATTTGTGGGTGCCGATCAAACCAAGACGAATGTCGATTTGTTCATTGATTCAAATCACGCGACTATTTGCTCTATTTTAAACACCTTTATACAAATTGGTTGACACATTCGGTGTGGAGCAATTTTGTCCAGCATCGCGACGAATTCGTTTCATTTCAATACGACTAAAGCTTATCATCCGTCCATGAAGGCATAAGACTTCATTCAGTGTCAATTGTGTGAAACCACGATTCTTTGCCATTAAGTTCTTTTTCAAATCATGTGCAATCAATCACTCGCAAAGGGTTTTCCATTCAAGTTCCATTATCTGCCTAGCCTTTTCCCAACTATGTCGGGGTCGGCTTCCAGTCTGACCGCATGCAGCTGAATACCAGTATTTAACATGGAACAACTGCCTATCTGACCTTCACAACCCAGATAGTACCGGGTAATACGATACCCCTTGGAAAGACTGGCTGTCAGACTTTCGGGCCACTGACTACCTGTAACGACTGTCAAAGATAAAGAGAAAACTCGGTATGTAATGGGGTGGTCACCCATCCACAGACCACCCTAGGCAAGCGCGGCTTAACTTGAAAATTGATCCGAGCGGCTGTTATTATTTACCCACGAGCTCCTCAAGTTTTCATTCAAGTGCTATTAAATGAAATTCCGCTACCACAAAAAGATAACTATCCTCATTTCTAACGCAAGCTAATTTACCATCCTCCATTTAACCCTCGCAGTTCCACAGAAAATACTACATCTCATTCCATTCTCGTTTACAAAACAGGTCACCGTAGATCCATGGGGCTTAGAAGAGCCTCCGCGACGGGACTGCGGCCCGCAGAGAGTGACGGGTTAAGCCCCATGGAGACGGATACATTTTGTGTTATGTGTGTAGGGACATGTGTCGCTATGGGGTTAAGTTGATGGAGTTTTCGGGAAGGGGAAAATGAGTGTGTACAGTTGAAAAGATAAACGTAATGGTGATTGTTTTTGTTGTCAAAAGTGCTTAATGTTGAAATACGGTTTTTGTTTTTAAGGACCAATTCCAACATTATCTGCCTAGCCTTTTCCCAGTTATGTTGGGATTGGCTTCGAGTTTAACAGGAAGCAGCGGAATACCAGTATTTTACATGGAGCGACTGCCTATCTGACCTCCGGGCCACTCAACACATGTAACGACTGTCAAAGGTCGACAAATAACAGCCGGAGCAAACGAGTTACCGTTCTTTCCGAGTCACGAAGGAAACTCGTAATGGGTGGTCAACCATCCACGGATCAACCTAGGTAAGCGTGGCTTAACCTGAAATTGACCCGAGTAGCTGTTATTAATACGCCATGAGCTCTTCATTAAGTAAATACTAAATCGTAGAAAAGGACAAGGCAATCGAATATGCAGCAAACGAAATAATTATGTTAAGATTATTTTTCTATTTGAAATTACTTATGAAAAACCCAGTAACACTTTGCCCGACCCGGAAATCGAACCTAGGACCTCAAGCTCAGCTGTCGCGCATGCAACCACTATAACAACGAGGCAGTAACATTTTGTATTACGTTTCAAAAACAGAGTGCTATTAGTAAATTATGATCAAAACTTACCATTAATCTTGGTGACACAATCAGTATCATTATAATAATAATTATTTCCAGTATTCTTCGGATGTGGGTGTGTAATAATTTTCTGCTTAACATCATACTTAAAAGATTCACATCTCGCATTTTTTTCATCTCTTTTTACTCTACTTTTGACTTCTAAACTATGAGGATCAAATTTTCTCATCCTAGAATTTCTCATTTGTACAGTACTTATATGATAGTCTAGATTTCTAGCCTGTATATCACTCCCTATAAAGTTGTTCTTAGGTTTAACTTCATCTATGTTTTCGTTGTAGTTTATATATTTCCTATTTATCTTAGTGGTCCATTTACTCTCCATGTTTAAGTCATAGTGCGGTATACTCATTTTGCTTCTTGGTCTGCTGTCATGATCAGCTGCTAGTTCCGAAGTGAGGCCGATGGTTGAGCAAACTGGAACAAGAGAAAAATATAAAATTTAGTAAAATAATGTCGTTTACGTCTAGGCTCATTTTCAATCAGGACCCCTATTCGATTGCACAGTCCGTTTAATCGCGGGAGGTTTTAAATAAAATTATATAGACCCAGTGGTGGCAGCCCCGACTTACGAACAGTAAGACGTGGGTTCGAACCTAGGCAGGCGTAATACTTTCAAATCAAATCAAATCAAAATCAAATAATTTATTCGCATAATATAGGTAGATAGATGGTAGATAGATGTTACATTACATAATATAACAATAGGGATCCTCATATTAACCATTTCTGGTATACGAAACATTAAATAAAATCTTATAATTACAATGAAACGAAATGGGTGATATAACTATTCTTAGGAACTCTTTTTCATTTTATCCTAACTTAACTAGCTATTATTGCACTAGAATAGGAACATAGTCTCCACTATTTTACAATAATTTTCTATTCTTATAACTAAGATATTCCTGGGTCGTGTAGAAACATTTAGAAACATTTATCTTTGTGTAATTTATTTCATCAATTATTCTCAAAAACGGTGAAGGAAAACATCGTGAGGAAACACAAGTCCTAGGACCAAAAATTCGAAGACATGTGACATCTACCAACCCGCACTGGGCCCGCGTGGTGGATAGCCCGTGGAGGCCGTGTGTCCAGGCCGTGTGTCCCAGCAATGGGAACATTATAGGCTGATTATGCTATATGGACAACAACGTAGGGAATCTTCAACATCGTATCAATTTGAGTAGGGCAGGTTGCCAATGGGCTGCTTCCCGCTCAAACGATTTGTTTTTGTTTTTGCAGTGTATTTTCTAGGTTTGCACACCCCGACTTTCGCCTTGAGACCTCGCCTCTCATGCATGTGGTGGTGTTAGGGACAAGTAGGTGACATATCCTGAGATACTTGTAGAGTGGAATGGCATTATACATATTATAATTGATGATTACCTCGTCCGTCCAGTAGCCACACAGTGCTAAGCATTGAGTTCTATGTGCCATTATCGTTCGGGCAGTGTCCTCGGGAAATTCTGATGCCCGACAATCCTTGCTATGAGGAATGAGTGGAGGCTGATTTACTGAGTATTGTCGTATTTTTGTGTATGACAGTAAACTCCTCTGTGTATTCCATTGGGGAATTCAGGCGTGCTGTTTCGATAAGAGTATTGGATGAAAACCGTTAAGGGTGTTACTATACCAATCGATCGATCGACATCGATCCACGTCGATAGATTGATGTGCTTTGGCTGACGTCAACTAACCCATTCTACCATCGATCGATGGCAGAATATATTATGTATCGATCGATTGGTATGGCAACACCCTAAGATCGAGCTCACTGTCGTGTCAATTCGGGTGCCTGTATCTAGTAGCAGATAAACTGATCATGAGGGCAGGTGTTAATGTTGGAAATGAGTAAAGTTCTTCATCCCCCGTACAAAGAGGATCCTCCGGCCAGACGGGTGTGGAGTCTGGTGGGCTACTGCCAGTCACGGATAATTTTAGGAGCGCGATTTAGAATTTTGAAGTTAGTTCTTCATTTGCGTCATAGATGGCGCTGTAGTAATTTTTGAACTATGTTGCTGTAGTACTTTTTGTGGTGTGGGTACATTATTTTTACTGATATCTATCAATATTTCCACAAACAAAAGCACATTATCATCATAATCCGGTACAAAATTAGAATAAATATTTCAACCCCTAATAATCCTACCATATCGTTGACTCACAAAAGGATACTCATCCCCTTGAGATTATTCTAAGCTTTTTGAGCGCACACATAAGGGTTGGATCATTCCATCCCTTGACGAATTATATTATGATTCTAAAAATAAGACGCATGAAAGATGTACGAGGATAATATTTACGTCGAGAAAATTACGTATTAATTTTTTTAATTGTTCTATTCTACAGTGTGTTTGGTTACCGGTCACCGATAGTTTAAGAGCATATATGTCAGGATTTATTCCGTTAGGCTCGTACATCATGTGGGCAGAAGATGGGTTACGTGCGCCCCAAACACTGGGTGTGATACACTGTTTCTATAAAATAACAAATTACTTGACATTACAATTTAACACAATAATACGGAGCACAATGAATCAGGAACAGTTCCAGGACGTCTCAACTCCGCTGCGATCAGACACTCCATGTCCTCCACGCCTCGAGCTGTAAACATCAGGGCTCTGTAGAAGCACGCTGTGGTGTGAGTAGACTTGTAAGTAGGTCGCGTGATGTCACCACTGCGTACTTACGATTAATTTTAAGCCCGTACCAATTACCGGGTCCGACATATATTATACTCATTTCTATTGACAAATACACGTTTATAAAGATTTCTCAGTATAGAGATGGTTTATTGACCGAAGAGCGACACAGGCTAGTATTCTTTATACGGGAAAATATGTACGCTTCCTAGGATATACAACGGGAGTGAATCCGCTAGTAAAAGCTAGGTAACTTCACGATAAGATGCTGTTTCTCGTCCAAGATACTAATTCAAATAAAATTCTTAATCGTGTGGTTAGAGCCTAACCTGGTGACAGAGTATTTAAGCTGCCCATGGCTTTACATGCCGTCGAGGAATATCTCCCAGGCAAGCTGGTTTAATCACGATGTTTTCCTTCACCGAAGCAAGTGATAAATATGCAATACGCACATGAATCCGAAAAATCAGAAGTGCGTGTCTTGGGTTCGAACTTGAGACCTATGACTTGGCAGTCCGACGGTCACTACACTATGCTATCATTGCTGATTAAAGTTAATAATTAAGGGTTAAACACATTATTTCGTTAGCCTTAAGATTCATATTACCGTAAAATTATTTTCAATTCTAGACATAATGTAAACTTATCTTATTTCAAAATGAAAATGAAAAATGCATTCATTTTGCAAATCTTTTCATTTAGCCAACGCGAAGTCAAATGAGACGAAATATTCAAAACTGTGTAAAATGCAAAAATAATACCTCGTATATTATTTTAGCATTCATCCGACTGCAGAATTCGGAATTACCTTTTCTACTTCGCATCGTAGACTGGCAGACATTTTGGATTAAAAATTTTAGAATTGCTGTATGATATTCAAATTATGCCCACAGTAGGTATTATGTGATATCTTTGTGAATCAGGTTTTGCGAGAATAATTTATGACTGCTTCATTAGTGTAGTGGTTGTAAGCGCGACTGCTAAGCATGAGGCTTTGGCTTCGATTCCAGTCTGCCAACATATGATTGGGTTTTTCCATCAGGAATTTCTCAGTAGCAGCCACGGAGTCTAGATTTGTGCCCAGTTGATAGTAATAGGCTTGCCCTCTAAATACATGAGACTTAAACATAACTGGCGAAATGTGCAATTGTGCACTATTAGGCCTCTGCGTACTGGGTAATACTATGCCCCTTGGTAAAACTGGTTGTCAGACTTTTTGGGCCCCTGACTACCTGTAACGACTGTCAAAGATCTACAAAAGACAGCCGGGACCACCGGCTTAACGTGCTTTCCGAGGCACGGTGGAAACTCAGTAATGTAATGGGTGGTCACCCATCCACAGACCAACCTAGGCAAGCACGGCTTAACCTAAAGATCGATCTGAGCGGCTGTTATTATTTTGCCACGAGCCCCTCAGTAGGTATTTCTGCTATACTATATTAATTTAATTGCGAAAGTAACTCTGCCTGTCTGTTACCTTTTCGCGACTTAATGGCCAAATGGATTTCAATAGGTACACAGTTCATGATTCTGGGCTAAGAAATGAAATACTTTTTATATCGGTAGTAAGTTCCCGTGGGATAACTTCTGACCTCCACGTGGCCGAAGCCATTTGGTATACTTAACCTTTCGTATGCCGGAACGTACATCTACACGAGACACAATCACTTTTTAATTTATTGTGTCTATATACTCGGCATACGAGTGGTTAATGATAGTTTGACGGCACGGTTGGCGCAGTGGCTGAGCGATTGCCTGGCGCTATGTGTCACGGGTTCAATTCCTGAACGGAACAAACATTTGTATGGACTACATATATGTAGTTGTTCCGGGTGGCTGTTTGTGGGTTCAAATGTTTGTAAACACACCCACGATACAGAAGGAATTCCTAGTCTCGGGCAAAGTATAAAAAAATAGTTGCAACTCTAAAGAACACGTCCATCATGGTTTTCATAACGTTTCCCAATATTTTGTTTAAAAAAATCCTGTCTGATTTCTTTCCTTTCCTAGTTCACTGACAGATAAAATCCTCTTTTGACACAGGCAAGAACGAGCATTAATCACTACCAACGCTTAGTGCAAAATCCAGACCATTTGAGTTCAAACACCCTCTGTCACTTTATCTTCCTTCTAAACTAAAAATAGAATCATATATAACTTTTGCTTCTAAAAAAACCTTATACAGGGTGGCGCCGACAATACCACAATAAATAAAATTGCGTATACCTCATGACGTTCTCAGTCTGCATACAAAAATTCATTGGAATATATCCAGTGGTTTAGTCACGAGACATTATTTTTCATTTTCAGCATTTTCTACACGATGTAGATCAATAGGCTAACACTGACAGGTTAACGACCTCCACATCGGTATAAACACTAAACGCATGTTGCCAACTCGCTACTTTAAAAACCTTTGCCAAATTCGTTCCTTAAATTTTGTTTCCAGACGCGAATAAGTGCAAATTATACCTAAAGTTAGTAAACCAATATTTTTATAAATGGTGTTGTATTTCTTTAACAGTTTTATGCTATTTAGTTTGTTTAATCTTATGAGTAATATTTTTTTTTAATTTCGATGTTAGGATTTATTTGATAAAGTATTCTTATGAACTACTATTACAGTGGTAGTATTGCCAGTGTTTTCATTTATTTTATTGTCGTATTGTCGGCGCCATCCTGTATAATCAGCCTGTAATAGTCCCACAGCTGGGACATAGGTAGCATTACTTAGTGTAATTTATTTCATCACCACTGCTCTCAAAAACGGTGAAGGAAAACATCGTGAGGAAACCGGCCATGTCTTAGAAGCAAAAATTCGAAGACATGTGACATCTACCAACCCGCACTGGGTCCGCGTGGTGGATTATAGCCCATTCCCTCTCATAGAAAGGAGGCCGTGTGCCCCAGCAGTGGTAACATTATAGGCTGATTACGCTATGCGCCTGGTTGGCGTAAGTACCAAAGGGCCATAACAGCTCTAAAAAGCAGTGGTCAAACTAAAATAAAGGTAATATTAGGTATAGTCTGTGAAGACGTTCCAGACATATAATTCAGGCTCATAAAACCGGAGATCTAGGATTACATTCGAGCTGCGGCCGCGGCAGTCATAAGGTTTTATTAGCTGCCTGATTATTATACTATCAGGCTGGTAGCTAGGTAATTTAACTGGCTAAAGGTAATACGAGATGGCTTTGGGATTCTAGGCTATAACCTCCGTTTATTAGATAACTTTTTTACTTAATACTAGTTGTTGCCTACGACCTTCTCGTGGCTAAATAATAACTGCCGCTCGGGTCGATCTTTAGGCTAAGCTCTGTTTGCCTAGGTTGGTCCGTGGATGGGTGACCACTCATTACATACCGAGTTTCCTCCGTGCCTCGGAAAGCTCGTTAAGGCGTTGGTCCCGGCTGTCATTTGTAGATCTTTGACAGTCGTTACAGGTAGTCAGTGGCCCGAGAGTCTGAATTTTTTGTGCACCGAACCCTAATGCTTTTTAAAAGTAGCTTTAAGGCTATTTTAAAAAGCATTAGGGTTCCGTGCACAAAAATTAAAACATTTCACATAGGGAACTTAAGTATATTTTTAACCGACTTCAAAAAAAGGAGGAGGTTCTCAATTCGGCAGGTATATTTTTTTTCTTAATATAAACATCACATTAAACGCTTAACCTTTAACATGAATAGCAACGTATGATAAATCTATACATCTATACAAATAAATAAAATTGAAGTGTCTGTTTGTAATATCAAAATAACAGTTTTTTACTGAATGCATATGAAAGTATATACGGTAGTTATAACAAAATAACATTTTTTTTTTCAATTTTTGTCTGTCTGTCTGTTTGTTCCAGCTAATCTCCGAAACGGCTGCACCGAGTTTGACGGGACTTTTACTGGCAGAGGC
This sequence comes from Eurois occulta, assembly GCA_950022335.1. Lineage (NCBI taxonomy): Eukaryota > Metazoa > Arthropoda > Insecta > Lepidoptera > Noctuidae > Eurois > Eurois occulta. The sequence goes on along the minus strand of OX465480.1, from coordinate 20,713,101 downwards.
CTGATGTTATAAGGTCTAACATAGTCTACTTTTATTTTAGAAAAATAATTAGGGTTCCGTGCAAAAAAATTAAATTCTTTGAAATTGGTAACAAAATTCGATTGAAAAAGAGATGTAAGTTTTTTTTTAAAAATAATTTTACGCTAACAAAGGTCGCGGGCAACAGCTAGTTTAAAATAAACTTCAACAATGATAACTTGAATAATACAGCGATGAAGTTAGTAGAAACGTCATTATATCACTCGTAAAGTTTTGTAATTAAACGCAGAGACGTTTTGTATGGAGTATCTCTTTCTCTCAGTTGGCACGCGCATGGAAAGTTACTTTTCAGGCCGGTTGTTATGAATTAACAATCCCTTCTTATTCCGCTAAGGAAGAGAGGTAGGGTTATGAATAAAGGGTGTAATAGACCCTTAACGAAGCCGAAAGGCATTTGTTTTCTATGTCATAGCGGCAATTTAATACCTATAATTAAAAAGAATTTTTTTTTAGTTGTTGAGTGATTCTTATTTTTAATTGTTTTTATTTTTCCGTACCTCAAGAGGAAAAAACGGAACCCTTATAGGATCGCTTTGTTGTCCGTCCGTCCGTGCGTATTCTTCCCGTCATTGCAATTTTGTTTTTTCGTACTGGACCATACCTGGGAACCTTCTAGGTTAGGAGATACTGAAGGTCAAAGTTCTAACTATGACACACTTTTTTGGGTTCCGTACCTCAAAAGGAACAAAACCCTTATAGGATCATTTTGTTGTCCGTCGGTCCGTGTGTCCGTCTGACTGTCTGTCAAGACCCTTTATCTCGAGAACACGTTCAGGTATCGAGTTGAAATTAAAACCATATACTCAAGTCTACAGTCTCTTGAAGCAGTGAAAAAATAAAATTTCTAAGTTAACATAGAAAAAGATACGGCTATTTATGCCGTAAAAAACATGTATTTCGATACTCGCAAAAGAATCAAAATTTAGAGGGTACTTCCCGTTGACCTAGAATTATGAAATTTGGCAAGAAGCATTGTCTTATAGCACAAGTAAAGAGAAAAATCTGAAAACCGTAAATATGTCCAGCCGTTTCGGAGATTAGCCGGAACAAACAGTCGAAAAAACAAAAAAAATGTTAGTACTTTTAACATTTTTTTTTTGTTACGGTTATGCATTCAGTAAAACACTTTTTTTTTAATTACAAACAGACGCTTAAATTTTATTTGTTTGTATTATAGATTAGTTTAGATTTCGTTAGTGTTAATAAAAACGGCTATAAGTTTGTAATTAAGTACAACCAAAACATATTTCAATAAATAACGTATCTGGATTGGTCTTGAAAAAGTGACTTTTAGTGTGAAAGATGCCGTCATAGACGCCAGGGTATTTTTCTCACTTGAAATCATTCTTCACACAAGAAAGGATTTAGTATTTTTCCATTGTTCATTGTGCCTATTTTAATATCATTCCATTGGGAATTGGTACTTATTTTACGAAAAAAAAACCTTTGTACCATAATCACGAGTCATTTAAAATCCATTTGAAGAACATGCTGTAGGCAATATACTACAATAAGGTACTTTCGTGCCTGAATGTTTCTAAATTGCTTCAGTGCTTTCAAAATCTAGACTATTTTAGAATATCGTTTATTGGAAAATATACAAAACCGATCGTTTGAAACCTTACAATAACAGCCAGTAAGAAATCGAGAATAGCAATTTATTATATTACAAAAATAACACTAGGTACTTGGAGTGACAAACATACAAAGTGATTGTATGTTTGTTACTCCAAGACGCAATGCAGCAGAACGGATTTGGATAAAATACGACACAGAGGGAGACCTTGAGGAGTCCCCTGTCGTCTTTGATTAAAACATGTAATTATTTGTAGGTGTACTCTTACCTAAATACAGCAGTTATAGCCTAGTGGTGTGACCGTCGCCTGGCTAGTCGGTTTCGAGTTCGAACCCAAGACACGCATATCTGATTTTTCGGATTCATGTGCGAACTGCATTTTTATCATTTGCTTTGGTGAAAGAAAATATCGTGAGAAAACCAAACCAGCATGCCTTTTTTTTTTGGGATGGGAAATCATCAAATGACTCCTCCCGCTCTGGGCGGAGCGGAAGTGAGTGTCAGTCAGACTTTTACTGCCTAAAATCATCCATGTTCCTTCTTATGCCCTTTATGTTCCAGGGCCGCGGTATCTCTTTCGAACAGTCCCGCAGCCCTGGCAGGCATCGGCCCTTGCGGGCTCCTCATGTTGCTGACATCTCTTTGAGGCGCGCGTGGAACACGAACGCGCCGTCAACATGGCCTGAAAACAGCATGCCTGACAGATGTCTCTCGACGGCATGTGAACCACAGTCAGAGGCCCAATGGCGGCATAAAAATACGAAAAAGAATGAATAGGAGAAATTTCTTAGATTAGGGGTCCAGCCGCGAGTAAAATTAGTCTTTAAATACTAGACTAAAATGTCTCAGAATCAAATAAAATACCTCCAGCTCACAATAATGACGAAATTCTACAAATAATCACTTAAACAAACGTTAAATTTCAAGACAAAAATCTCAGCTAAATTCTGTTTACAATTCACAAATTCCTCTAGGAGCGCCCTAAGATACTGTGTAACAAATTTTTCAGCGCGGAGCAGTGACAGTTACTTCAAAATGAGCAATGAATAAATTAACGTTGACCTCAGGGCGGCCCCCGCGGGATATGTTTCAGTGGCGCTAGGGAGGGGACACGACGGGATTAAACCGCGGTAATTATGAGTTTTTTTTTAATTTCTTTTTTTTGCCATGGCTATTTTAGCCATGACATCTTTCACAGTCTTTTCTTCATCGTAGCGAATCATAATTATTATCTTTAAAGTTCTTTGCGCCCTTTATTCGTCTCTAAGACGTATCATAATAGCAAGTACTTACTTATTTTATTAAAAACATACACCGATGTTTTGTAACAGTATATATGCAAACATTATCGTGTACACCTCAAGTAGTGATGTAGCTGTCAGTAATATCAACTGACCGTCACTGCAAATGTTGGGAAATTATTGAGAGTGAAGTGGAACTGCACGAAAGGCTATGTGTGGTGATAAACCGAATATTCTAATTAAAATCATTATAATTCTCCCGCCTTATGTCAATTTATTTGGGGTTGCAGTATGTCTTCTTATTCCATACTTCTCTGTTACTCGTCATCTCATCAGACACCTCTTCTTTCACACAGTTTATTCATCGTTTCTTAGGCCTTTTCCATTATAATATGGGATCCTGTCCTGTTATTTGCACATCACAGGATCCGAGCTGACGGTCGCCAAATTTTGGGCTGACTCAATTTGCATTGTCATCGACTCGCTAAGAAGAAGAGGATCAATAGTATTGTACAACCCGCATTATATACATTGTTTCTAGGCAAATAGTTGCTCATTTTCATTTATAATTTTAAAAGTAAAACTCATGTGTACTCAATAAAATAAAAGAAACCTCATTTATTTTATGATGAAAGAAACCAAACTCAATCTAGGCAAATATAAAATTAATCTATTATACATAACATAATATCACGCCTGTAATCTCCGAAGGGTTAGGCAGGGGTGTACCTAATAGTACACACACATTTCGCCAGTTATGTTTAAGTCCCATGGTATAAGGGGGAGCCTATTGCCATCAGCCGGGCACAAATCCAGACTCCGTGACTGCTATTGAGAAATTCCTGATGGAAAAGCCCAATAACAGTTTGCCCGACTTGTGAATCGAACCCAGAACCTCATGCACTAGCCCAACGAAGCAGTCCTCACACACTGTTTGTGTGTACATGTACTTACATGTGTACATGTACTTACATGTGTACTCAATATAGTAAAAGAAACCTCATTTATTGTGTGGCGAAAGAAATCATTCTCCTTCTAAGCAAATATACAATTAATTCCTTTATTCATTTTTCTAACATAGTATTTACATTTTTTTATATTTTTAGTAACAAAAATTATAAAAAAAAAACATTTAAAAATATAAAAAATAGTAGCCCACAGTAATCGGGAACAGGGTCCGAGCTACCGGTGGTCAGGGCTCTTGAGAGAGGAACCTCTTAACAATACGCGCCGTGTCCAGAAGAACTGCCTTCTGAATCAAGCGATTGATCCAGCTGCCCAGCGAGAGCCTCCTCAGATGTTGGTCGAGGCTATTGGCAATTAAGCCATTGGCCGATATGACTATCGGCACAATGACTGCTGTAGTCACGTCCTGTCGACAACCTCGCGAGCCTGATCTAGATATTTGATACAATTAATTTATTATTATCATCCATTAATACATTACAATGAAATATTATTTACTCAAGTACGTACTTACGTGTATTGTTATCCAATATTCGAGAATTGTATAGTTCTTAAAGCTACCTTTATTAAATACATTTTGAAGGGTCGTCGATTTTGATTTATTTGATTTCGTTTTCAAATATTATTAGAAGCTTATTGGTGAGGGGTTGATTGGAGGAGCTCGTGGTTAAATAATAACAGCCGCGCGGGTCGATCTTTAGGTTAAGCCGTGCTTACCTAGGTTGGTCTGTGGATGGGTGACCAGCCATTACATATCGAGTTGCCTCCGTGCCTCAGAAAGCACGTTAAGCAGTTGGTTCCGGCTGTCTTTTGTATGTCTTTGACAGTCGTTACAGGTAGTCAGTGGCCCAACAAGTCTAACAACCAGTCTTACCAAGGGGTATCGTATTAGTATTATGTGGGTTGTGGAGGTCAAATAGGCAGTCACTCCATGTAAAATACTGGTATTCAGCTGCATCCGGTTAGACTGGAAGACGACCCCAACATATTTGGGAAAAGGCTAGGCAGATGATGGCTGGCGTTGATAATCAACGGTACATATTACTGTGACTTTGACCGAGTGGTGGCAAAGGTCAGGTACAGAAACCAGGGCCGTCCTAAAGGTCGTTGGGTCCACGATATCGTCAATATCGCGGAACACACCTGGATGAGGGACGTAAAGAACCGTAATATCATGTCGTGTGTGTGTGTCGTGACTCGTGTTTCTTTCTTTCTTTTCTTTAATAGGAGATGATTTTAATAAAAAAAAAATTGGCCCGTTTAAAAATAAAGAAGTAAAATTAATTTTACCACATTATAAAAAAATATTTCCTATTAATAAAAGTGACAGCTATGCTTATATTGTTCTCAATTTTTTTAATAGGAGATGATTTTTAAAAGAAAATATTTTCACGTTTAAAAATTAAGAAGTAAAACTAATTTTACCGCGATTTACCGCTAACTATTCCCATCACTAGCTCGTACGACATCAAACGTCTCGCCACTTTTCACAGAGCACATCACTACACGAGCGTTCCGTACTTTCTGCTTATATCATTACTTACAATGTGGATCATATACGACTCATATACAACGTTAAAGATGATACACATACTGAATATAAATTGTTTTGTACAGGTTGGCCAAATCGGCGGTATAAAACTTTTTTGACACCATTCAAATTCTGTCTATAAAGTTGCAAGAAAATGAATAACAATTTAACTTCAGTAATCTCACAAATTCTATAAAAAACGACCCATTTTTTCCTTCTAAATCATTCCAAATCAAAATCAAAATATTTTTATTTCAGATAGGCCTACATTCACTTATGAAACGTCGACAAAAAGGTGCACGGTTCGGGTTGGTCGTTTCCTATGGAGAAGAACCGGCAAGAAACTCCATGGTTACTCTTTTAAAATGATTAGATTTTACAATATTATCATGTTACAGCATTAGTAGCTTTCTGTGTATAAATGTATGGACTTATGTCTGAATTAAAGTTATATTATATTATTATATTATATTAGTACTCAAGTATGGGGTGACAGCATAGGCAGGGACAGCATTGTAAACGATTATCATTTTGATCACTGAAAGTTTAGCTACAGGACTATTATTTATTTGTTACCAAGTTGGCAAGCCTGAATGTTAATTACATCATAATCAACTTCCTGCCCTTGTCCCATGTTACTTGGGGTTGGCTCAACACGTTATTTTCTTTCATTCTCCTTTGTCAACCGTCACGCTATCATTTACTCCATTTTATTTCAGTTCATTCCTCACAAAATCCAGCCATCGTTTCCTTGGTCTAATATTACAGTAATTAAAGTAAATGGTTACCTCCGAACTGGTCACCCTATGTTTCAGGCAAGTTTCAACGTTATTTTATTGTAGACACGTAATTGTTTTCCTAGCAATGTTTTTAAAACCAGTAACCGTACTCTGCAAAACGTATTTCTTTTTTAGTTAATTTGTAATTTATGAACATGGACGCTGCATAATGTTTAGGATTTCAGGATCGTTATATTGTGGCGTTCTGAGAGCCTAGCACGAGCGAGTGGTGTACACGTAAAGTAAATATGACGATTTTTAAATCGAAAATACAATTATCCTATAGCATTTTTAGGGTTCCGTAGTCAACAAACAAGGAAACCTCATAGTTTCGCCATGTCTGTCTGTCTGTCAAATTAGCTCAAAGATTCTTAGTACTAGAAAGCTGTAATTTGGCATGAATATACAGATTAGTTACGCCAACAAAGTGGTAAAATAAAATTTCGAAAAGTATTTTTTTTAGGGATCTCCTCCAGTATCTACCTAAACGTAAAGTGCGGTTTTTCTCTAGTGTATGATGTCGTTGGGTAGGTGTTTAAAAAATACTGCGAGTTTGTTAAAATAGTTTTTCGATTATGGGATTCGTTTGTGAAATATTAAGCTTTAAAGATCAAAATTTTGTTAGACTCAAGTTTGCTTCCCTCTACCAGCTAAACGGTTGTGTTCGGGTGCGTGAAAAAAAAATACCGTGAGAATAGTATAACAGAAATTAAAAGAAAAAAGATCACAGCTAAGTAGGCTTTACTAGCTTACGAGTAATAGTCGACCAACTTATAAAATGTACTTGGATAACATATTTTCCTAAACATAATGTATGGGAGCACAGGTTTTTCAACTTCAAATGTAACTTTTTTTTTATTATTACAATTAAAAGTCATTGTTTGGAGGCAAAGCGGACCGTAGGAATTGAATTAAATTAACGTTGTAAGACTGCGGAACCCTACATTGTCACGCACTTGGCCGATTTTTGATACTTTTTTTGCAATATGCACAGTCAATAACATCCATAAGTATACATTTATAAAATGATTAAAATATTATAAATGTGAAATGGGAATTTTTAATTTTAAAATGGACGTATTTCCGTTACTTTCACAACGCGACCACGTCTACTTACAGAGTAAAATAGGTCCACCGCGGCGTAACTACTTTTATTTGGCGTCATCTAGTACAGCCTCTAACTGCCCCACAGCTGAGCAAAAGCCTCTTCTTGTACAGATAAAGCCTGACCATTGATCACCCCGTTTGCCCAAGGCGGATTGGTGATTGTAGACTTATATCCATTAATAAGCAGGTACCTACAGGTTTCCTCACGGCAAAAGAAAAAAAAAATTAAAGTTATCACTAAAGTCGAAGAAAAACCTCGGACATCCGAGACAAACTCAGGAAGTACTCCATCATCATCATCATCTAACCAGCCTTTTCCCAACTTTGTTGGGCTCAGCTTCCAGTCTAACCGGATGCAGCTGAATACCAATATTTTACATGGAGCGACTGCTTATCTGTCTTCCACAACCCAGTTAGTCCTGGGTATACGATACCCTTTGGTAAGACTGGTTGTCAGACTTTTGGACCATTGACTACCTGTAACGACTGTCAAAGATCTGAAAATGACAGCCGGGACCAACGGCTTAATTACTTATGAATTGACACATTATTACTTGCCCGGATTTGAACTCACAATGTCGTACAAGTGAGGTGAGATCTTAACCACTGGGCCGTCACACAAACGCACCAATTCCAATATTCATATATTAAACGTGCTTCATTTGACTGTACCCAGTACAGTCACGTACATTTAATTGCCTTTTGGGTAATTTCAACCACAACTACCGATAAACTAACATAAGATATGTATGTGCGTTTATTGGCACGTATCCCCGAAATTGCTGGAGAGATTCAGATGCGATATCAATTGGATTAATTAATTAAGATATCAGAGGTTGTTGCGTAGATTTTGTGATCGGTAATATGTAGTTAGGTTCGCTTTATAGAAGTATTAGTATAATTTGTAATTTAGAAATATTTTTTTGATGAAGGGACTTAAATTATTACATTATTGGTTCATTGATATAAAAAAATGAAAAAACGCCAGAACTGCCTCGTTGGTCCAGTGGTCGTAAGCGCGACTGCTGAGCTTGAGGTCCTAGATTTGATTCCAATGTCGGGCAAAGTGGAATTAGGATTTTTCGTCAAGAATTTCTCAATAGTAGCCGCGGAGTCTGCACTTGTGCCCGGTTGATGTCAATAGGCTCGCCCCCTAATCACATGGGACTTAAACATAACAGGTGAAATGTGGGTGTACTATAAGGTGCACCTCTGTCTAACCATCCACCACCAGTCGTGATGTTATGTACGTTATGATAAAAAAAAGAATTTCGATTGCTGCACCTAAATATATTTACGTTATCACCAAATGACGAATATGTTATTAGAACATTGGTCAACATTAGATTAAGATTTGAAAAGAAAATGATAAATCGTTAGAAGATGTGCAAACTCATAAACGAACGCAGCGACCTGGTTGACGTCCATGCAGACTCAATATCGACTTTTGTCAGACGTAATTAGTATTACTCCAGAATTAAAGTCTTTAAAAAAAAAAAAATTAGAAAGAGCATTTTACATGTGGTCATCATCATCTGCCTAGCCTTTTCCCAACAATATTGGGCTCGGCTTCCAGTCTAACCGGATGCAGCTGAATATCAGTATTTTACATGGAGCGACTGCCTATCTGACCTTCACAAGCCAGTTGGTCCACTGTGTAATACGATATCCTTGGTAAGACTGGTTGTCAAACTTTCGGGTCACTGACTACCTGTAACGACTGTCAAAGATCTACAAATGACAGCCGGGACCAACGGCTTAGCGTGCATTCCGAGGCATTTTGCATGTGGTGTTTGCCTATAATTGGTTGTGCAGTTAGATTTAAGACACAATTACTTATACGTTCCTATCTGTATAATATGTGTAACAACTGTTGGTGAACCTTAATAAAATAAAATAAAATAAATAAGTTATTATATGGAAAGCGACGCGACTTAAGCTGGCCATAGACTATAGGTCTGTATATAGAACTATACGTATGTATGTAGAAAAAATATAGATTTCGATATTTTCTAGGTTGCATGTACGGGCCAGCATAACTGTACACTATTCATGCATACCTGCATAGTTTGACTGTACAGGCAATAATGCACATGCATAACCTGTCGTCTATGGCTGCTTTATTTTCTTGCCAAGTGACTACGCTGGAGAGGCAAAAAGATTCAAATCCAATTTAATAGATATTCTTAAAGTTTCCCATTCTCAAAGCCAACCCCTCAACGGCGCAAACATCTCACCAAAAAACCGGCCAAGTGCGAGTCGGACTCGCGCACGAAGGGTTCCGTACCATTATCTATAAAAACGGCAAAAAAAATCATATCTGTTGTATGGGAGCCCCCCTTAATATTTTTTAATTTTTAGTATTTGTTGTTATAGCGGCAATAATAATACATCATTTGTGAAAATTTCAGCTTTCTAGCTATCACGGTTTATGAGATACAGCCTGGAGACAGACAGACAGACAGACAGACAGACAGACCGACAGACAGATAGACAGCGGAGTCTTAGTAATAGGGTCCCGTTTTACCCTTTGGGTACGGAACCCTAAAAAAAAAAAGAATTACTTGTCCCCTTTCCTGACACCGTCAGTTTCTTATAAGACCGTAACAATGTCTCGGAGCCATAACCTTTATTTTAATCGGTCGTCCCATAAATGCTTATGGGTACGGTTCACTACATATTTTGTGGCGTTTAAGGGTTATTGCCCATTACTTACGGGCTCAATAAAGTGGCGGGTTTCGGGGGAAATTGGACGTGTCACCTTTCACTTTTTGGTTGTGAAAGTCTTTGTTAATTAAATATTTTTGAATGATCATTTTTAGGGTTCCGTACCCAAAGGGTAAAACGGGACCCTATTACTAAGACTTCGCTGTCTGTCTGTCTGTCTGTCTCCAGGCTGTATCTCATAAACCGTGATAGCTAGAAAGCTGAAATTTTAACAAATGATGTATTACTATTGCCGCTATAACAACAAATACTAAAAATTAAAAAAAAAATATTAAGGGGGGCTCCCATACAACAGATATTGTTTTTTGCCGTTTTTATAGATAATGGTACGGAACCCTTCGTGCGCGAGTTCGACTCGCACTTGGCCGGTTTTTTCTTACATAATAACATCACGTCGTGCCTGCAATCCCCGAAGGGTTAGGCAGAGGTGTACCATATAGTACACCGACATTTCACCACTTATGTTTGCGGTTAAGTCCCATTTAATACGGTGCGAGCCTATGCCCGTCAACCGGGCACAAATTCCGATTCCGTGGCTGCTAAGTACTGATAAATTCCTGATGGAAAAATCCAATAGCACTTTGCCCGCCCTGGGAATCGAACCCAGGACCTCATGTTCAGCAGTCGCGCTTACGACCACTAGTCCAACGAGGCAGCCATAGTGATATTTTTTTTTGTGCTCAGCGGCCCTGGAACATAAAGGGCAAAAGAAGGAACATGGATGGTTTTTAGTTAGTAAAAGTCTGACACTCCCTTCCGCTCCACCCAGAGCAGGCGGAGTCATTTGATGATTTCCCATCCCAAAAAAAAAAGTCTGCTTTCCACCAGAGATGTGCGAGGATGTGCAGCGAGAAATGTGCAGAAAACTAACCAATCACATAGCTAGTTTAGAAAAAGCTGAAAAAGAAGCTTTACTATTCGTTAGTTTCACACACATCCCTCGCTACGCATTCTCGTTCATCTTATGAGGAAACTCAGCTTAATGGTCACCTTCGGGACTACTGTGGATCGGGTCCTGGTTGTTTGTAATTGCTAATAGCATACCTATTAAGAGTCAACGCGAAGCGATTTGCGACGCGACGGTACTAAAAGGGACAAGTGACGCACGCGTGTGTCGCTGCATGCAAGTATATCGCCTTAGGTCGGTGACGGTGCGTTAATGGTCTTATCGGTACATCAACTCAATAAAGGAAGATGACTGAAAATCATGAACATGTAAGATTCCCAAAATGATACTAGTTTAGTTCCCGATTCCCCCATACAACCATACGACATATACCCATAGCCACATACTACGATAATTGAACCGTTAAGCTATCGGAAATATCCTCTTTTACTGTCAATATTCTCTTTCGAATCTGCGAGAATGAAACCATTAAAGTTCAGATTCTATCGGAGAATTTCTTGCACATACAGCAAGATTGGCAAGGCGTGTTATCTAAGAGCGATGCCACACGGGCGTTGCACATGCGTTGCGTCAGCGCTGCGATGCTAGAGCGGCTAGGCCCGTAGTTCTACATATTTTGAGCGTCATCATGCCACATGTGTTGAAATGACGTGGGGGACATGGGGTCAGATGAAGGGAGGAGGGGTGCTGCGGTGAGACAACGGAGCGACAACGCAGAGCAGTATTTTTTTTAGAATACATTTTTTTTTTTAATCCTGCGACATAGTAGCGTTGTCGTTGCGTTGCGACGACGATACGCAGCGGCGGCGACGCGCCCGTGTGGCTTCGCTCTACGGTAATAGTTGGTGTCACTGAATTGAAAATGAAATGTATTATTTGTTCACAGGCTAGCTTTTGCCAGTGGTTTACCCGCGGTCGTTTTTTTTTAATGATTTGCGGAGTGAATCTTCTGTACTTGTATTATTATGTATTCTGTGCCTATAGCCCCAGGTCAAATATAACATCATACAGTACATGTTTTAGCCAGTGATTTACCCGCGGTCGGTTTTTTTAATAATTTACGGAGTGAATCTTCTGTACTTGTAATATTATGTATTCTGTGCCTATAGCCCCAGGTCAAATAATAACATCATGTACATGTTTATAGAATATCAAATTAATGCGAAAATATTTGCAAATTATGTTCGTAAATTACTTTCGCTTTTATCTGTATAAAAAAAGGAATACAAATAACTTTATTTCCTGTGTCCATTTTCTTGATATAATAATTCCCACTGCATATCCAATGAAAACTTTTTGACCTAACAAAAGATTTTATAATAAAATTTGCCCAACCACGCCATAAATTGATCTCGTTTATGGTTCGCTGACAATGTTTGAATAGTATTGTCTAGATCACTAACTTTCATAGTGGCAACACTTTCTCGCGCGACCTAAGTATGTTGAGGACATCATTATCGATTTAAATGTTTGCTCCAGATTGATTGCACATATCAATTTCTGTGTGTGGTCTACAGGTAACATTTTAAAATAGTACAGTGCATTCACAAACGTCGCTTTTTCTGTCTGGCTTTAGACTTGTTCTTCATTTAATACAAAACCATAATTCTCCTGCCCTTATCCCAATTTATTTGGGGTCGGCGCAGCATGTCTTCTTCCATACTTCTCTATTACTCGTCATCTCAACAGTCACCTCCTTTCTAGGCATGTCATACAACAATATTGAGTTCTAATTTGGCAAAAGACTAGATCCAGGCTTGGATGTCTCGAAAAGATATAAGCAAACAGAAGGTGTGATATTGACTTTTTTCCTGGATCAAGTTTTTGAAATACAATAAAAAAATAAGATTTACTATACAGCCTCGTTGGTGTAGTAGTCACAGGCGCGACTGCTGAGCATGAGATCCTGTTTTCGATTCCCGGATCGGGTAAAGTGATATTGGGTTTTTCCATCAGGAATTTCTCAGTAGCAGCCAGTGAGTCTGGATTTGTGCCCAGTTGATGGCAACAGCCTCGTCTCCTTTTACACGGGACTTTATTTATTTATTAAAACTTTGTGCACATAATGTACAAAGGCGGACTTAATGCCTTGGGCATTTTGTACCAGTCTACCTTAGGGTGATGCAGAGACAAAACAGTAGGTGCAATAGTACAGAAAATTACAAAGAATAAAATATAATAATAAATACATCTATACATACATACCAACAAAATATACAAAGTAAAGAAAGAGTTAACTTACATGTGTGGCAAAATGTGGGTGTACTATTAGGTACACCTCTGCCTAACTCTTTGAGGTTTACAGGCGTAATGTTATGATGATGACAAAATTTACTATCAAGGATTTCCGCAAACTAACGCCTGATTCCATGACATCTAAAGCTTTAAACTTTAGCTCCAAACTGAATATAACAGAACAGTCCAACTCCTGGTTTTGTTCACAGGTAGGAAACAGTTTGGCAATAGTTCACAGCAGTGACAAACATCGTTATTTCAGGCTGGCTTTAGACTCGCTCTGTATTTAATACCGTTTGTCAGTTCGAGAATTTCGGACCTGTGCACTCTAAATAATTGTATTATAAAGGCTGTTCTTTCGGAAAAGCGACATCGCTATTTTGTTTACGTAATAAATCATTATTACAACAAGCGAGAAACAGATAAGGAATGCTATCGCACGCAGCAGCATCGAAGGTACGATAGACAACACTCTCTGTTTTTCGCTCTAACAAATTAATGACGGTTCTAAACAGTTCTGAGCAACCCTTTTTTTTCGGATGGGAAATCATCAAATGACTCCTCCCGCTCTAGGCGGAGCGGAAGGGAGTGTCAGACTTTTACTGACTAAAAACCATCCATGTTCCTTCTTTTTGCCCTTTGTGTTTCAGGGCCGCGGTATCTCTTTCGAACAGTCCCGCAGCCTTCTGAGCAACCCCTAGCAGATGACTCTGTCGCTGTGTTTTGCGTACCTTCAGCAAGTTTTCAACTCTAACCAGACAAAAGGTCCAAAATTTTCTCAGGCTCAAAGCTTAACTCTAAAACTATCTCTAAAACACACATTCCATTCATTTAATACTTCCGATAATAGACTTAAGTTCAGACAAATTCTCCAAGATAGGGGTCCATTTCCCGGGGACCAAAGAAAACGGTCTCCAAGTATATTTAATAAAGAATCGTCACAAATGGACTTCTCAGGGGTTCCGTAGTTATGTCAACTGAATAGTTTCTCCTAAGGGTCAGCTTCTGACAAGCGTCCCGACCCATTACCGAACTTAAGTAGGGTCTAAATGTTTGTGGAATGAATAATAAGTTAACATTTCATTAAGTTGGGTTAAGTTTTGTTTATAATATTATTTTAACGGTATCCGCTATAACATACATACATACTCACGCCATTTCCTCATGGGGATAGGAAGAAACTAATAGAACACCACCTACTACGATCCTTACATACTTCTTTTGGCGTCGCGCGTCGTCCACGTTCCCGATTCGGGAATCGAACCCAGGACCTCATGCTCAGCAGGCTTGCGAACACTCGAACAACAAGGCAGTCAAGTAATCACTAAATGATACATAAACAGAAATCACACACAGTTTTAGGTATAGTGAATCCTTCACTTATAGAAATGCATAGCAGTCGCTGAGTATTTACTTAATCATAAAAGGACAAGTAAGAATTATTTATGCAACGTAAGTAAAGAACAGTTTTTTTTTAAATTCACCCCTTAAAAATGTGTAAAAGCACCCTTCACAAAGCTTAGTTGACCTAAGCATTCCGTACATCAAACTAAGTAACTCTACCCAAAAATGATTGCTGGAAAACCACATTTTTTTTGGTATGAAATATCACGTTTTACGGTAGCGCTCTATGATACGCACTCAAAACATTGTGCCGATGGATGCATTGAATAGTAAGTACCTACAGTGATGGAAATATTTAAAGTATAACAATTAAAACCTGTATTTTGAAAAAAAATGTGTCATAGTTGGAACTTTGACCTTTGTTTTTTCAGTGGTGTAAGTAGAAGGTTCTCAGGTTTGAAGATTATTATTATTAAGATGTCATGTAAAATGCACCAAAAATCGCACTAATAAATAAATTTGATTTTTTGTATGATCCAGTACAAAAAAAAACTAGAGAGGTGTCAAGGGACACCCGGATGGAACGAAGTTCCTTTCGATTAAGTAGCGAAGGAATTGTAAAAAAAAAAATTGGCACAAAAAAAACCACCACCACCACCGTCGTTGCTTAACCTTGATCACCCATCCACAGACCAAAGACGAAACGGAAATATCTGGCTTGCTTTCTATAACATGCGCACGCCGCACGGCTTACAATAGCTTACTATAGCAAAAACACATTACCCTCCTTTGCGTCGCGCAGTCGGGTAAAAGTGTCGTACACACTTTTCCTCTGAATTTTTTCCGTCTAACCCCGCAACGCGCGATTAGGAACTACGTTCCAAAAACAAAATTGCAATAACAGGAAGAATACGCGCCTGTTGGCTTCGTTAAGTGTGTTTTTACACCCATTATGTAAATTACAGTTTGAATTGAATGGAAGTTCGTAATTTTTGCCGATTTTAAATGCCATCAATCACAGGTTTGCCGCTATTAAATTTGCACTTGTGCGGCCCCAGTGCGGCTTTGAATAGAAGGCAATTATCCAAACAATCAAAATGCATTCACCTGACAAAGATTCACTGTAGTCACTTCAAATATTTCAATTACAAGCGCCACTAGAGCTGTGCCTTGTCGCCTCTCTAAAAATAGAGCTACTATCACACGCATGTCCGCATACCCATTCCATTCGTTCAGTAATGTGTGGCTGTCATGCGTGTGAAATCATTCACTCATGGTATTATTCGTTCATGGGTTCATTCACTCCTTTATCTATGGATTTTGTCGTACAATAGCTATGAGAGATGCATTGGAATATTTTGCGGACTGAATGGAATATTGTGTCTTCTTGGATTTTGTAGTTGAATCGTATTTACTTAAGTAGGTGCATTTACTCTAAAAGGGTGGCTTTTTATGGATTGGTGGTACATAAGGGATATCGTCTTCAGGTTATACAGTTTAACATCTATCATTTAAACATTGTGAACCATTATATACTTCTAAAATTATAATTAACACTAGAAACGGGATATTTACCATGTCCACTGTTTTTTTTGAGTTCCCGATATTTCGCCGCTGTTGCAAGCACCATGATCACGGATAAACTGAAGTTATTGCGGGTGGGTGTTTATGAGCAGACAAATCGGTCTACCCTCTTTCTTGTTCGTTTTTTGCACTCAGTACCGCTACCACTGTCACTCGCAACTCGATTCTGTTCCCGGCATACGAAACTCAGTGTCCGATCGCGAACTTTTTCGGAACTTTTTCGGTTTTTACACAGAACCACTGGATTCCATGCTCTCGACAGTTGAAACCCATCCTCCCGGTTGAAGTTCCTATATTTGGTAATTATCCCGTTTCTAGTGTTTATTATAATGTTAGTGACCATGACAGTTTAAAAACTTCTAAAATTAGTTCATGAAAGCTCATCTTTTTGAATGCGAAAGTAATTCAGTTTGTCTGTAGCCTTTTTACGTCACAACCACTGAACCGATCGATAAGGTTTAACAAACAGGTTTCCTGGGACCTTGAAAATAACGCAGGCTTCTATTCACTCAGAATACTTATTAGTTTGAAAAGTATGTAGTATTTTATACATCGTCAAACTTTTTTGTATGCATGTATTTGTCAAGTGAGAGGCTTTTTGGCTTCCTATTGTTATTTACATTTATTTATAATGTGAATCTTCGGTTACTGTGCAAGTAGAGGTAGAGGCTTCAATATCTCTGTAAATAGAAGGTTGCCAAATAGAACTACATATTTACATTTTCAGATTTTTTCCTTTACATGTGCTGTAAGACATTGCTACTTGCTAAACTTCATGATTCTAGGTCAACAGGACGTACCCTATAAATTTTGATTCCCTTGAGTGCCGAAAAACACGTTTTTGTGGCATAAACGGCCGTATTTTTTTTACGCTAACTTAAGTTGAATTTTGAAGTTGTGAAGTGTGGTGAAGTTTGATTTTTACACAGCTTCAAGAGACTGTAGACAGGAGTATATTGTTTTAATTTAAACTCTCTACCTCCACGCGCTCCCGAGATAAAGGGTCTTGAAAGACGGACGGACGGACAACAAAGTGCTCCTATAAGGCTTCCGTTTTTTCGTTTTGAGGTACGGAACCCTAAAAATGATTGTAATGACGGGATTACAAGTACCTTTCCACTTCATAAAGGATAATTTAACACCCCTTATACAATAGTTCATTGATTGAATCAATCAATAAATCAACTCAGGTTCACTTTAAAATATCCCTCTGTAATTTAAACAAGAAAAACGTTACTTTAATCTTCAAAATACATCATTGACTCACTCTTTCAGTCACCAGAGCATTCAATCTGCCGCCTCTGACTTTGAATCATTTGTTCATTCAAGCGTCCATCCATTCGCATATCGTCCATTCATTCACTCGTTCTTTCATGCATACTAAGATACTCGTTCGTGAACTACGGTACGCTAGTGTCCGATGATGCATCGTAGAGCGTTTATTAAAACAGATTTTGCTTCTGCAAAATATTTCTAGTATTCTCGTTTTGGTATAAGATTGCGTGTAAAAAGATATAGAATATTGTGCTGTATGTATGATCTCCATCATGGCTAAATAATAACAGCCACTCCGGTTGATCTTCCGATCCTAATTTTACTCAAAAGTCACTAAAAATAGTTCACCAACAATCCTGCTTCCCCAATTATAGACAGCCCTTTTGGCATCAAATCTAAACTCATAAGTTTTCCGTCTCATGAAACGTAACACCGCTGTTATCATATTACCCTGTACGCAATACCACTTGTGTACCCGGCCAAGCCAATAAAATGCGTGCCTGTAGCATTTCAACGAGGCTATTGTGTTCTGTACTGGCGATGGCGTATCAAGTACAGTCTTTGTAAATCACAAGCGCTCGTTTTGTGACTTATAAGTTTGGACATAAGGTTCAATTTATTGTTGCAATGATTGGATATGGCACCTCGGAAAGCACGCTAAGCCGTTAGTCCCGGCTGTCATTTGTAGATCTTTGACAGTCGTTACAGGTAGCCAGTGGCCTGAAAGTCTGACAACACGTCTACCAAGGGGTACCGTATTATTCAGTACTAAATGGGTTGTGACGGTCAGATAGACAGTCGCTCCATATAAAATATTGGTATTCAGCTGCATCCGGTTAGACTGGAAGCCGAGATGGCAGATGATGATGATTGACAATGGCACCTGTCTCAGAGCCTGCGGTTTAGCAAAAAGAGAGTACCCAAACTAAATACGAGTTGTTTCACAAAGTTCTCGCCGGGCATGTCTTTGTGAACAGTCAGCGCTCAACTGTTAACAAAAATGTCTCTTCTATTGACATGGGACTAGTAATCTTTTGCACGAGTCTTGAGCGAGTAAGTCTATAAATTTTCGAAAACACGTAGTTATTTCTTTAGATATTATTTTGTACCCTATCACAATGTTTTCTTATTTAACCTAAATGTTGACTGGTAGAGAATGCCTTGTGGAATAAATTCCGCCTTTGTATCACTATTGTACATGAAGTTTAAATAAATAAATAAAATCCTGTCGTTTGTTCTTTAGCATGAGTACAGGTGCCTTTATACATATTTACGAATATAATGAGCCTGTTTTATCTTTGAAGTTTTAGGTCTATTACATGCTGGTTTGCTCGCGTTGTTTTTGTCATCTTCCTGCCCTTGTCCCATTCTACTCGGGGTCGGCGCAACACGTTTTCTTCTACCATTCTACCCTGTCAGTCGTCACGGCGTCATTTACTCCTTTCTCTTTCATATCAGTATTCACACAATCCATCCATCTTTTCTTTGCTCTTCCTCTCCATCCACCAACATTCATGTCCATCACTCTTTTAGTCACATGCGTTTCACCCCTCCTCATTGGATACATGTTCATACCAAGACAAACGACTTCCTTTCAATTTTTCCGTAACAGGCGCCACTTTCAAACTTCCTCTATTAAACTCATTCCTTACTTTATCCATTCTTGTGTTGTCAACCCATTAACCCGTTAGTCGGGTAATACCAATTGGCTACTAGACTCCTTAATAAAAAACTACAAAACACAATAACACCACGCCTGTAATCCCCGAAGGGTGAGGCAGACGTACACCTAATGGCACACCCACATTTCGCCAGTAATGTTTAAGCCTATTGCCATCAACCGGGCGCAAATCCAGATTCCGTGGCTGCTACTGAGAAATTTCTGATTGAAAAACCCAATAACAGTTTGCCCGTGGGAATCGAACCCAGGACCTCATGCTCAGCAGCGCTTGCGACCACAACACAAACGAGGCAGTCAAAAAACAACTACTAGGACAATTTATCCCTTTTATGTGTCACTACGTATAACTTCCTATTATAAAACGAACTGTCAGTCCCCCTATAAGAAAGCTTGCCTTTTATTTTTATAAAACCACAGACAAAACTTAGCGAAATGCTATTTCAAGACTTCTTGCAAAGTTTAACCCTATTTCATACAAAATGCACAAGAAACTGAAACAAAAATCCTTTAGGAACTCGCGGCAAAGATGTCACAAGATATCATTTATCTTTGCAAAGATAGAGTCTGGCTCTTTCTTATTTATCTTTTTAACTGGATAATAGCTTACAGAACATTAGTTATCAAGATTTCTGTGGCTTAAGAAATGCAATGTGGTTTATTTATTTATTACAGATAAGGAATAAGTCAATAGAAAACGTGATAGACATATTTAAAGGTTTACGTATGTTTCGAAAATGAGAATGGAAAAATGTAATTCAGTAGGTAAGTTAATTATAAATCACTAGCTATTGCCTGTGACCTTCGCCTAAGTTACTGCTTATAAGATCAGCTGCCAGTAAAAGTCCCATCAAAATCGGTGCAGCCGTTTCGGAGATGAGCCGGAACAAACAGACAGACCAATAGATAGAAGTAATATTTTTATAATAATTTCACGCGGACGGTCGCGGGCAACAGCCAGTTAATAAATAAAACTTAAGACAGACGTAAGACATAAGACTTTACCAACTATAAACCTACAAACTACCAAGAAATTCTAGAAGTATTCCTCAACCAATCTACATAAAATCTCGCTACATTTCACAAACTGCAGTGAAGGACATCTCCAAGGTTACTCCAACCCTTTTGGTACGTTCAACTCGACGAAATTCTGTGGGAGGCAACAGCTGTTACATCTGAATTATAACCTGGTACATGTACTATGTATAGCTATGTATAATGGATGTGTTTGAAGATGGGAGGTCGTTGGTGGAAGGTTTTGTTAAGATCAGCATTTGCGGGGAATGGAAAATGAATTAAGAATCTGAAAAAATATTCCCCTTTTGTAAAATCTTACCTGTAGATAAGGAAGTTGATTATTTGATAAGCCTAGAACGCTATTTTAGTGAAGAGTATAAAGTTCCTATTGAAAATAAATATAATACAAGAAGTGTAAGAGAGAAAAGACTAGCTCAACCAAAAATAACAAATTATAATGGGGAAAGAATTTCAAAGGATTTATTGCCAAAAGCATTTAATAAACAGCCCTAAATTAAGTAAAGGTATGTTAAAATCAAGATTTAGGAGTTTATTTCTCGGTAACAAGGATTCAGCCGTTACCGAGAAATAAATTCACATCTTACAGTCCTTGTAACAGTTGTGTAGTAGTTTTTAGGGTTGGACCTCATCTGGCAGCACGGAATCGCCTTTTTCCGTCGCCCTTTCTCTTTCTGTCGCTTAGAACTGCCATTTGCTAGACCGAGACAGAAAGCATAATGCGATAGCACGCGGCGGAATCCTCGAGGCGATCGGCATCACGGACAAAATGCAATGGTCGGCAGGGAGACTCCGGAACGCTGAAGCGCGCGATAGCATGCTAACGCATCCTTTCACCGCCGATCACTTGCTATCGCATGCTGTCTCACTCTATCGTACAATGGCAAAATACTAATTCATTAAAATCATTTAAAGTCATTCCATAATAATCTACGAAACTATCTGGATATGTTACTAAATCCGGAAAATGCGTAACATATTGTCCATGAACCGCTCTCTGCTTCCAAAAAGGATGAACCCAGTATCTCCGTTTTATTTTGCGAATGCGTTTCTTTTATTATTTTGATTTTGCATTTCTTGCAAAATACACGCTAGAATCACTGCTCTCTCTTCCGTGGTCCTATCCATCTCGCGCTTGAAACTAAACTGATCATGAAAGAACGCGGCAGTATGCCACCCATGCATGCATGCTGACGCGTGCGATCGCCTTTTTTGTCTGCGGAATGCGACAGCGCGCGTTCGCATGCGGCAGCATACTGCAGCACGTGGTAGCACAGGCGGAACAAATGCGATTCCGTGCTGCCAGATGAGGTCCAACCCTTAAGGTCACTTGTTTAATAGATTATTTGTATAACAAGTACGTTAAAACAAGCGCTTCTCGCCATCAAACTAAAAAGTTTGGCGAGTAAAACGTAGAACAAAAATAAATGTTTAAGTTTGTGAAAATTTGGATATTGTGCATTGCAGAATTCGTCAGAGTTCAGAGAGTGTCGATGTAAAATTGCAACTAGTATATCCTTCAGATTAATATTATAATGAAAGAGTGGAAAAGTACCTTTAATGAGTTTTCCCCGTCATTGCGATATTTTTTTTTTGTTTTAGGTAGACCATATACCTTGGATTTTTGAATAAATTTTATTATTATTTATTTATTATATCTGGGAACCTTCTAGTTAATAATAATAAATATCTTTATTTCCCAAAAATACAGATAATAAGTTTACAATTTGGAATTCATGTTAGAGAACACTATACTAGACATTTGGATGCTTCGGAAATCTGTACACAATAGATTAAATTCTGTCTCTTAAACTAGGGTATCCTGAATCTTAAGAGACAGGATATGGAGACATTGGGTTTCTATTTAAAAAAAAAGTTTTTAATGTTGTAACTTTACTATAAAAACCTCCACGACCCCCGTACTATTCAATGCATCCATCAACACAACGTTTTGAGTGCGTTACATTGAGTCCAGTTACAGTTACTTTGTTTGATGTACAGAATGCTTGGGTGACTTTGTATGGGGTCCGCTTACACCCAGTAATTTTTTCTAGGCGATAATACTAGCATAATTTAACTCCGCGTTTGTTCATATTGCATTAAAACCTATTAGGCTCATTTCATCCTGAATGAAGATTTGATGATTACTGCAAACTGGACTTATACTGTCACTTACGGGATGTCTTCCGTAATTGTTCATCATTTTGAGCTCCCGATATTTCGACACTGTTGCAAGCGCCACGATCGCGGGTTGATTTTTGGCGGATTGGTGGAGTTTAGATTTAAACCTTGAAAGTATAAAACAGTATTTACTACAAACTGATATTATAACCACATTCACTTATCACAGAAATCTGCAAAATTAACGTTTCTACCGCAAAACACCACAAAAACGTAAGAAAAACATTCTAATGAGAAACTTCTTTAATTTTCTGCTCAATATAGCATTTTCTTAACACAAAAACTGCATCTTAAGTTGGATCACATACATAAAAAAGGACCTACATAACTACATAACAGCACAACACATAACATATCTTGCATAACAACATCTTGTATCAGTTATTAAGGAACCCAAAAACTCCGACAAGTTATTACGCCCTCCAGCCAAATTGTTGGTTGAACATAATTCAGAATTTTATTGGTACACAACATAGTTTTATCCAAGTTTTAGGACAAAGTTATAGTGTTGTTTTATGTACCTACCATGTCTTAGGATAAAACGTCAAATAAAGGGCAGTAGGCACGTTCTAGTACGTCTTTGCTCGTTGCTTTCATAGGTACTACAAACGAGTTATAATGGTATAATAGGTACTACAAATTGTCTTACAGCGGGCCTAACAGTAAATACGCTAAAATTAAAATAAACAAAATAGCATATACAGTATTTGGAACTGCTACATGGGTGATTTCACCTTTATTTTTATTTAAAACGTTGCCCTCCTGTATCGTCGTCTCGTGAACAGCCAGACTGCCTGTAGGCCATACAAATAATTGTTCTGTGCGGTAACCGAACCCGCGACAGGCAACGCAGCATCCAGCTCAGTCTATGGTCGATGCAGAGGTGACCCAGTGGTAACCCTAGCTTACGAATTGTAGGTTATATTTTGGGACATTTATTTCATTACCACTGCTCTCAAAACGGTGGAAGAAAACATCGAATAGATGTGATGTCAGTATGTCTAAACCCCAGGGCTGCGGGACTGTTCGAAAGAGATACCGCGGCCCTGGAACATAAAGGGCGAAAGAAGGAACATGGGTGGTTTTTAGTCAGTAAGAGTCTGACACTCCCTTCCGCTCCGCCCAGAGCGGGAGGAGTCATTTGATGATTTCCCACCCTCCAACAAAAAAAAAAAAGTATGTCTAAACCGCGGATGGGGAATATTGGCAATGAACGTGTAACGGACAGTACAAAAAGTACGACAGCGCCCTCTATGACTCAAAGGAAGAACTAACATCAAATTCTGAACCGAGCTATTAAAGTTATCCGGGACTTTAGACCATTTAGAAAAACCCGACAACAACTGTCGGCCAGTAGCCATCCAGACACGACTGAACACTCGTCTGGTCGGAGGATCCTCCCTTTTCTATAGAATATTGAGGAACTTTATACCCAGTCTCTCTTGCTGCTATAATCACTTTCAAAGGTGGTTCAGATATGTTTATCGCGATCAGCTTCATTGTAGAAATTTGCCCTAAAAGAGGAGAGATTCCTTTAATTACTTTTGAATGCCAATAGTAGATATTTTTTACTGCAGCATTGATATTAGCATCATCATCTCATCTTCCTGCCCTTGTCCCATGTTACTTGAGGTCGGCGCAGCACGTTTTTTTCTTCCATTCTCCTCTGTCAACCGTCACGCTATCATTTACTCCTTTTTTCTTTCATATCATTCCTCAAACTCCCTGCAGCGTGTCCTTGGTCTTTCTTATATTAGCTTTTCGTCGTTAGTTTATCACCGCACAATAATGCATACCTTTCCTCGAGGTCCCTAACCCCAATACCTGCGACCCTACACCTGTGACCAACTTTTCGGCATCAGCATTTGTTTTCCAAAAAAACCCTTAACTTATTACATACCGGTATCATGTTTTTCTAATGTCCCACCATCTGTCCTTGGCGTGCCTCCAAGACACACAACTTGGTTTTATTAAATTCAGCTTACTTACCAATATATTTTGGTCTGAGCAGAAAAGAATGGAGCTCGTCGAAAAATGTTTAGACGATATTTCATGTTAGCTGAAGTATTTTTGAAATTGGAAAGAGGTACGGATCCTTTCTAAGGGAAGTTTCATTTTTGGATTTCGTTTAAGAGTATTTTGGTATATTTACGTGTTGGATGGGTGCCCGTTTTTATGACTAAGACCATCCAGAGTGCACATTAAACTGGACCACAAAATACGACCGCAAAATAAAGCTTGATATGAGTAGGAAACGCGTTGCGGATTGGTCCTTTGTAGTAAATGCCTTAAAAGAAGATGGTGGTCGAATTTCAATGCTCTACTTTAGGCATAAGACAAATAGAGATGATTTTTTAGGGTTTTCAAACACATAACATCACGCCTGTAATTATCGAAGAGTTAGGCAGAGGTGTACCCAATTGTACATCCACATTTCTCCACTTATGTTTAAGTTCCATGTAATAGGGGGTGAGCCTATTACCATCAACCTTTCACAAATCGACTGCTGAGCATAAGGTTTCGGGTTCAATTCAATTGTAATTGAATTTTTTCATCAGGAATTTCTCAGTAGCAGCCACGGAGTCTATATTTTTAGGTTTCTGTGTTTAATAATATACTGTAAATCATCAGTTCTATGTCCGGGTCACCGAGACACGGACAGGTCTTGTTACGCAATATGGATGGTCACACATCTATGAACCGACCTCGGCAAGCTCTGCTTAACCTTGAAGATCAGCCTACCTCACTTAATTTCATAACTGAAGGGGTTTCTCTGTCTTATATATTATTATTTTTTATTTTTTTTTCCTTTCACCGCTAACTTTTCTTTAATAGTCTATTCTATTAGTTCTCACCGTTTCTTTACTTCTAATTTTCAGTTACCAATCCTGAAACCATGCCTGTGATGACCCGTAAGGCTACTGCTCAAGATATGGAGCTAAAATTAAGAACGGCTCTCAATGAACTTAAAGAATCAAACCTCCAAGTCCAACAACTGTTACAGGAGAGAGAAGAGAGTGAAGTGGAAGTCTATAAAGTAAATAACAAAATCTGTAGCTTAAAACGAGAGCTTGTAGACCTACATCAGCAATACTTGGACATTGTTGATGAACGGGATCAACTGAAGGTTGTCACAGCTGGTTTTACAAATTGTAGTAACTTGTATGAGGAGGCTTTAAATAAAATTAGGGACCTAGAAGATAAGTTAATTCAAGCCAATAATTGTATATTGAACTTACAAAAAGAAAAAGAAGTTACTCAGGTTAAAGAAACAAACCTCTTATATAATGAATTATTAAATAGTAATTGTATCCCACCTTCCTTAATAACAATTGATCTGACTGAAGATTCCTTCCATAAACAGAATTATTCAGTAAGCAATAATAAAATTAAAAAATATGCAAAACTGAATAGAATAATTAAAAAATGTAATCAATTTAGGAAACAGCATAAACGCTTTTCTAAATATATTCCAATGAGGAAAGAGCGTGTTGATTTAGTTAATAAGTTAGATAATTACCAAATAAAATTAGAAGACAGTATAAAAATTTATGAAATTGATACTCAGCATTTGCAGTCTGAAATACAGGTACTTCAAGACTCACTTAGTTCCCTTTCTAGTAGGTATGCAAGTTCTCAGAACCAAATAAGGGAACATATTCTTGTGGCAAATGAGTTGGTACTGTGTCGATGTAGTTGTCAGACAGTTACCAACCATGATACTGTCCAGCCTGAGGTAATGGAGGACCCGTCCGAGGCTGAAAATTTATCTCAGGACTGTATACTCAACCAAGAAACAAATAATATTACTCAAGATTATTTACATGTGGTAGAGCCTGAGTTACATGATAGTCATGACTGTTCTAACTCAATAATGTTTTCAGATAGTATAGGAAGAGGTGTAGGTAAATTAGTAAGTAATAACCTGAGTTTTTCCAACCAAAATCATTGTATGCCAGGGTCAACATACCAACAGATAATGGCATATGTAACTAGAAATGTTTACAATGTTAATACCGATATAACAATATTTATAGGAAACAGTTCAAAACTTACAAAACAAGATATCACGGACAGTGTAACGGAGTTGTTAAAGTTGAATTGTCGTAAAATAATATTGTGTGCTTTCCCATATTTTGAAAAGTTGTCAAGCAGGAAAAACAATTATATTCACATGCTGAATAAGCATATTCATTTTCTAGTAGGTCACTATAGTGACAGGCTTATATATCTAGATATCAACAGTTTTGTTGGTAAACTTAAGTCGACACGGGGTAAAGTGTATCTACCTATCAGTTGTAGACACAAAATAGCTAGGCTATTAGTATATAATATTCACTCAGACATAAGTAGTATGTCAATGTTTCCTTCAATTATTAACACTGCGACTATTAGTAATAATACTAATAATTCTTTTTTCAATTGTGTAACTATAGGAGATCCTGGAGTGGGGTCCACTAGTAGTAGGATCTCATTGCCTTGCGATGGCATAGGAGTCTTGGGGCTCACTCCGGATACTCATTTAAACTAGTTAGTAAGACAACAGAGGGTACCGGTAACATTGATGTTACACCGATCAACAACAATATACTTGTATCTTCTTGCTCTCAAATAGCTAAATGTAAAAAAGGGGCTAAGCAGAATTCCATGCAATTATTTCATCAAAACATTCAAGGTTTCTCTTCAAAGCAACTAGAAATTGAATTGTTTTTAGAAAAAACAAAGATTGAAATTGTTTGTTTCACTGAGCATTGGTTAAAAGATTATGAAATGCTAATTAATTACGCAAATTACAGTGTGGGCAGTTGCTTTAACCGGAAAGCTAAGATTCGTGGGGGTTCATTAATCTTAGTTAAAAATTGTATTAAATTTAAGACTCGTAGTGATATTGTTGATCTATCGGTTGAACATAATATTGAGCTGTCTTGTGTTGAGCTGGATAGGCATGTTATAGTGTGCGTTTACAGACCCCCAAATTATCAAAACTACTCTATTTTTGAATCGGTAATGGAAGATACTTTAGCAAAGCTTGCAACTGGTAATAAATCACTGGTAATCTGTGGTGACTTTAATGTTAATATTTTAGATCAAAATTCAAATAGCAGTAGATTATTACATCTTTTTAAATCATTTAATTTGTTAAACGTGTTTTCGGAACCAACCCGAATTACTACAAATACTGCAACATGTATTGATAATGTTTTTTGTTGCTGCGACTACTTGGATAAATCAATTGTAAATTACCTTCCTTCTGATCATAGCGGCCAAACCGTTGTTTTCGAGTCCTACACACCATTACAAAAAATTCAGATAAAGTCCAGACAAATGACACCCAGTAATTTAAATAAATTTAATAATAACTTAATTAGTAATTTAGGTATTCCGGACCATATTATTGAAAATGTAAATCACTTTTATGAGGAATTCTTTTCGGTAGTTTACACCGAGTTTAATAATACATTAAAAATGAAAACTAAATCTATTTGCCCAAAGTTTATGTTCAGTGACTGGGCAACTAAGGGTATTAGGAAAAGTAGGGAGCGATTGTTTGAACTGTACGGCCTTAAGCCTTACATCAACTCAGAAACTTTTAATAAATATGTTGCAACTTACTCTAAAATTTTTAAAAACACTTGTAAGGTTGCTAAAGCCTTATTCATTAGCAACAAGATTAAATCCGCCGATAATAAAATAAAGACGGTTTGGAAAATTATCAATAGTGAAACTAATAGACATAAAAAATATAATAATGATATCACACTAGATACTTCACGTGGTCTTATAAGCTCTAAAAACGAAGTTGCTCAAGAATTTGTAGATTTCTTCACTAGTATCCCACTTAAAACTACTGAAACCTTAAATTCCTCACCCTTGGTTTCTATTGATTTGTTGAGAGCGAACGTTTCAGCCTGTCCGGTTGAGTTTCAATTTAAGCATATAAACCCCATCACAGTCGTTAAAGCTTTTAAGGAAATCAAAATCAAATTAACTGAAGATCTTTGGGGAATGTCCATTAAAGTTTGTCAAGCTATTATTGAGACTATAGCACCGTTTTTAGCCTTAATATTTAATTTATGTGTGGACCAAGGAGTCTTCCCGGACCTTATGAAATACAGCAAGGTAATACCACTTTTCAAATCCGGGGACAGTAAAGACACCAATAACTATAGACCCGTATCCGTGTTGCCGGTTTTCAGCAAGGTGTTTGAAAAGGTAATGCTTAATCAAATGCTCACACACTTTAACACCAATAAAATCTTACATGAGAAACAATATGGTTTCACCAAAGGACGTTGCACGACTGACGCCGGTGTCACCTTATTAAAACACATATTTACGGCGTGGGAAGAGGCACAAGATGCCATAGGAATCTTCTGTGACCTCTCGAAAGCATTTGATTGCGTAAACCACGAAACCCTACTCTTGAAACTTGAACATTACGGTTTAGGGAAACTTGCGCTCAGTTTAGTTAAATCGTATTTAAACGATAGACATCAGCAAGTACAAATAAATGGTGTCAATTCAATGGGTTTAAAAGTAAGTATGGGTGTACCGCAAGGTTCGATATTAGGTCCTTTCCTCTTTTTAGTCTATATAAATGATCTACCCCATTTATTTAAAAACCAACCACAAATGGTGTTGTTTGCTGACGATACCTCTTTAATATTTAAGACAAACAGACGTGCCACAAATCTTGACGACGTAAATAACGCCCTATTGCTGGTCCATAATTGGTTCACCGCGAATAATTTAGTATTAAATGGGAAAAAAACGAAGTGTATAAGATTTGCTCTACCGAATGTCAAAAGTAGTGATAGTGACATAGTATTGAATCAAGAGAAACTAGAATTCGTCGAAAAAACTGTTTTCTTGGGGATCACGCTCGATTCAAGGCTTCAATGGGGTCCGCATATAACTTCTCTTGCAGGACGGCTGAGTTCAGCAGCATATGCTGTTAGAAAAATCCGTCAATTTACTGATGTAGATACCGCGAGGCTAGTCTATTTTAGTTATTTTCATAGTATTATGTCATACGGTATTTTACTATGGGGACGGGCTGCAGACATTGAGTCTATATTTATTCTGCAGAAAAGAGCTATCAGAGCCTTATATGATCTACGTAGACGCGATTCTCTAAGAGAACTGTTTAAGGAAATTAACATCATGACAGTACCTTGTCAATACATCTATGAAAACATCATGTACGTTAGGAAAAATTTGCATTTATTTAGTAAAAGAGGTGACCGACACCACTATCATACTAGAAATAGGGACCAACTAACTCAACCAGGTTTCAGGCTAGCTAAAGTAGACTCATCTTTCATGGGGTACTGTTTAAAATGTTACAATAAAATACCTCCCCACATTCTACAACTGAATGAGACGAAATTTAAATCTTGTATAAAACGCACACTATGTAGGCAAGCATATTATAAGTTGGGGGATTACATTGATGATAAAAATGCTTGGCTCAATGCTGGTCCTGCTCCACAACCATAGGGGCAAACTAATTGATTGCCATGTGAAGTTATTGTGGAAGCTGCAGAAGATTGTAAAAATATCTTTGAATTGTATAGATTCAATCTCTTAGTATTATATAATCGCATAGCACATGTGTGAGTACTATGTACGGTAAAGCTACCATTTACATTTAGTTATCTTCATTGACTTGAATGTGCCCTGGTAGCTGAGAGAATGTCATGCTCACACAAATGTCTCGCTGATGGTGGCGGGTGTGTCGGGTCATTTAGTTCCCTTCAATGTGGTTGAGTTGAATGGCGCTGATCCATGCGTCATGTTCGTGAACGGGCGCTGTCAGTTGGGACTGGTCATCTCTTAGCTGTCACGGTTTATTTTAATTACTTCATTTTTAAATTGTTAGTTTAATCTTTTACTCTGGACGCTCTTAATGTGCACGTCTTTGTACATCGTTCTCACATACTTATATGTATAATCTCAACATGAATGATGTAACCAAGATTTTGTAACAATATTTTGATTAAAAAGAGTGTCCATGGAGTTTCTTGCCCATTCTTCTCCATAGAGATCTACGATTTGGAATGTGCAACTACAGTACTTTCGCAAGTTATTATGCCTTGTGAATGTGACTGTAGCTTAGCTTTTTTGTTTTTGACTTTCAAAAGTGCCTGTAATGGTCTAATTGAAATAAATGCTTTGAGTTTTTTTTTTTTTGATCGAGCCAGGCAGAATTTCTTTATTGTCTAGCCCTTATAAAGAAACTCCATCCTTTAGAACACTTCGCACTTATAAAAACTTTAAATACAGCACGCTGCAGCAAGGGCGTTGAGCCATCAAGACAAAGAAATTTCAGGTTTAAGCCGTCTCATTATGTGCAAGAGAAAGCGAAAAGAAAGAATTTCTTTGTCGTGCTTCTTAAGGCATTTTCAACTACGTTTTTTGCTTAGCAGTTTACCATCTTTATGATTTTAAGAACAAAAACTTAACACACTTAGACGTCCAGAACTTGTCAAATTTTAGCATTATGTGTACTATGCTTATAACAAACAGAGTCTCAGTTGTTAGAAGTGTTTAGTTTAAGAGTATCGGCTAACCAAAACAAACACTTGAAAACGGGCGCAAAAAACGCCCACTCAAACGGGTTTTGTTCGGTTCAATACGCGTCATCCTGTCGTTTCAATTAACTTGGACAGAGGCAGTATATCTCTCTTATTCTTTCTCCTAGACTCTGTGAAAGCTTAAGCAAGATAGATGCAGTTTTTATAAGCAAATTTACGACAAAACCGATGACAGTGACACATGGGCCTTACAGGGTTGATCAACATTGAGTCAATATTTGAAAATGGGTCTTAGCGGCCCTCTCAACATCGCAAGAGCATGTCCGGGGTGCATATAGCGCCTCGCCTGTGACGTCGCGTGACTTACCATGGATTTTTTTATATTCAGGACGCCGCTGCGACGGCGACGCAGCCGCAACGCACCGTGGGGTATATAGATAGTCCCTGATTGTCGACAGCGTCGCTGTTGCGATTGAGCTGACGTGGTTGTGGTTTCATGGCTTCATGAACATTTTATTCGCCTGTGACTGTTACTGTCGACAGTAATTGTCTCAATAATTATGTCATACAACGAAATAAATTTGAAACTTTTTCATTCTATGGAAACAAAAGACGATCATGATCATAACGTCCTTTATTGTACAAACAATATCCCAAAAATTCATGCCAAGTGCGAGTTGAACTCGCGCACCGAGGGTTCCGTACAAACTTGTAGGTGTTTTGTTATTAAACTAAATACTTATTTTTTCCTTTACGTGTTCCTTTGCTGTTTGCCAAATTTCATGGTTTACGCGACATAACCGGTCATATGTTTTGATCGCCTTGCTTTACAAGTTTGATTTTTCACAGCTGAAAGAGACTGTAGATTTGAGTATTTTAGATAAATTTCAACTTGACGCTGCAACTTGAACTCCACGCGTTCCTGAGAAAAAGGGTATTGAGAGACAGACAGACGGGCAACAAAGTGATCCTATAAGGATTCTGTTTTTGCCGACTGAGGTACGGAACCCTAAAAATGATATTTAAAAAATGCACAAGAGTTAAAAAAGTTATCACAAGTTCTTTTTCCTTTAAACAGCAAAACTAACAAAATATTTCTCTCAGACCATTTTAACAGGATCACATTATATCAAAGTTTCCCATTATCTTTATGGATGGCTGATGGCCACGCCCCTGACCGATAGGCTCCGATAGTTAGCGATAATTCCCGAACATCTGAACACAGCTTACAAACTGCTGATTTGTAGGGACACGCCCCCCGCAGTTTAAGGTATTTATTGCAGGTACTTAGGTTTGCAGTTTCTTTATTATAGGGTTTCAGAAGATTTCGTGTGATTTCGCGTGTTGTGGGTGCAGGAGCTCGTGGCTCAATAATAACAGCCGCACGGGTCAATCTTCAAGGTTAAGCCGCGCTTGCCAAGGTGAGTCTTCGGATGGGTGACCATCATTACATACTGAGTTTCTTCCGAGCTTCGGAAAACACGTTAAGCCGCTGGTCCCGGCTGTCATTTGTAGACCTTCGAAACTCGTTACAGTGGCCCGAAAGTCTGACACCCAGTCTTACCAAAAGATATCGTATAACCCAGTACTAACCATGGCCTTTCATGCAGTAAGAGTGCAGGTCGGATTGCGCGGCACGCTACCATTAATGATCTCATCCGTCGTGCTCTTGCCACCGCCGGGGTGCCAGCTGTCTTAGAACCCAATGGCTTGGCACGCGTCGATGGGAAGAGACCAGATGGTATGACCATAATGCCATGGAAGTTGGGTAGGCCTTTGGTGTGGGACGCAACTTGCGTCGACACCCTTGCGCCA
Source organism: Eurois occulta (assembly GCA_950022335.1). NCBI lineage: Eukaryota > Metazoa > Arthropoda > Insecta > Lepidoptera > Noctuidae > Eurois > Eurois occulta. The sequence goes on along the minus strand of OX465480.1, from coordinate 20,680,544 downwards.
TCCCATCTTCCTAGCACAGTGGGCTGCGCTGGGGCGGCTGCTGCGGGTGCTGAAAACCTCAAACGGCGCAAATACAATAATTTAATTGGTAGTTATGTGTTTGAGCCGTTTGGGGTCACACTAGGGCCATGGGGTCCGAGTGCCCACCTAGTTTTCCGGGAAATCGCCAAGCGGTTGGTCGACTCTTCACGTGACCAGAGGGCGGGCCTATTTTTTGGCCAAAGAATCAGCATTGCCATCCAACGTGGTAATGCTGCCAGCCTTCTGGGCACTTTTCCTGTTGACAGCGATGCGGACGAATTTTTGGATGCCCTGTAACCCTTTTATACTTGTACATATTTATTTCTATTATAGTATTGTAGTTTGTAAATAATTAATATATTTTGATTAAAGTTACAGATTTATAAAAAGTACTAACTGGCTTGTGGAGGTCAGATAGGCAATCGCTTCATTTAAAATACTGGTATTTAGCTGCGTCTGGTTAGACTGGAAGCTGACCCCAACATAGTTTGGAAAAGGCTAGGCAGATGATGAGTTTCAGATATTACTACCCACATCCGAACTTGCAAACTTTACCTCTGCATAATTTTAGTGTAGTGTAGCTGGTACTTGATTTTTAACCCCCGACGCAAAAAGAGGTGTTGTAAGATTGACCGCTATGTGTGTGTCTGTATGTGGCACTGTAGCTCTTAAACGGGCGAACCGATAAAGATGCGGTTTATTTTATTTCAAAGAAAATTTTGTAGCTGTGCTTTTTAGACATGTTTTATCAAAATCGGTATAGCCGTTTCAAGGTGATCCGCTCTTTTAATCCAATTATCTTCACATTTACACTCATCGTTATCACCTGTAATTTCCCAACAAAAGATCCTCGAAATCATACACATTCGCGAGCCATATTTATTGCTCTTCTCTTCTAAGTAGGATACGAATGACCAAGCTATTTGCCTTAACAGTTTATTATATTATTTCCTTAAGTTACTTTCCCACCCTCCCAAAGTTCTTACAGCAAATAGAACTTACTTTCAGGAGTTTTATTTAAGTTTGATGATGGGTGGGAGAAATATTACTTTTGGAAATAAAGAAGCAAGGCTTATTGGTGACCAGCTTATGACCGCGGCTTCGCTCGCGTGGAGTTCGATAATTGTCTCATGGGATCGTAGTACCGGGATAAAAAGTAACCTATGTGTTAATCCAGGTACTACTACTACTTTTGGCAACTATCTGTGTGCCAAATTTCATCTAAATCCGTTCAGTAGTTTTTGTGTGAAAGAATAATAAACATCCATCGATCCTCGAAAACTTTCGCATTTATAATATTTGTAGGATAAGTAGTAAGATAAGTATTTTTGGATTTAATTTGGGAGGAAAGCGATAAGCTTATTGTAAGACTAATACTGATATTCTTAGTCGCTCACTCTGCTCAAATTAAGCTCGACACACTCTAAATCCAGGGAGGATTTGAGCACACAGTGACAGCTGGCTTGTTTATAAATTCATTAGCTTATGCACGCAGATTCGCCCGCGTGAAGGTCAGTAACTGTCCCACAGGATCACACTACCGGTTTAAAATGTAGCTTAAATGTTAATCCAGTTTATAAACTATCTATGTGCCAAATTTCATCTAATTATGTTCTGTAGTTTTTGCGTGAAAGAGTAACAAACATCGATTCATCCTCACAAACTTTCGCATTTATCCCACGGGATCGTATCCGGATAAAAAGTATTATGTATATCCAGGTTATATGTTTATCCAGGTTATGAAGTATCTGTGTGCCAAATTTCACTCAAATCTGTTCAACCGTTTTTGCGTGAAACAAGAACAAACATCCATACATCCTGACAAACTTTCGCATTTATAATGGTAGTATGATTAAGTAAGACATAATCGCTCACGATTGGAAAGTTTTCATAAGGAATCATCTGTCAAAGAGGATCCACCAATTGCGGCTAAGAATATGATTTGGTGGGCGTTTGAACCGTTGTCATGACAACTGAGTCTAACTTAGGTGAGCAATTGACTTAATAGGGGTCTAGGAATACGCGTGCTGGTGTCATGTCAAATTAAGTTTAAGTATTTAAAGTTGAGAACTTGTCAAACTCTCGATTACCACAACTTAGGTGATTCCTGCAAGGTGCGGTCAGCCCGAGCGAGCTGGACTCCAGACATGACTGCGGACACCGCACTAATTCGTGCGTGCGATATTTTGAAGTTAAATCTAAGCGGTGCGGCATACGTTGCGATGCCGGAGCGACACGGCTTAGTAGTTTAAGTTGCAAGACCTCTGTTCATCAACGCGTCAAGCAACGCCGTGACGCCGCACCGTCCGCACCATTGCGACAAAATCTTGGATCATATTGTCTAAATATAAACCTGACTTTAAGCTCAGCCCAAACTGAAAGGAATGTTGCACGGGATGCGGGAAACAACTGAGTTGCACCGATTGCGTTAACTAACTTGCATGGAGGCGTTCAAACTGACGCAAACAGTCGCGTGACTCCCTTATCGTTAACACAATCACGCGCGTCCCCGTTTCCCGCGAGGATGGTTTTAGGCTCAATTATTTTTTAGGTTCCTTTGTCTGCATATTTCTATGATCACTTCGGAAAACACACTATTTATCCTGTCCTTCTTTTTCTATTTCACCATCATTTGCTAGCCTTTTCCCAACTATTTTGGGGTCGGCTTCCTGTCTAACCGGATGCATCATTTTACGTGAAGCGACTGCATATCTGACCTCCACAACCCACTTAGTTCTGAGTAATACGATACCCTTTGGTAAGACAGGTTGCCAGACTTTCGGGCCACTGACTACCTGTAACGACTATCAAACATCTACAAATGACAGCAGGGACCAACGGCTTAACGTGTTTTCCGAGGCACGGAGGAAACTCGGTATGTAATGGGTGGTGACAGACCAAACTAGGCAAGCACGGGTTAACCTAAAGATCGACCCGAGCGGCTGTTATTATTTAATCACGAGTTTCTCCTCTTTCCTCTTTCTTTCTTCCACATTTCTTATCTCACCAACCCTATCTAAAGACACTCCATCTCTAACATGGATTACCCTGTCTAACCCTCGCGCTATCCCCCTTTCCGTATCAGCAGAAAACATCAGTAAAAGTATCACTTTACTCGTAGTAGGTAATAATGTACTAAGTTTATAGTCTTAAAACAAATAAACATACCTGTTCCGTCTTTGTCTCACCTGGCCCTATTTTGGTTGTGTGAAACTTTTGGAATTACTCTAAGTTGGCATGGTATTACTTGGTAAGCACTTTTTGTTGGTTTGTGTCGTTTAGAAGTTTTGGATGTCGTGGAACTTTGCAAAATGCATCGTAATGTATGGTTTTTATGAAGAGGGCTGAGCATAGGCACATTTGGAGATAGCACGATATTTCTGATATAATAGTCTTCATTCAAAAAAAACCTCGCAAGTTCTCTTGATACAGAATTAAATACCAACTACTACTTACTAAATTTATATACAAATGTCCGAGAGGATAATAACTTTGTAGAGTTTAAAAAATCCATTAAAATAATTATTAATTTAGTAACAATATCATAATATTATAAGTTGTCCCTTGTTACCCCAAGTAACATGGGACAAGGGCATGGACATGATGATCATAATATTAAAAATAAACCAGTTTTTCTAAGCTTAGTGTCATGAAATCAGTAGATATGTACTTCACACAATAATAGCAATTTTGCCTCACAGCAGAAAAAGGAAAAATGCTCATTCATAAGCTCCACCACTGCAGTACCTACTACAATTTTTTGGCATTAAACAAAATAGCAGAGCAAAACAGCAAGCCAATTCTCCACCACTATGTACCAACCACACTTGCCACACTAAATATATTTCATAAGTAATAGGGACGGGAAAAAATCACAGTGAAAAATAACAGTTACAAAGAGTATTATTATAGTAATAAAATCCGTGTCGTACTTACGTAGCTTTACCCCTGCGAATACTTGCGAAGTATTAGGTAATATATTATCATTAGTCGGGCTACGGAGCGTAATATAAGAATGAAAGCTATAATGCCGACTGAGATTTTTATTGCTGAGTATTTTTTCGGAACGCTTTGCGTGTGTTACTGCTATTTTTGACATTTTATCAATTGGAACTGTATTTTTACATAACATCACGCCTTTGTTCACCGAGAGGATACACAGAGGTACATCCACATCTTGTTACTTAAGTTGTTGTCCCATAATATAATAGGGGGCAAGCCTATTGCCATCAACCAAATCCAGACTGTGCTGCTACTGAGAAATCCTAATAGACTGAGAATCGGCCCCAGAATCTTGTGCTTATCAGCAGTACTTGCATCCAGTACTGCAACGAGGCAGATTCAGGTATTTTTGAATGGATTTAATTTTTTAAATAATGAGTAAATATGTTATTTTCTAAACAAATGTATAACGTCGTTGATTCCTCATCATCGCTTTAAACAAGAACGATCAGTGATCACGATTGTTGTTTTCTATTATATAATATTGTTATTATGATATTTTAATAATGACAATATTATCGTATTGTTAATAAACGGTTTATCTTTCATATAAACTTCATATAGACTTTGATAGCTTCGCTTCACAGCCTAGCTCATAGGCGTAATGTCGCCTGCTTGTCGGTCTTCTACAGACTGTACTTCGGAGAGTGTGCACAGGAGCTCCACGATTTGATTCCACCATCACCCTTTTACCACCGGACTAGCAGACGTACTGCGGCGTACCATCCACACTTGGTTGATATCCCGACTAGTCGTACTCGGCGCTTCTCCTCCACGTTTATCATGCGCACAGCCAAGGTGTGGAACTCTCTGCCGGCTTCTGTGTTCCCTCCCACATATAACCCGTCTGCCTTCAAAGCAAGAGTGAACAGGCATCTTCTGGGCACGCTCGTTTCATCATAGACCTCATCCATCGCTTTCCACCAGGCGTGATCGAGGTCAAGAGCAGGCCCATTTTGTAATAAAAAAAAAAAAAAAAAAAAATTCACAAGAAATATCAGAACTCATTCATATCCAATCCCCCACTGCATCTGCAATCTTCTCCATGCCGTAAGTAATAGAAATCGAATCTGAAGACCTCTTAGTGTCTTCTAGTACAGAGGAACAGAAGAGTGTTATTGAACAGCGGTTTTGTTAGAACATGACTTGGAAATGTTCTTAAAAATGGAAATATGAATTTCTACATTTGTGTGGTGTGGTTTTCTGAGGTGTAGTAAAAGATAGTGTTAACCTTCATTTGTTTAGAGGTTTATTTTGTAAAGAAGGTTAATATTATAGTAAATATACTATAATATAAAGTGGGATTGGTCGGGCCATGTCTGTAAAATGCATCTGGACAGATATTATTAGACAGGCCAAAGTCGTCACACCAATATGTGTGTAGTCACCGAGGGAGGCCTAGGAAACGCTACAGTGATGACTTCCGAGGCAGTTTTAGACCGTAAGTTGAAGAAAGTCACACATAAAAAGGAATGGAAGGCTATTGAGAGACTTTTGGCGAGCTGTGGGAAAATACAAGTTTTAAAAACAATTATTGTGGTTATTGTAGGAAACCGCTGTACTACTCAACATCACGCTATATTCTCCGAAAGACACATAAATTTAAAGATTTACAGTGCACTCTAACAATGTACTGTGCTTCTGTAGGTAGGTCCGGTTAATGACTATTAATTGTAGGTAATTCAATATCTATATAGTCATTAACCGGGCACTAACAGCATATTACTCTGAATTTTGCCCACCTCAGGACCTTTACCTATTGTGGAAATACAACCCAGCACAGTCAATTGCTCAGCAGTCGTGTGTGACAATAAGACCAACGAGACAGCCGACTTCATCACATGCTAAATTTAATTCAGTGCAAATGTCTGCATGTTTACCTAACACGTTGTTAGTAGTCACCGCTGTCGTCTTGTGGGATTTGTTGCAGATTACTGCATGAAACATGTTTAACTGAAAGCTTTAGTGTGGTTATGTGTTTCATGTTGGTTTACTTGGTAACGTGTGAACTGTGAATGATGTACTTAGTACTGTAATTTGGTGAGATAAAATTACTGTTACTGTAGGTAAACTTGGTACAAAAGATAAATTATCAATTTGAAACTGGCACTGTTTACTATGCCTTCATATAAAATGTAGAGTGACTATCTGACTCTAGAGTAAAAGCTGGCGAGCTTACACACCAATATTTTTTTTTCTCTGTTAATTTTTACTATTTCCAATTTTAATTTAATTTAATTTAGTATTGGCGCTTATTCCTACTAATGCCAATACTCAATTACAAAACAATAAGTCATTGTTGCCTGTAATGTAATTTTAATAATGGAGTATGTCCCTGTATTCAATATGAACAATTGTTGGTTATCCTAATTCAATAATAAATAAAGCTATGCTATCCTTATATCTAACCTCCTTAAAAGTATTCGACTACCTCCATTTCAAAGTGCTTAGAAAAAATGAAAGACACTTAAAAACAACATTTCTACAGACTTAATATCCTTTCTCCTAAATGAGAGCACTAAAAAAGTGATTCCTCACACAGAATCCCTAAAAATATGCAAATCAGAATAATTATCGTTCAAATGCTGAATTAACAATTAAAACTCTGAAAGTTGGGTCAGCAGAAAGTTTCCTGACATGCAAAAACCAACTTTGATGAATGAAAAATAAAGTTAAATTTCGGTTGAATGGTTAATTGTGTATTGTTCAGATTATTTAGATTTATTCAGCTTTGTTTCGGAGCAAGACCTTGTTAATAATGTTTTGAGAGTAACGAAGTATCGTCATGTTTAAATTTTTGGAACAAAATGAACAACTGTTACATATTGATTTTGGATTAGAATATAAATCTTGTGTGCTTTTCTGTGAATACTGTTATTTTGGTCCATATTTCATCCGAAAGTCACCTAAATATGTGTACTTTGACATTGAGTGTACAATATTTATTTTGATGTGTTGGTGGCTTTTCTGATAAGCGCATTTTTCAATTAAATCAAAAGGTTCCAAAGTGGTGTTCTTTTTCCACATTGAAGAAAAAATATAATTTCATTAAGGACGCTTTAAAACGGCAGGTTTTGAATAAAAGAGTCTGTGCTATCCCATTTATTCACGTGTTAGATATTTTTCGAGGTCCAAAATAAAATAGACCAGTCGGAAACATAGTCCGATTTTTGATTCAAATACTTTTTAGATTGGTTTACTTTATTTAATAAAAAAAACTGAAGTGAAACCAATCTGTGGTTTCACTTCAGGTTTTAAACTTTACAAAACCAAGCTTCAAGCTATACAAAACCCGTTTATGCGGATCTCTCATTGCACGGGAAATCTATACAAAGCGAGGCCATGTTATACTGGAAATGTATAGCTTGATGTGTCGCCGTGTGTACCTACCATAAATCGTGCAGCAGTTGATTAAAAATTGTGACACACACACAAAATCAAGACTAGACGCATTCTCAATTCTGTTTAAATTTTTATCACTTGTAAAACTTTTTCAACATACTTTCGTGACGTCAATAATACGTTATGACAAATGCTGTGTAAAATACACCTAAGATACAAGGTATACGTGTAATCCCAGGTAGACGCGCAAACTGTTATCACAATTTCAGCACTATGATTCTGCATATATAATGTAAAGGACATCGTGCTACAAACAACCGTGTTACCAAAGTAAATGATGCTAGATTTGAAAGCATTGAAATCTAGAATCATGTGCCGAGTTCCTGGTAATAGTTTGCGCTATCATAATATTCCCATAAACATCTTAATAATATAATAAAATTAAAGGCAGAACTTACCAAGGGCCAAGGAAAGCACAAGAAGTGCCGGCGATGTCATTGACCTGCCGGCCGGAGGGGCCGCCCGCCCGCATTCGTGATGACGGTGGCAAAATCATCAATATCACCACACTAGCAAAGCATTGCTATAGCTACTTTACGTCACTAATACGTTACTTTATTTCTTTACTTTTTAATTTTCACTGTCACTTTATTTTTTTTCACTGTTATTTTTAGGAACACTTTTTATGGAACTGTTATTTTACACTAGTATTTTTAATAACACTATTTTGGAACACTGTTACTTGTCACTGATAATTTATTGCACTTTTGTGGTACACAGTTATTTTTTTGTTATTTTATTGCACTTTTTAGACCACTCTTCTTTATTCACAACACTGTTTTTTAAACACTTAATTTTTCTTAACCTTTTTAACGCTTTGACCTTATTTTCAAGAGATATGTTATTTTATTTCATTAGTTTATTCCAAGAGGTTAATTAATTTACGTCACTTTATAAAATCTTAATTAGAAGCGCTCCTCGGCTAGGTGACCTGTGAACAAAGAGAAAATTCCTAAATTACTTCAGTTTGACGATGTGCTGTAATTAAGTGTTTTTTGGAGTTATTTTCTATTGCTGAGAATTAAGTCAAATTGATACTAATTGGGTAGACGACTGGGAATGAATGGAAATGGAAAATGTGTTGAGCACCGGGTATAATGGTTTTTATGAAACTGCCGTTTTTTTAGTTAAGTGGTCGCAAGCGCGATTACTAAGCATAAGGTCCTGGGTTCGATTCCCAGGTAGAACAAAGTGTTATTGGGTTTTCCATTAGAAATTTCTCAGTGGCAGCTACAGAGTCTGGATCTGTGTCCGATTGATAGCAATAGGCTCGCCCCCTATTACACGGGACTTAAACATAACTGGCAAAATATGGGTGTACTATAAGGTACACCTCTAGCTTACCCTTCAGGGATTACATGCGTCATGTTATGTTATGTTATGTTATGTTGTGTTTACTCTAAAGAGTGATCCAATAATAGACTCACAATAAATACAATAACAAATGGTTCTTCCAAAAACAATAGAAAATCGATAACAAAAGAATAGACCGAGTGAACCAATTAGACGATTCTTCAGTAATACAATTACCCAATAACTCTGATGAGTCAGTCAGCCTTTCCCGAAATATGAGTAAGTTTCCTAATTTATTTATGAGTTGTCAGCCCCGAGTTATTGGGAAAAGGAGGGAACTGGATAACTTTGTTTTTGTAACAAGAGGGTCGTATGAGGCTACTTATCTCTCTATGCACATAGGTACAGTCGACTAAAGCTGCATCTGCTCATTTTTAAATCAAAACCCGTGCTCACGATGACCACATCTACTTTGCCGTTCCTTTTTATGCAGACCAATAGTATATTCAGTCAAAAAAGTATCGGGAATGGATGATTTTGTTTATGGTTCCAAATTCAATTTTTTGTTTTTTTTTTTGTTGTTGTTGTTAGATTGGCACGGAGTTTGAGTTGTATCAGTTATTTAGATTGAATACAGTGTTGTTTTAGTTAGATCATATCTAGTGTGTATTGCGAATTTCATAGTGGACAAAAACCTCGAACAAACAGTTTCTCTTAAGTTTTGCATCGCCAATGGAATTTTGTGTTCGGAGTCCCTGAAAATGTTACAGAAGGCTTACGGTGAATCGAATTTATACATATAAAACACGTTCTTATGAGTGGTACAAAGCGTTCAAAAGCGGTCGAGATGTGATGGAGGATTTGTCGTCAATCGCAAAAGTGAAGGAAATAGTGACTGAAAATCCTAATTCAAGTTTGAGAGAGATAGCCGCTGAACTTTTTGTGTCTCACGAGTCGATGGAAAGTTCTTTAAATGAGTTAGACAAATCGATAAACACCTGAATGACATTGACAAATACATTTCTCCTAAATATTTGCAATCTTCATTATAATATTAATAATTTTAAAGTGTTAATAGCGGCCAGGAGTTGCAAGCTGAAATAGTCTTTACGGTAGTCCGACGCAAGTTGGGTTGACTGTACATACACCCCCATATTTAACTTATAAACATAATTTAAACGTCAAAAATATACACGAGGTTAAGCAGTCGTTAATTGTTACATAACTGTGATCAGCTCGTGGCTCAATAATAGCAGACGCACGGGTCAATCTTCAGGGTTAAAGGCTACACGGGGACAAACTAAATCAATATTACGTGAGAGACGAATATTTCCAATTCAGAAATCGTTTCAATTTACATAGTTTGCTTTGCATTCGTGCTAGGCGTACTCATCATTTGAAAAAAAAACAACGTTTAAGTATAGGTACAATTTTATGAAGACACTAGCTGTTGCCAGCGTGAAATTTTTATAAAAATTATTACTTGCCTTTTTTAATCGAATTTTGTTACCAATTTTAAGTGTTTATTTTTTTGCACGGAACCCTAATTATTTTTCTAAACTAAAAGTAGCCTATGTTAGATCCAGCCAGTAACAGTCCCGTCAAAATCGGTAAAGCCGTTTCGGAGATTAGCCAGAACAAACAGACAGACAGACAAAAGTTGAAAAAACCGTATATACTTTTATATGCATTCAGTAAAAAGTAGTTATTTTGATATTACAAACAGACACTCAAAAAAACAGTATTATTACGGGAGCAACCATGAAAGATCGCAAAAAAAACCAACTCTGTATTATGGCAGGACAGTCTCGTCGAGACAATCCGAGGCAGTGCAAACGTGTACAGCCAAGAACAAAGAGGCCATCATCATCACCTGCCTAGCCTTTACCCAACTATGTTGGGGTCGGCTTCCAGTCTAACCGGATGCAGCTGAATACCAGTATTTTACATGGAGCGACTGCCTATCTGACCTCCACAACCCAGTTAGTGCTAAGTAATACGATACCCCTTGGTAAGACTGGCTGTCAGCAGACTTTCAGGCCACTGACTACCTGTAACGACTGTCACAGATCAACAAATGACAGCCGGGAGTAACGGCTTAACGTGCTTTCCGAGGCACGGAGGAAACTCGGTATGTAATGGGTGGTCACCCATCCACGTAACAACCTAGGTAAGCACGGCTTAACCTAAAGATCGACCCGAGTGGCTGTTCTTATTTAGCCACGAGCTCCTCCCGTGTATTACAGAAATTATAATAATTAAAAGCATCAGTCAATAAAACCTTCTAAATTCATTTAATCCAATTTAATGACTATTTGACCTGGGCATCTGGCTAGATATGGAGATAACCGATGGAGCAAGGCTTTGACCGAGTGGTGGCCAAGGTTTGGCCAAAGAAACCAGTGACGTCCTAAAGCTCTTTGAGTTGACGATATCGTCAAAGTCGCGGGAAACACCTGGATAAGGGACGCACAAAACCGGGAAGTGTGGCAGAAAAAATAATAATAATATCCCTGGACATGAAAAAGTCATTCAATGAGCTCTTCGCATCCTCCTTAAGTAAAAGGGTTAAACAAAAACTAATCTAGCACCTATGTGACAAAGGAACGACGAAATACTAAGAATCTTGGCAGAAATATTCCCTAAATAGAATATGGAGGTGCACTGAGAAATGTCTTCCGAACTCCTCCCCTACCTCCTTAACCCGGCGAGGATGTGGTGAAAATAGTAACGTGGAGGTTGTGGAGGGTCTTATTGACCCTGTATATAATTGGGTTTAAAATACCTAAATTTATATTAATGTACCAAATATTCATCAAAATTATTTATATTACATGTTATTTTTACGGTTTTATCGAAATAAAACGCAGATAAGAGTACAAAATATTATAATTAAATCACTTTTAGCAAAGTACTACAAAATAATCAACTTTTGCATAAACTTTCTAAACTAACATTAGAAACATCAAAAAAATAACTAACTTCTTAGACGATTAACTTTTAATTTGGTAGATACGTAGAGATCAATTAGTTGCAATTACAGTCTTATCATCAATTATAAACTACAAATCATTATTGTCTGTGATTGTAGCACAATCCTGGCAGAATGAAATTGTGTGTTCTGGACAAATATACTTATGGCAATCTTCACAAACATTGGCTGTCTTGCGATGGCGGGCATAAGGACATACTTAGCACCTTTTTCGTACACCTGGAACCCTAACAGGTGCTTCTTGTTCAGGTTCTCCGATGAATTCTCTGATTCTCTTGCGTAGCTGTCTCGGCAATTGAGGTGTTTCTTTGCGGACTTTCAAGTGTTCAGTAACAAGCAATCGGCCTAATGTTTTTATAAAATGGCGACGCTTCTGATTAGTCTGCGTGTTAGACCTGTGTATAATATACGCGTTGATGCCAGCCAAAAGTGAAAAAACCTAAAATTATAATAATATTGAGTAAAAAATATAATTGAAACCTTACATAAAAATGTTACATCGCGGTTGTCGCGGGGTCATATTTACCCTTTCTGACTGCACGCACGTGTTGCTCCCGTCGCAGGCGGCGGCCGACTGAACAGGGGCGCAGGGCGCGCGCGCCTGTCCCTTAGCAACAGCTATTGTGACGTTCAAAACTCTTCAATCGCAGAATAAAAAACTACACACGATTAAAATTTGACAGGGTCAGAATGACCCCTCCACATCCTCGCCGGGTTAAGTTTCACGGGGTTGAAGTTTGTATGCGACTGAAGTTGCTGTCAACAGATAGTTTGTAATATTAGAACGTTCAGCAAAATAGTTGAGCAAACTGGCAACTGAATAGCTTCTTGTGAGGCTTTTTAGGGTAAATCACTGGGTTTCTCTTGCTAGATGCTAGTGTAACTATGTTTGTTACCAAGTCTGTAACATAAGGTAGTTACAGTTACGTTACACAATCGAAAAAACTTACACTGCCACTTAAGGGATATCTTCCGTGATTGTTCCTTATTTTGAGCTCCCGATATTTCGAAGCTGTTGCAAGCGCCATGATCGCGAGATGCCTGGAGAATGCGGGGGGATGGTAAATATTGTTAGGAGCAGACACCTGTCTCCCTTCTTTCTAAGTATTTTGCTACGCGCACTACTGGAATGCGACACTATGTGACGGCAAAACACACTCACAGTATCGCTAGGTTTTGTGGAATGAACAATCACGGAAGATATCCCGTAAGAGACAGTATAAGTTTAATTTTAAACCGTGCAAGCGTATAACTAGTGTTTGACGTTACTATATTATAGTCAGGACTTTAAAAGTGTCGTTTCCTCTTAGCAGTAGTCAGGTTGAAAATCTTATGTTTCAAATATCATTTCATATTTTAAACATAAGATTTTCCAATAAGAAGGTGAGGGGAGGTGCCTGGTGACGACAGGCCGTGTCGACGGTGCGTTCGTGTTCCACGCGCACCTCAAAGAGATGTCAGCAAACCGGAGGGGGTCCGCAAGGGCCGATGCCTGCCAGGGCTGCGGGACTGTTCGAAAGAGATACCGCGGCCCTGGAACACAAAGGGCAAAGAAGGAACATGGATAGGTTTTAGTCAGTAAAAGCCTGACACTCCCTTCCGCTCCGCCTAGAGCGGGACTCATTTGATGATTTCCAATACGAAAAAAAAGGGCTACTTACTACTCTTCCTAGACTAAACATAACACATTAATACACGAACAGAGCTACTCTCAATCCTTCTAAAGGTGTGACAGCCATCAAAAGCGAAGCGATTAATCTTTCGCATCGCATCGTGCGTGTCAGTTACACTCGTGTCTTGATGTATCGTTGTCCTTCGTTTTGTTATCAACGAACTATATACGAAGGGGTAAGCAGGGATGTTGGTTGCGTCGTGTACAACCTTGGGTAAGATGTGTTTCTGTAAGTGTATAAGGAAAATGGAGTGATGATAATTGAATATATTTTCGACTAGCGGTTCGTCCCGGCTTTGTACGGGTGCCTAAGTTCCTCAGGGTGAATGTAGCTTTCCAATGGTGAAAGAATTTTTGAAATCGGCACAGTAGTTTTTGAGTTTATTCAATACAAACATACACACACACAAAAATACATCATTTCATCCGTGAAAGCGTATAACTAGTGTTTGACGTTACTATATTATAGTCAGGACTTTAAAAGTGTCGTTTCCTTTTAGCAGTAGTCAGGTTGAAAATCTTGTGTTTAAAAGATCATTTCATATTTGAAACATAAGATTTTCCAATAAGAAGGTGAGGGGAGGTGCCTGGTGACGACAAGCCGTGTCGACGGCGCGTTCGTGTTCCACGCGCGCCTCAAAGATATGTCATCAAACCGGAGGGGGTCCGCAAGGGCCGATGCCTGCCAGGGCTGCGGGACTGTTCGAAAGAGATACCGCGGCCCTGGAACACAAAGGGCAAAGAAGGAACATGGATGGGTTTTAGTCAGTACAAGTCTGACACTCCCTTCCGCTCCACCCAGAGCGGGAGGGGTCATTTGATGATTTCCCATCCGAAAAAAAGGTGCCTGGTAAGATAACGAGTAAAATAATAAAGAAGTATGGAAGAAGAAGACATACTGCGCCGAACCCAAATAAATTGGGATAAGTCTAGGAAAATGATGATGAAGTTTTTCAATATCCTACTTACAGAATAAAATATTTTCATTTCATACCATTACAGACATTTTCGATGACTTTCGACTTTCAATTAAACTATACCTTAAGCAACTATAACAATTAGTGGAAGAGCGAAGTCACCCAACACAAGCATCTTTTTGCTTAAAAGGTGATCTCCAAATCATGTTTGCTAAGCCTTATGTAATGGAAATAATCATTTTTAATTTTATTTATTTACTAGGTTTTACCCGCGGCTTCGCCCGCGTGGACGGCGAAAAATATTCGACGGGAACTTACTACTGGGATTAAAAAGTACCAAACCTATACGTTAATCCAGGTTACGGTAACAAACATAGTCATAGGTACCTTTTTTTTTATTTATTTTTTTGGGGGGTGGGAAATCATCAAATGACTCCTCCCGCTCTGGGTGGAGCGGAAGGGAGTGTCAGACTCTTACTGACTAAAAACCACCCATGTTCCTTCATTGGCCCTTTATGTTCCAGGGCCGCGGTATCTCTTTCGAACAGTCCCGCAGCCCTGGGACAGTCCCGCAGCCCTGGTAGTCATAGGTACCTTAATCCCCCTTTTTAACCCTTCGGGGGTAGAATTATCAAAAACGCTGAGACACATATAAATCAATTTTCAATTGTCAGCCTAAACACAAAATGTGAAGATCCTAACTTCAAAACTGACGGACTTTCACTTAAACATCCATCCCCTATTTTACCCCTTTATGGGTAGAATTCCTAAAAATCCTTTCTTAGTGGATACTTACTCTTCACAAAGAACACACCCTCCAAGTTGCATGTCTCTAAGACCAGCGGTTTGGGCTGTGTGTTGATATATCACCCAGTCAGTCAGTCATCCAGTCAGTGTACCATTTTACATTTATAGATTAAAAAAATTAAGCATTAAAAAAAATATATATGAAAACTTAAAGTATTAAATAATGATAACTTTTAAACAACAACTTTTTCAACCCCTATAAAATCCCTTAACACCCCGTTGAACAAAACACGACACTAAATTCATATTTCTCTATAAATATTCCGTCGCTAGCTCTAAAACAAAGAAGCAATATGTCATAGTAGCGAGCGTAATGGCCACTTCACACACACGAGTGTCGTGAGAGTGTTAGAAGCACCGTCGAGTGCCTCCCCAGGGCGAGAGCGACTGCGGTTTTAAAAGGGACGTAGCGTTTGCATGTGTGTGAGTACCTTTATATTATGGAACGGATTTGACAGACGATTAGATATTTTTTTTGTTTTTTTTTTCCCATTACTTCATTATACTTAACAGTTTTTTTTTTTCAATTTTGGTGTACAATAAATAAATAAATAATAAATTCATATAATAAATTCTATTCTATATCTTCACATACGAGTAATAAATAGTACATCCACATTTCGCTAGTTATGTTTAAGTCATATTTAATAGGAAACGAGTCTATTGCCATCAACCGGGCTCAAGTTCAGACTCCATGACTGCTATGGAGAAATTCCTGAAAAACCCATTAACACTGCCCGACCTGGTAATCGAACCCAGGACCTCATGATCAACACAGTCGCGCGTGCTGACGCGTACTAACGAAGAAGCAGTCTAATGTTTATTTATTTCAAAGTCAGTTTTGTCACTTTTTCTGATTTTTAATACGTAATTATGATACCAACTGTTAACAGAAATCTATACCTACTACAAATAAATAAAATTGAAGTGTCTGTTTGTAATATTAAAATAATCGCTTTTTACTACATGCATATGAATATAAATATGATACATATACCAAAATAACGTTTTTTACAATTTTTGTCTGTCTGTCTGTTTGTTTCGGCTAATCTCGGGAACGGCTGCACCGATTTTGACAGGACTTTCACTGGCAGATAGCTGATGAAATAAGGAGTCATTTAGTTCTATTTTTAGAAAATAAATAGAGTACCGTGCAAAAAATGAAAATACTTGAAATTGTTACCAAAATCCGATTCAAAAAGGGAAGTAAGTAGTTTTTAAAAAACTACTTACTTTTGGTAAAACGGGACCCTATTACTAAGACTTCGCTGTCTGTCTATCTGTCTGTCTGTCTGTCTCCAGGCTGTATCTCATAAACCGTGATAGCTAGAAAGCTGGACGAAGGTCACGGGCTACAGCTAGTTTAAAATATAATATGTACGACAGTCCTGATAGGTATGTACATTCAGATTTCTTCTACATACACCTTTATTTGTACTATGATGTTTATTTAACTTTGTCCGTCTGTATGTTTGTTATCCTACAATTAACACTAGAAACGGGATATTTACCATGTCCACTGTTTGTTTGTTTGTTTGTCTGTCTGCTCAAAAACACCCACCCGCAATAACTTCAGTTTATCCGTGATCATGGTGCTTGCAACAGCGCCGAAATATCGGGAACTCAAAACAAACAGTGGACATGGTAAATATCCCGTTTCTAGTGTTAATTATAATGTTAGTGACCATGACAGTTTAAAAACTTATATTGTTTGTTATCCTTTTAACAGCTAAACAGATTTCGATGAAATTTGGCAGACAGATACACCATAACCTGTGTAACGACACTTCGAGTCTCGACAAATTACTCGTAGTACTTACAATCAACAAATAGACGTTTCGATGTCTGCATATTTTCATCAAAATGGATAGTTTGTCCTAGGGTTGCTCTCAGTAAACGGATGAATTCATAAAAACGATCCTTTCTATTTTAACTGCCCAAAGAGTAACCATAGAGATCTATATTTAGAAATTCGTCCCAAAACCAATAAATGGTTTTCCTGAAAGGGGTGAACCAGATAAACAAACACAAAAGTTGCCCTATTAAATAATGTCTCTTTTTGCCCAAAATAATAATATTTTCCTTATCGATACTTATTGATGTTTACTCATAGAAACCGGGTCAAGAGAGAGTCGGGCTTGTATCACTTGGATTCCAAACACTGAGAATATTCTATTACATTCTTGTATGGTGTACATTATATTGGGTCTTATTAAGAAAACCTTTACTGTCATTTGTAGATCTTTGACAGTCGTGACAGCTAGTCACGAGAGAGAGGCTGACAACCAGTTTTACCAAGGGACACAGTATCACCCAGTACTAACTGGGTTGTGGAGGTCAGATAAACAGTCGCTGTAAAATACTGGTATTCCGCTGTATCCGGTTAGATGGAAGCCGACCCCAACGTAGTTGGGAAAAGGCTAGGCAGGTGATATATGTTTATCAATATCACCCTACGGACAATGCCATTCAAGTGCCAAGAGAATCATGACACACTGTTAAAGGCCTTAAAATTTTCTTCTACACGGAACCTTGAAAAAGGTAGGAAAACAAGGAAAATTGGTACAAATATCAAATTGATTCGTTCTTGAAAGGTCGGATACCAAATAATAGGATTCATTTAATTTGTTTTTTGATTAAATACTGGTGTATTGGACGGAGGCTTTTTATTCAGTGGCTTTGAGTACCTTAAGCCTTTCTGCACTGAATTGAGTAGCTTTATGTTTGAACATTCATTTCAATTATAAATTATAACTCCCACTGAAATTTAACTTAGTAATAATATAACCGCTCAAATGTCAAATACCATTAATTTCTATTTTGCCAAGCGTATTTTACCATTACATAACATCATGCCTATATAGGGTTACTAAGGCTACAGTGGTGTGCCAGGATCGCGGTGCCTAACGCAGCTTTGAATAAATGTTACTAACACTAGTGTATAATTTTTCATTGTTACCAACAAATATGGCAGTGATTCTGAAATAAATGTTTATTTAGTTTATTTTATTTATAGTACAACCAGATTTCGCCAGTCATGTTTAAGTTCCATGTAATAGGGGGCGAGCCTATTTTCATCAAACGGACACAAATCCAGGCTCCAGACTGTTACTGAGAAATACCTAATGGAGAAATCCAATAATCCTTTGCCTGACTTGGGAATCTCAGGAACTCATACTCAGCAGTCGTGCTAACGACCACTAGACCAGCTCCCATTTACCCGATAGATGGCAATAGGCTCGTCCGCTATTACGTGGGACTTAAACATAACTATCGAAATTTGGGAATTTTTTTTTTAAACGTAGACCTCTGACCCACTCTTCGGGGATTACAGGCGTGATGTTATGTTATATTATGTTAGTACTAGCTCATGCCCGCGGCTTCACCCGCGTAAGTTCGGTAATTGTCCCACGGGATCGCAATACTGGGATAAAAAGTATCCTATGTGTTAATCCAGGTTATAAAATATCTGTGTGCCAAATTTCATCCAAATCCGGTCAGTAGTTTTTGCGTGAAAGAGTAACAAACATCCATCCATCCATACTCACAAACTTTCGCATTTATAATATTAGTAGGATTAACAGGTTACTGATAGCTAAAAGAAAAACAGACCATTATAAGTAAGAAAACATTGTAACTAGTTGACTTGACTCACACTGGCACATACACCTAGTTTAGGAGTCAGAGTATTAACATTATTGTGACCTAGTTATAAGCCTTATATGCTTTTGGTCTGTGTATCCCGTACTGTAATGGCTTTTGGTGAAATAAAGAATTAATTTATTTTTATTCAGAGACAATTGCCAACTTCCTACTGACAACTGCGTAACTTTCTGAGTTGTATTTTTTAATTTTGTGTCGTTTTTCAACTTTATGAAGTAAGTAGCTTCCCTATCTTTTGAAATAATAAGCTACGAGTAGAATAATTATACACAGATTTTTGAAGACAATGTTTAATATTTTAAATCACCACATAGTATAAAACAAATTCGCTTTCTCTGTCCCTATATCCCTATGTATGCTTAAATCTTTTAAACTACGCAACGGATTTTGATGCGGTTTTTTTTTTAATAGATAGAGTGATTGAAGAGGAAGGTTTATATGTATAATACATCCATCCGTGCGAAGCCGGGGCGGGTCGCTAGTTTAAAATATGAAATGAAATGGATGAATTGGCGACAGGTCACTGAAACAACTTGCGACTCACGGATGCCCCTCAAGTTAAAGGAGAAGTTTAGTCACAGTCTTGTATATTTATACAAGTCTGTTATTAGACCTGTCGTACTGTATGGAGCGGAATGCTGGGCTGTGAAGAAGATGGATGAAAAAAGATTGCATGTAGCGGAGATGAGAATGTTGAGGTGGATGTGTGGTGTGACAGGAATGGATAAAGTAAGGAATACGTATGTGTATTAGAGGAAGTTTAAAAGTTGCGTCAGTTACAGAAAAAAATATTTTCGCCTCTTTCTTTATTACTAGCTTTTGCCCGCGGCTTCGCTCGCGTTAATTTAGAATTACAATCAATTCGGGTTGTACTTTGCTTGTATAATAATATAATTCAATCATGATTCGAAAGACCCATGGCGCCATCTATTATCATAAGAACGTTATTGTTGTTTTCCTGATGGATGAAAGGTACCCTAGGTCCGTTTCTGTTCACCTGACAACGTATAGGCAACATTCCAGGATGATCGGTTTGGTTTAGGCGTGAAAAGATGCTGCGGGTCGGTTTGAAAGAGATACCGCGGCCCTGGAACACAAAGGGCAAAAGAAGGAACATGGATGGGTTTTAGTCAGTAAAAGTCGGACACTCCCTTCTGCTCCGCCCAGAGCGGGAGGGGTCATTTGATGATTTCCCATCCCAAAAAAAGAAGACGTGAAAAGATAACAAACAAACAAACTTACTTTCGCATTTATAAAATGAGTAAGTACGTAAGTACTAGTAACTTCTAGTAAGTAAGTATGGAAGTATGGATTAAAGACTTTTATACAAATGTACATGCCAGTCCCATTGGACCTTTAAATGTAATACGTAACAACACAAACTTAATTAAACTATAAGCAACTCCGGAGCTATGTGTCTACAAACATTCTTGAACATACAAAAAAGTAGAAAGGAAATCGACCGTCTTGGTATGGACATTATGTTATTATGAAGGACAAATTCCATGTGACTAAAATAGTCATCATCATCATCTGCCTGCCTTTTCCCAACTACGTTGGTTTCGGCTTCCAGTCTAACCGGATGCATTTGATACCAGTATTTTACATGGAGCGACTGCCTATCTGACCTCCACAACCCAGTTAGTGCTAGGTAATACGATACCCCTTGGTAAGACTAGACTAAAAGAGTCATCACCTGCCTAGCCTTTTACCAACTGTGTTGGGGTCGGCTTCCAGTCTAACCGGATGCAGCTGATACCAGTATTTAACATGGAGCGACTGCCTATCTGACCTTCACAACCCAGTTAGTGCTAGATAATACGATACCCCTTGGTAAGACTGGACTAAAAGAGTGATATAAATGTTGATGGATGATGATAATGACACTCGTTGCTCTAGTGCTCGCAAGCGCGACTGCTAAGCTTGAGGTTCCCAGGGCACAGTGTTATTGGGTTTTTCCATCAGGAATTTCTCAGCTAAGCATCCATGTTCACGGTGTGGATTTGTGTCCAGTTGATGGCAATAAGCTCGCCTTATGGAAACATAACTAAAGCAAAATGTGTGTGTACTACCAGGTAACAGCAGAACTCTTCGAGTGTTACCAGCACGGAGTAATGGTTCATTTAAAAGCATCGGAATCTATTTTCAACTTATAAAATCCGTTACAACCAAATAAATATTGAACCTAAATTATTAAATAATTACCTACAGGACAAGCAAAGCGACAATTTTCAGTAAATCTTCTTATTTTGTTAATTAATTTTGTTTTTCATTAAAGTCCGACGTTTTTGATGTTTACAAATAGGGTTAAAATTCCTGAAAAATGTTAAAGAATTATTTTCAAAGGGTTCTGTAATGTTAAAAGCAGATGTTTTTATATTTTTTTATTCTTTTTTAGTCAAATGTCGTGGAAAATAAACCTTTTATTTTGTTATGCTCAACATTTTATACTTTGAGGGACGTTTTGAATAAAATCTTGACTGTTTTTTTTTCACTGTTTTATTTTTAAATGATGGATGGATCCTATAGAGCCTAGCACCCATATCAACAATATATTTAATTTTTTTTTTTTTTTAAATAATTATTTATTTATTTATGTACTCACAGATACTTAACAGGATAATATATTAATTAATATTATGTAATATATTAATATTTATTTTATTTTATTTATTAATTTTATAATTAAAATTACGAAAATAACACCTTAACAGCTATAACGACGATTATGATCTTAGAAACCATAAACGACACTAACCACTACTACTCGTAAATTCCTGTATTTTAATCATTAGGTAGGTTTAATACCTACCTAATGCTTCACTGCCTACCCCTTTACGTACGATGTTATTACATAACCGTGATCAGTGTCTCTGTCAACGAACTTTTACTAAAATCACCGCTTTCAACAGAAAACTTGGAATGTTGACAAGTCTATTAATTAAGGTTTCATTATAATATCTGTTGCTGTATAATTAAAACATTTGAGCAAATAAATGAAACAGTATTATTTTATTTGAAGCCTGTCTCGAAAGAAAATGATTAAGTTTGTTTATTTTTCATTTACTTAAGTATGTATTTAACAAGCATCACACTTTTAATTATTTTGTTTTGTCTTGATATTTAATTTGTTTATACATTTACTATCGTTATTTTGAGATAGTGTAGTACTAAGTGTAATTAAAAAATAAGTGTTGTGGTAGTTAAATAACACAGTTAAAAAAGACAATAGTTCATTGATTTTAATGTTTGTTTGATTAGCGGGTGGTCATTGTGTTCGAACCCCATCCACGGTACTCATAATTATCATCTGCCTAACTTGTTCCCAACTATGTTGAACTCGGCTTCCAGTCTAATCGGATGCAGCTGAATACCAATATTTTTCCATGAAGCCACTGCCTGTCTGACCTCCAAAATCCAGCTATTGGGTAACACGCCTTACCCCTTGGTAAGACTGGTAGATTTTCGGGCCACTAGCTACCTGTAACGACTGTCAAAGATCTACAAATGACAACCAGAACCCGTGCAAAGCACATAACGTAACGTATTTGTAATGTGACATAACGTATTTGTCTAAGTAAACTTATTAACTATTTACTTACCTACCTTAAACCCTTAAACTATTTCTACCTAAATCACCACTCACAAGAGCCTAATAAACTATTTCTCAAAACCTAACCTATTTGGACATTCCGCCATTCCACAAACGTTGACAGTAAATTCAAAATGGCCGCCCCTACTCGTCTAGACGGAGTGGAATGCTGTCAGTTGGCACGGCGCCATTAGTTACTTTTAAACTTTTTCGCCACTTCACACATTTGCGGGTTACATCATTCATCCTAGAAAATATGATTTAACTAGACAGTCAGTTTTAGAAGTAAACAATTTGTTTTGTGTGTAGCATAATTATTTTTATTTTGGGCAGGCATCACGTCTTTACTTCCCGAAGAGTAAGGCAGAGGTGTACCTAATAGTACACCCACATTTCGCCAGTCATTCTTAAGTCCCATGTAATAGGGGGCGAGCCTATTTCCATCAACTGGGCCCTAATCTAGACTCTGTGGCAGTTACTGACCAATTCGTGATGGAAAAATCCAATATCAATTTGCGCGACCCGGGAATCTAACCCAGGACCTAATGCTCAGCAGTCGGGATTGTGACCACTAGACCAACGAGGCAGGCAGAATGCTCATATGATAGAACTATTGAGAGTTTTGCGTTCTGTCTGAATTTACCTTATAGTTCAAAATAACTAGACCTCATTTGTCCGATTGGGACTTAGCAATAGACACGCCATCTATAACGGGACTTCAACCGATTTTCGTCTTTAAAAGAAAAACGCAATTAAACACATGCTTTTAATTAAAGGTGCTGTTCCGAAAGTGCCTTAAGAATAAGAAGAATACTAATAATAATTTATTTAAAAAAAAAGTAGGTATTACAAAAGTGTACATTTAGAAACCAGTCAGTTTGCTACAGTCTGCCATTGGGATTAGACGAGGCTGCCGCTGTGGTTTGCAGTTATAGAATCATCAGCATTTCAGCCGAAAGACGTCCACTGCTGGACATAGGGCTCCCCCAACTGTCGCCACATTGACCAGTCCCGTGCGTCTCGCATTCAGCATATCCCCGCAACCTTCACCAGGCCATCGGTCTACCTATGTAGATAGAATCGATCAACAAAGGATCATAAAATTTTTCATAAAATAACACATTAAGCTACCTACCCAAGATTAAATATTTCGATTGTTCAGCAAATGAACCATACAGCAATGGTTGAATTCGCAGGCATTGTACTGTGCGTGCGTGTAAGAGACCCATAGGCCGCACGTGTAGAAAGTTGTGCGATATGCTCTGAACAAAGTCGTCTTCACTTCAGTGGTACAGACATCAAGCTACCTGAAACTGTCCAATTTTCCTAATCAACTCTGAACCTAATGCTTTAGCGATCAAGCAGTGATAGTCTAGTGGTGTGCCCGTCGGACTGGCAAGTCATAGGTCTCGAGTTTCAATCCAAGACACGCACTTGTGATTTTTCGGATGTAAATAGTGGTATATAGACGGACTTAATGCCACAAGGCATTCTCTACCAGTCAACCTTTGGATACATGTGCGTATTGTATTGCTTTGGTTAAGGAAACCATCGTGAGGAAACCAGCATGCCTGAAAGATATTTCTCGACGGCATGTAAAGCCAAGTCAGAGGCCCCTGGGCGGCATAAAACTCTGACGCCAGGTTAGGCACTAACCACACGATATAAAAGAAAGAAGAAATCGATCAAGTTAAAAATCTTTTAAATAAAGACAAATTGTAGTAGCTTGATCTGCAGATTCGTTTAGGTCTTGTGGACGTCTTTCGAAGGCTACCGATACCGATATCGGTAGCCTTCGAAAGACGTCCACAAGACCATCCTAGGCAATCGTCAATTATTTCCTTTATTTTAGCTAAAGAAAAAAAGAAAATTCTCGTTTCAGACTCCCCAGCAACATCCCAGTCAGTAACGCCCACAATTTATGCGTAACGACGTAATATAAACAGTCTGAGAGCTATCAAAAGAAGATTTCTAAATATAAAATAAAATAAATTGCTAAGTTCTGTCTACGACTCTGTCGACGTGTATTTCTGGTCTAGATAATAGACGAGTAGCTTTCTCCCGTCATGTACGGAAATTAAACCACGGTAACGTTTTAAATGTACCCTATGACACTCCGGGCTTTCCATTAGTGAAAAAGAATTTTCGGTATCGGTTCAGTAGTTTCCAAGATTACCCGCTACATACAAAATTACAAACAAATTTTACCTCTTTATAATATGTATTAGTATAGGTAGAGAATTTTGTATAGAAAGTTGACCATTAACTTATAACGACGACGTGGTTATTTTTAGGGTTCCGTACCTCAAAAGGTAAAAACGGAACCCTTATAGGATCACTTTGTTGTCCGTCTGTCTGTCTGTCTGTCTGTCAAGACCTTTTTTCTCAGGAACGCGTGGAGGTATCAAGCTGAAATTCATATCAAATACTCAAGTCTATGGTCTCTTGGAGCTGTGAAAAAATCAAACTTCTAAGTCAACGCGATCAAAAGATACTCCCGTTTATGCCGCAAATTTTCGACACTCGCAAGGGAATCAAAACCTACAGGGTACTTCCCGTGAACTCAGAATCTTGAAATTTGGTATGAAGCAACGTCTTATAGCAGAGATATAGGAAAAATTGCGAAAAGTATACATTTTTAGTTATATCATATAATAAAAATATTTTTAATAATTTTAAACTTACTACCCCTTTCCTCATGAACGCGTAGTGGTATTATATTGAAATTCATATCAAATACTCAAATCTATAATACCTTTAAGCTGTAACAAAATCAAACTTCTATGTCAACGCAATCAAAAGAAACAGGAATTAAAACCGCATATTTTGAAACTCGCCACTACTCGCAAGGGAATCAAAACCTACAGGGTACTTCCCGTGAACTCAGAATCTTGAAATTTGGTACGAAGCAACGTCTTATAACACAGATAAAGGAAAAATTGCGAAAAGCATAAATTTTTAGTTACATCATATAATAAAAATATTTTTAATAATTTTAAACTTATTACCCCTTTACTCATGAACGCGTAGTGGTATTATATTGAAATTCTTAACAAATACTCAAGTCTATAATATCTTTAAGCTGTAACAAAATCAAACTTCTACGTCAACGCAATCAAAAGATACAGCAATTAAAGCCGCATATTTTGAAACTCGCAACTACTCGCAAGGGAATCAAAACCTAAAGGATACTTCCAGACGACCTGGAATCTTGAAATTTGGCATGAAGCAACGTTATAAAGTACACATATAGGAAAAATTCCGAAAATCTTAAATTTTTAAAATTATGTCTATCACTTCTCTTCTTAAAGAGATGAAGATTTTTCCGAACATACATAATGTTTTCGTATATGTATTGACAAGGTACCGTCAGCTTTCCACATTGTTATGTTATGGATTTCATTTAGCAATAAAAATACCATAACTTTTACTTATATACCTACAGGTTTGTACGGAACCCTCGGTGCGCGAGTCTGACTCGCACTTGGCCGGTTTTTTTTTTAGTTTTGTGGCCACAAGCGGTGTTTCTTACCGTGAGGTCTTGAGTTCGATTTCCAGATAGAGGAAAGTGTTATTAGGGTTTTTTATAGTATTTTATTGTATGATTAGGTAAAATTTGTTTGTATGTAGGAATCTCCGGAACTACTTAATGATCCAATTCTAAAAAAAAAACACTGGTACAAAGCTACATTATTCGTGGATGCGCTAGGTTATCAATCATATGCATATTAGCCGAGCTACACAATATAATAAAAATAAATTGTGAACGGGGAGAGAATTTCAAAAATATTTTTTGATTTAATATTTACTAGCAATATCACATAATGGAGCTTTAATACAGTATGTTATTTAAAAAACTCTGTAAAGACCTTAATATTCTTCGTATTTTACCAAAAATATATCGTAATCTATTTCAAGCATATTCAAGGACACTTCAACCCTGGATGAGGCAATTACTCGTACCATAATGAGTAATAAAATATGAGGTTTTGCCTGAGATGTCAAATATCTAGAAATGACAGCAAGATATTGTTTATAGTGTACTAGTTTTCCGCCCGCGGCGCGGCTTCGCCCGCGTCGAGTTCGGTTATATCGCGTTTCCAAGAGAACTCTTCAAAAGTCCGGGATAAAAACTATCCTATGTTCTTTCTCAAGGTCAACTTTATCTCTGTACCAAATTTCATTAAAATCAGTTCAGTGGTTTAGACGTGAAAGCGTAACAGACAGACAGACAGACAGAGTTACTTTCGCATTTATAATATTAGTAGGGATTTGTAGTCCTGTCGAATATTCTAAAATAGACTGCAATTTTTTTTACATAACATCACGGTTGGAATCTTCGAGGGTTTACACAGAGATGTACCTAATAGTACGCCCACATTTCACCAGTTATGTTTAAGTCCCATGTAATAGGGGGCGAGCCTATTGCCATCAACCGGGCACAAATCCAGACTCCGTGGCTGCTACTGAGAAATTCATTATGGAAGAACCCAATAACACTGTGCCCGACCTGAGAATCGTATCCACTGTCATACTCAGTCATCATCATCTGCCTAATTAGGGTCGGCTTCCAATCTAACCGGATGCAGCTACTGCCTATCTGGGGGTCTAAAATGGCTGATTTAGCAAAATTCGTAAAATGGTCACAAGGTGACAATTCATAACAGTAGGTACATCTATGACCATTTTAAGAATTTAAACGTAATTCATACTATTATCCTATTATGATTCTGCTAAAGCGGCCATTTTAGACCCCCTGACTTCCAGAACCCAGATGACAGCCCTGACCAATGGCTTACATTAATTACCACTACCATTCTTAGTCAGTTCCATTAACTCACGATCTGCGCACACCATCTCGTTATTACGCGGTGTGGTCGTAAATTTTTATAAATTTTGATGATATAAAATAACAAATTTTATGGTATTTTCGGTAATTTACGGTTGTCGATACTGTCTCGTCATTTACGGTCGGGAATCGGTAATTTTTAATTTATTGTTATAGGATAATAAAGGTTTTTTACGGTAGGCATAATTGTGATTTATAATGTGTTATGGTGCTATTTGAGGCCGTAAAGGTGGGGTTAATGTCCTATATAGTAAATCGTTTTGCAGTAAAATGATTAAAAAATGCTTATTCAAAATGGCGCCGGCGGACGACGCGCAATTAACTATACATATAATTAACTATACAGGTATTTTAAGAGTGCTTTACCAGAGCAATGATCTGATGGCATCCGCTGGATGTGAGGAGCTTAGGACTGGTCGACGTGACGACGCTTGGGGAGGCTTATGTCTAGCAGTAGGTAGACGTCTCTAGGGTGAAATGACCCATGTACCCTTACACACCTCCAATGTATAAGATAAAATATGGACGACACGGTTGACGCAGTGGCTGAGCAACTGACTGCTGCGCTGCGTATCGGGGGTTCGATTCCCGCACGGAACAAAAATTTGTATGACCTACAGGTAGTTGTTCCGGGTCTGGCTGTTTGTGTATGTGAGTTTAAATGTTTGTAAACGCATCCACGACACAGGAGACATCTCGTGTGCGGCAACGTTTAAAAAAAAAAAACAAAAACCGTGAAGTTCCCGTAACATACTACGAAAAATGACTTCCCGTGATAATACGTCGATAAAATATAGCTTATGTTAATTGTTATAATTTGTGATAATCTAGCTTTCCATTAGTGAAAGAATTTGTGAAATCCGTCTAGTAGTTTTTGAGTAAAATCGTAACAAGCAAACAATCAAATCTTTCCTCTTTATAATATTAGTTTAGATAGCATCTCATACATCCTATGTACAGTTCAATCTTAAAAGAAAGCTAGATTAATAAACCACAGACTGGAATGGTAGATGAGTGATTCTAACATATTATGCTTTTCTGAAAAAAAAACCATGTAGGGTCGAGTGTATCTTAATATTAAAAAAAAAAGAAAATAAATAGCACGAAATTTTTCATTAAAATTATCCAGTTATTACAACGTGTTTTCGTAGATTTTTCCATTCTAAAAATCTTTAATAACGCCGCCCAAAACAAGAAATCCAGATTAACCATAGCCAAAACGACTGAACCACCCACAATTTCTGCAACCCTTATTACTTAATAGATTCATAGATATTAAAAAAAGGTCGGAACATAAAAAATACCACGGGAGTTGTCTCGTAAACCGAGAAATGAAGATGGCGGCGTTAGGCTGCGGCTCACGTATCTACTTTATCTTTGAGAAACGAGATTTACAGCCGTCGATCGCGACTTAACGTTCGTGTGGAGACGGCCTAAGGGCACGTAGTGGAGAACAATGCAGTGGGACGATTTTGTCGTGTTTTTCAAAAGATTTTTTTTCAAATCAAATTAATCTATATATCAATAATTTTGACTGCCTCGTTGTGCAATGGGTCGCAAGTGCGACTGGTAAGCATGAGGACCTGGGTTCGACTCCCGGGCCGGGCCAAGTGTCAAGTAGTGTCAAGCAGCCATGGAGTCTAGATAAGTGTCCGGTTGATGGCAATAGGCTCGCCCCCTATTACATGGGACTTCAACATAACGGGTGAAATGTGGGTGTACTATAAGGTACACCTCTGCCTAACCCTTCGGGGATTATAGGCGTGATGTTATGTAAAACCAAAAGTAGTATCAAAAAATCTTAGCTTACTGTTATTCCGCCACTGTGTAAGACTGTAACAGTTTTACTGTTGAGCTATAAAATCGAATTAGAGTACAAGAGAGATATAAAGGAGCTCGATTGTTTAGCAGGCTTGAGGGTATGCCCAGCTTACGTTTACTTGGGTAGTTACAAGGAAATAGTGGTGTTGTTGTAGTATTTTTATTAGTACTCAACTAGTAAAGTTACCTTGTATCGCGAGAGTTAATAGCAGTGATAACCTCGTGTTATGACCGTCGGACTACCAAGTCGTAGGTCTCGAGTTCGAACCCAAGACACGCACCTCTGATTTTTCGGTTCATGTGCGTATTGCATAATTATCACTTGCTTTGGTTAAGGAAAACATCGTGAGATAACCAGCATCTCTGAGGGATATTTCTCGACGGCATGTAAAGCCAAGTTAGAGGCTCATGGGCGGTATAGAAACTCTGACACCAGGTTAAGCACTAACCACACGATATTGCAACCTCTGTGTTTATTTTCCCTGTGACAGCCTACTACAAACCTTGCTCACGGTACCTATTCGCTTGTCAAGTTTATACCAATATTGACGTACGTAGCAGTAAAAACAGGCAACAGAATATCCAGGTTAACAGTTAGATTGCACCTTTTTTACGTTGTAGAAAGAGCTATTTTCCAGTTTAACTGTCGAGAGATGCGATAGTGTTATCTCCAATAAATATCATCTCTTTAGCCTCTTGGTTGGATTCGGATCACACCCGCTATTACGGACTGAAAATTATCTATATAAATATTAGTCCGTCCCGGCCTATGTGAATCAGATATAATAGTGAAAGAATTTTGGAAATCGGTCCAGTAGTTTTGAGTTTATTCGACACAAACATACAAATATATAAATCTTTCTTTATATTATTAGTAAATTATAACCATTATTATAAACTTATACTGTCACTTACGGGATATCTTTCCTGATTGTTCATAATTTTGAGCTGCTGCAGCCCGATATTTCGACGCTGATAAATTGTTAGGAGCAGACAAATCTGTCTACCCTCTTTCTTTGTCGCTAAGCGCACTACTCGAACTCGACACTAAGTCACGGCAAAACACATTCACAGTATCACCAGGTCTTGTGGATTCCTTGTTACAATGCTGGCTACTACTTTTGGGCATACTCAAAACTGGATTCCAAGTACCTACTTGAAAATTTGAAGCCATCCTCTCGATTGAAATTTTTATGTTTTCTGATTTCAATTGCTTCTCTTGTAAACCTTGGTAAGTAATGATTGTCCCTTGACAAAATCCGTGGCTTGTGAAATTTGATCCAGTGATTTGGTCCTGACTGCAGTAGATGTTCCGCTATGGCAGATTTTTGTTCATCGTAAAAAACAAACAAACAAACATACAAAAAACAAACAAATAAACATAAAAAATTCGAGAACATAAGAACCGAGAGGATGGATGCCCACCCCCCACTCCGACGACTCGATATAAACCTTTCCTAATATTTAGTCTGGTTGATGCCAGAACCTAACAGTTTTCTTGGTATTATAATCAAACATTGTTTTAAGCTTTGACGGTTTAAAACTAAACTTACACTCTCACTTACGGGATATATTCCGTAATTTTCAAATATTGTGAGCCCCCGATATTACGACGCTGTCGCAAGCGCCATGATCGCAGTATAACTGCCGCGATCATGGCGCTTGCAACAGCGTGGAAGATATCCCGTAAGCGACAGTGTAGGTACATTTGCAGGGCCGGCAGTCTCGACATAGATACCGACACTTTCGCAAACTTTCGATCGCTTAATAATAACAGAAAAAAACAACGTAGGTACATAACGTTGCTTGCGAGAAATGCAAGTCTCAACATCCAAGATGCGTTTCTCGCAAGCAACGTTATTGCAACCGATTTTTTCTGTTTGCGTTGTAGTTTGCGACATTGTCGGTATCTATGTCGAGAATGCCGGCCCTGGGCTTATAATGTTTTACTAAATTGCCCACCACTCTACTTAGCCTCATATTTCCGACTAACCATTAACACCATGTCCAGCTTATTACTTGATACATTCAATACATAAACATGCTGTTTTCCTGTAAAAACTGGAAAAGTTCCAACATCGTCTAAAGTGTAGTGCCCTCTTTAAAAACGCTTGCTTGCAGCTGAAAGTTAGTGTTTCCTAATAATGGATGCACGTCGCTTTTACGGTGGTTTACGAATATAATAAATATTGTAAACTAGCTCTGTTGCTTGTAAATTCGCTTGAATACGATTTTCAACCCATGTTTGATCCGCTTAGGGGTGCACACTGCACTGTAACGGGAATTATTTCTTAGGTTACAGTGGGATCCTGTACAAAATAATTTTTAGTTGCAGCAAAATATCGCTATACATAGGTTTAGATTTAAAGATACCTATTTATTCTCAAAAAAGACACAAAGTCACTTACATGAGAACAATGCTTAAAATATATTTAATTATTTAATTTAATTAATTATATTTAAATTCGTCACAGACGTCACGGTAGCAATTATTATATTGTGTTTGTGATGCAACCATCCCATGAATTCAGATTTTAGGAAGGGTGTTATTTGTGATCAAATATTCAGCTAATCGAGTTTTGAATGCATTGAATGCTATTCTGTACAAATATTCAGCTAATCGAGTTTTGAATGCATTGAATGCTATTCTGTACAATAGATTAAATAGAAAACTAAGTATATTTAAGTTAAATTATTTTAGCTGTAAAAAGTCTATTATTACTTTTCTACAACTCTTATCTTATGCACAGACAGAAGACTTACTTGTTGTCTGCAAGTAAACTGCTGACACACTGTTTTTTATTTTTATTTGATGTAAGTTTTAATTTTAGTACTTTACTTTTCATTGAATGTTAATTTATTTATTTTAAGTAGATATTTATGCACCTTGTGGCCTGAAACACAGGTTCAACCTAGTTCAGGCAATAATCAACTGTGCTCTATTTTATTTGTTAAGATATTTCATTGTAAATGTGCCCCTTTTTATAAATAAACGATTATTATTATTATTAATGATTGTAATTTTTTAATACATGAGGGTATTTTGTTGTTATTGTGCTCCTTCAAATGTTAACATTTGTTTGCCAATAATAAAATACATATAGGTACTTTACTGTTAGTAATGGAAAAGATATAACGTATTCCTCTGAATATTTCATTACGTTGAATTTTTAATTTACGTAAGAATAATATGCTTATTTCATCATTTTTAAATTTTTGAAAAATGTTTTTATCAATATTATCCCTAGCACTTACCTCTTAGTTTGTGAGTTTACGCTTGAATAGATTTAAAATAACGATCATCTTTTTGCTGAAACTTATCTACACTCGCATGAGTATACGCATTCATTCTCAGTGTTTTCTTCATCAAAACGCTGGTCACGAACAAAACATCAATTTTTACGCCGAACAATTTCAACGAAACGAAATCTCGCGCCCTAAAAGTTCAAAGAGCAATCACACCCCAAACTACGTCATCGAAACCGCGTTTTAAAACTTTCAAAAACCGAACACGAAACTGCGTACTCGAATTCGAAACGGCGTTTTGTTGGATGAAATGTAAAAGCGGGCGTTTCATTTCATTTGGCCCTCAAAATAACTGTTTACTCGCAAAGAGGCTTTTGAAAGTTTAAAAAATAACTTTCTGAGGCAATTTAGAGGTACGCGGATACTCTAACTGGCAATTTGCGACACACAGACGTTACGGATGGAGTTTTCTATTAGAATACAGGTAAATAAAATGTTTTAAGTTATCATTTGGGAGCAATGAGAGTTGTTCCGTTTAATTAAAACATAAGTTTTAGTATTTAATATGTAGTTTTAAACTGTAACGGTTTTTTACTTTTTTGTCGTTCAATCAAAAAAATTCTTCTTTTATGATTGCCGTGGATAATTGGATGAATGTATAGAAAAAAAATAGCAGTGTCTATGTAGATTCTTATTAAACTTATTCGTGCGCAACGCCATTCGTTTGATCCAAAACGAAGAATACTTCGTTTAATTAAATTAACAAACGGAAACAATCCATCAGCGTTGTAAGCTATTTATTTACGTAAATAAAACTGGAATGTCTATGTTATATTTCGAAATGAACGCGTCCCACATTCGCATATCATTGAGTTTATTCACCTGTTCCTTGCTTTTTGTCAGATCAATAATGAAATACCTCTTCTGAATAACTAACTGATTGGCTAGCGGCTAGACAATCAGTTGGTTACTGACACTAGCCTGATTCTAGCCTCTAGCTGTTTCTGAGAATATGTTTTCATTACGTCATATGCCATTCACTTGATAGGTTCAAGAGATGGCAAGTTTACATATTGATTTTATTACAACAAAAAAAAACCGGCCAAGTGCGAGTCGGACTCGCGCACGAAGGGTTCCGTACCATTATCTATAAAAACGGCAAAAAATTCATATCTGTTGTATGGGAGCCCCCCTTAATATTTTTTTTTTTCTAGCTATCACGGTTTATGAGATACAGCCTGGAGACAGACAGACAGACAGACAGATAGACAGACAGACAGTGAAGTCTTAGTAATAGGGTCCCGTTTTACCCTTTGGGTACGGAACCCCAAAAAAAGGAATTATTAAAGATGAATATCCCATTTTGCACGAAGAGCTCGTGGCTAAACAATAACAGCCACTCCGGTCGATCTTCAGGTTAAGCCGTGCTTGCCTAGGTTGGTCCGTGAATTGGTGATCGGTATGTAATGGGTGACCCATTACATACTGAGTTTCCTCCGTGTCTCGGAGAACATGTTAAACCGTTGGTCCCGGTTGTCATTTTTATATCTTTGACAGTCATTACAGGTAATCAGTGGCCCATAAGTCTGACAACCAGTCTAACCAAGGAGTTTCGTATTACCCAGTACTGACTGGGTTGAGAAGGTCAGATAGGCAGTCGCTCTATGTAAAATACTGGTATTTTGTTGCATCCGGTAAGACTGGAAGCCGGCCCCAATGATGATGATGAACGCTACATACACTCCAAGGAAACTTTCAGATGAGTCCAGACCCACCAGCATTAAATTCGTCAACTTCGTTCAAAAAGCTGTGTATTGCACTTTTGAATAAATTACTCATTTTTTTTATCCAAAAAATATCAACGCTTCTGCGACTAGCTAAAATGTGCGAATGTACTGAATCCATTTGTTACTATTTTGTATCGATGGCCTTATTCGTGAGATAATGACTGAATATAAACTAGCTGTAAGACTGTTATTAGCATTTTGTTCACCAAACACTAGAACCGTAGGTATGTCACTAATCGAGACAATTCTGTGCTTTAGTAGGAATAAAGTTCTCGAGTAAAATTTATAGGTCAAAGAGACTTTGTAAGGACTGAAAATCTTTGACAAAATATGATTCAGGTAGTACATGTTTTACATTCCAATTTATTTTACATTTTCTGTATGTGTCTTTGGTAAAAGTGAAATAAAATTCGGTACACACAATATTTTATGTAAATGTAAAGAGTTTTCTGAATGCTCTAAGTAAGTCTCGATGCGTTTTTAGGGGTTGAAATATCTATGTCACTTTATTTTCAAAGTTCCTAAATTCACAGCCACAACGCTAATCAATTATTGTTTGTGTAAGTCAAAGCTTGGTCTATCAGTAGGTAAGAAATGAAATTAAGTCAATAGTAAATAACAAAACTAAAGTGGGCAACTATTTTGTGAACATGACAATTCCATGGAACCATTTTTTTAGGGTTCCATAGTCATACAAACAAGGAAGAATATACAGATTAGTTACGCCAACAAAATGGTAAAATAAAATCTCGAAAAGTATTTTTTAGGGTATCTCCAGTCCTGCCAGGGCTGCGGGACTGTTCGAAAGAGATACCGCGGCCCTGGAGCATAAAGGGCAAAAGAAGGAACATGGGTGGTTTTTAGTCAGTAAGAGTCTGACACTCCCTTCCGCTCCGCCCGGAGCGGGGGGGGTCATTTGATGATTTCCCACCCACCAAAAAAAAAAACAAAAAGGGTATCTCCAGTACCTATACGTAAAGTGGGGATTTTGTTTTTCTCCCATAGTGTGGGATATCGTTGGATAGGTCTTCAAAAATACTTATTGTATAGTTATATTTTCGATTTAGGGATTCGTTTGTGAAATATTAAGCCCTCTACCAGCTAAACGGTTGTGTTTGGGTGCGTGAAAAATGTGTGATAGTATATATAACGAAGTTAAAAGGAAAACTATCACAGCTAAGTAGGCTTTACAAGTTTACGAGTAATAGTCGACCAACTTATAAAATGTACTTGTATTACATATTTTCCTTAACATAATGTATGCGAGCACAGGTTTTTCAACTTCAAATGTAAGTTTGTTTTTCTTTATTCATTTTTCTAATATATTAGTCACATTTTTAAATATTTTAAATAACAAAAATTATAAAAAAACATTTAAAATTTGTTTTTTATTATTACAATGACAATCATCGTTCGGAGGCAAATCGGACCGTAGGGAGTGGATTAAATTAACGTTGTAAAACTACGGAACCCTAACTTGTGCGTGGCCCGACACGCACTTGGCCGGTTTTTTCGTTCATCGTTAATCAGCTGTCCTATACATTTGTGCCCAGTAGGTACATTTTGGTATCTTTTCGCCATTACAATGATGGTAATGATTGTATACGTATGCAATGCAACACAGCCGCCAAATTAAAATGAAACTGGCAAGCAACTGGGCGAAAATATCTACGGAGTGTGTTCCAAACAACAGAAATCGGCGACGCGGCAGGCCCAGAAGGTGATGGCTTGATGAGTTGAACCCTCACTGGGATTGCGCTGAAATAGCTCTAGAGAGAGAAAAACGGAAAAGAGGTTTTTCCTTGGAGTGGGACACAACGGGCTTATAGAAGAAGGACAGCGATACGAAAACGGTTACCACGTATTTAGTAAATCATTCTGAGCCAAAAAGTGCAATACCTGCACGGTCAAAATGTATAGATAGATTAATAGATAAACCATTTATTCAGTGCACACAAAAGACATAGCACAACACACAGAAGCACAATTAAATAATGAAGACAAAACACAACAACACACGTCATGGAACAGGTGTTATTTTTTTATAACCGATGAAAAAAATTTAAGTACCCGGACTCAGAATGATGTGCTGAATACATGGTAACCGTTTTCGCGTCGGTGTCCCTTCCAGCCCGTATTATAATAATAATGGTCCAATGGAGAAAGTTGTTCAGTATGACGGTCTTCATAACACCCTTAAATATAACCAAACTTTTCTACACATTAAATTATCAACTCTATCTACACTCCTACACTGACAGATATTTCTCTAAACGAATTCTTTCACCAAGAACTCCTCAATGAAAGTTATACCAACTAATTAAGCTAATGCTCCTCTAAAATACTCTCAAAGACTACCACATTTGCTGGCAACCTGCTCAAGCTGCAACCATTATGAATATTGTTATGCGCTCAAAATTGCTTTAAAATGAAGCTGGATAGTCTACAAAAGGCATTTCCAGCTCATTTACTAGTTCAAAAGCTAGATTTAGTTACGGCACGCGAAATTCGAATGAAAAAGTAGTAAAATGTGTGTTTTCGGCGTGTTTGGGGAGATTATTTCATTGAATTGCTGGGGTATTCTAAATGGTATGTTTTTAGTTTAATGGTTGATTTTTTGTTTTTTTCCAAGCACTTGGTCTTTTATTTCTATTCGTTTAGAATGACGGTGATAGCTTACACTACATGAAATAGGTTAGGCCTAGGCAGAGAAGGAGATGAAATCTTAACAAGTAGCTTTTGATGTGGAAAAGTAATTACCTGATCTGTTTTAGATTTTAATTGAAATACTCGGCGCTCATACTCGGCGCTTCTCCTCAACGTTTATTACGCGCACAGCCAAAGTGTGGAACTCTCTGCCGACATCTGTGTTCCCTCCCACATATAACCCGTCTGCCTTCAAAGCAAGAGTGAACAGGCATCTTCTGGGCACGCTAGTTTCATCATAGACCTCATCCATCGCTTTCCACCAGGTCGAGGCCAAGAGCCATTTTGGAATAAAAAAAAAGAAATAGTACCTAATGTAAAAGAGACTTGACTGCCTTGTTGATCTAGTGGTCGCAATCACGACTGCTGTGCATGAAAATGAGGTCCTGGGTTCGATTCCCGGGTCGGGAAAATTGTTATTTCCATGGTCCAATTCCTGATGGAAAAACCATCAGGAATTGAACCATGGAGACTGGATTTATGCCCGTTTGTTGGCAATAGACTCCCTATTACCTACATAACTGGCAAAATGAGGGAGTACTGTTAGGTACTTACACCTCAGCCTAACCCTTCGGTGATTACAGGCGTGATGTTATGTTATGTTTGTATGTAATAGATATTGGACTTGATTACTGAATGTTTAATTACTAATTATTGACTTTATCTACTATTTAGTATAATGTTCATGTTACCGTTCCGCTCCCCGCCCACTTCATGTCCTGTCCTACATCACGTTTAATATGCTTCTAGTCAAAACATTAAGTTGATTTTCAACACCAAACACATTAAAATGGAGGTCAAAACTGTCCATTAAACGGATCGACCTATTTGTAGAATTTCCAGCATTTTCTGAAAAATTGTTTATTTTACACTTTTTCTGGTATATTTTCTGGAAATACCGTAACAGTTCTTCAAACTACGGTAGAACAAATGCTGAGTTGTTCAAAAATTTCTTAAAAAAAAGATTTGTGTGAAAACGAACCGAAAATAATGTGTCATTTCCACTTTTCTACACGACTGGGTCTTCGCCCGTGACTTCATTTGCGTTAGTTTATTAAATTAACACTTACAACTAAAATAATAATACAAAATACAGCCAAGGAGTGGAATTCCCTGCCTTCGTCGGTGTTCCCAAGTTCATATGACCCCAATCTATTTAAGTCGCGAGTTAATAGGCTTCTTTTGGGTTAGCTCGTTCCATCGTCGCCCTCATCTCTGTACTCAGGACTAGATTGAGGTCAAGAGTAGGCCCATCAAACATAAAAAAAAAACAAAATGAAGACTAAAAGTAAGTACCGACATACATACAACGACGAAAATAGGACACTGAGGCGTCAAAGTACTCCTCCGCATCGCTGTCATCCGGGAACGTGCCTTACTTGCCTGCCTTTAAAAAATCTTACAAAAAATTGGAATTTTGACCCCCCAATGTCTCCGTAACTAGAAGGTTACCAGGTCCATACCTGGTAACCTTCTAGAACAAAAAAAAAACACAATGACGGGGAGAACAAGTGGCTTTCGGCTTCGTTAAGGGTCTTGTTACACTGTTTATTAAAAAAAGATAATCTTCTCCAGAATCTTATAACGTTCCAGCCCTTATTTTTGATAATACTGTGTCTTTGTAAGTATTTAATTCTAGATTAGAAAGTGGCTTACAGAAGTTTTTAATTCCAGAATCCTATGAAAGGACCATTTTACTAGGAAATGAGAATATTTTTCGTCATATTATATTTTATACCAGGATAAGTGCAAAATCGTGTTTTGCAAAGAAAACAGTCTGTTTATGAAGATTGAAAACTTGGTTGCTGATTGGCTACTCTAGGAATCCATTATTATATAATTCTGATTAGTCAGAACACGGCTTAGGTGAACAATTAACCAATGAGAGTACATCCGCCAGTGTTAGCGTTCACATCAGATAATCAGCGTTTAAATATGCCTTATATTACGAACCCGCATTCTGTACATCAAACTACTCTACATAAAAATTATTGCCGGAAACGACTTATTTTTGGGGTGATAAATCACAGTAAAACTACAGTAGAACTCAATGTAACGGACTCTAAACATTGTGCTGATGGATGCATTGAATAGTACGGGGGTCGTGGAGGTATTTAAAGTAAAAAACACATGAAAATAAAAACTTGTATTAAAAAAAAACAATTGCGAAAAAGTTGGAATTCTGAAATCCAATCTCCGTATCTAGAAATTTCCCGGTATGGTCTAGAACAAAAAAAAAACTCGCAATGACAGAGAGAACAAATGCTTCTCGGCTTGGTTAAGGGTACTGTAACACCCATTATTAAGGTGTTTTGTTTTGCATAGTTCCCAAGATTTTCGCATAAAAACGAAATTAAGCTGATACACAAATCTCACAGCCCAATATTTTTATTAGAACCGACCCCCACTTCCGGCAGTAATCAATCAATCCACGTCGCCTAAACCACACACTTCGATGATTACAAGCAAAGAAACAAAACATTGTACTTAGTCCTTTCTTTGTTACAAAGAGCTCTTATGTTATTGATGG
This sequence comes from Eurois occulta, assembly GCA_950022335.1. Classification (NCBI taxonomy): domain Eukaryota; kingdom Metazoa; phylum Arthropoda; class Insecta; order Lepidoptera; family Noctuidae; genus Eurois; species Eurois occulta. The sequence continues at coordinate 20,641,244 of OX465480.1, read as the reverse complement.
GGAATCCATCCATAATAATAATATTACGTTGACTACCTCGTTGGTAGGGTGGTCGCACGCGTGACTGCTGAGCATGAGGTCCATGGTTCGATTCCCAGGTCGGGCAGAGTGTTATTATTAGGGTTTTTTCTTCAGGAATTTCTCAGTAGCAGCCTCGAAGTTTGGATTTGTGCCCAGTTTATGGATATATGCTCGACCCCTATTACATGGGACTTTAAACATAATTGACGAACTGTCTGACTGACCGACTGGTGTGCTATTAAATAATAAAATAATTATAATATATCATTTATTTCAGGTAACAAAGACCCAAAACAAATTTACCTTATAGACTATCATACATATTTATAAAAACCAAAAAAATTAGGCAACTATTGACACCACCACCTTAACTGTACCTTCTACTTTTTATTTTATTTGATTTCTTTTATTATGTATGTACATCTCTGCCTAACCTTTCGGGGATTAAAGGCGTGATGTTTCGATGTTACTACTCATCCTCATCATCATATCAGCCCGGAGTCACCCACTGCTGGGTATAGGCCTTCCCTTTCTTCCGCCACACTTCCCTTTTTACGCCCCTTCCATCCAGGTATTTCCCTCGATTTTGACATTTTGAATATTTCATAGCTCCAGAAAATAAGTACGGAGGAGGAATTTTCCTCCCTCGACATATCTTTTAATCAAATAAAGGGTTTGATTTTATTTGGGACAAGCCGACACTATATTCAACGTCTGCAGCTCTTGAAATCTAGAATCAAGAGTGGCGACCATATGAAATACGCCTGAAAAGCACGAAGAGTCTCAGTCATTCAACTCGATGATACAAATAAAATCTTATTCTATACTCCTGTTTACTGTTAAGCTTATTAATAAGAAACTTAAAGAAATGACCTTCTTCTCTTATCAAAATGTTGGTTGGTAGCATCCTTTAGACCTTGGACGAAGGAGGCGTAATTTAGGTCGGCGTTAATGGGTCCCGTTCCTTATCTGGGACATTATTTAATTTTGTACCAAGAGCCTTATTATGGCTTCGGTTTCGCAAGTCTAATTTCGCATTTAAGTACTTCAAGGCTGTTGCAAAGTGGGTAGACAGAATGGGTGACGGTCGATGGAATTTTGCATTGGATTATGAGAAAATATTGAACTTATATGAAGAGGGATTTATCTTGTGACGTTTGTTTTGTGTTTGTGTGAAACTTCTTTGTTCACATTATAATGTAAGTAAAGCAAAGCATTTTGTTCAAGTGCTCAACAGTGTTTACATAGTAACAAAAGAAGCATTATAATACGAAAAGGAGCGATTATTGAGTCCGCGCGCAGAGATGAGTCTTAGATGAACAATAATCAGGAGTTGAGAGGTAAGTCCTTTTTATTCTCACTAGAAAAGAAAGGTACTAACCACAGATAGAGATAAATACCTACCTAGATAACGCAAGAGCACCTACTTCACGTGCCTTTTTGCGGAGCGGAAGGGAGAGACTGATACTGACTAAAACCCATCCATCCTTCTTGACCCTTTGTGGTCCAGGGCCGCTGATTCTCTTTCGGCCAGTCCCACAGCCCTAGGAGTCCCGCAGCCCGGGCAGTCCCGCAGCTTCCCGGCTTCTTCATAGCTACTATCGCAGCAAGCTAGTTAGCTTAAAACAACGTTACAACTCAAGAACTTAATTCTAGACATTTATAGAACAAAATGGTAGTAAAGTTTGTATAGAAACTTTTTTGTATTGGAACTAAACAGTGATTTTGACGTAATAGTAGGTAGTCATACGGATCGTGATACTTGCGTTATGTAGGTTATATCCATATCTGGGGTGCTGATTCTGTCCCTAAATCAAATAAAATCATCATTTATTTGTCAGAACATGATCGGTATGTATATTACATGGTCTTGACTTTATATTGTCTCATCAAATTCTACCACATGGGCATAAAAATGTTAAATACATAATTGTTACATTGGTGATACTGATAAATTATAATATTTTTAATAATTGTAGTTAAAATTCAAAAAGGAATGTCAGTTACGAATGAAATAATATAATAATTGAATTAAATTAATTTTCAGTGTCATTTAAGAAGTCATTCAAATTATAATAGGTAGCATGTATTACATAAAACATCCTTAAATTGCTTCTTAAATCCAGCCAAATCGAACTCTCTAATTGATTTTTTATTTTCATTATAAATTTGCAGAGCTCTGCAGAATATGCTTTTCCGCATAATAGCTGTATTGGCTCTGCGTCCGCGTAGCATGTCATTTCGCCTATTACGTTGTCTACTCACAACACTTCATACACTTCACTGAGTTTAAGTCAGAGTTAGCTTCTTTAATTAAGTGCAGGCGCTCAAAAACTGTCACTGTCAATATTTCAAAGGAATTCTTCTGAAATATATGGTACTAAAATTGTGTACGGTCACCAACCGCACATTGTACTTTGGCCTAGTAAAATACTGAAAATTTTGTTAATTTATAAAATGTAGTATCGTCACGTGCTCAAGTACGTCAGTCGTCGGCGAGCTCGCGCAACATCCAACATTTTGTTAACTTTTTGTAACATTTTTTCATTGCAATTTCGTATTAAATACCTTTTTGAACATTAACATTTATTTTATTAACATTCAACATTAAAATGTAAAGGCTCATGCCCTTATAGTGAGCAGTTCAAGAGGGCGCTGCTTGTCAAAAAATAAATGCATTTTTAAGAGTATGTCAAACTTGTTCCATTTATTTTAGTCCCGTGTTTTCCCACCTGCACAGAACAGTAACAGTGCTATAGATAAGGAGCTCTTGGCAAAATAATAACAGCCTCTCAGTTCGATATTTACGTTAAGCCGTGCTTTCCTAGGCAGTCGCTCCATGTAAAAAAGTGGTATTCAGCTGCATCCGGTTATACTTGTGTCATATAATGATGTTTTTCCGAAAATATCGATGTCATTAATTGGATGAAATTCAGCCTAAGACAGCCCAGAATAATATTCTCCTCATATTTTATCAACCCGAAACATATTACCATAAAATTAGGCTCTCACAAAAGAAAAAGAGCGTTCTCACATACTCTCACAACTACTATTAATATCACTTATACCCCCGAAAAACTCAGCGATAAGGGGCGAACACATGACTTATGTGACTTCCCTATTGTCATCACAAGGTCCCTAACATTATTTATCTGTCCCTTACACCCTGGGGGTGAAAAGTAGAGGGGTGTAAAAATAGGGGTGAAAACTACCCCCCCTCTTTTACAGTGCAGTTGGTTATAACAGCCCTCATGGGTACGATTTCAGGATTGTGTCAAATGTTTTTGGAATTTCTGTAATTTTTATTATTGCTTTATGACGAATTTTGATGGTTGTTTTGCGTGCGGTTTCTCTGGTTTGTCTAAAGGGTGCTGTTAAGTGTTAAAGCTACGGAACAAACTGAAAGGGTTGTAGTAAACTCATCACTGACCATCACTTTAATGGGCCTCAGCGCCTTGACAAGCGACAGCCGATTTCAAAACGTTTCATCTTAGATACATTCATTTACATAAATACAATGAAATTTAATACTGGTTTTGACAGGACTTTTGGACTTTTACTGGAAAATAACTGATGTTATAAGGAGTAACTGAGGCTGTTTTTGTTTTAGAAAAAGATTAGGTGTCCGTGCAAAAAAATTAAAACACTTGAAATTGTTGACATGATCCGATTCAAAAAGGGAAGGAACATTTTTGTAACGATTTCACGAGAATGAAAGTCACATTTCAATTTCTAAAATTAGTAGAACGATGGCTCACTGGAATTCGTAGGGCTATGCACAAAGTACTGTAGGGACACAATCATGTAAGCGTGCACGACACACAGAACGCAAGGTAAGCAAAAATGTATATGTGAGCGCGACGTATGGACGGCGGACTAGTTACTGCGCACAGGTCCGGTCGGAAGCTTCTCCCTTTTTTTTTCGGATGGGAAATCATCAAATGACTCCTCCCGCTCTGAGCGGAGTGGAAGGGAGTGTCAGACTTTTACTGACTAAAAACCATCCATGTTCCTTCTTTTGCCCTTTATGTTCCAGGGCCGCGGTATCTCTTTCGAACAGTCCCGCAGCCCTGGCAGGCGGTAGGTTCTCCCTGGGTTTAATTGGAATAAAACTCATTCAGTAGTAAACAGTCGTATATTTATACGAACCCAGAGGCTTCATAACCGGTTGGCGCAGTGCTCATATTAACAGGGATTGTTATAGTCATAGAGTGACAGCTGAATCCCTGAAGTACTAAAGAGATATTTTCAGCAAAGGCGTCTTTTATCATAAAACTATTCATAGTTTGCTCTCCAGATTGATACTTAAGAACTCGTAATGGAGTTTCTTGCCCATTCTCCTCCATAGAGATCTACACTTTTGGAATGTGCAACTACAGTACTTTCGCAAGTTATTATGCCTTGTGACTGTGACTGTAGCTTAGCTTTTTTTGACTTTCAAAAGTGCCTGTAATGGTCTAGTTGAAATAAATGATTTGAGTTTGAGTTTGTAACAAAAATCTTTATCTAGCGAAGTGAGTAAGTACCTGAGTGTCGACAGTTGCCAATAATAGGCCAAAAACTCATTGATCTACTGGTCGCAACCATGACTGCCGAGCATGAGGTTCTGGATACAACTCCCAGGTCAGCAAAAGTGTTATTGGGTTTTTCCATCAGGAATGTCTTAGTAAATATTGTAAAATCGAATCATTTTAAAAGAGTAACCATGGAGTTTCTTGCCGGTTCTTCTCCATAGGAAACGACCAACCCGAACCGTGCACCTTTTTATCGACGTTTCATAAGTGCCCATGTAGGCCTATGTGAAATAAAAATATTTTGATTATGATTTTTAGATTTTAGTAGCAGCCACGGAGTCTGACTCTATTACATGATACTTAAAACGTACCTTCTATTAATTACACGTCTGCCTAACCCTTCGGGATTACAGGCGTGATCTTATGCTAAAACATTAAAATAAAAGTTATCAATCAAATAATCGTAAATTCTACCAATTATTTGACAAGTCAACGAAGAATAAAAAAAAACAGATTCACCCCTTTTTCAACCCCTCAAAAAAAAAATATAAAAAAAAAACATTCATCGAAAACTTATTCATCGTGAACAAACACAACCAAATAGCGGGTAGAATAGAATAATAACAGCCATCCCTTACCCGGATAGGTTCAGTTTCATCCGGTTTTATCCGGATAATCTTGAAAAATGCGCCTTGTATACGAGGTTATGGCGGATAATGGTGAAACCCATGGGTGACATTGATTTTGTGTGAAGATATTATTATTATGATGTATTTTCGGGGGTTGAGAATGTGCTAGCACATATTTTTGTTACGTACTGACAAAAATATTTGAAGGGTCTTTTCATATTATGGCCGGGGGTCTAGTAGTGGTAGTGACCGCTGAGCATGAGGTCCTGGGTTCAATTCCCATGTCGGGCTGAAGTGTAATTGGGTTTTTCTATCAGTATTTTTTCTGTAGCAGCCACGGAGTCTGGATTTGTGCCCGTTTGACGGCAATAGGCTCGCCCCCTATTACATGGGACTTAAACATAACTGGCGCATTGTGGGTGTACTTGTTAGGTACACCTCTGCCTAACATTATACTTAAAAAGTGAAAATTATATATTCCCTCAATCTATATACCGAATAAATAAACTGTAAATGATATTGTAGCTATAGTAGAACATGTAAAGGATAATTTATCTCTGCGTGAGATAAAGTAAACTACCAAGCCACAGAATATCCTTATGTTATTTTAAGTGTACATACTATTTAAATTATATACTGGTCTGGTTGTCAGACTTTCGGGCCACTGACTACCTGTAACGACTGTCAAAGATCTACAAATGACAGCCGGGACCAACGGCTTACCGTGCTTTCTAAGGCACGGAGGAAACTCGGTATGTAATGGGTGGTCACCCATCCACGTACCAACAAACAAGCAAGCAAGTGCGGCTTAACCTAAAGATCGACCCGAGCGGCTGTTTTATTTACCCACGACTACACTCAATAGCCGAAAAAGTTAACCACCGTCCTATCGATTTCCTCTCAAATACGTTATTTCTAAAAAAATAATGTTATTATGACAAGCACAAATCTCCTGGAAACGCAATAATAATGATTTTGATTATCATAACAATAATATCGGATATACACCGGGGAGATAAAGATTTGTTCAGACGGAATAAGTAGATGTTTTCTGTTGGGATTGTATAAATTGAGAAAGAAATGAGATTTTGTAACAAGATGGAGGGACGATTTTAATATTATTATACGATGTTTGGTAACAGACAGGAGCACTTAGGTGATATTTTATAATGTAAAGTATTTGGTAGGGTAGTAGATATATGGGGTGGAAGAGACATCGATGCAAAAACGTTTACCACGTATGAACGCATGGAATTCAGTAACTGTCCTACCGAATCATAATGAAAAAAAAAAGAATAAATATAAAAAAAAATGAAAAAAAGAATGATAAAATAAAAAAATAAAATGTAATGATATATTATTTCCTTTATTTATTTTTAGACATATTAAGTACATTTTTAAATATTAGAATATAAAATAATATAAAAAAAACATTTAAAAATATAAAAAATAGTAGCCCACCGGCATCGGGAACAGGGTCCGAGCTACCGGTGGTCAGGGCTCTTGAGAGAGGAACCTCCTAACAATACGCGCCGTGTCCAGAAGAACTGCCTTCTGAATCAAGCGCTTGATCCAGCTGCCCATCGAGAGCCTCCTCAGATGGTGGTCGAGGCTCTTGGCTATTAAGCCATTGGCCGACACGACTATCGGCACAATGACTGCTGTACTCACGTCCCTCATGGCGACAACCTCGCGAGCCAGATCTAGATATTTGAATTGTTTATCTTTCTCTGCTTTCACGAGGTTCTCGTCATGCGGGACCGTTATTTCAACAATCATTGCGCGACGCTCCAATCGATCTATCACCACAATGTCAGGCTTATTGGCAACAATAGTCCTGTCAGTGATGATAGGTCGATCCCAGTACAACGTGATATTACCATCATCGAGAACTGGGTCGGGCGCATACGTGATATATTATTATTATTATAATACCGAGATAAGTAGTATGTGCCAAACATCCTAATCCGTTCAGTAGATTTTGCGTGAATAAATAACAAACATCCATCCATCCATTCTCATAAACTTTCGCATTTACAATAATCACAACCTGAAATATGACCATACCGTTCTGGTACACCGCTGTATTAATGAACACTGGTACTTGAGTATAAAATATTAATGCATAATCAGTCTATAATGTTCCCACTGTTGGGGCACATGACCTTCTCTCTATGAGAAGGACTGTGCTATAATCCACCACGCGGGCCCAGTGCGGGTTTGTAGATGACACAGTCATGTCTTCGAATTTTCGGTTCTAGGACATGCCGGTTTCCACACGATGTTCTCCTTCACCGTTTTGAGAGCAGTGGTGATGAAATATATCGCCCCTATTTATCTTATAGCACATAAATAATAATTTGCAGTACGCCATTGCACCCGAAGCACGGGCGAGGCGCTTAATGGTTACACATCAACGAAGTGTTACATCAAAGAGACTGCGATAGTAGTGAATATAAAGTCAGAGCTTACTGTCATACACCAGAATTATTTTTAACCACACTAAACACTGAACTAAAAGCTCTAAATTTTATTCGCGTCCAAGCTTATGCCGTCTGGACACGCCTTAACCCACTTATTGTGTATACCGACCAGTTTGCATAGAGATGTTGTCACGAGGAGATTTTAATATTCGCTTTATATTTTGAGGGAAAGGAATAAAATATCAGGGGTCAACGCATAATGGTGGTCTGTTGCGGAATATTTATTTTCGATACTTTGATGTAACATTGACGTGTCAGTAACCTATTAAGTTTTTTTATGTATGTTCTTTGTTTTGTATGGAAATTATTTATTTAAATTAATTTCTGTCGGTAACTAACTAGGACTTGTCAACGAGATAGTTCGTGTAGAATTCGGAAATATATATTTATGTGTACTTAAATTAACTAACATTTTCTAGAGATTGTTCTTACCAAAATGATTCTGTACTAAATCGTTTACTTTTTTAGTTCTAAACAATAAACTAAAAAATGGCGTTAAAAAACTCCTCCTCAACGCTGTCATCTGGTAATGTCCTCAAGAGATTAGCGGCGCGTTGCCACGCTGTATGGCAAGCCTTTGGCCAAGGTAAAAGCCAGCCCAGGAGGCAGTTTTTGACGCCATTTTTTTAGTTTATTGTTAAGTTAGTTACTTTAGATTATTTTAATTTACAAATTTATGTATGTATTTAGCTAATAAATATAATATTTTAGTTCTTCTTTATCGTGTGGTTAATATCGAACTTGGTGTCAGAGATTTTATGCCGCCCACGGGCCTCTGACATGACTTTACATACCGTCGAGAAATATCTCTCAGGTATGCTGGTTTACCTACGATGTTTTCCTTCGCCGAAGCAAGTGATACTGAAACGTAAAAAATTACTCGAAGCTGCTAAAGAGATATTTTCAAATTTGTGGTACAATCTAGGAAGTGTCTTTTTGGTACTTAACTATGCTTTTCCTATACTTTTTCTATATATATTATTTCGTATACTTTGTAATGATTAATAATATTGTGGCACCGAGTTGCCGTGTGTGGCATACCACTGTTAAACCCACGATGGTTTGTGTGGTGTGTTTACGTTTTGTAATAAATGTCACAGTGTTTCAAATCAAATCAAATAATTTATTTTGCTGAATATGGGTACATACAAGGATGAAACACAACAATATAGCTCAAGACCATATCCTACCCTAACAGGTGTGCAAAAATAGTTCAATAATATAATTTAAATTAAATTAAATCAAAATCAAATCAAATCAAGATTAAACAAAATCAACATTAAATAAAAATAAAAAATAAATAAAGTCAAAATTAAATAGAATCAAAATTAAATTATATCAAAATCAAATAAAATCATGGGGAATTGGAATGTCAATAATTAAAACAAAATGAAACCTTACATACTATTACAATAATATGACGTCAAAAATTAATTGTTATATACCTTTAGTTACGAAATTATATTTATATACCTTTAGTTACGAAAATACTTATTTTCATACCTATACCTAAATAGCATCATGCCAATCGTTCCCAAAGAGATAGGCAGGGGAGTAAAGTAAACTCACTATGCCTTTAGTCTCCTCACATTGTCTAGCTTCCCATTTCTGAAATACAAAACTATCAAAGTTATGCTGATGGCAAATATTGAAACTTTGATGGCTTATAACAAGGAAACGTGACGCTTTAAAAGATTTGATCTCATACAGAACTGGTTTATATTGACTGCCTCGTTGATCTAGTGGTCGCAAGCGCGACTGCTGAGCATGAGGTCCTGGGTGCGATTCCCAGGTCGGGCAATGTGTTATTGGGTTTTACCATCAGGATTTTTTCAGTAGCAGCCACGGAGTCCGGATTTGCGGCAGGTTGATGCCAATAGGTTCGCCCCTATTGTATGGGACTTAAACATAACTGGCGAAATGTGGATGTACCGTTAGGTACACCTCTGCCTAACCCTTCGGGGATTATAGGCGTGATATTAGTTTCTATAATTGGTCTAGCCCGATCTAAATTTCAAAATCAATTCCTAACGTTATCAACCAGAACATAAGCTACCACTACATCTACACTAATATTATAAAGAGGAAAAATTTGTATTTTTGTATGTGTGTGTTTGTAATGAATAAACTCAAAAACTACTGTGCCGATTTCAAAAATTCTTTCACCATTGGAAAGCTACATTCACCCTGAGTAATTTAGGCACCCGTACAAAACCGAGACGAACCGTTAGTCGAAAATATATTCAATTACCATCACTCCATTTTCCTTATACACTTACAGACACACATCTTACCCAAGGTTGTACACGACGCAACCAACATCCCTGCTTACCTCTTTGTATATATAGTTCGTTGGTAACAAAACGAAGGACAACGATACATCAAGACACGAGTGTAACTGACACGCACGATGCGATGCGAAAGATTAATCGCTTCGCTTTTGATGGCTGTCACACCTTTAGAAGGATTGAGAGTAGTTCTGTTCGTGTATTAATGTGTAAGAGTAGTAAGTAGCCCACTTCTTTTTTAGTATGGCAAATCATCAAATGACTCCTCCCGCTCTGGGCGAAGCGGAAGGGAGTGTCAGACATTTACTGACTAAAACCTATCCATGTTCCTTCTTTGCCCTTTGTGTTCCAGGGCCGCGGTATCTCTTTCGAACAGTTCCACAGCACCCCTCCGGTTTGCTGACATCTCTTTGAGGCGCGCGTGGAACACGAACACGCCGTCGACACGGCCTGTCGGACGTACGATAAGACGTATAAGACGGACGGACGGCGAGCTAGCCCATTACTACATACAGGGTGGAAGGGACACCGACGCACAAACGGTTCCAACGTACACTGTAGGTACATCATTATGAACACCCCCATTTAGAAATTTTTATCCAGCACTTTAAAAAAAACAGTTGCTCTATACATTTTGACCGTGTAGGTATTGTACTTCTGTAAGAAATAGCTGTTTTTCTGTTTAATTACCGATGAAAAATTTCGATGTGGTAACCGTTATATGCAATGTCCCTTCCAACCTGTGTTACAGCTGTGATGATTAAAAATGGACCTGTGATTCTAGTACAACAATCATGACGAAAAACTAAAATATGCACAGGACTTACACAAGTTACCGAAAAGTGAAGGACACATGCTAAACGACGCGACTTACTAACGCGTTTTTAACTGATCACTGATACTATATAACTTGAATTAACGTAATATGTATAGGATACTTTTTATCGCGGTAGTACGATCTCGTGGGATAACCTAGTGTTTACTATTGGTTTGATTTGCCTTGTGACTGTGACTCTAGTTTCGCTTTTTTGGCATTCAAAAGTGGCTGTAATGGTCTAATTGAAATAAATGCGTTGAGTTTGAGTACCTATATTTCGCCGATGTTGCAAGCACCATTATCCTGGATAAACAGACAATCAGACAGTCTAATATACAGTCTTCACACGTGAAATGCAAAGGTATTTGTGGGTACTGCTTAAAAACAAGCAACGTTACAAACCTTTTCGTTTCTGGTCTATTTAGTGAAATACGGACTCGTACTTGACCAGTTTTTAATAGAACCCTAATTGAAACGAACAGTACAATCTGTCGTTATCAATCAACTGCTATGTGTTTTTGGATCGCGTTCAAATCATCTGATTAGTCCAATGGACGAGAGATAACTCAGTAATGACTAATGATGTATCTTGCCAATCACCTCTAGATATTAATCTATCTTTGCTTTAAATCAGTAGTGGAAGCAGGCGAAATGCTGAGGATTTAATGCAGGCATTGTGAATTTGCAGTGTAGAGTACACGAACACGACACTTACAACCAATAAAAGTGAATAAGGGTAGGAATAGTCTTCACTTCTGCTTAGCTTTTAGCTAAAGCAGTGGGTGAGCGATTTGCTGCAGTGTTGCGTGTCGCGGGCTCGATTTCCGAACGCAACAAACATTTGTATGGCCTACAGGTAGTTTTTCTGGATGTAACTGTTCATGTATGAGAGTTTAAATGCTGGTAAACGAATCCACGAAATTCCAACAAATTTTTTGTTTTTTTTTTTGTTAAACGTTAAAAGAAAACAAAGAATCTGCTATCCAAAATGGGAAAATGCAGACACGAGGTGTTCTTTTTTTGTATGAACATCCGTTTCCTCGAAAAGGTGTAAGGGATGTCCGTACGTCGGGCTCCAACCCCTTAAAATTCAATTCAATTTATATATTTGCCAGAAACATGGTATGTTTACAAGGTGTTCATAATATTTCATAGTGCTACATGTCTCACCGTTTTAACGGTATGCAAAATCGTTTTATAATTTACATGAAATTTCAATTCACATTCCATTAATTTTAAAATTATACATTATTTCAATTATAAAAAAAGAAGTGTGTGCAATATATTGCACACACTTCTTTTTTTACCATATTATAAAATTAAATTTAACAACAATTGACGTAAATTATTACATATGCCTATATTTGGGTGGCAGATCAAGGGAAAAGAATTTACAGGGGTATTTTACAAAAAACTCGAGAATTGAATAAAAACATTCCTGCAACAACCAATTCCGTAGTGCCGACACCAATTGCGAAGAGGCTCTTCTCAACATATTACGAAATGCCTGAGGATATCTGATGGGACGTATTTTGTGCTCTTTTGATCCAGAGGTAAAAGCGTCAATGAGTATTGTCCAAAAATATAACCTGTACTTATATTAAAATTTGTTTTTTGTTAAAATGTATTTTAAGAAACTAATTTGAATATTTTCTAAATTCAATATCTAGTTTAATTTATATTTAATTTTAAAGTTTTAGATGACGTCATCACTCACGAAATATTCCTTTGCTCATATATATACGACAGATTTCGTAAAATCAAATCGAACTTGTACACGACATTACGTGACTAACACTCTAAATGACAGTTTGTATTTTAATAGCATTCACATGAAGCTAAGGGCTCGTTCAGACACGACAGAACAGCTCGATTGCAAATCGTGCGGTTTGGAACCGCAAAAACCGTATTTCAGGATAATCTTTCTTGCGATGACGTCATTGAAGGTGAAATAAACGTTAACCACATTTCTACAAAAAAATAAATGAATAAAAAAAAATTAAAAAATCTTTGTGCGAAGAGTACGATTATTTGATCTGTATCTGGGTGTGTAATCACTACATATTGTGGCGGCTTAGTAATAGCAAATTGCTGAGTTGCATTCTTGACGGAATATGGGAGCGCGAGCGATCGGCTCGCCAGTCGCCTACGTTACACCGCCCTGCCTTGTCGCATACCTAGTACGTAGTTAGTTATAACGAAGTATTGTGGAAACTAAATTAAAGACATTTTCTTCTTTGGAGTCACATCTCTTTTAATTACCTCACCGTTCACGTAACACGCACAACACTGGTGACCCCGACGTGATCAAGATTTTTTTTGTGACAATAGAGTAGGCGACTCAATAAGCGTACGAGGCAGAGGCATAAAGACCGCGTGGTGCAAAGTGAAACGCAACGTGCTAAGGTTAGATTAGAGAAACGCGTGTGTATCGTTCAGCAAAATGAACCCGCCAGTGGTAGCCGGCTCCTCCGGGACTTCAGCAGACGTCGCGATGGTTACGGTGCAGATGAGAGTTCCGGAATTTTGGAGAGAAATACCAAGATCGTGGTTCTGCCAATTTGAGGCAATAATGGCACCACAGAAACAAGGTGATAGTCAAAAGTATGATATGGTGCTCGCGAGATTGCCCACGGACGTTGTACAGCAAGTAACCGACATCATCGAGGCACCGCCGGAAACAGGGAAATACGAAACAATAAAAAGGCGCTTATTGTCTGTCTACGAAGAAAGTGCAGATAAACAATTTCAAAAATTAATGCATGAAATGGACCTGGGAACACAAAAACCGTCGCAGTTACTAAGAAAAATGACAACTTTAGCGAAGAAATGCAATCTGACAGAAGAACCGCTAAAGAGACTGTGGCTAGATAAGCTAACACCTAACGTACGCGCACTGCTGGCAATGAGCGAAGACACCAAGTTGGAGGATATGGCTAGGAAAGCGGATAGAATATTGGAGACCTTGGGAAACGGCGAGGTCGCATCATTAACACCAAACGCATCAACAAATGACAGTGTAGCCAATCACTTGAAGGAATTAACAATGGAAATGAAAGAGCTACGCGGTGAGATAAATGAGATAAGGCAGCGAAATAGAAACACAGCAAGGAACACAAGAAGTGGACGATGGCAACAACGCGATAGATCCAAAAGTCGGACGCGGCGCACACCAGAATCACCAGACTGGCTGTGCAGACATCATTACCGCTACAGGAACAACGCGCGGGCATGTGAATCGCCGTGCAGCTGGGCCAAGAAGCAGCAGAAGCAGGGAAACTAGACGCGGTGCAGTCAGCGTCGGTGGACGATTGTGCCGCGGGAAACCACCGACTTTGTGTAAAAGACTTCAAAACGGGAATTGTGTATCTAGTGGACACGGGTGCTAACGTGTCAGTGATGCCTGTGAGTAAAGTGAAAACAAAGCAAAAACAAGAGTGTGCGTACAAACTTTTTGCAGCAAATAATACGGAAATAAAAACGTATGGTGTAGTGACTATAGAATTAAACTTAGGTTTACGTAGAAGTTTTAAGTGGTCATTTATAGTTTGCGATGTGAAGCAACCAATCATAGGGGCAGATTTTTTAAAGGCACACCAATTAGTCGTAGATTTACATAACAAAAGGTTGATTGACGGTCTCACTAATTTAAGTAGGGAAGCAACTATAGTGAAATGTTCCGAATTTTCCATATCTAGTATTCAGCATGATAACCCGTACAAAGATCTGCTCGAAAAATTCTCAGAAATAACCAAACCGATATCGTACAAAGAACCACCAAGTCATAATACATTCCATCACATAGAGACAACAGGCCCTCCCGTGTTTTCCCGTGCTAGGCCGTTGCCACCCCATAGATATAAGATAGTACAAGAGGAATTTAGGTTAATGCAAGATTTAGGTATATGCAGGCCGTCAAAGAGTCCATGGGCGAGTGCGCTGCACGTCGTGCCTAAGAAGGATGGCCAGATCAGACCCTGTGGCGACTATCGTGCACTCAACGCGATCACGAAGCCGGACAGATACCCGATCCCAAGGCTACAAGATTTCACCTATGGACTGGCAGGTAAGAAAATTTTTGCACGCTTAGATATTAATAGAGCCTATCATAATATTCGCGTAGCACCGCAGGATGTAGAGAAAACGGCTATCATTACCCCATTTGGACTGTTCGAATTTCCTAGAATGTCGTTCGGTTTACGTAATGCAGCGCAAACATTTCAGAGGTTTATGAACAATACAGTTTTACAGGGATTAGAGTATCTAAACGGAGAACGGAAAGGGGAATGTTCGTACCTATTCTGTTACATCGATGACGTAATAATTGCAAGTACTGACGCTGAATTACTTCGTAAACATCTAAGCCTAGTTTTTAGCAGATTCGAACAGTTTGGAATAACTATTAATCTGGCGAAATGTTGTTTTGGCAAACACGAAATAGAATTTTTAGGGTATAATGTTAGCCAGGAAGGGATAAAACCTTTGAAAGAAAAAATCGAGGCAATACAAGGTTATCCGCGGCCGGAAACCGTCGAACAGCTACGACGATTTCTGGGAATGGTGAATTTTTATAGGCTACACATAGAACAAGCGGCTGAGCACCAGTCCGAGTTAAATAAGTTTTTGCATGGGGCCAAGAAAAAGGATAAGTCAAAAATAACTTGGGACGATAAGGCTACGGCGGCTTTCGAGCAGTGTAAGGCAAGCCTGCAAAGCGCCATTACACTGGCTTATCCAGAGGACAAAGGTAGATTGTCTCTAATGTGTGACGCATCCAATACATGCGTGGGGGCAGTTCTACAACAAGGAGTCGCCGGAAAAACGAGGCCCATAGGTTATTTTTCGAAGAGACTATCGGAAGCCCAGCAAAAATACAGCACTTACGATCGAGAGCTGTTGGCAGTTTATTTAGCTATCGTACATTTTAGAAACATGATAGAAGGTCGAGAGATCACGATTCTCACGGACCACAAACCATTAACGTATGCTTTTTCTAAAATAGGTACCGATCGAGAGACCCCACGGCGCACAAGGCAGTTATTGTATATCAGCGAATTCACAAGCGACATACAATACGTCAACGGAAACGAGAATCCGGTTGCTGACGCGCTATCGCGGGTAGAGTCCGTTGTTTGCCCAACGTCTATCGACTTCGACGAAGTCGCCCGAGCACAGGAAACCGACGATCAAATGGCACGTATGTTAGCAGTTTCGCAAGGTAACATTGTATTAAAACAAATACATTCACCGTTGTGTAATAAAACAATTTATTGTAGTATTTCAGAAAAACAGGTAAGACCATATCTCCCACACAAATTTCGTAAAGTAGCTTTCGATACAGTACATAACATAAGCCACCCTGGAATTAGGGCCACACGGAAGATGATAACGAACCGTTTCTTTTGGCCGGAAATGAACAAAGACGTAACCAGATGGGCAAGGTCTTGCATTCATTGTCAAAAAGTAAAAGTACAGCGCCATACAGTTTCCAAATTAAGTAGTTTTCCGTTGACAGACAGATTTGAGCATTTACACGTCGATATTGTCGGTCCTTTACCGACGTCACAAGAAGGCTATCGGTATTGCGTCACTATGATAGACAGGTTTACTCGGTGGCCTGAAGCGATTCCAGTGACAGACATAACCGCGGACACAGTAGCAAAAGCCATATACGAAGGTTGGGTATGCAGGTTTGGGTGCCCCCTGACACTAACAAGTGATCAGGGAAGACAGTTTGAGAGCGAACTTTTTAAAAGTTTACTAAACATCTTAGGCATAAAAAAGACCCGTACAACAGCGTATCACCCGCAAGCGAACGGAATGGTAGAAAGAATGCATCGCACCCTAAAGGTTGCAATTAGGGCTAGACTACAAGATAATAGGTCATGGGTCGATGAATTACCGACAGCATTGTTGGGACTTCGCGCGGCGTGTAAAAATGACGATAATGTAAGTTCAGCAGAATTAGTATTGGGACAGACACTACGTTTGCCAGGCGATTTTTATTGCGAAACCGAAAAAACCAAAGTAGATCATCAACCAACGTTCGTAAGCAAACTTAGAAGTGTTATAAATAATATGCGGCCACAGTCAAGAGAGAACAGCGATTCGCGGAAAATATTCATCCATAAAGATTTAAATACGTGTTCTCATGTTTTTGTAAGGAATGATATGGTAAAAAGTTCGCTAACCCCATCATACAACGGCCCTTATAAAGTGATCACTAGGGATAAGAAAACCTTTCACATACAAATAGGTGATCGTCAATCAACCATTTCCATAGACAGATTAAAACCAGCGTATATTATTAATGAAGAAAAACCGCCAGAATACATTAGTATTAATAACGAGAGTGAATCGGATATAAAAGCAAGTGGACAAAAATCGCTACCGCCTATGGCTAAAACCACACGCTGTGGTCGAGTGATTAAGCAACCGGTGCGATTTTTGCTCACCTAACAAAATAATGTAAGTGCATGAAAAAGGTTGTTAGAAATTTTTGTACATTTCACTACGGTACTTGGCAATTGTCCTTTGAGTACAAACTAAATACAGTTTTTGAATTTTTGAGATTTGAGATGGGAAATAACCATAATAAAGAGTTCATGGCCACAGCACAGGCCCAAGTAGTAGCAGGACAGCAGTTAGAAAGCAAACTGAACTATTTCGGGATAATATTAGTCATCATCGCTGCAATAATGGGCATACTATTATGTTACGCAATCAAGAGGGGTTGCATTGGCCATGCGAAACAATGGTTAAGAAGAGAAGTGCCAGTGATACTGGCAGGGCAACCCGGTACAGCAGGAATACCGACACCTACCGCGACCGCCACGGGATATGTTTAGCGAAGCAACGTAGTGAAAAGTGCAAATTAGCAAGCAGAAATATGTTGGTATAGGTAATGTGTTATTTGTAATCAGTGATCCAAAAAACGTATGTAGTTCTATCTGTAATGTATATAGTGAATGGCGTTATCATAATCAACGCTGCCGACCCTCGAGGTGTTACTTAATTATAGCAGAGCGGGCGTTATGGTAACTACCCTTAATATAATATGAAAACGTATATATAATTTCAAGTCGGCTCGGAGCTCAGGCAACGATGAGACCGCAAACATGTTAGAATATAAGTAATCTAAGATCAATTTAAGCGACAGAAATAAAACAATAGGCAGCACTCAACTGTAGGAATGCTGACAGGTATAAAATGTTATCGTAAGCAATATTGTAAGCTTAGAAACTTCTGAGTATTGTAATAGTGATGTAAGCATGTATGTGGTATCATTATGTTAAAAATAGATTAGACTTAAAAAAAATTATTGTAAAATTTTTTTTTGGAAAAAGGGGGGGTGTGATGTGGCGGCTTAGTAATAGCAAATTGCTGAGTTGCATTCTTGACGGAATATGGGAGCGCGAGCGATCGGCTCGCCAGTCGCCTACGTTACACCGCCCTGCCTTGTCGCATACCTAGTACGTAGTTAGTTATAACGAAGTATTGTGGAAACTAAATTAAAGACATTTTCTTCTTTGGAGTCACATCTCTTTTAATTACCTCACCGTTCACGTAACACGCACAACAATATTATAAAACAAAGTCGCTTTTCTGTCCCTATTTCCCTTTGACCGCTTAAATCTTTAAAACTACGCAACGGATTTTGATGCGGTTTTTTTTAATAGATAGAGTGATTCAAGAGGAAGGTTTATATGTATAATAACATGCTTAATATATTAGAGAACCACTGATAATTTCAAGATTTCTATTGTGAAGTCGTAAATAATTTCATTTTTTTCCGCTTACATTGCAAACGCAGGCTGAACCCTACGAGATTTATCAAAATAATGTACTAAGTATTGTACACATTAAAAAGGTCTACAGAAAACTCCGCGATGGTATATGTCTATCTCTTATGGATATCCCACAATAACAGGTTTTTGTCATTTACTTTTTACGCCAAATAATGGCTAATTTCCGAAGCGATTTTAACCAATACGGCATTAATCCTTATCCAATTAAATACCTTAAATACATTGTTGATTTAATATAGATCTATATGGCCCTTTACAGCATATGATTTAAATGAATATTTTCGAAGATATTACAGATTTAAAAATTGCGGGACGTAGCGTTTGCGCCGGCACCGGCCGGCGCGGCGCGGCGCGGCGCGGCGCGGCGAGGCGGACGGCAGCGTGCCTATAAATAAAATAAAAATGTAAAAAGTAAATAAGTAAAAATGTAGTGTATGAATTTAGATATTCCAAAGATAGTAGGAAATCTTCAAGGTATAGGGAAAGGGGAATATAATTGTTTTACTCCAAATTTAACGCGTGCGGGCCACGGGCAGTAATGAATAAATCAAAACTACTGGATCAATTTCAATCATTTTTTCAGTGAGTGACATAGGCTATATATTTTACACCCGAAGCCGAAGTGGGCCGCTATCTTTTTATATACAACGTTCACAGTTTTTCTGTAGTGTATTTAGTATCAGCATTGCACCCGTGCGAAGCCGGGGCGGGTCGCTAGTTTATCTATAATATGTACATATGTATATAAAAATATAATTATAAGTATGTTTATCAGTTGTCTGGTTGCCATAGTACAGGCTCTGCCTAGTTTGGGATCAGATGGCGATGTGTTGGTTGTCCCAAGATATTATTATATTATATTACATATTATATATAAGGGAGTATTTTTTCGTTTTAACGAGAAATAAATAATACGAGACCTTATTCCTCGAACTGGTTTTGAAATTAGAACAATTTTTGAAAAATGGACAGTCCCCATTCGGACTACAAAGTCGCATTGTTTTAAAACCCGAAACCTGATTTTGGCTCTGAATTCCAAAGTTTAAAACAATAATTGCCAGCTGTGCTAAAAATGTTGCTTTATTAAAATTTCTAAAGGCTAGAATTCAGTCTAGAATGTTCAAACAAACTAAATGTATTTAGACCATTTCCGTTTTCGAGAAGTTTCACAGTTAAATGCTCGCCTAGTTGAAATGTTGTCTAGTTTTAAAGAAAAACCCCTCCCTTTTCTAGAATTAAGTATTTTGGCGCTGAATATTGTACGCACAACAACAAAAAAACCGGCCAAGTGCGAGTCGGACTCGCGCACGAAGGGTTCCGTACCATTATTTATAAAAACGGCAAAAAAATCATATCTGTTGTATGGCCCCCCTTAATATTTTATTTTTTTATTTTTAGTATTTGTTGTTATAGCGGCAATAGTAATACATCATTTGTGAAAATTTCAGCTTTCTAGCTATCACGGTTTATGAGATACAGCCTGGAGACAGACAGACAGACAGCGAAGTCTTAGTAATAGGGTCCCGTTTTACCCTTTGGGTACGGAACCCTAAAAACAGTTTATTTTACACAATATTCACAATTAGAGGAGTAATCGTATCGTAAAGAACGATTTTAATGTTAAGACTACTAGTGTAAAGGAAGCACAGCAACATTAGTATATAAGTTATATAAATTGAATGAGTATACATAAATAAATACATAACGGTCATCAGACCGAATAATAATGCTATGTAAAACCAGTATAGGCAAAGGAGAAGCTTAGCCACACCCCTAAAATGTAAACAAAAGCTCTGATTGGTCAACCGACGAAACCACATTTCATGTTTTGAGCAGGTTTCGACAGGTCCAAACCTGTCGGGAGCCATTTCGCCGGTTGACGCGTGCCATTAGTAATTGTGATTGGCATGGGTTTCGCTACAACCGCAACTTGTGCCTACGAGTAAAAGGATAAAAGGGGTGCCTTTTATAATTTTCCAGTTCAGAATCCTGTAAACTCTCAAAGCAGTACTTGCTTCTCGTCGCGTGTCTGCCAGTTATATCTTTTAAAGTGTTTTCGTGTAGTTCTCGATAATTAAGTGACTCTGATTTATACATGTACAAACTAAAAAGTCTGATCCAAATGGCGTAATTTTCTATGTGTGATAAATAAGTGATTACAAGTGATTTCTTTAGTTTAAAGTGTTGTTATTCATTGCAAAACCCCCGCCTACATTTAAAAACAGTGTTATTACCAACATTTTGGTCCTTCGGTAGCCGGATCAGTGAATAATTAATAAACCATGAGTCAAAAGAGTGCGATAACTACGCGCAGTAAATTAAGAAAACTGGCGGAAGAAATAAGTGCGCGTCGTAAACTCGATAACGTTCCGGACTCAGGTTTACCGTCGGAAAGAACACCGGGTTCACCGTCTGTCGCTCCAACTACGGTATCAACGTCCGCCCTTAATATACCTCTGACGGGTGGTCGAGTAATCGACTACAGTGAAGGCACGTCAGAGGGGCAGGTAGGCGCAATAAGGCGCCCTAGGTCGGTACACGGCAGCAAAGGCTCGTCTAAGAATAGCCGCAAGAGCGTCGAATTCTTACGAAAAAGGATAGAGTACGAAGCTGAGCGTGAGTTGGTGCAGCTCAAAGAAAACCTCGTGAGGAAGAGGGTGGAGGCAGACATCGCCGAAATAGAGGCGGCGGCAGAGAGCGACGATTCGAACTCAGACGTAGATACGGCACAGCGCGTTGAAGAATGGGTCAACACAACGCCTCAAGTGTCACAGACGGACACAGCACAAATGGATACAGTATTGTGCTCGTCGTCTGTCTCTCGCGCGCCTGATGAAATGGCTGCGCACCAGGAAACGTCCACGATCCACGTTCCAAATGTGAGTACAGTGAATCATGAATTTATTTCATATCGTGAATCAGCTATGTCTCGTGAAAGAAATATGTCACATGCAGCTAGGACATCTGCGTCAGTATCGATGCCCGTCACTACGACGCCTGTGTACACGCCAGTGTCGACAGCAGTAAGGTTCCGTCTGCCTGATAACTATCCCGTCTTTACTACTCCGGTCGCAAGTGTACCTCGAGTATCAACACTCGAGTCGGATACACAGCGGCAGAGGAATGTCGGAGTGGGTGATACAGAAAGACGGCGAGAATCGTCAGGGGAAAGAGACAGGAAAATAGACAGACTGGCAGAAGCAATCACGAGTATGGCGCGCCCGCGCCCAGTGCCTAGGCAGGCGTATGAGTTGCCGCATTTTAATGGTGACCCTGCTGATTGGATTTCCTATCGTAATATGTACTGGGACACAGCGGAGTTGTACAATTTTAGGGCCCATGAAAACATAGCACGGCTGAAGACTTCACTGCATGGCGAGGCTAAGACAGCGGTGGAGGACTTATTGCGAACGTCAACAGACCCTTCAGCAATAATGCGTGCCCTAGAAGAAGAGTTTGGTCACCCGACCCTAGTGTTACAGTGCGCACTAAAGAAAGTGAGAGATTTACCCAGAGTGACGGAAAGTGGCCGAGAGCTGAGGAAATTCTCATCAACTGTTAGGAATTGTGTGTCGCTGTTAAAGAACATTCGTGCTGAAGGGTATTTAAATAACCCACAGTTAGTGAGTGAGCTGCTGAGCAAGCTGACCCCAGTACAACGTGCTCAATATGGAGACTTTGCCATGGGTTTGGATAACTCACAGGGGGTGGACTTAAGAGTGTCACCAAACTTAGAGTTGATTTCTCACTTCCTGACACACGTGGCACGTTCATCATCATATTACGTGCAGCCAAACATGATTGAACCAAGTCCACAGAAGCCCCTTTCAAGGCAACAAAAGTATGTCGTCGGTCAAGCCCGTCCAGTGAGTACTACACGTCCGGTCAACAGCAGGCCTCCAGTGGCGCAACGAGTGTACACACAGAGCGACGAGTCCCACGCACCTAAAGAATGCATAATATGCAAAAAGGAACACGCCATTGAAAACTGTAAGCAGTTTAAGGAGTTAAGTGTTCAGCAGCGTTGGGACACAATCAAGGACAAGAACACGTGTTTCAAATGTCTTGTCAAGAAACATCCCAAGAGGTTCTGCCGCGCAAGCAAGTGTGAAAAGTGCGGCTACGCACATCATGTATTATTACACGCGGAGAAGTCACCTAAAGAAATTGTTGAAATTAAAACTGAAAGTGTGACGAACATTGGGGAATGGCGCGCAACAGCCCTACTGAAGATATTGCCAGTGACTTTAAACTATAACAATAGTGAGTGTAAACAGTGCTACGCGTTACTAGACGATGGTGCAACAGTATCGCTCATAGACAGTTCGCTCGCCACCAACTTAGCGGGACCACGCGTACCTCTCTCGTTAAAAACAGCGGGTGGCAACATAGTAACGGACCAATCTTCGCGAGTGGTACAAGTAGAAGTGAAAGGGCCTAATGGTCAGTGTCATACAGTTAAGTGCCGTACAATAACAGACGTGAATTTACCAACGCAAACAGTGTCTGCATCAGTGATAAGTGACAACGCTCACCTATGCGACTTGGGTTGCATGGAGATGAGGGGAGCCAAGCCGCTGCTACTGCTGGGACAGGACAACTGGGAGCTTCTCGTCGGCCGGGACATTCGCCGAGGACGATCTGGTAAGCCAGTTGCCTCACTTACTAAGCTAGGTTGGGTCATACATGGACCACTCAATACCACTAGTAGCAGCGATCAAGTAAATTGCATGACAGTTTCTCTTCCTGATTTGCATAATTTAGTAAAGTCACAATTTGAATTAGAAGCCATAGGTATTTCACAAAACGCTCGCAAGCATAAGGACGTTGAGAGAGCGTTAAGTGTGCTAGATAACACTAGTCGTCGCGTTCCTGACAAGTCACAGTGGGAAGTAGGTTTACTGTGGAAACATGATAACACACAGTTACCTAACAATTATAATCAGGCCCGTCAGAGGTTGAATGGCATCGAGAGGCGCATGCGCAAGGACGCTGTGTTCGCCGAGTCGTACACAAAACAGATCACAAGATTGTTAGATGAAGGTTATGCACGTAAAGTCGAGGGCGAGATAGGTACCTCTCCAGTCTGGTACTTGCCGCACTTTGGTGTAGTAAACCCAAACAAACCTGGGAAACTGCGTCTAGTGTTTGACGCGGCCGCTTCATCTCACGGCACATGTTTGAACGACAACTTGCTGACAGGTCCTGACTTATTAAATTCATTACTCGGCATATTATTAAAGTTCAGGATAGGGCCAATAGCGTTTTCAGGGGATATCGCTGACATGTTCCTACGCATTAAAATTAGATCAGAGGATCAAGGCGCCCAATTATTTTTGTGGAGAGGCGCGAGTCAGAATAGTGAACCAGATACATACGCGATGAATTCTATGATATTTGGTGCGGTCTCATCTCCAACCACGGCAATATATATACTCAATAAAAATGCCAGTGAGTTTAGTGAGGACTATCCCGAGGCTGTTGAAGCCATTAGAACCAAGCACTATATGGATGACTATTTAGACAGTGCATGGTCCGAGGAACAGGCCAATAACCTGATCGAGCAAGTGACCAGAATACACGCCTCCGGGGGGTTCATTATACGGGGGTGGGTCACGAACTCATCAGAGCTTAGGGAAAAATTAAAGTTAGACATGCCTGAAAGAATAGCACTCGAAAAAGGAGTGGGCATGGTTGAAAGGACACTAGGTTTAATCTGGTCACCTAAGGATGACAAGTTAGGTTTTGACCTTTCTTTTAAACGACTGCCAGCTGAATTAGTTAATGGTAGTTTAGTGCCCACTAAACGACAATTCTTAAGCATGATTATGTCAATTTATGATCCACTGGGTTTCGTATATCCCTGTGTTATCCAGTCACGAATCCTAATGCAAAAAATATGGAAGTCAGGTATACAGTGGGATGAATTACTGAAAGATAAAGATGCCAAAGTTTGGTTCGATTGGTTAAATAATTTACATATTTTAAATGAGATTAAAATTCCGCGATGGTATGGGTTAAACCGCGAGAATTTAGAATTACATGTGTTCGGTGACGCAAGCGAGTTAGCGTACGCCGCGGTCGTTTACCTAGTAGGCTATAACTCTGAAGGTACAAGGGAAATTGTCATGCTGTTAGGGAAAGCGCGAGTAGCACCACAAAAGGTAATTTCAATACCTAGGCTAGAGCTGCAAGCGGCAGTATTAGCCTGTCGATTAGCTGAGACAGCCGAAAAGGAGCTAGGTTTACTCATTAAGGAGAAATTTTATTGGACTGATAGTAAAACAGTACTCAAGTGGATCAATTCTGATGCACAAGAATTCCAGAGATTTGTTTCTCATAGGTTGGCAGAAATAGATAGGTTGACAGTCAGAGGCAACTGGCACTGGGTCCCCTCGGAGGCCAACCCGGCTGACGAAGCGACCAGGCTGTGTTGGCCTAGAAATAATTCCAAGTGGCTCTCGGGTCCCTCGTTTTTATGTGACCCACAGGAGCAGTGGCCGGCGTGTCACGAGTCCGAAGTAGCAGAGGCGGATCTCGAGCGCATACAACGGGTTCACGTGGCAACAACATCTGCCACACCACTCCTGGACTACGAGAGATATTCGACATGGACACGCATTCAGCGCGTCATGGCACACGTGATAATCTTCATCAAACGATGTCACAAACAGCGGGCTACGACGGAGCTGGGCCCACGAGACCTGGAAGAGGCGCACAACTGCCTCATCAAGTTGTGTCAGAACGACAGCTTCCCTGAAGAACTGGCTGCCATTAAAAGGGGGCTGCCTGTACCCAACAACAGCAGCATAAAAGCGTTGGATCCCATGATCACCGACGACGGGCTGCTGCGTGTCAGAGGACGATTGAGTGCCTGCGAGGTGCTTACCTTTGAAGAAAAGCACCCCATGATCCTGGATGGACGTCATCTTCTGACCAGAAAGTTAATTGCTCACTTCCATGCATTAGCTTTACACGCAAACCACGAGACTGTCGTGAATAACCTACGGGAGAAGTATTGGGTCACAAAGATAAGGACGTCGGTGAAAGCGGTAGTCGCAAATTGTCAGCGCTGCCGTGTGAATAAAGCCAAGCCCACCCTACCCAAGATGGGCGACCTACCACTTGCAAGATTGGGGAATACCAGGAGGGCCTTCGTGCAAGTTGGAGTGGACTACTTTGGCCCAATGGAGGTGACAATCGGTCGACGGCGTGAAAAAAGGTGGGGCGCACTCTTCACTTGCCTAGCCACTCGCGCCGTCCACCTGGAGTTGGCTGCTACACTGAGCGCCGACTCAGCCATATTAGCCTTGCGGCGCCTAATAGCGCGTCGCGGGCAACCAGCACATTTATACTCAGACCAGGGTACCAACTTCATCGGGGCTAACTCCGAGCTACGGTCAGCCCTGAAAGACTTCAACCACAGCCGCATGAAGGACGAGGCCACCAATCGTGGTATAGTGTGGCATTTCAATCCCCCTGCAGCACCACACATGGGTGGCTGTTGGGAACGTCTGGTGAGGTCAGTCAAGAATGCACTTCGAAGTACGCTAAAGGAACGAGCGCCTCGTGAGGAGGTTCTCTACACTCTTCTCACGGAGGCCGAAATGGTGATCAACAGTCGCCCCCTAAGCTACGTATACGATGACCACAATCAACCAGTGGTCCTGACACCCAATCATCTGCTCCTGGGCACCGCATCCGGGAGTACGCCGTTTGCACCCAGAGACTCCAAGGACATCGACTGCCGCAGGCAATGGCGGCAGGTCAACGCGCTCGCCGACATGTTCTGGCGGCGCTGGCTGCGGGAGTATCTTCCGACACTACAACGGCGTGAAAAGTGGGCAAATAACGTGCCAAATGTGCGTGTCAGTGATGTGGTAGTGATAGTAGACAATAACAAAGAACGAAGTGCGTGGACTAAAGGTATTATTCAAGCGGTGTACCACGGAAATGATGGGATCATCCGTGTAGTAGATGTGAAAACTGTAAATGGGGTCCTGCGTCGGCCCGTGGCTAAGATTGTTGTGCTTCCTACAGACCAGGATGTAATGCGGCTGAACCCTGTTACTGGGGGTGGAATGTAAAGGAAGCACAGCAACATTAGTATATAAGTTATATAAATTGAATGAGTATACATAAATAAATACATAACGGTCATCAGACCGAATAATAATGCTATGTAAAACCAGTATAGGCAAAGGAGAAGCTTAGCCACACCCCTAAAATGTAAACAAAAGCTCTGATTGGTCAACCGACGAAACCACATTTCATGTTTTGAGCAGGTTTCGACAGGTCCAAACCTGTCGGGAGCCATTTCGCCGGTTGACGCGTGCCATTAGTAATTGTGATTGGCATGGGTTTCGCTACAACCGCAACTTGTGCCTACGAGTAAAAGGATAAAAGGGGTGCCTTTTATAATTTTCCAGTTCAGAATCCTGTAAACTCTCAAAGCAGTACTTGCTTCTCGTCGCGTGTCTGCCAGTTATATCTTTTAAAGTGTTTTCGTGTAGTTCTCGATAATTAAGTGACTCTGATTTATACATGTACAAACTAAAAAGTCTGATCCAAATGGCGTAATTTTCTATGTGTGATAAATAAGTGATTACAAGTGATTTCTTTAGTTTAAAGTGTTGTTATTCATTGCAAAACCCCCGCCTACATTTAAAAACAGTGTTATTACCAACAACTAGTTTCACAAATAATATTCGCTAACATTTTCATTAACACTGCAAACGGTATATTTACCATGTTTACTGTTTGTTTTGAGTTCCCGATATTTCGGCGCTGTTGTAAGCACCAACATCACGGATAAACTGAAATTATTGCGGGTGGGTGTTTATGAGCGGACAAATCGATCTACCCTATTTCTTAAAATCGCTTTCAAAGTTTTGTCTCTATTCACCCCTGCGTTCCTATTCACCCCTTTTGACGGTAGGACCACTACGCAATATATGGCCCGTCCATCTCCACTTTAGTTGGTCTATCTTTAAAAGCACGTCAGTTACTCCAGTTTTCGATGTTTAAAAGTGTTCATTATCCTGTCCAAAAAAACAGGACAGCATAAGAGATCAAAAACATAGGTACTAAGTAAAAAAAACCCTTTTTATTATAGCTCTTCCTCTTTCGGAGACCTCTGGAAAATATCCAACTTTTTGCCTCTCATTAAAACCCAAATGAGGTGCTGAGTTGATTCCTGCGACCGTCTGATTGCAAGGGGCTGAGGTCGGAACTCGAATAATCACAATTAATTTTAGATATTACATAAGTTCTGCTAACGGATTCTGCAATCCTGAGCTAAAGGTGCAACCAGACTGGCTGACAATAATGGGTGTAAAAGTACCCAAACGAAGCCGAAAAGCTCTTGTTTTCAATGTTCTTTCCGTCATTTCGATATTTTAATTTTAATTTAAACTATACCAGGGAACCTTCTAATTACGGAGATTGGGGGTCAAAGTTTAAAATTTAACACAATTAAAAAAATAGTATAAGTTTTTAATGTTATAAGTTTACTATAAATAACTTCACGACCCCCGTACTAATCAATCAATCCATCCGCACAATGTTTTGAGTGCGTTACATTGGGTTTTGCCGTAAAAAGTGATTTTTCACCCCAAAAAAAAAGTAGTTTCCCAGCAATAATTTTTGCGTAAAGTTACTTAGTTTGATGTACATAGTGCTTGGATGACAGCTTCGTGTGGGTCCGTTTACACCCTGAATACCGCGAGGGCTGGATCAGTGTGGTTATCGATTGACGACAGCTATTTTCCTTCTTACGATGGTGCAGTGGAGTTCATTAAAGAGAGCAGCGACAATACAGCCAAATTGCTTTGACAGACCGCAGTAGCTCGACTGGTTTCTATGCACTCTATAACAAGGTGCTTATTCGTGTTCTTCGGTTGCGGTTCCCTTACGAAATTTACTTCAATAACGATAAGTCATCCTATTCGATAGTCAGTCACTCATCGATCGAACACGAATCGATAAGGAATATCGAATGTATTTTACTTGCAACTCAATTTTAAGATACAAAATGTTAGTAGGATTATATTTCTTGCGATTAAATTCACTGACTTACTTATAAGCCACTAATTTCTCCATAACGCATTATGCATTTCAGCTACTTTTTGCGCACTCACCTCCTCCCATTTCACGCTCAGCACAGCTAAAATATGACTTAAAATGACCACTGTGCTAGAACAGCAGTCTGTCTAATGACCAGTGAATTCAAATTATACTCGACGAAGTTACAATTGAAGCCAAAGTTCACAATTTATGCTAATCGAATACTTAATTGGTTTACTGTGAAATTCCAATATTTCTGATAGTCCCTTTGAGAGAGAATTTAAACGATTACCAATTCGGTATTTGTGGAGTAGGTAATTTATGTAGAGTACTTAGGGTATTATTTAGTATTTGGTTTTAACACTAAACTATAAGTAGAAGACCGGTTCAAATACCGAGTGAAAATAGGCACGCACACATAGACATTACGTACGGCGATCGCGTCGGGAGTGCGCTTACACTAGCTGTACGTGAAGGGTGTCTATGTGTGCTTGGAGAACTCAAACAAACGCTGGTCGTGAGTGCGCTTGCACTCGCTGTATGTGAAGCGTGTCTATGTGTGCTTGGAGAACTCAAACAAATGCGGTCGTGAGTGCGCTTGCACTCTCTGTATGTGAAGCGTGTCTATGTGGGCGTGGAGATTTCTACAAATGCCGGTCCTGAGTGCGCTTGCACTCGCTGTATGTGAACCGTGTCTATGTGTGCGTGGAGATTTCAATAAATGCCGGTCGTGAGTGCGCTTGCACTCACTGTATGTGAAGCGTGTCTATGTATGCGTGGAGATTTCTACAAATGCCGGTCGTGAGTGCGCTTGCACTCGCTGTATGTGAAGCGTGTCTATGTGTACGTGGAGATTTCTACAAATGCCGGTCGTGAGTGCGCTTGCACTTGCTGTATGTGAAGCGTATCTATGTGTGATTGTGTGCGTGGAAATTTCTACAACTGCCGGTCGTGGGTGCGCTTGCACTCGCTGTACGTGCACTGTGTCTGTGTGTGTGCGTTTTTGTTCGTTGTTAGAAGGCTACTTCTGTCCTTATCTATTTTGTGGCAATAATTAGTTCTCTATAGTGTAAGCCTTACACTATAAGGCAATGGTTTCCCTTCCCAAGTTCACTTCTTATTTTATTCATTTTGAAAGTAACTCTGTCTGTACGTTATCTTTTTACGCTTATCACCTGAACATAATATTCAAATGTTTGGCACACGAAAAGCCCATCATTGGGTTAAGGTAATAGGATACTTTGTATCCCGGTCAAATGTCCCGGTGGGATGATTTCCAACGCGGGGGAAGCCGTGATCGAAACCTAGTATCTATTTCATAAACCTAACATCCATTGTAATACCTATCGATTGTTCCGTCAAAAATTTAGATGTGGCAAAGCTGTTCTATGTTTGATTGAAGTAAGAAAAAAGTACAAAACTATAATAGTAATAAATATGTACCTACAAGTACAAAAGGGTTACAGGGCGTCCAAAAATTCGTCCGCATCGCTGTCAACAGGAAAAGTTGAAAGGATTTTATCATAACAGAAAGTTGAAAATTAGTTGCCAAGATAATAAAAAGAATTGATTAAAAATATATTTTTTTACAAAACCTTTATAAATACGAAAGTTACTTTGTCCGTCTGTTACCTACGTGTACACCACTGAACCGATCGTTATACAGGGCGAATTTATGAAGTGGGCGTGGATGGCCAAATACGAAAGTATGAGGAATAGCGAAAAATACTCAAAGGAGCCCGATTTTGACGAAAACTAAAACTGCATCATTAGATTTTAGGAAAATCAATATTCCTAACCAGGAAACGAGCCCGTTGATTTTGAAAAAAACCATAATGTATTTTTACACCATTCGATAGTGTTGATAGGGATCATATTGTGGGAAATAATGGCATGCGTCCACCCACACCCATTTAAAAATGAACTCTGTATATCGGATAGGTTGGCCCTTCGATGGGTGACCTGTGACCATCAAAACCACGTTAAGCCATGGGTCCCGGCTGTCATTAGCAGATATTTGACAGTCGTTACAGGTAGTCAGTGGCCCGAAAGTCTGACACTCAGTCTTACCAAAGCAGTATCGTATTACCCAGTACTAACTGGGTTGTGGAGGTCAGATAGGCAATCTCTCCATGTAAAATACTGGTATTAGACCCCGACATACATCGGAAACGGCTACGCATATAATATAATTAGCTAAGTTGGGACCTGGAGTAGGATATAGGTTACTCGCTCGGAGACAAAATCGCGGCCTGAAAATATTAACGTCAAAATATTCGGCCATTCAATAACTACTAAAATCGTAAATAAGCTAGAATATTGTTTAATTAATAAATATTTATATAGCTTGTAAATAAGTATTATAATTTAAATTTTGAACGCCAAAACGAAAAGGCTAGGTTTGTGTATTCAATGGAATTTGGTGACAAATAACAATTTATGTTTTCAAGTTGATTCATGAATAGTTAATCATGGAACCATCAATTCAGGACGTACCTTTAAAACTTTTTGAATAATTAGAAATTACCTAAGCTAAACTAAATTAGTCATTCCTAAAGGGTAGGAATTTTCAAAGCCACGATATTACGAGTATAATATACATTTGTACAATATTGTTTTTAATCAACTTTTCATTTTTAGAGAAAGTGTTGATATTATCGTGGAAATTTGCTACCTGCAGACATTCTCTTTCTTTGCACACGCGGAGAAGACCATGGCAATTCAAATTGAGATATGGCATTGACCAAGATGACGATTTTTAAAAGAAAAGTTTGAATCCTGTAGAATATTTCATTTTGTCGGAGATTCAGACAAAAATCTCACATTAAAACATCTTTTTTTTTTCAGATGGCAAATCATTATATGACCCCTCTCGCTCATGGTGGAGCGGAAGGGAGTTTCAGACCTTTACTGACTAAAACCCATTCACGTTCCTTCTTTTGTCCTTTGTGTTCCAGGGCCGCGGTATCTCTATCGAACAGTCCCGCAGTATTGACCCTTGCGGACCCCTCCGGTTTGCTGACATCTCTTTGAGGCGCGCGAAGAACACCAACGCGCCGTCGACACGGACATTAAAACATCCTAGACCCAGTGAAACTACGTTAGTCGTATAAATATTTCTTTGTACTAGTAACAAAACATCACGCCTGTAATCTCCGAAGGGTAAGGCAGAGGTGTACCCAATTACAGTACACCCATATTTCACCAGTTATGTTAAAGTACCATGTAATAGGGGGCGAGTCTATTGTCATCAACCGGGAACAAATCTAGACTCCGTGGCTGTTACTGAGAAAATTACCCAATAACAATGCCCGACCCGGGAATCGAACCCAGAACTTTATGCTTAGCAGTCGCGCTTGAGACCACTAGACTAACGAGGCAGTCACTAAATACCATTAATACCAATTGCATCCAAAAAACACCCTTATTGAAATTAAATAAAGGACACGATCAGTCAAACTGTTGCAATATAGAGAGACGAACTTCGGTTCTTTCGGTAGTAAGGAATTCAGTCGTTCAGAATCTGCATCAAACCAGAAACGAAATTATTATGAACTTAAGCCAGGAAGTAGGAGTTAATGAATATTCTTAATAGTAGTAAATATTGGAGCAATGGAAATGCTGGGCGGTATAAAGACAGACGCAAACAAAGACTATCTTCTGGATAGTTAGTTTTAAAATGAGGTGCAAATTGGAAGACTTCGCGATTTCATAATAGCATAAGCATAATCAGCCTATAATGTTCCCACAGCTGTGACACAGGTCTCCTCTCTATGAGAGGGAATAATCCGCCACGTGGGCGCAGTACGGGTTGGTAGATGCCACATGTCTTCGAATTGTTGGTTCTAGGGTATGGCGATTTCTTCACGTGTTTTCCTTCACCGTTTTGAGAGCAGTGGTGACGAAATAAATTACACAAAGTAATGCCTGCCTGGGTTCGAACCCAGAACTTACTGCTCGTAAGTTGGGGTCGCCACCACTGTGCCACTGCTGCTCTACCATTTCATAATTCTTGGGCAATATTATAGTTTGGCTTACTTTTCACAGAAACTTTCCAATACCCAAATAGGCTTTTGGTGATCACAGTTGATTTTTGTTTGATGTCTCTCTTGGTTGACTGGTCCTCATCACGACCTGCCTCGCCTTTTCCCAACTATGTTTGGGTCGGCTTCTAGTCTAACCGGACACAGATGAATAAAGTAATTAAGACTATATTTTTCTTGCACATGAGAGATGAAGCCATCACGACATTACTGGACAATGTTACCGAATAAAAGTAATGAAATATTTTATTATGCCTTTCCCCTTTAATAGTCATAGTCTGATGACGTTCAGCCTCATCATGCATAATGTAATTTTGTTTTTGCATTTAATAGGCTTGCGTTTGGCTGCAACCCGCCTGATGTGAAGCGATGACGCGGCCTAGTGTGCAGCACGCTTGCTTAAAAGAAATCGATTCACTTGAACTTTGAAGAGATCCAGATTATAATTTCCACGCTACATCTCATTCCTTGTACCACCCCCACTCCAACTGCTAGCCTAGCCCTCGGTTGTTTTCTAATTATACAAGTTGCTTCACTTGGCTGCGCACTTTTAAACTGCAGGCACCTTCCGGAAGCACCCTGGATATTCAGAGTAACACAACTTGAGACTCGCATTTGTTTTTTAATTAAGTCGAGTTTTTTAGTTAATGTTGTTCGGGTTGTAAGCAGGGATATAAATTTATGATTGTTATTTTGCAAGATGTAGCTGAGGCTAGTTCCCGTTTTCAGTAACATTAAAAGACACATATTATGGGTGTGAAAGTACCCTTAACAAAGCCGAAAGGCGCTTATTCTCCCCGTCACTGTCATAATTTTGTTGTTCTAATCTAGACCATACCTGGGCACCTTTGAGTTACGGAGATATTAAGGGTCAAAGTTTCAACTATTTTACAACTTTTTTTTTGTAAATACAAGTTTTGAATGTTATAACTTTACTAAAAATACCTCCACGACCCCCGTACTACTCAATGAACCCATCAGAACAATGTTTAGAGTACGGGTCGTGACGGGTCTGTTTACACCTTGTATGAAGGTTTTGATATTTTTTCACTGTTGGAAGTTTGTATTTTAGGCATTGAACTAAAACGATATTTTTCACTTTCTCAAATTTTTTAAATATTTTTTATATAGTATAAATTAGTACGTTACGCCGTTGGTCCCGGCTGTCCTTTGTAGATCTTTGGCAGTCGTAACAGGTAGTCAGTGCCCCAAAAAGTCTGACAACCAGTCTTAACAAGGAGTATAGTATAACCCAGTACTAACTGGATTGTGAAGGTCAGTTATGCAGTCGCTCCATGAATAATACTGGTATTCAGCTGCATCCGGTTAGACTGGAAGCCGACCCCAACAGAGTTGGGAAAAGGCGTGGCAGATGATGATATAGTATAAATAAATTAGAAACTTTGTTAGTGTTTAAAATTAGTTAATTTGGGTCTCATATAGAGGTAGTGAGAACTGGCAAATACTATTTAGCTTTATAAGCAGCGAAGTAACACAGGAAGCATTTTAAAATACGAATAGTAAACTTATGTAAAACTTAAGGTCCGTATAAACTCTTACAAAAGTTCACCGAACGTCTTGATGCTTTATATTGGTATTTCAAAACCATTATGATGCTTTACAATGTATAACGGTTGGATAATGGCCTATCAAAATGCTTTTGTAAAGCCTTTAGTTTTAGTGAAGCCAACCACAATGCAGCTGTACAGCTTTCAGCTGTTTTTAGTGTCTTAGGGTTTACAAAAGCATTGTTAAGCAGTAAGATAATGCCTATTGCCGCTTAATAGCATAAACCTGTACCATTATAATGCATCGTAAATCCAGTATACAGCTTTCAGCTATTTTTAGTGCCTTAGGGTTTACAATAGCATTTTAAGCAGTAAGATAATGCCTATTGCCGCTTAATAGCATAAACTTGTACCATTATAATGCACCGTAAATCCGTTATACAGCT
Source organism: Eurois occulta (assembly GCA_950022335.1). Classification (NCBI taxonomy): domain Eukaryota; kingdom Metazoa; phylum Arthropoda; class Insecta; order Lepidoptera; family Noctuidae; genus Eurois; species Eurois occulta. Next base: position 20,606,622 of record OX465480.1, on the reverse strand, counting down.
TTAGGTTGTTTTTAGTGCGCTTTGTTGTGTTATAGCACTTTTAAGTGCTAAGTAAAAGCCTAATACTGCTGAACAGCATAAACGTGAATCAATATAATGCTTGCATTTTTAAAGATCAACTGAGTGCTGTTGTGCGAGTAACAGCTCTTTAATCAAATACACGTGAGTTATTGTAATGCCTAAAGCTATATATATATTCACTTTACTGTATTCTTAAAACCATTTGTCGGCCATATTGGGGAAAAGCACATAAAATATAATATGTGTATACATCAACAAATAACAGCATTTTTTTATGGTGTGTTGCCTAACCGTGTGTAATGATTATGATAATTATGCTAATAACAAAATTAAGTTCTGATTATTCAAGTAATACAAATTCTGAAATGAGTTTTATTGTTTTGCTCAAGGATCCCCAAAATTACTTTAAAGCAATGGCACTATTTCAGTCTACATCAAGTCTATTGGTATATCGGTGAACCCTTAGAGAACTACTTTATAGCCAATGGCACTACGGTGGTTCATCAAAAGTCTTCTCTCTGGCCTCTAGCTTAACGATTGTTCACGTGTGACTATTTATACTGCTGACGGCATTAATTGGCCTTTATAAAGGTTCACCGGGCTATTGTAGACTCACGCCATTTTGAAAATATTTTATAACCAAAAAATATTATCATTCGAACCTATTTATAATAGCAATAGACCTTTATCATAATGATTTAGCTTAATTTAATACTGCCCAATCAATACTATTACGTTAATTATGCAAAATTCATTCTAGACTAGGAATAAAAAAATTGTTTTGATTATTTGATTCATATTTTTATATAACATTATCAAAATCAAAATCAAAGCATTTATTTCAAGTAGGCCCGTTACAGGCACTTTTGTCTGTCATTTTATATCAAAACTACAAAATATCGAAGGCGCGTGAAAATTTTCAATGAAACTTATATAGATATTTACAGTAAACTAGATTGCGTTTAAAATAGGCATGAAATAACAAAAGAGTCAAAAACTTAGCAAGTATTATAAATTTTATTTTAATGCAAATACAAGTATGGTGTCACTCAGTTTTGACGATCTTCGTCCATATTATATTGCTGAACAAAGTAGTGAAATTACAACGTTAATTGTATTATAACATTTGTGCTATGGTATTAGAGATGATTTTGCAATGATGATTTAAGTTCTACCTGTGAACACTTAAATAGCCTCAATCATACTTTTAGAACAATCTTATGCTAGTCTAATGCTTTTGTAATGTAATTAGCATCTTCATTATCAATAATATTGCTAGTATAATGTTTCTGTAATGCGATTGGCAACTTCATTGACCGTAATAATGCTTCTATAATGCGATTCGCAACTTATTTGGTCACAATAATGCTAATATAATGCGCCTGTAATGCAATTAAACAACTATTTGTGAACTTATTTATGATCTAAAGCCGTATAATTTGTGCCCAAATTAGCATTACAGTAGCCGTATAAACGTTTGTAATGCTATCATAGAACTAACTCAAAATGCGAAAACGATACAGAAATGCTGGAAGTCGGCCGATATAGTGCTTTGATGTGTTACTTGGGGTGGGTTCAAAATCTCTCCTACCAATTTTCAGTAGCGAAGGGTCAATTTTGTAAAATAGAAGTCGGAGTGCATATCTATAATATGATTATATTATTTGTCTATAGAATACTGACTGTGCCATTTTTCAAAGGGAAGCCGGTAGGAATCGAGTTGTATGGAAACTTCGCCACTGCTAATTTTATATTGGTAGTTCTTTCGAAGCTGAACTTAAAAAAACAGAACGTCAACCTTTGTCTTAATCTTGCTAAGAGGAAGGAAACTTCTTGAATACCTAGATACAATCGATAATTCAGGTTAGGTTTAGCGTAGTGATTAATTCTCGTTATTTCTGTAAGTTAATTAGGCTTTGAAATAGAGAATGAGAAACATAACCTTTTTCCCATAGCTCTAAAGACCATTACTGTCATTGTTGGGCTCAACAAAATACACTACTGTATGTAGTTCGAAACAATGCAGTCTATCAATTAAAAGTAATACAAGCTTCAATATAAAATATCAAAATCCAAAGTATACACAATGTAGTTAAAACCCGGCAACGTTTACATCCATTGATGTCAGTGGTAATGTTTTGGAAGTGAAGCTTTAGTGCCAGTCGTAAACGAAATCTGATGCGTTTTCGCACAGATGTGTGTTTGGTGAATATGTTCTTTATGCTATTAATATTATAAATGCGGAAGTTTGTGAGTATGGATGGATGGATGTTTGTTACTCTTTCACGCAAAAACTACTGACCGGATTTGGATGAAATTTGACACACAGATAGTTTATAACCTGGATAAACACATAGGATACTTTTTATCCCTTACTTACGCGGGTGAAGCCGCGGGCATGAGCTAGTTTTTAAATAAAATGTGCTGCGGTATTAGTTGAGCTTTTTGTTGGAAAAAAAATCGGGCGTGTACATGAAACCATTGTTCTTCTTCGGGAATCAATGACTTATTTTGTCCGCATGTCATTTTGTGGCATGTCCTGTGTTGGGGTTCCACACTCGCATGTTGTGTTCTTTGCCTAGATTTTAGTATGCAATGGTTCACGTGGAAGGACTAGTGGCTCTTCTTCAGGCCAAAAACGCAAAAGCTTGCACAGAGTCCTAACTTCCTAAAAAATGTGAATGTAAGTTTGTTTGTTTGTTTGTTACCTTTTCACGCCTAAACCACTGAACCGATCATCCTGAGATTTTGCAAATACGTTGTCAGACGTACAGAAACGGACATAGGGTACCTTTCATCCCGAAAAAGAGTACTATTCTCGAGGAAAACAACAATAACGTTCTTATGACAATAAATGGCGTTGCGTGTGAGTCTTTCGAATCATGATTGAATTATATTATTATAGAAACTCTAGTAGAATTTGACAATTAAACTCACACTGAGTTTAATTGTCAAATTCTAAATTAACGCGAGCGAAGCCGCGGGAGAAAGCTAGTCTAAGTTATATTTTCAATAAAAAAACTAAAGAAATCATTCTCTATAAAACTACAAAGTTGGCAGTACTCTCAAATGTTAACGCTCTTCGCAACACGGGAAATATTATGGAAATAGCTCCGTTTTACAGTGATCGTAAACTCATAGCGTGTATCAGTTTTATTATAAACGCTCTGGGAGTCTGGATTGGCTTTGAGAGACTTTGTTTCAATGTAAATATTGTTAAGTACAGACGCCAGCACAACAAGCTACTACAATCTGTCAAATTTATTTAATAGATTTTCAATTTTAACGCTAAAGCATTAGGTTCAAGGTTGATTGGGAATATTTGACAGTTTCAGGTAGTTTGATGTGCTGGTATCTGTATCAATGTATATTTGAATGTCTGGTTTAATATTTTGTTGCCAAGGTCTGGTTTGTGTTAACGAACTTTGTATTTGCAAGGCCATTTAGAAATGCCAAGTTGGTGTAGTGGTTGCAAGAGCGCCTGTTGTGTATGAGGTCCTGAGTTCGATTCCAGTCCAGTCCAGGTCGGGCAAAGTGTTACTGGATTTTTCATCAGATTTTTGATAAGGAATATCTCAGTAGCAGCCACGGAGTATGGATTTATCCCGGTTGAATGACTCGTTCCCTTTAAAATAGGACTTAGACACAACTGACAAAATTTGGGTGTACTATTAGGTAGGTACACCTCTGCCAACCCTTCAAGGATGACAAGCGTGGTGCTAGAAGAGCGATAACTCTTTTGTTACAGAGAACATTGAAATGTTTTATGTTTTCGAAGATAGTTAGTACGGGCACAAACTAGGAACGAGTAGCTTTTATGCATCTTGGACAGACAGTCTTATTTATAACTTGGTCTTAATACTCGTAGTACGGAGAAATCGAGGTCGCGACTCCGGATATGGGACAGGCCCCTACTTAAGTACATCCACTGAAGAAGCAGCCTATCTGCAAGCTATCTATATTGAAAAGGCTGAACCTTAACTTGCTGGCAATATAAACCACCATCAACAAGCTGTTCGTAATGTCGAAATAATCTTAACACAACTATTCATTCAACAATCTGGCACCATCCAACTACATATGTATGCATACCCATACTATTGGAACTCAGCGACATTCAACAGAATATCATTGGGATGAGACACGGCACAGAGCGAGCGCCTTGACCGGCGTACGCGCAGCTTGCCAAGTAGGCGAGGTCGCGGGCGCGTGGTTACGACCGACATTTGTGTTATACTTTAACACTTGATCGGAACACCACTCTGCGTTCCAAAACGGGTATAGTGAACGTTGGCAAGAAGGCTGAAAGGTTAACATGGGATTGGTTGAGTCACATCAACCGCATGCACGATGACCGCTGGGCAAACGTCTTCGCATGATGGTTGCTGAAAGACGGACGGCGGAGGCCGGTCAAAAAAGAGGTGCCGCGAGGGCTGGTTTGAGAAGGTGGGCTGAGAAAATTGATTTCTGACCACCTAGGTACAATCACTTCAAGAACATTAAGTTTTTCTAGAACGACTTCCAACAGGATTGTCTTCGGTTGCTTATATCTTTCTTAAATTATTATTAGTATTTCGGGAAATCGACTCTTCACGTGACCAGAGGGCGGGCCTATTTTTTGGCCAAAGAATCAGCATTGCCATCCAATATGGCAATGCTGCCAGCCTTCTGGGCACTTTTCCTGTTGACAGCAATGCGGACGAATTTTTGGACGCCCAAAACTTTGTAACCCATTTCTACTTGTTCATATTTATTACTATTAAAGTTTTGTAGTTTGTAAATAATAATTATAATAATCTTTGAAATAAATTATTTATCTATTTTTCAATCATTGTCATCGCCCCTTAGTTGCATACTTTATGCAATGATATCACTCGAGAAACTCAGGGCCGGGACAGAACAGGGTTTATTTATTAAAGAAAACGGGTTATTTCATACATAATTGAAAAATTATGCTAATATGAAGAAAATTATTGGCGTAGATCCCAAAAATAGACTATCGACGAAAAATGTTGCCAATATTAAAATTTATAGAAATACAAACTGTCATCCGTTTCTCCAAATATATTCTTTGATCATATTTCATTTGAAAATCAATGAACTAACATTTATACCTGATGAATTATGGAAGAAAGATTTATATTTTGACGATATATTTGGTTCAGTCGAGTTTATTTTGACAAATATTTCGATATAAGGGGAGCATTAGTAGCCGGGATGGGGCCGGGACATTTATCAAACTTACCCCTGTCCGGGGTGAATGTGGATAGCAATAGAGATTTAGGAAAGAGAATAAGAATAAGAATAAGAATCATTTATTTGTCAAACATGCGTTTACATACACTGATTAATCAGACATGCAAGGTATTGAGTAAATATATGTTGTGAGCGTCCATGTTTTGCCAATAACGGCGTACAAATTATAAAGGTATAAAAAAAGTTATTCTAAACATTTCAAAATACAAAAGAACTAAAATAATAATTGATGTCAAGATATTATAGTAGGTACATAAGTATTATTATAGTCAAATAGAAATTAAATTATGTCCAGAATATTATGCAGTCAAATAGAATCATTCAACAAACACACAGAGACTAAGTGGTTTTCCCAACTAATGCTGGAGTCGGCTTCCAGTCCTACCGGGTCCAGCTGAATACCAATGGAGCGACTGCTTACCTGATCTCCACGACCCAGTTAGTATTGGGTAATACGATACCCCTTGACAAGACGGGTCGTAAGACTTTCGGGCCATTGACTACTTGTAACGAATGTCAAAGATCTACAGATGACAGCCGGGATTAATGACTTAGCGTGCTTTCCGAGGTATACTTCACATCGTTTGTCTGTCTGCTAATTAATTTACTAGGCGTAGCAATTGAAAAAATTGTCGGGAACAGGCATGCCATAAAAACAAAATTGAAACACATATGGCTTACGTCAACCCACTTTTGGCCTTGTGGTGGAATACCAACCGGCCATTCTAAGGATCCCAAAGTGTAAGTGGACATGTGATGCGGAGGAATGAGGAAGTCCTGAGGGAAGTTTTGAGGACGAATATGGATGGTTAAAAGAGTAGAGGAAGACCAAAGAAACGGTGGATAGACTGTGTGAAGGATAATACGGAAAGGAGGTGACTGCTGAGATGACGAGTAATAGAGAAGTATGGAAGAAGAAGACATGCTGCACTGACCACAAATAAATTGGGATAAGGGCAGGAGAATGATTATATTGTACAACAACAACAACACAACACAACACAACAACAACAACAAAAACAACACACACACTACTACAACAACAACAAACACACAACAACAACAACAATACAATACAAAAATACGTAAACGTACAACGTACAACACAACGTACACGACGTAACGTATACAATACGTTGTTATTGTACAACTTTCTATTTGAATATTAACTGATACTGCTTTGCAAATTACTGAAAGTAATGGATGAGAGGGTTGACGCGTTCAAAATTATGAGGTAAAAATATAATTTTGAACGCTTTAAAGTCTTTAAAATACGCGTCAATTCTAACCTTCTCAGCTGAAGTAAAGGAAACCAGTCTCTATTGCCATCGCAACACGTAATAACTTCCACGCCTCACAAGCGATCTGTCTTACAACTCGACATTTCACTTCCCTAACCTATCTTTTTTCTTTTCTTTTTCTCCAAAGATATTATTGACTTTGCGATCCACTGGAGGTCACAGTTCCAAAGCCACTTAATAATAATACTTTTATCTTATTTATTTCGGCCAACCAAAGCTGGGGTCAGACAGAATTCGTAAAAAACTTATTCCGAAGTTCGTCCATAGTTTTATTAAGAATTGTTGGATCGAATTCGTGGGTTGATTTGTTCTGAAAAACTTGTGATAGTTTGGATATGGGTTCGGTCCATATTTTTGATTATTTTATGTTGCCACGGAAGACCTACACGCATGAATGATATTTTCAGATTTGGCAAGTCAAAATTGTATGTGTGGCTGTAGAAAATTAAATGTTTTCATCTCATGGTGGCATTTCGAATCTCAACTTAATATAAAAAATTAAATTCAATCACAACAAAGACAAACAGTTTATAAATTTCATCACGACCTCTGCATCAAAACTGTTCTATAAGAAATCTCTGAAAGTGCAAAAAGCCGATCACAACATGTTGGCAGTTAAACTAATAAACACCCGTTTGGGTGTTTATTAGTTTAACTGCCACTCGTAACTGTCGCTCGTAGGCTGAAATGAAGGATTCAACAAGACCTTATCTAAGGAGGCAGTAAGATAATAGGAGCAGTCACTGGACGAACTTCGTGCAAGAGCATTAACTTTAATATCCTACACATATTGTTGAATATCTGAAGAATTTGATAGATTGCAATAAAAAACAACATAAAAAAACACAGAACAGACAAACACTTACTAAAACGAAGATAAGCTCTTTGGCAAAAAATTCCATCTCAGGAAGTTAAAGTAAGTCTAAATTTTAAGAAATTGAATTTGCCATCTATTTTATATTCCATTCCATCCATTTATATTTGCCACCTTCCATCTTGCACCGCATGCCCTATCACCTGAGCGATTAATGATCTGCTACCACATCAGTGAGCGGGGTTAGCGTGGTTGAGTTCTGGGCTAAACATAACATTTGAACTTTTTGCCATTGACGATTAATAAGAAGAAGGAATGGAATGGAAGATGAAAATTTTTGCCAATGAGAAATCTAATGGGTACACAGCTGCTAGTAAGACTTCAAAATGTATTCATAGCGATTTCCTAGACAGCTTCTATATTGAGATTTTAGTATACTGTAGCTATTTTCTAGACGGCTTCAGACGTCCCAAATAGCGAAGTGGCGCTTAGCATTCCACTGTAAAGGTCGTCAGTTCAATCTAGTTATAGAATACTGATTCACTATTTATTTAGAGTTTTGATATTATGTGTAATAGTTTTATTTTAGCTATGGGATTGATCAGAAACTTTTGTAGCTTCCTTTTCAGCAGTTAATACATAATTCCTTACTTATTTTGTCATGTTTTCTTATTTAGGTATTATTTCCTTATTTATTAAAATTATGATTTTTTTTTTTGCGGTGTATTTCTGAAGATTATATATCTGTCATTTGTACCATCTTTGACAGTCGTTACAGGCAGTCAGTGGCCCAAAAGTCTGACAACCAGTCTTATCAAATGGTATCGTATTACCCAGTACTAACTAGGTTGTGGAGGTCAGATAGACAGTCGCTCCATGTAAAATACTGGTATTCAGCTGTATCCGGTTGGACTGGAAGCCGATCCCAACATAGTTGGGAAATGGCTAGGCAGATGATGAACTGCCTACCTAGCGTCCTGGACAGGCCTTTTAAATTATATGGTTTCGTTTCTTTTTGCTCTTCAAAATCAAAACAAAACAAAAAACATTTTATGATTAGTATGTAAATGAATGGAAACACGACAAAGGCTCTTTTCATCAGTAGAATTGTAGGATGTCACATTATGGCATTTTCCTTGGCCCATTTGTTGTGAAGGAAAATAATCATGTTTTCTATTAAGAGGGTAGGTATTTTTGTCATCTGCTTGTACGTTTTCAAGGCCAAGATGGGATGAGTTCTAAACAATATAATGATTAACAAACAATGACAGAGACATGCCTAGTACGCACGGCCGCGACCACCAACCAAGCTATACATAACCAGTGAAAGCTTATCTCTCATTGTACGGAAAGGCTGTACAAAGCGAGGACAAGTTATACTGGATATGTATAGGTTGATGTGTCGCCGTGAGTACACTCGCATTTCGCGAGTTATGTTATGTTTTGTTGTTGTATAATTAGCAGAGATCTGAATAGGTACAGTTTATTTGCCTTAAGTTCAAGGAAGTAAGTACCATATGGATAATATCATTCTCCTATATATCCCAAATTATTTGGGGTTGGCACAGCATGTCTTCTTCTTCCATACTTCTCTATTACCCGTCATCTCGGCAATCACCACCTTTCTAGCCATCTTATCCTTCACACAGTCCATCCATCGTTTCTTTGGTATTCCTCTACTCATATACCCATCCACATTCATACTCAAAACTTTCCCCACTACATTTTCCTCATTCCTCCGCATCACATGTCTATACCACGATAATCAATTACCACACAAACCGGCACCACTTTCGGACTTCCTCTTATGTACTCATTCCTTATTTTATCCATTCGCGCTAGGTACCTATCATTCTCATCCGAGCCACATGGAATTTTCTTTCATTAATATTGCCTCCCTCTAGTTTAATATCTTTATTTTGGAAATTAACAATCGTTCCGGAATTTTATACTAAGGTAATATCCACATGTTACATACTTCTTTTTCTTATTACATCTCTTTACAGCTTCATATAAGAAACGCAGAAATTCACCCATTTTTAGGGTTCCGTACCCAAAGGGTAAAACGGGACCCTATTACTAAGACTTCGCTGTCTGTCTGTCTGTCTCCAGGCTGTATCTCATAAACCGTGATAGCTAGAAAGCTGAAATTTTCACAAATGATGTATTACTATTGCCGCTATAACAACAAATACTAAAAATTAAAAAAAATATATTAAAGGGGGGCTCCCATACAACAGATATGATTTTTTTGCCGTTTTTATAGATAATGGGTACGGAAACCTTCGTGCGCGAGTCCGACTCGCACTTGGCCGGTTTTTTTTTCCTAGCGTACTCTGTCCCACTGTTGGGCAAAGGCCTAACCCACTCCTTCCAGTTCTCGCTTTCATTATTCTTATTTTTTGCTTTATAAAAAGTCCCATTAAAATAGATGGACAAATTTTAACACAACGTTCAGTACGTCTAACCAAAGGTATCCAAGCAAAAAGAACACTGATTAAAGTGATTTTGTTTTGACCTAAAATAATAAATTGCCGGCACTCTAGACGTCCAACCACATCAACAAAACGGTCAAAAGAATATCACTTTCACATTAGTGTTTTTTTTGCTTGGATATCTTTGGTTAAACGTACTGAACGCTGTGTTAAAATTTGTCCATCTATACATAAAATTATACCTGTTATATCTACACACAAAACTACTTCTGCACCACAAAATCCAGTCGAAATCGGCCAAAATGTTCCCACAAGCAGGTCCTCACTCGGTAGACAGCCTACCTCGCCATTATTCACCAGAATTAATGACCTATGGGTCCGGGTGCCATTCAGCAGGACCTTGCATTATACGTGCGAAAGGGCTCTGTTTACAGAGAGGGCTATTTTAAATGGATCCCGTTTTTAGGGTTCCTTAAGCTTAGGTTGAAAACGGGGAAGAGTGTAAGAGTATAGTAGTAGTATAAGAGTATTTAAGCTTGCTTACAAGGCTGTATCTTTATAACCGTAAGAGGTATATAGGATATATAGGTATTGTATGCGTTACACATAATATTATATTGTGTGTATTAGTTTAGTTCATAAAATAAGTAAGTTTAAGTTTTTAAATTTACTGATTGTGCACGTAGGTTATCCTCTACTGCTAATCTCGCAATCGAAGTAAGGTTTGCTGTAAGAAAACCCAATTTTGGGTTAAGCTCGCCGTTGTACATAAGCTATATATTGTAATGTTGTGTGTATATCTTTTAATTTTGTGTGCAATAAAGAATAAGAATAAGAATAAGAATAAGGTAAGAAGTTGAAAACACATAACATATGGCTATACATAACATAACACAACATCACGCCTTTAAGTCCCGAAGGGCTAGGCAGAGGTGTACCTAATAGTACATTCACATTTTGCTAGTTATGTTTAAGTCCAATGTAATAGGGAGCGAGCCTATTGTTATTATTGTATATGGCTATTAAGGCGTTATAACGGAAAATTATACTTACTTATATAACTAACCCACTTATAAATATTCCCAATGGACAAAGCCCGTCTCCTGTAGAAAAGATTGGACCAGCGGTATATAAGTGCTGGTACCTTTGTACGGAACCCTCAGCTCATGAGTCAAATTTACATTTAGCCGTTTTTTCAAGATCTATGAATAAGTTAAGGGGTAGTTTTGTTGGATTGATTAAGAAGGGGTTGAATCCTGGACAGGGGGTGAAAGTCAGGGTTACGAGCATTTTGTAAATAAATCATGGTTTCGAAAGCAGGTTGAATTGGTAAAATTGAATGATTTTTGGGCTATGTAGATGCAGTCTAACTTTATTTGAACATTTTGAGACGAAGACATAAGAACGTTCACATAAGAGTAGAAGAAGCTCGAAGAAACTATGCATGGACTGTGTGAAGAATTATATGACACGAAAAGTTGTGTCTGATGAGATGACGAGTAATAGAGAAGTATGGAGGAAGAAGACATGCTGCACCGATCTAAATTAATTGGGACAAGGGCAAGAGAACATTGACGATTTTTATTTTCTTAAATAACTTAATTAATTTTCAACGAAATAGTTTCATATCAGAATATACTATTCCTCTGGCCGTATTTTCACGGTGAAACTATGATAGTTTTATTGAAGAAAATTTGTTTTAAGTTCACTCTTTAAAAGTTGACGTTAGTATGTGCCATGTAAGAGGATAATAGAATTTAATTATAAGAAAATAGCCCGATGTCTATACAGGTACCCTTAACGAAGCCGTCAACCAAGCATTATATACATCAAACTAAGTAACTTTACGCAAAAATTATTGCTGGGAAACGGCTTCTTTTTTTGGGGTGAAGTCACGTTTTACGGCAGGACTCAATGTAACGCACTCAAAACATTGTGCTGATGGATGAATTGAATAGTACGGGGGTCGTGGAGGTGTTTAAAGTTAAAAATCTTATATTAAAAGTAGGTGTTTAAAAAACTTTTGAAAAAGTTGGTACTTTGACCCCAATATCTCTATAACTAGAAAGTTCCCAGGTATGACGTAGAACAAAAAAAATGATCGCAATCACGGGGAGAACAAGTGCCTTTCGGCTTCATTAAAGGTCCTGTTACACCCTTTATTCAGGATTAGCTGGTAGCCACAGTTTTTCTTATCTTAAAAGAAATATGTTTTTCCTTATCTATTTAAGAATTTTAACTCTCTTTGCTTTGTACATTTTGTTGTATGTATGTATAAATGTAGTTATTATTACGAGTATATTTTAGTCTTTATAATTTTCTGTACTATTGCACCTACTGTTTTGTCTCTGCATCACCCAAAGGTAGACTGGTAGAAAATGCTCAAGGCATTAAGTCCGCCTTTGTACATTATGTGCGTAGTTTTAATAAAAATATATATATATATATATTTCATGTTTCCTGGTTAAAGTATTTTATTATCTCTCATTTCATTTTTTTCGGCTGTTTCCTCTCAGAGTATTCAGATGAGTATCACCGGCCCCATCTAGTTTTAAAACATAACATGATGTAACGTGTAAAAGTGTTTTTTAAAACTAATTTACAGAAATTTACAGGATTTATGAGTTTGAATCTGCTATTATCGAGTACTAAATATCTCCACAAACTTTTACTTTATCATTATCACAATAGGATATTAATAATAATACAGACACAATCTGCAGAACCCATCTCTACCGCAGACAACATAAGCTTTATAATGTATTCGCTTACCCCTCGTATTTAGCTTACCCCTGTTTTCAGTTTCAATCGGACCTGACCTTAACAGGGTACGTGCGAGGGTCAAGGTTGTCCCGATACAAAACATTTATAGGAACGAACCTTTTCAAGCTCCTGGGAAAACAGACATCGCAAGGAAATGAATGAAGGAAAACAAAGGAATGTATTCACAGTAGGTAGTTTTACATTTCTAAATCCACAAATAGAATTGGGGTTGAATATTGATTATTTTAAGTCCTTACATAATTATATGGAAGGAGGAGATCGTGGCTAAATAATAACAGCTGCACGGATCGATCTGCAGGTTAAGCGCATGCCTAGGTTGGTCTAGATTGCCAACTCACAATTGAGGACCGGCACTAGCTGGGGGTCGTGGAAGGCGCACCAGTTTCCATGATCCCCGATACTTGCAGTATGGAAAGAGGGAGAGCCCTTATCCCACTCGTGGGATATCATCTTTATGCACTGATTATGAATTAGAAGTCGTAATTTTTTTTATTTTTTTTTATTACAAAATGGGCCTGTTCCTTACCTCGATCACGCCTGGTGGAAAGCGATGGATGAGGTCTATGATGAAACGAGCGTGCCCAGAAGATTACTATTAGGTTCCTTGTTTTTATTTTAGTTTTTGTGATAGTATTTTAGACGTTATTTTATTTGTATAATAATATGTGTATTAGTATCTATACAAGGTGCAATTTTACATCGTCGTCAAATTTCAGTAGGTTGTTATAAACGACATAAATAAATCAATTGAAATTATTATACTGTTTTCAAAATTAAACAACTAAAAAAATCAGCGTATACTACTAAAATTATTGTCTGATACCTCCTGATTTTTTTTCGTTACAAAACAGAAAAAAAAACCTAACCATTTTATAATTAATTCGGGTCCAGAATCATTATATCATAGTTACCTCCTTGAATTTGGCGAGAATGAAAACGACAACCTGTATAAATAGATTAGTAAATTTTAGAAAACAAGTGCTCTGGCTGGGGGCCTTAAAGTAATTTTTTGCCACCACAGGATAGCCCGGTTAAGCAGCTACAACCTTCTAGAGTCGTTGCACTTCGAGAGGTAATTAAAAAAACCGGCCAAGTGCGAGTCGGACTCGCGCACGAAGGGTTCCGTACCATTATCTATAAAAACGGCAAAAAAATCATATCTGTTGCATGCGAGCCCCCCTCAATATATTTTTTTTAATTTTTAGTATTTGTTGTTATAGCGGCAATAGTAATACATCATTTTGTGAAAATTTCAGCTTTCTAGCTATCACGGTTTATGAGATACAGCCTGGAGACAGACAGACAGCGGAGTCTTAGTAATAGGGTCCCGTTTTACCCTTTGGGTACGGAACCCTAAAAAACAAGTACATAGTTATTTCTTCATATTATTTTGTATCTTATCACAATGTTGTCATATTTAACCCAAAGGTTGACTGGTAGAGAATGCCTTGTGGCATTGAGTCCGCCTATGTACCACTATTGTAAATGAAGTTTAAATAAATAAAAAAATATGCTAAAGACGAGTTCGATGGGAAAATTTGTGTCCGACACTAAATGTATAGAGTTACCTAAGGCAAAAATAAACATACGTAGGTACGTTTTTAAGTTCGCGGAATGGGGGGGAGGGGATAACAATAGGTCATTATCGGGATGGCCACAACTTCAGCCACTCAATATTAGTATAAATACCAGGTTTTATCTTAATTGGATCATGAGTCTTTGAACTATCGTCAAGCAAACAACTCAATCGGGAAGAAAGTGTGAATTATGGAAAAAATCGAGTACCGTGCCGTAATAAAGTTCCTTACCAAGCAAGGAAAGCCAGTTCAAAATATACTGGAAGAGATGGAATCCGTTTACGGGGACTCTTGCCCGGGTAAAACCATGGTTTACAAGTGGCACAGTCTCTTTAAACAAGGCAGGACCTCACTTGAAGACGACCCACGGCCCGGACGGTCGATCGAGGTGACTACTCCGGAAATCATTAAAAAAGTCGAAAAAATAATATTGGAAGATGCCAGACTAAAGAAGAAACAGCTTGCAGAAATGGTTGGAGTATCGGATACGACAATTTTCAAAATTCTACATGATCATCTTGGCATGACAAAGGTCTGTGCAAGATGGGTGCCAAGAATGCTCACGCCGCCTCAAAAACAACACCGCGTGGAGTGTTCTCGCACGTTTTTGGACCTCTGTAACGAAGATAAGGATGGACTATTAAGTCGAATTGTTACTGGAGATGAAACTTGGGTTCATCATTATGAACCTGAGTCGAAACAGGACTCTATGCAGTGGCACAAAAAAGGCACACCACCACCCAAGAAGTTTAAAGTGTCACAATCGGCTGGAAAAATCATGGCAACAGTGTTTTGGGATTCAGAAGGGATCCTGCTGACCGATTATAAAGATAAAGGCGTTTCTATAACCGGAGAATACTATGCTTCTATCCTCGAGAGGTTGAAAGAAAGCATTAAAGAAAAAAGGAGGGGTAAATTGACCAAAGGTGTCCTTCTTCTTCACGACAACGCGCCTGTTCACAAGAGCCGTGTTGCGTTGGCTGCCCTGCATAAGGTGGGCTTCGATATTTTGGACCATCCACCCTAGAGCCCAGATCTGGCTCCCAGTGATTATTACCTCTTCCCAAAACTGAAAAAAGAACTTCGTGGGAAGAAATTTTCAACTGATGAAGAAGTGAAGGACGCGGTTTCAGCTTACTTTTCGGACAAAGACAAAACATTTTTTTATGAAGGTATACATAAGCTAATTGAAAGATCTGAAAAGTGTATAAGTCTAGCAGGTGAATATATTGAAAAAGAAAAATAATTTAGTATTTTTATTTTCACTTCTCACCCTCCATTCCGCGAACTTAAAAACGCCCCCTCGTACAATATTAAAATAAAAATAAATGAATTATGTTTTATTTCAGGCAAAATACCCATAGACAACAAAAAAACAAATAATTAAAAAAATTAAAAAACACGCCTGCCATATCAAAAAGTGAACTAAAAAATTAAAAACAAGTTACATGATTTTAGTATTGAATGGCCAAAAGGTAGGTACTAAATAGATTATATTATTTACTGTGCAATTAAAATGCCATTGTGCCCAAAAAAGGAAAACTGAAAACCAAACTTTTCATCGAAGTCGGGGGACCTGTTAAGAACTATTCCAAGGAACCGTCCCCCGACTGCAATGAAAAGTTTGGTTTTCAGTTTTCCTTTTTTGGGCACAATGGCATTTTAATTGCACAGTAAATAATATAATCTATTTAGTACCTACCTTTTGGCCATTCAATACTAAAATCATGTAACTTGTTTTTAATTTTTTAGTTCACTTTTTGATATGGCAGGCGTGTTTTTTAATTTTTTTAATTATTTGTTTTTATTTTAATCCTTTTAGTGATAAAACAATATTTTTCAAACGCACAATGTGCCACAAAAGGTAAACTTATTTTTTTAGGAAATCAATATCACGCAAAATATAACTTACTGGCATATGCCCGCGGCTTCGCCCACGTGGAGTTCGGGAATTGCCCACTGGATCTTACTTCTGGGATAATAAGTAATCTATGTGCTATACCAGACTATAATCTATCTCTGTGCCAAGTTTCATCAAAATCTGTTCAGCCGTTCTGGCGCGATTGAGTAACAAACATCTATTCATCCAAACTTTCGCATTTATAATAGTTTATTATTTAAGATACATGTATTGAGTAGTTTTTACTTTTAAAGTTGAATAGGTAATAAAGAATAGTTAGTGTAAGTATTTAATTTTATTTGAATAATGCAGACACACTCGCGTTTTTTTACATGTACTTACTTATTACTTGCAAATATTAGTTCATAGTAATCAATTATATTACAGTGAAATATTGATATCTTTTTTTTGGGATAAGAAATTATCAAATGCCCGCTCTGGGCGGAGCGGAAGGGAGTGTCAGACTTTTACTGACTAAAACCCATCCATGTTCCTTCTTTTGCCCTTTGTGTTCCAGGGCCGCGGTATCTCTTTCGAACAGTCCCGCAGCCTTGGTAGGCATCGGCCCTTGCGGGCCTCTCCTGTTTGCTGACATCTTTTTAAGCCGCGCGTGGAACACCAACGCGCCGTCGATACGGCCTGTCGTCATAAGACGGGCAGACGGCGAGCTAGCCTATTACTCACCGTCCACAGTTCCGCGCCTACTGTGGCCGAGAGCCATCACGTGGCCCCTGACGCCTTGGGCGTCTCCCGCGGCGGCTGGGACGTGAGGTTCTATCCCTCTCACGTTCCGCCACCTCCTTCGCTAGCATGACTGCTTCGCAGAAAGAAGTGACGGCTTCCGATTCCCTCTCGCCCCGGACCATGGCTTGAACCAAGGCCGGACGCGAGAGGTCGCCGCCGCCAATTGCCGCTACGAGGACACGGCGGCGGTGCTCCGCCCAAGCGGAGCAGACCTCCAAGGCGTGCTCCACATGTTATGTTTGACATGTATTTGATTTTCTCTTAAGTCACTTGACGTAAATAAACTGGGATCAAGAGAATATTTGTTTTATTAGGTTATGGGAAATTGTTACAAATAACTCTTTTCTAACGAATATTGTTCATTTTTGGGATCAGTTTTACAATTGAATTTGTGTTTCGCAAATATGAGTGCTCAAAAATTGGAGCGCTTTAATATTGAGAAGCTACGCGGACTTGACAATTGGCTGGTATGGAAATTCGATATAAACCTGCAACTTACTATGCACAAGCTGCAAGATATTGTGAAAGGCGTCGAGACTCTTCCTGTACCACCTAGAAAAGAAGCGCCGGCTGACGAAATAGCGAGTTATAAAAGTAAACTTACCCAATATGAAGATCGTGACGCATTACTCCAGTGTATTGTCGGCTGTAGCGTCTCCACAGAACCTAAACGTCATATACTCACTGCTAGATCCGGTAAGGAGATGTGGGATATACTTCACTCGGTATACGAGCAGAAGAATGACAGACGACTAGATTTGTTGTATTGTCAGTTGTTCACCTACACGAAAGATGAAACTGACGACATTGCCACGCACGTGTCTAAGCTGCAGGCATTATGGCAACAACTCAACGACGAATTAAAGGAAGAAGGATCTCTCCCTCAATCATTGTTAATGAACAGGATACTTAACACGTTACCGTCAACATATCTTGAGTTCAAGAATGCTTGGGAGTCCGTGCCTAAGGAGAATAGAAGTATTTCTACTCTAATGGAGCGTCTGCGTCTTCACGAACAGCGCCTCGAAGACCTGGGTACCAACCCTTCCCCTTCCTCGTCAACGTCTGATAACGCTCTTTTGTTGAACAAAAAGAAAGTCAAATGTTCACATTGCAACAAGATTGGACATACTAACAAACAATGCTTCGTCCTCAAGAAATTGAAAAAACGAAACAAGAGTAACGAAACTGTTCAAGATGATGGTGACGCATTCCTATCTCGACTTGATGACTCAAACTCAAACTTTATAGTCGATTCTGGTGCATCTCATCACGTCACGTCTAGCGCCAATTGGTTCAGAAGCTACTCACCTTTCGACAAACCAAGAGCTTTGCGACTTGGAGATGATCGGGCTATGTATGCATACGGCCAAGGAATTATAGACGTTGAAATGTCTGTACAAGGCAAATGGAAACGTGCTCATCTAAACAATGTTTGGTATGTACCTCAAGCTGGACAAAATCTATTCTCAGCTGGTTCAGCCTTGGACCATGGCTATATAGAGATAGCTGACAAGGACAAGCGTGTCTTCAAAGATAAAAGCGGCCAAGTTAAAGCTGTCAGTATCAGAGATGGTAATCTATATAGACTTTTGATGAGAGTAATAACTGACAATGCTTGTGTTGTCAAAGAAGGAACAAGCCTGCAAATTTGGCATGAACGACTTTGTCACCAAAACAAAAGACATGTTAAGGACATCCTTACACGCAACGGTATTAAGTTTTCACCAGATCAATCTGACTGTGATGGCTGTGTATACGGAAAAATGACCAGATTGTCATTCGGTACTAGGCAACATCGTGGCACAAAACCCGGCGATCAAATAAATGCGGATGTTTGTGGCCCTATGTCAGAATTATCACTTGGCGGAAGAAGATACTTCGTTGTATTTAAAGATGACTACACAAGATTTAGGAAAGTTTACTTCTTAAAGCAAAAATCCGAAGTAGCCAGTGTACTACCTAAATTTCTTGCTGAAATTAAAACGGCTGGTCACGTTGTTAAGGAATTACTCACAGATGGCGGAAAAGAGTTCAACAATGCCGAAGTACATCGTATGACAGAAGCAGTTGGCTTATACCACCGTCTGAGTATGCCGTACACTCCAGAACAGAACGGCGCGGCTGAAAGAGAGAACAGGATTCTGGTTGAGGCAGCGAGAAGCATGCTATACAATAAAGACCTGCCTAAGAAGCTGTGGGCCGAAGCTATTAATACTGCGAGCTATGTACTTAACAGAACTGGACCGACACAGATCGAAGGGAAGACACCATACGAGCTTTGGTACAATAAGCAACCTCATATTGACCACTTACGTATTTTTGGCACAGAATGCTTCGTACATATTCCAAGCCAGAAACGTAAGAAGCTCGACAAGAAGGCTATAAAAGGATATTTGGTTGGATATTGCGGAGATAAGGACGGCTATCGTATCTGGATACCTGAGAAGAATGACGTTATCATCTCAAGAGATGTACTGTTTAGATCTGAGACAGTTTCTTCTGACTTCTGTAAGCTTCCATACATATCTGGTGAGCGTGAAGATCACGAAACAACCGAGGTCATTATTACAGATAACGATTCTTCTCTTAAGGAAAATCAAGATGAAGCTGGACCATCCAACACAGCTGAAGATCAAATCCCTCCTGATCTTGATGAAGCGGCATCACATCATTATAATCTAAGAGATCGACAATTGCTTCAAAGCTCCAGATCGAACTGTTGCATCTGTCTCTCTGAAGATGAACCTCAGACTTACAAACAAGCAATGAAGTCAGAGAATCATGAAGAATGGAGTACTGCCATGGAAGAGGAGTTGAATTCTCTTAAAGAAAATAACACGTGGATTCTGGTAAATTTACCTGAAAATAGAGAAGCCCTTAGCAACAAATGGGTTTACAAGATCAAAAAGAAGGTTGATGGTTCTATCGAACGTTTTAAAGCTCGACTCGTCATCAGAGGATTCAGTCAAGAGCACGGTATCGATTACCACGAAACTTTCAGCCCTGTTGTTCGCTGGGATACAATCCGCGCTATGTTGAGCGAAGCAGCTATTAGAAAAATGCACATGACCCAATTCGATGTGAAGACTGCCTTTTTATACGGCGACATCGACGAGGTTATTTATATGAAGCAACCTGTGGGATATGATGACGGATCAGGCCGAGTATGCAAGCTCATCAAAAGTCTGTACGGCTTGAAACAGGCGCCTCGGTGCTGGAACAAGAAGTTCTGTTCCTTTTTGCTGAAATATAAATTAAAGCAAAGTGACTCGGATCCATGCTTGTTCATAAGTCAAGACCGGCAGCTGATCATCATGATCTATGTTGATGACGGATTGATCTTATCACCAAATAAGACACTTGTGGAAGAATTCCTTAGTGCTCTGACCACAGAATTTCAAGTTCGCACTTCTGAAGTTGGTTGTTATCTTGGTTTGCAGATAAATCAACAAAACGATGGGTCGATTTTTATTAACCAAGAAGCCTACATAAAAACAATTTTAAAAAGTTATGATATGTGCGATGCGAACTCTGTACTTACTCCGATAGACAAAAGTCAGTTGACAGACAACAGTAATTTCGACACTGACACGAATGTCAATAATTTTCATTACAGAGAATTAGTCGGAAAATTACTTTATTTATCTATTGTAAGTAGACCCGACATATGTTTTGCTATAAATGTTTTGTCAAAACATGTTGAGAAACCCGACAAACGCCATTATGCGATAGCTAAGCGAGTATTGAGATATTTGAAGGGCACTCAAAGCCTTGGTATTTTATACAAGGGTTTGTCAGGTGAAGAAAATACCTTCGTTGCGTACAGCGATGCAGATTACGCCGGAGATATTGAGACGAGAAGGTCGACTTCTGGCTACGCGTGTCTCGCCGCAGGGGGAGCAGTGTCATGGTCTTCCAAAACTCAAAGATGCGTGAGTCTCTCGACCACTGAATCGGAATTTGTGGCGGCCAGCCTCGCAGCACAGACGGTTATATGGCTCAGTCGTCTCTACAGGGAAGTTCGAGGATACGACGTTATACCGACGGTTTATGTAGATAACCAAAGTGCTATCAAGCTTGTCAAGAATCCAGTGTTTCATTTTAAGACAAAGCATATAGACACGCGGTATAAGTTCTTGCAAGAGTTGCATCAGGAGAAGAAGGTTAATGTCCTCTACGTGCCTTCGCAAGACCAGGTAGCGGATACCTTTACGAAAGCCTTGCCGAAGGAAAGCTTTCTAAGAACGCGAACCTCACTAGGATTGGTGAGTAAGCCTGATCTGATCTGATGTAGGGGGAGTGTTGAACTGGCCATCAGAATGTTATGTTTGACATGTATTTGATTTTCTCTTAAGTCACTTGACGTAAATAAACTGGGATCAAGAGAATATTTGTTTTATTAGTTCCGCCACCTCCTTCGCTAGCATGACTGCTTCGCAGAAAGAAGTGACGGCTTCCGATTCCCTCTCGCCCCGGACCATGGCTTGAACCAAGGCCGGACGCGAGAGGTCGCCGCCGCCAATTGCCGCTACGAGGACACGGCGGCGGTGCTCCGCCCAAGCGGAGCAGACCTCCAAGGCGTGCTCCACCGTGTCCTCCGGGCGATCCTCACAATGATAACACCCGTGCGTTTCCGCCCGATTCGGTGCAGGTAACTCCCGAAACAACCGTGTCCGGTGAGGACCTGCGTCAGGCGGAAGGTGAGGGCGCCGTGGCGCCTCTCTAGCCGCTCCTCAAAGAGGTGACTTATCCACTATTGTGGCGTGCCCCGCACGGGGTTGCGACTGTCGCTCTCTTCATCTCGCCATGACATTGCTCCGTAGGTCTGTCCGCTGAGCGACAATTTGCCACGGCAGCGGAATTCCCCCCAGCGTAGTGCCTCCGCGCGCCACTTGTGCAGGCGCGCGAGAACTATCGCCTATAGATCCCATGGCGGCAATCCGGCAAGGAGGCTCGCCGCCTCGCCGGAGATCGTGCGGTACCCACGGACCAGCCTTACGGTTCCCACCTTTTGGGGCGCGTTCAGGTAGTGGGCGGCTCGCCGCCTCAAGGAACGCGCCCATACCGGGGCCCCATAAAGGGCCATGAACCGCACGACCCCCGCGTAGAGCCTCCGGCAGGAGGCGTTTGAACCCCTCAGGTTGGGCAAGAGCCGCTTGAAGGCAGCAAATATTGATACCTTGGTTTGAGATTGGACACCGGTGACGACAATCAAATGATTTATTAGGAATCTACTTATAGACGATACTTTTACGTCATAATAAAATTAATATCAATGTTACGTATCACGAGTCAACGCGAAAAAACCTCAGAAAAATCCTACCTACTTACTAATAGGTAAATACTCCCGCGCCCTGTACGCCCTGTGCAACGCTGCGCGCCATGCGCCTGTCTACGTCAGTTTGGTAGCCCTATTTGACAATGTTGGGGAATGATTTTGGAAAATAAAATTCCGATACACGCGTCTCATAATTTTAATTGAAGTGTGTACACAAATTTTCGAGTCAACGGACCCAGGGAATATAAAGTTTCACAGAAAATTCTACCCCCATTTCTTAGTGGTGGAATTTCGAAAACACCCTTTCTTAGTGGACCTACTCTTCACAAAGAATACACCCTTCAAGTTTCATGTCTTCAAGTCCAGCGGTTTAGGCTGTGCGTAGATATATCAGTCAGTCAGTCAGGATTTTGAATTTTATATTGGGGATGATTTTGGAAAAACTGTGATACACGTTTCTCATAATTTTAACTGAAGGGAATGTACACAGATTTTCAAGTCAATTGACCCCGAGAATAAAAGTTTCACAGAAAGTTTAACACCCCATTTCACCCTCGTAGGGGTGGAAATTCGAAAAACCCTTTGTTAGTGGATACCTACTCTTCACAAAGAATACACCCCTCAAATTTCATGTCTTTAAGACCAGCGATTTAGGCTGTGCGTTGATATATCAGTCAGCCAGGACTTTGAATTTTATATTGGGGGATGATTTTGAAAAAACTGTGATACACGTTTCTCATCATTTTAACTGAAGAGAACGTACACAAACATTTTCAAGTCAATCGACCCCGAGAGTAAAAAGTTTCACAGAAAATTCAAAACCTCATTTCACCCTCTTAGGGGTAGAATTTTGAAAAACCCTTTCTTGGTGTATACCTACTCCTTACAAAGTATACACCCTCCAAATTTCATGTCTCTAGGACCAGCGGTTTGGGCTGTGCGTTGATATATCAGTCAGTCAGGTCTTTGAATTTAATGTGTAAAATATTTAATTTCTTTTTTTTTATTACTGAACGAATGCATACTGAACACTACTGTTACATATTTTTGTTATGTACTAAGCAAGTTCTAGACGATGATAGTATACGTAGTCAAATTTTCATGAAAAAACCAAAAAATTTCAGATTTTTTCAGGAACCATGGCTCCCCCTTTACATTTTTTAAAATTTTCACTAGCCTATGTTACTCGGAATAACTCAACGCTTCTAATGATACCACATACATTGAAATCGGTTAAGCCGTTTAGAACTTATGGTGGAATAAAGAAACTCACAAACATACATACATACATGAACCCTGAAAACATAACACTCCTTTTTTTGGGCAGTCGTGTAAAAAAAATATAAAATGTATCATTAAAAATCATTGAATAATCATTACAAAAATCAATAAAATCATTCAAAAAATAAAATAAAAATCACAATAACAATAACACAAAAAAACACAATAATATTAATATTGAAATATATATATTGATATTAATATTGACACTCAAAACTCAAACTTGAAAGTCTAAATTTGAACAAAACATTAAAGTCACCCGAAAACACTTTACCTAATCTCACCATCCTCAAAATTAAGAGACCATTCACCCAAATAAAAGTACTAAAGATAAATAAATTACTAAAGAAAGATATTTAAGTCATCTTAACGGGCACTCGAAGTCAAAATATTATGGGGTATTAAACCTCTGTGACTGTCCTTCTTTTGTTAAATGTTATGGACATAGTTATAATGTTATTTTGATAAGCTTTGGACGACTGACTTTTTAACAGCCTTCTAAAGGAGGAGGTTATGTATTCCACCACCATCTTTTTTTTCATTTATGCTTACGGATATCTCCGTGATTCATCATCATCTTTTCCCCAACTTGGGGTCGGTTTCCAGTCTAACCGGAAAATAACTTTACTTTTGGCTTTAAGTCGGTGGCAAAAATTTAATTAAAGAAACAAAAGTCACCGACTTTCGAAAGTAAAGTTATTTTCCACTTTTTTGTGTTTTTTTTTGGAAGTCGTTTATTTTATTTTTTTGCAAAAAAGTTTTTAAGTATCATGTTATGTTAGCAGCCGTTTTTCAATAGCTATAATGGTAAATATTTTGTATAGAACATACATAACATCACGCATGAAATATCCGAAATGCTAAACAGAGGTTTACCTAAAACTACACACACATTTCACCAGTAAAGTTGAGTCCATATTGTCATAAATCCAGACTGCGCGACTATTATTGAGGCTCCTGATGATAAATAGATAATAATAGTAATATCTTGGGGACAACCAACACACCGCCATCTGATCCCAAACTAGGCAGAGCCTGTACTATGGCAACCAGACAACTGATAAACATACTTATATATTTCTAAATACATACATATTATAGATAAACCTAAGGATCCAAATAAAAAACCTAACAAAAAAAAAGGGAACCTAAGGGTTACTTTTAGATGAAAGCACAATGTTAACCAAACAATCAGTCATGATTTATCTTATTGATGCCGACAGTTCCGAGGTGAAAGTAATGTAAGTAACTGAAAATAGTTTATGTTTCGCCTTTTTTTCCCAGCCTGCTCTGTCCCACTCCTGGGCTAAAGCCTCCCTCCACTCCTTCCACTTCTAGCGAACCCGTGCGTCCTCCTTCCAGTTTGGACGGAACTTGTCCAGTTCGTCCCACCATCTCCATCGTGGCCTGCGGCGACCCTGCCTGTGTTCACCAGTTCCTGCTATTTTGGCCCACAGTTTGTCCGATATGCGGCAGACATGACCTGTCTAGTTCCATTTGAGTTGGGCAGCCTTTTGAGCCACGTCAGGTATATTTGTTTTGGAGCGCCGTATTGTGTTTCGAACACGATCCGTTAGCTTAACACCTAGTATACTGCGCTCCATTGCTCGTTGGCAAACCTTGAGTTTTGACTTCTGGATGTTAGTCAAAGACCAGGTCTGTGCACCATAGGTTATGACGGGAAGAATACCTCATGTCTTGCCTTTATCTATTTCAAATCGTATCGTATCTTACTAAAATCGTCTATTAAAATTATGTACGTAATACCTATATTTTGTGTGTGAATTTTAATATATTTTTTTATTTTTTATTATATACAATTTATGTTAAAAAAAGCCTGTTCGATCAGTGAGGGTATTATTTAGTATCGAGATTAGATTCTATTTATGTAACCCTATTCGGAGAACATGTAAAAAAAAATCTCTGAAAAAAATAATTTGTTGATGAGCATCAGGTCCTGGGCTCAATTCCCAAACCAATTGTGATATATTATATGGGTTTTTCCATCAGTAATTTTCACAGTAGCAGTCACGGATTCTGGCTTTGTGCCCGGTTGCTGGCAATAGGATCGCCCCCTATTACATGGGACTTAAACATAACTGGCAAAATGTGGTTTTTAATATTAGGTACTATTCTGCCTAATCCTTTTGGGGTTATAGGCGTGATGTTATGTATGTATGTACTAAAAATATCTTAAATTCTTTTCAATAGGCTTCCGTTTTTAACTCGCCTGATGTGAAGCAATGACGCGGCCTAGGGTGGAGCACGCTTGCCTAGAAGAAACCGATTCACTCGAACTTTGAAACTTTGAAGAACAAACACACTGACATGTAACGCAGCCTAAACCGCTGGATCTGGCAGCATGCTTGTCAAGAATTGTTTTTCTATATAGGTGAGCATAATATTTGGAAGATTTCTTCCAGTTTGTAAGGAAATGTCACTAATATTGAAGGGAAATCCCAATGAGCACATTTCTATATTAAAACATTTTTGATTAGCGCATTTTGTTATCATTATCCATAAATATCCCTGAAAACGTCAACAATCGCGGTCAAATCCAGATGTTTGTCTAGTCCAACATTCCCCGCCCAGACCTTCACCCAAAAAGCATAATATTTATTATTCCGTGTCTGTCTGTGGACCGTCAATTAACTCCGTTTATTTTGGCACGACCAGCTGTTTCGTCGTTTGATGATATTTTTAGTTATTTTACGTTTTTTTTCTCTTAGTAATTGATTTATTTGAATTATTCTTTTTTGTCTGAGTTTATTTTTAAGTGTGATGTGCTATTTAATTGGTTAAGATTGGTTAATATTTAAATAGTTTTTAAAAGGTACATACGTGTAGGGTAATGTACGGCGTGCACTTTTAAACACGCACTGGATTTTCTACTCTAGGAGTTCAGTCGAGCGTTGCGTTGCGAATTCAGCAGTGAATTAATTCAACAGGCTAGGGATGTCTGTTGAGTTCCCTTCAACCGTCCGGCAAAACGCCGAGAGTTGAAAATCGAAAGCCCGGGGCCCTAGCAAGAGCGAGCGGTGTAAACGCAAGGTAACTAAGTCGATATTTTAATTTAAAATACTCGTTTCAAATATAACATTTTCATAATTTTAAGAATTTATTCATGTCTATGGATAATACTGATTGTGCTTGTTGCAAACAATTTAACTAAAATGCTACAGGATAGTTGTATTTTCGATTAAAAAATCGACGTTCTTACGTTACGTCTATACCACGAACTCCTTTCGTGGTGTCTGATGAGATGACGAGTAATAGAGAAGTATGGATGAAGAAGACAGCTGCGCCGACCCCAAATGAGTTGGGATAACGGCAGGAGAATTATGACTATACCGCGTGTTCGTGCTATAGCCTCTGGGGGTCTAAAATGGCCGCTTTAGCAGAAGAATTTAATCGTAATTCATATTATTATCCTATTATGATTCTGCTAAAGCCGCCATTTTAGACGCCCTGGTAAAAAAAAGCCACTTTAAAAAAGCGCCCTTGCAAACTTAAGCCACAACTAGTATTCATATGTCATCGCCGCTTCATATCTGGAATATCATCATAGATATCGCAGGAGCATTGTTCCCTTCAGGGAAAACATTAAAATGTCGTCATTATTGTGTGGCTGTGAGTGCACCGGAAATCTTATCATTTCAATTGAGACATAACGATGCTGCTTGGGGGCCAATGGTGGTAGTATTATCCTGAATGAGCTTTTACTTTAATTTAAACTTACGTTGAGCTTAAAAAATTATCAGCATAAGCATGCACATAGCATAATCAGCCTCTAATGTTTCCACTGCTGAGACAAACGGGCTCCTCTCTAGAGAGGTAATAGGCCAAACCACGACACGGGCCCAGTGCGGGTTGATATATGTCACATGTCTTTCGATTTTTTTATTCTAGGACGTGCCGGTTTCCTCACGATGTTTTCCTTCACCGTTTTTGAGAGCAGTGGTGATGAAATAAATTACACAAAGTAATGCGCCTGCCTGGGTTTGAACCCACGACTTACTGTTAGTAAGTCGGGGCCGCCACTACTGGGCCACCGCTGCTCTCCACTGGGCCACCGCTGAAAATTTATCTGATTTTATCCTAACACCTACGGGTATCAAAAACGTTTAAAATCTAGTCTTAATCTCATGTCAGCGACAGCCAAAAGTAAAAAAATGTAGGTGGTCGCTAAACATCTGTTGACAATAGCCAAGTTATTCGGGTTCGATGATGTAGCAGCCCTACCTTGACAAGACTTATGTCGATGCGGCCAACGAACTGAGAAGATGCCGATTGCAATAAATCGCGATGGATAAATGAGCCTGTTTTATAAGGCAATTTATTAATCAATAATTTGACAGTACTGTAGTTATGGGTTATTAACCGACTTCAAAAAGGAGGAGGTTATCAATTCAGATGTTTGTATTTTTTTTTTATGTATGTTCGGGCATAACTCCGTCATATATGGACGGATCTGCAAAATTCTTTTTTTGTTCGAAAGGGGTTTATTACGAAGTGGTCCCATTTAAATTAGGTGAAGATCTGATGCTGATCTTCGGAGATATACAATGGAACTCTTCAATAATAGACAGCAAATCTGCCGTGATTGGTGCCATGAAATGTATTGTTAACAATGTAAAATAAAAGCATAGAATATAATATTTGTATAAGATATTGCAACTAAAAATGAAAAAATAAAAAAACTTTTTGCAAAAAATAAAACCGACTTCAAAAACACAAAAAAAAAGTGAAAAATAATTTTAGCTTCAGAAGTCGGTGACAAAAAACTGAATCAAACAAATCACCGACTTCTGAAGCTAAAATTATTTTTCACTTTTTTTTTGTGTTTTTGAAGTCGGTTTTATTTTTTGCAAAAAGTTTTTTTTTGTACTGAAAGTTTATGATGCAATAAAGAGTTATTTCATTTTTTGATAATTAGAGAATGAGATTAGAATGCATACATTTCTAAAAATATAGGAATTGCTCCGGAGTCAAGGTTCAGTCACCTTTTAAAACACCCACAGACATACAAAAATAGATTTTCCGTCACATAATACATCATTTGCTACGTGCTCAAAATATTCCCATTTCTCTCTACGAAAATTAGGAAATATCACATAATCTTCATATCACAATCATTCAAGCGTAATTCCAATGATATAGAGCCCTTTTTGGCAATAAAACCAGTGTTTTACGCTTTTCTTATCACCCCTGGGAGGATAGAAAATCCCTTTTTTTGAGGGAAAATACTATTGGATGGCGTATCTTTAGGTTTGCGTATCTTTATGCCCATTCTACTTTACGAAGTGAGACGAATGCTGGTTTTGGCAATGATTTTTATGATTAATCATCGATTTTGGCGTGTTTTGGTCTTGAACTTCAAAGGTATTATGAATTATAGCAAAGTTAACAAAGTTATACATGAATTTGTAAATGGTCATCGTTTGCATAACTGTATCAATGGTTCCGATGTTGGGTCCGGCTTTGAGTTAAAGTTTAACCCGTTTTTAACATGAAGTTTATTTTTTAATCGTTGCCCCACACTTTAAATTTCTTCTGCATCGTGGGTGCGTTTACAAACATTTACACTCACATACACAAACAGCCAGACCCGGAACAACTACCAGAAGGCCATACAAATATATGTTCCGTGCGGGAATCGATCCCACGACACGCAGCGTCGCAGCCAAGCAGCCAATCGCGTAGCCACTGCACCAACCGTGCCGTCAAAGTTGCTGCCTATCTTAACCCCGCAGCAATATAATTGGTACAACTGGTTGGTAGACTTTTCGATCTTCTGACTACTCTTAAAGACTATCAAAGAAAGAGTTAGTAACAATAAGTCTAAAAAAAAAAAAACTAACAACACAAAAGTCTAAATAAGCCTTCAAACAGAACCTATTTCGTTTTCCTCATCGTTCAGATTACAAAATAATATTAAATTCATATTAAAAAAAATATTATACACCTGAAACACTAAACCGCGATAAACTCCACAAAATGGCGATCATAAATAATTCGACAAAATGGCCGTCAACATGGCGCGCGTTAATGGCGCGTAATTTGTCACTTGACGGATAAAAGGACACCGGATTATAGTCATATTATTTTAGTTTGAAGAAGAATTATGAAAATAAGTAGAGGTGAACTGTGGGTACCGAAAACTACTATAGTTCCCTCTGCCTAGTCTTTCGGTAATTACAAGCATGATTTTATGTTTACAGAATACTAGAATAATTATTATACAAAATAATAATTTCCTTTTTGAATCGGTATTTGTTAACATTTTCAAGGGGTTTTTTTTGCACGGAACCCCAACTATTTTTCTAAAATAAAAGGGGAACTAATTTTTTGAACTGTTATTTAAACATTCGAGAGGTTATTATGATCAGTTGAAAAAAATAATGGGCCGTTATTTTTTACACGACTGCCCAAAAAAAGGAGTGTTATGTTTTCAGGGTTCATGTATGTATGTATGTTTGTGAGTTTCTTTATTCCACCATAAGTTCTAAACGGCTTAACCGATTTCAATGTATGTGGTATCATTAGAAGCGTTGAGTTATTCCGAGTAACATAGGCTAGTGAAAATTTTAAAAAATGTAAAGGGGGAGCCATGGTTCCTGAAAAAATCTGAAATTTTTTGGTTTTTTCATGAAAATTTGACTACGTATACTATCATCGTCTAGAACTTGCTTAGTACATAACAAAAATATGTAACAGTAGTGTTCAGTATGCATTCGTTCAGTAATAAAAAAAAAGAAATTAAATATTTTACACATTAAATTCAAAGACCTGACTGACTGATATATCAACGCACAGCCCAAACCGCTGGTCCTAGAGACATGAAATTTGGAGGGTGTATACTTTGTAAGGAGTAGGTATACACCAAGAAAGGGTTTTTCAAAATTCTACCCCTAAGAGGGTGAAATGAGGTTTTGAATTTTCTGTGAAACTTTTTACTCTCGGGGTCGATTGACTTGAAAATGTTTGTGTACGTTCTCTTCAGTTAAAATGATGAGAAACGTGTATCACAGTTTTTTCAAAATCATCCCCCAATATAAAATTCAAAGTCCTGGCTGACTGATATATCAACGCACAGCCTAAATCGCTGGTCTTAAAGACATGAAATTTGAGGGGTGTATTCTTTGTGAAGAGTAGGTATCCACTAACAAAGGGTTTTTCGAATTTCCACCCCTACGAGGGTGAAATGGGGTGTTAAACTTTCTGTGAAACTTTTATTCTCGGGGTCAATTGACTTGAAAATCTGTGTACATTCCCTTCAGTTAAAATTATGAGAAACGTGTATCACAGTTTTTCCAAAATCATCCCCAATATAAAATTCAAAATCCTGACTGACTGACTGATATATCTACGCACAGCCTAAACCGCTGGACTTGAAGACATGAAACTTGAAGGGTGTATTCTTTGTGAAGAGTAGGTCCACTAAGAAAGGGTGTTTTCGAAATTCCACCACTAAGAAATGGGGGTAGAATTTTCTGTGAAACTTTATATTCCCTGGGTCCGTTGACTCGAAAATTTGTGTACACACTTCAATTAAAATTATGAGACGCGTGTATCGGAATTTTATTTTCCAAAATCATTCCCCAACATTGTCAAATAGGGCTACCAAACTGACGTAGACAGGCGCATGGCGCGCAGCGTTGCACAGGGCGTACAGGGCATCATCATCTGCCTAGCCTTTTCCCAACTGTATTGGGGTCGGCTTCCAGTCATGCCGGATTTAGCTGAATACCGTATTTTACGCAGAGCGGCTGCCTACCAGACCTCCACAACCCATTAACTGGGT
Organism: Eurois occulta; assembly: GCA_950022335.1. Classification (NCBI taxonomy): domain Eukaryota; kingdom Metazoa; phylum Arthropoda; class Insecta; order Lepidoptera; family Noctuidae; genus Eurois; species Eurois occulta. The sequence goes on along the minus strand of OX465480.1, from coordinate 20,575,424 downwards.
AACACGGTATTTCATGGCAAGACTGGAGTCAGATTTACTGGCTTCTGACTATCCGTAACGACTGCCAAAGATCAACCAATGACAGCCGGGACCAACGGCTTAACGTGCTTTCCGAGGCACGGAATCATCTTTTTATCAGACAATCAGGTGATTCAAGCCTGCAATGTCCTAACCAAACTGGAAACAACTTCACAAAGTATGCTTCCCGTAGGAATCGAACCCACGACCACCGGGTCACAAGGCAAACGCCTAAACCACTCGACCACAGGGCGTACAGGGCGCGGGAGTATTTACCTATTAGTAAGTAGGTAGGATTTTTCTGAGGTTTTTTCGCGTTGACTCGTGATACGTAACATTGATATTAATTTTATTATGACGTAAAAGTATCGTCTATAAGTAGATTCCTAATAAATCATTTGATTGTCGTCACCGGTGTCCAATCTCAAACCAAGGTATCAATATTTGCTGCCTTCAAGCGGCTCTTGCCCAACCTGAGGGGTTCAAACGCCTCCTGCCGGAGGCTCTACGCGGGGGTCGTGCGGTTCATGGCCCTTTATGGGGCCCCGGTATGGGCGCGTTCCTTGAGGCGGCGAGCCGCCCACTACCTGAACGCGCCCCAAAAGGTGGGAACCGTAAGGCTGGTCCGTGGGTACCGCACGATCTCCGGCGAGGCGGCGAGCCTCCTTGCCGGATTGCCGCCATGGGATCTATAGGCGATAGTTCTCGCGCGCCTGCACAAGTGGCGCGCGGAGGCACTACGCTGGGGGGAATTCCGCTGCCGTGGCAAATTGTCGCTCAGCGGACAGACCTACGGAGCAATGTCATGGCGAGATGAAGAGAGCGACAGTCGCAACCCCGTGCGGGGCACGCCACAATAGTGGATAAGTCACCTCTTTGAGGAGCGGCTAGAGAGGCGCCACGGCGCCCTCACCTTCCGCCTGACGCAGGTCCTCACCGGACACGGTTGTTTCGGGAGTTACCTGCACCGAATCGGGCGGAAACGCACGGGTGTTATCATTGTGAGGATCGCCCGGAGGACACGGTGGAGCACGCCTTGGAGGTCTGCTCCGCTTGGGCGGAGCACCGCCGCCGTGTCCTCGTAGCGGCAATTGGCGGCGGCGACCTCTCGCGTCCGGCCTTGGTTCAAGCCATGGTCCGGGGCGAGAGGGAATCGGAAGCCGTCACTTCTTTCTGCGAAGCAGTCATGCTAGCGAAGGAGGTGGCGGAACGTGAGAGGGATAGAACCTCACGTCCCAGCCGCCGCGGGAGACGCCCAAGGCGTCAGGGGCCACGTGATGGCTCTCGGCCACAGTAGGCGCGGAACTGTGGACGGTGAGTAATAGGCTAGCTCGCCGTCTGCCCGTCTTATGACGACAGGCCGTATCGACGGCGCGTTGGTGTTCCACGCGCGGCTTAAAAAGATGTCAGCAAACAGGAGAGGCCCGCAAGGGCCGATGCCTACCAAGGCTGCGGGACTGTTCGAAAGAGATACCGCGGCCCTGGAACACAAAGGGCAAAAGAAGGAACATGGATGGGTTTTAGTCAGTAAAAGTCTGACACTCCCTTCCGCTCCGCCCAGAGCGGGCATTTGATAATTTCTTATCCCAAAAAAAAGATATCAATATTTCACTGTAATATAATTGATTACTATGAACTAATATTTGCAAGTAATAAGTAAGTACATGTAAAAAAACGCGAGTGTGTCTGCATTATTCAAATAAAATTAAATACTTACACTAACTATTCTTTATTACCTATTCAACTTTAAAAGTAAAAACTACTCAATACATGTATCTTAAATAATAAACTATTATAAATGCGAAAGTTTGGATGAATAGATGTTTGTTACTCAATCGCGCCAGAACGGCTGAACAGATTTTGATGAAACTTGGCACAGAGATAGATTATAGTCTGGTATAGCACATAGATTACTTATTATCCCAGAAGTAAGATCCAGTGGGCAATTCCCGAACTCCACGTGGGCGAAGCCGCGGGCATATGCCAGTAAGTTATATTTTGCGTGATATTGATTTCCTAAAAAAATAAGTTTACCTTTTGTGGCACATTGTGCGTTTGAAAAATATTGTTTTATCACTAAAAGGATTAAAATAAAAACAAATAATTAAAAAAATTAAAAAACACGCCTGCCATATCAAAAAGTGAACTAAAAAATTAAAAACAAGTTACATGATTTTAGTATTGAATGGCCAAAAGGTAGGTACTAAATAGATTATATTATTTACTGTGCAATTAAAATGCCATTGTGCCCAAAAAAGGAAAACTGAAAACCAATCTTTTCATTGCAGTCGGGGGACGGTTCCTTGGAATAGTTCTTAACAGGTCCCCCGACTTCGATGAAAAGTTTGGTTTTCAGTTTTCCTTTTTTGGGCACAATGGCATTTTAATTGCACAGTAAATAATATAATCTATTTAGTACCTACCTTTTGGCCATTCAATACTAAAATCATGTAACTTGTTTTTAATTTTTTAGTTCACTTTTTGATATGGCAGGCGTGTTTTTTAATTTTTTTAATTATTTGTTTTTTTTCATCGGCGGTTGGTAGATTTGTGCGACAGTAAAACATAGACAGCAATAAAAAAACAATTGGCCGGTTATTTCGTCTTACAATGTCAGTACTAAAAATATGTAAGCAGACTAATAAATAAATGGCCAGTAAAATGATGGAGTGGGTAGTTAGATAAATAGTTCGGCAGTTCATAGGATGCGGAGACACACGGACTTGGGGTACCCCGACTCGGACAGGTTAGGTTCGAAGGGGATGGCGGGGTCTAGTGAGCGAGCGGAGTGAGCGAACTAAGACCCCGACATACCCTTCGTGTTAGGTTACTGTAAACCCTGCAGACAGAAATAGGAGCCCCGGGTAGCGGGGCTACGCCCACTACGGTTTTTAGGCGAATAACTGCGCACTCGTAACTGCCCATTTAGTTATTTTACTGCTCAGTGTTTTTACGACTCATTTTTGTTTACTTTACTGCTAAGTTTTAACTGCCGACCTTGTAAATAAATATGCATTTTGTAATTTTTAACTTACCAAAACTACTTTATACAACTGCCGCTTTAAATCAGTGCCAAATAAAAGTAGCCTAAGTTAGACGTTATAACATGCCATCAGCTCTGTGTTTATGTTATAAGTGCCGTATATATGTATATTTTCATACGCATTCAGTAAAAAAAACACGCCTGCCATATCAAAAAGTGAACTAAAAAATTAAAAACAAGTTACATGATTTTAGTATTGAATGGCCAAAAGGTAGGTACTAAATAGATTATATTATTTACTGTGCAATTAAAATGCCATTGTGCCCAAAAAAGGAAAACTGAAAACCAAACTTTTCATCGAAGTCGGGGGACCTGTTAAGAACTATTCCAAGGAACCGTCCCCCGACTGCAATGAAAAGATTGGTTTTCAGTTTTCCTTTTTTGGGCACAATGGCATTTTAATTGCACAGTAAATAATATAATCTATTTAGTACCTACCTTTTGGCCATTCAATACTAAAATCATGTAACTTGTTTTTAATTTTTTAGTTCACTTTTTGATATGGCAGGCGTGTTTTTTAATTTTTTTAATTATTTGTTTTTATTTTAATCCTTTTAGTGATAAAACAATATTTTTCAAACGCACAATGTGCCACAAAAGGTAAACTTATTTTTTTAGGAAATCAATATCACGCAAAATATAACTTACTGGCATATGCCCGCGGCTTCGCCCACGTGGAGTTCGGGAATTGCCCACTGGATCTTACTTCTGGGATAATAAGTAATCTATGTGCTATACCAGACTATAATCTATCTCTGTGCCAAGTTTCATCAAAATCTGTTCAGCCGTTCTGGCGCGATTGAGTAACAAACATCTATTCATCCAAACTTTCGCATTTATAATAGTTTATTATTTAAGATACATGTATTGAGTAGTTTTTACTTTTAAAGTTGAATAGGTAATAAAGAATAGTTAGTGTAAGTATTTAATTTTATTTGAATAATGCAGACACACTCGCGTTTTTTTACATGTACTTACTTATTACTTGCAAATATTAGTTCATAGTAATCAATTATATTACAGTGAAATATTGATATCTTTTTTTTGGGATAAGAAATTATCAAATGCCCGCTCTGGGCGGAGCGGAAGGGAGTGTCAGACTTTTACTGACTAAAACCCATCCATGTTCCTTCTTTTGCCCTTTGTGTTCCAGGGCCGCGGTATCTCTTTCGAACAGTCCCGCAGCCTTGGTAGGCATCGGCCCTTGCGGGCCTCTCCTGTTTGCTGACATCTTTTTAAGCCGCGCGTGGAACACCAACGCGCCGTCGATACGGCCTGTCGTCATAAGACGGGCAGACGGCGAGCTAGCCTATTACTCACCGTCCACAGTTCCGCGCCTACTGTGGCCGAGAGCCATCACGTGGCCCCTGACGCCTTGGGCGTCTCCCGCGGCGGCTGGGACGTGAGGTTCTATCCCTCTCACGTTCCGCCACCTCCTTCGCTAGCATGACTGCTTCGCAGAAAGAAGTGACGGCTTCCGATTCCCTCTCGCCCCGGACCATGGCTTGAACCAAGGCCGGACGCGAGAGGTCGCCGCCGCCAATTGCCGCTACGAGGACACGGCGGCGGTGCTCCGCCCAAGCGGAGCAGACCTCCAAGGCGTGCTCCACCGTGTCCTCCGGGCGATCCTCACAATGATAACACCCGTGCGTTTCCGCCCGATTCGGTGCAGGTAACTCCCGAAACAACCGTGTCCGGTGAGGACCTGCGTCAGGCGGAAGGTGAGGGCGCCGTGGCGCCTCTCTAGCCGCTCCTCAAAGAGGTGACTTATCCACTATTGTGGCGTGCCCCGCACGGGGTTGCGACTGTCGCTCTCTTCATCTCGCCATGACATTGCTCCGTAGGTCTGTCCGCTGAGCGACAATTTGCCACGGCAGCGGAATTCCCCCCAGCGTAGTGCCTCCGCGCGCCACTTGTGCAGGCGCGCGAGAACTATCGCCTATAGATCCCATGGCGGCAATCCGGCAAGGAGGCTCGCCGCCTCGCCGGAGATCGTGCGGTACCCACGGACCAGCCTTACGGTTCCCACCTTTTGGGGCGCGTTCAGGTAGTGGGCGGCTCGCCGCCTCAAGGAACGCGCCCATACCGGGGCCCCATAAAGGGCCATGAACCGCACGACCCCCGCGTAGAGCCTCCGGCAGGAGGCGTTTGAACCCCTCAGGTTGGGCAAGAGCCGCTTGAAGGCAGCAAATATTGATACCTTGGTTTGAGATTGGACACCGGTGACGACAATCAAATGATTTATTAGGAATCTACTTATAGACGATACTTTTACGTCATAATAAAATTAATATCAATGTTACGTATCACGAGTCAACGCGAAAAAACCTCAGAAAAATCCTACCTACTTACTAATAGGTAAATACTCCCGCGCCCTGTACGCCCTGTGCAACGCTGCGCGCCATGCGCCTGTCTACGTCAGTTTGGTAGCCCTATTTGACAATGTTGGGGAATGATTTTGGAAAATAAAATTCCGATACACGCGTCTCATAATTTTAATTGAAGTGTGTACACAAATTTTCGAGTCAACGGACCCAGGGAATATAAAGTTTCACAGAAAATTCTACCCCCATTTCTTAGTGGTGGAATTTCGAAAACACCCTTTCTTAGTGGACCTACTCTTCACAAAGAATACACCCTTCAAGTTTCATGTCTTCAAGTCCAGCGGTTTAGGCTGTGCGTAGATATATCAGTCAGTCAGTCAGGATTTTGAATTTTATATTGGGGATGATTTTGGAAAAACTGTGATACACGTTTCTCATAATTTTAACTGAAGGGAATGTACACAGATTTTCAAGTCAATTGACCCCGAGAATAAAAGTTTCACAGAAAGTTTAACACCCCATTTCACCCTCGTAGGGGTGGAAATTCGAAAAACCCTTTGTTAGTGGATACCTACTCTTCACAAAGAATACACCCCTCAAATTTCATGTCTTTAAGACCAGCGATTTAGGCTGTGCGTTGATATATCAGTCAGCCAGGACTTTGAATTTTATATTGGGGGATGATTTTGAAAAAACTGTGATACACGTTTCTCATCATTTTAACTGAAGAGAACGTACACAAACATTTTCAAGTCAATCGACCCCGAGAGTAAAAAGTTTCACAGAAAATTCAAAACCTCATTTCACCCTCTTAGGGGTAGAATTTTGAAAAACCCTTTCTTGGTGTATACCTACTCCTTACAAAGTATACACCCTCCAAATTTCATGTCTCTAGGACCAGCGGTTTGGGCTGTGCGTTGATATATCAGTCAGTCAGGTCTTTGAATTTAATGTGTAAAATATTTAATTTCTTTTTTTTTATTACTGAACGAATGCATACTGAACACTACTGTTACATATTTTTGTTATGTACTAAGCAAGTTCTAGACGATGATAGTATACGTAGTCAAATTTTCATGAAAAAACCAAAAAATTTCAGATTTTTTCAGGAACCATGGCTCCCCCTTTACATTTTTTAAAATTTTCACTAGCCTATGTTACTCGGAATAACTCAACGCTTCTAATGATACCACATACATTGAAATCGGTTAAGCCGTTTAGAACTTATGGTGGAATAAAGAAACTCACAAACATACATACATACATGAACCCTGAAAACATAACACTCCTTTTTTTGGGCAGTCGTGTAAAAAGCGGTTATTTCGACATCACAAACAGACACTTCAATTTTATTTATTTGTAAAAAATAAATAAAAAACAATTGTGCCATGCACTTTGACATATTTTTTTAAATTGCGGATGAAAAATTGCCATGCATTTGACTGTGGAGTTTATGTTTTGTAGGAACCAGCTATTTTCAATTTATATGTGGATTCGGATTGATGTACATAATTCGTTGTAATATTCGTTTGTCCGTCGATATTATTTAATAATTATAGTAGTTTGAAATTATTTTGTGCTTAATCTAGACTTGTTAAAGTATTTTATTATTACAGTAATCATTTTCATTATTATTTGATAATTTTAATCATTGATATTGACATTATTTGTAAAATTTTGCATGCCAAAACTCAGGCAGAATGTACCCGGCTCACTATATTTTATAACAACTTAATTGTACGATACTTACATTTGATGCGAATGAATGACTTGATTTGACTTGGTCGTCGTACCACCATGTAGTAGTAGTAGGGAGTATACAACGTAGTGTAATTATAAGACCTTGGACCCGGCAACTGACACACCCAACACACAGCCTGTAATTTCTAATTCACATAGGTAAACCTATTGAAATTGGAAAACAACATTGCGGATTAGCAGTAGTTAGGTAGACACAGTGTAGTGGGTACACAGGTACAAAACTATATGCACGGAGTTTTACTAAGAGAGGAAAAGATGATAACTAAATAAAAACCGGATAATTGCGAGTCGGACTCGCGCACGAAGGGCCACCATTATCTATAAAAAAGGCAAAAAAATCATATCTGTTGTATGGGAGCCCCCCTTAATATTTTGTATTCTTATTTTTAGTATTTGTTGTTATACCGGCAATAGTAATACATCATTTGTGAAAATTTCAGCTTTCTAGCTATCACGGTTTATGAGATACAGCCTGGAGACAGACAGACATACAGACAGCGAAGTCTTGGTAATAGGGTCCCGTTTTACCCTTTGGGTACGGAACCCTAAAAAAACCAATGATTTATTTGGTATCATTATTTAGGTATGTTGGAGACGGGAGTGATAAGAAGATTCGAATGACGTTATTGCGACGCACGCTATTTCGAAAAAAAAATAAGAGTGGTACGCCAGTTCGATAACACATGAAGTCAAAAACCGCTATATCGAATGACGTTGTCGCGAACACGCTACACATTTTGGGCTAGCTCAGATTATTTTTAAGACAAATCTGAGCTAGACCAAAATGTGTTTTACAAAAACATGTGGTTAACAACTACTTCTTCTTAGTGTATCGATGGCAAAAAGCTCAAATGCGTTTAGCCCAAAATGCCCAAAAATACTAACATAAGTTATAGTTAGTTATTAGAAAAAAAAAAACAATTGTTATTTTTTTGTATCTGTGGAGTTTTACTGAGTAATTTACTGGAACCATCATCATCTTGCCTTGTTACTTGGGGTTGGCGCAAGCTGTTATTTTTCTTCCATTCTTCCTAGTCAAGCCTTCACGCTATCATTCACCCCTTTTTTTCATATCTAGCTAATTACATCTTTCAAACTTCCGTTCTCCAGATTATCTGTTTTCTGTTTCCCTTTTCTCCAAAAAGTCAAAACACATTTGAACCTCCTTCGAAGATTTTTCTTAACACAAATCAGAACACCAATTGCTACCATGAGAAGCATTTTTCTGCGCCAATGATCACGTAAAGCATCGGTGAGTAATGGTTGCTACGTGACTGTACGAAACATAACAATGCAACCAGTATGTGCCTATTTGCTATGGAGGTCGGGAAGAGGCGTATAGTGCCGAAAATGTTAGGTATTAATAAAAATGTTTTGGAGTGTAGCGTGATCTTACTTGCATGATTAGGATTACAATTATAATCTAGTCAATTTTGCGTTGGAATAGCTCGATACTCATATTTTACAAATTTTTATGCAGATTTCTTTTTTTTTTTCATTTTAATAAAATTTAAAAAAAAAAGTTATTTTTTTAAATGATTTTGACTTCTTTTGGGATTTCTTGACGACTCCAAAGCGACACGTTTGGCAATGAAAGTCGAGAGGTGATCCTAAATTAAAATGTAGTCGATAAGGCATAGAGAAGCCTTTTAAAAATTATCAACTGCCTTTTCAATACAGGAAGTTTCACTCATAATAAACTTAACTGCAAAAAGTTTTTTTTTACATTAAATGGGCCTACTCTTGACCTCAATCTAGTCCTGAGGACAAATGGGGTCGACGATGGAATGAGCTAACCCTAAAGAAGCCTATTAATTCGCGACTTAAATATATTGGGGTCTTAGGAACTTGGGAACATCGACGAAGGCAGGGAATTCCACTCCTTGGCTGTGCGCATAATAAACGATGTAGCAAAGCGCTTGGTGCGAATGTGTGGAACATCGACAAGGAATGGGTGATAGCCTGCAGTACGTCTGGACTCCCGATGGAAGAAGGGAGATGGTGGAATGAGCTCGTGGAGCTCTTGGGCACACTCACCAAAAGTCCGTAAAAGACCGACAGACATTCAACTTTGTCGCAGAATATGCAAAGTTGTGTGAATTATGAATATATTGATGAAAATTATGCAAAACTTTCTAGTTTTAGACCAACACTGAAACAACAAAATACAGTACAAACCACATAGTTCATTAACCCCACGACGCTAGATCAGCTTGTATATAATGTAAACCCAGTTCACACTGGCGTATGTTTGGCATTCAACTGCACAGTTGTCGCCAAATAAGTTGAGAGAACTGACGGGACGCCAGAATATATTTCACTTACTTTTTGTTGACAGTGTTATGATTAATGACTGACTCTAATTTTATTTATACTATAATTATTTCACTGTGCTTCGTTTACAGCCATTCCGTTTTATTTCATACCGTCTTCAGTTTCTGCCATATTGGCATGAATAATTCCTAAGGGACGGACCCTACATCATCACATCCTTAAGGATGTGTTAAAATAATCAGACGAAGTGCTGTCAGTTTCAGGACAGCTTATTTAATCATGTTGCAAGTCATTGTGAAAATATGAAGCACTTTGTCACTTGTATAGGCGCTCAGGGTATGCCAGACGCTCCACTCGTCGAGGCTAATGTGCGTACTGCACTTCAAAATGTATATAAATAAAACTCACTACATGTTTGACGGAGCATCACTTGAGGATGGCTCGCCGTATGGCTGTTTTTTTTTGTAGCTTTCAGGACAAAGATGAATTTGATGAAAGAAAATTTCGTTATTTTTTTGCTTACCGCTCTTCGTGTTTTTACCCACGACCAAAAAAACTTAAAACACCCCTCGTGTTTTAAGTTTTTAATTAGTAAATTATTAGCAAGTAGTTGATAAAACCTAATCAGCACACTTTCATAAGATTTCATTAATACCATCACTTACTACCCACCTATGCATACGAAACATTTTAAGTTAGTTAACCCCAAAGTGCTCGAGAAACAAGAGCAATGAGAAGTGGGTAGGTAGCTAATTTACGTAGCTAGCTACATTTAGCAAACTTCGAAGCGTGGGTGCAGAGTGTGTGAGTACAGGTTAATGCTACAGCCACAGAGAATGTCTAGTAGTATTACGTTGAATATGTTTAAGAGGGAACAGGGCCCGCGTGGAATTTGAAAAAAAGGTATTTGAAGAAACTATGAAACTATTGCCGTCGCGCTGCGTCAAGCCCGGCCCCGTAGAGTGCGATAGGATCAACTGCGGCTCAGACCGAATATATCGCAAAATTTTTGATGAGATCGACGTTTCGTTTTCCTTTTTTTTCTCTTCGAAAACTGAGCCGATTCAATTATTTTTGACATTAAAATGTTAAGAAAGAGTATGTCTAGGTTTTTGTAATTTTTTTTTTATGTTAAAAACTTTTCGAATTTGTCGGGTAGTCCTCTAATCAAGCCCGTAAAAATGGGGCACTTTTTGTCATATTTGGAGGATCATATTTTCTTCACTTGATAGTTGCTGAAAGAAACGAAATGATAAGGACGTATCTATAGTAGACCTTGATTTTATGAAAAGAAAAATGATAGAGGAAGAAAAAAGGGAAATACATTTGTATGGAGATTCGTAGCCTCTGTTCCCTCTTAAAGTAACAATACTAAGAGTAATGTTAAGTAAAACCGCAGCTAGTGAAGTCTTGAAGTTATTCTTCCGCCCACGTATGCCAGTACGTTTGAGAATAGCTCATATAGGGGTACAAACACGTGGAAGGTTTATTCCACAAAAACACTGTATAGAACAAACAGGCAAACAACAAAAATTATGAAAACCAGTTTAGACTTTAGGTTGGGAAAAGGCTAAGCATCGCTGATGAATATGATGTAGAGTATTGTAGAGGATATAGAGACTCATCATCCGCCCAGCCTTTTCCCAAATTTATTGGCATCTGCTTCCAGTCTTACTGGGCAGCTGAATACCAGTATTTTACATGAAGCGACTGCCGTTCTGACCTCCATAATCCAGTTAGTACTGGGTAATACGGTACACTTTGATGTCTTTCGGGCCACTGACTACCTGTAACTACTGCCAAAGATCTCTGACTCGCATTCTGACCCTGTGACTGTCAGACGAAAGGATAGAAGATGGTTTAATATATACCTTATGAATACGTTAGTTTTCATTCTTCAGGTACAGGAACGTATAAGGTCGCATAGTGGATTGGAAAATAATAAAACATTTTAGCATTTTTTTAAAATATTTTAGTAGTCATTTCTTGTCATGTATTCATTTTACATTTCAACTAGAAGATATAAGAAGATCATCAACATATACGAAGATTTAAAAAATACGTAAGTATTATAAAAGCTGACTCTTAAACTACCGAAACAACGATAATAAAATTTATTTGAGAGCACCGCGCAACCTTCCTCTACCAAATGAAAAAAAAAACATGAAAATCGCTCCATAATTGATGGAAATATCGATGAACATGCATGAAAAAAAATGGCCGCCATGAGACGCCCGGCAGATGTAAAAAATTACAACATTAACCTATTAAAATTCATAATTAATAAAAACCTATAGCGTATTATTGAGTAAAATAAAGAAAAAAAGAGTTTCGTTGAAAAAAATCAATTTATTATTTGTCTTTTATTCATCAAATAAAATCTTCTACTTCTTTTCTTCTTCTTTTAAATTTTCTTAAAAAAAAGTATAAAATAGATCACCAATGATTCAAAACAAACTTTAATTTAATGGGAAAAAGTTGATTTTACGTAGCGTCGAGGAGGCATCACAGCATGACAGCGCCATACCTGTTCTCGTCACGGCCATACGAGTTTGTTTTACTGCCAAGGCGCGCCTATAGATGTTTCACATAAAATAAATGTGGAACATAGCACCTTCTGCTTCTACCTTCTGCTTTTTTAGTAGAAGAAGCAAGAGAAGCGAAGAAGTAGTTTCAAATTCTTGTTCTTAACAAGTTTCCAGCAGTCCATGTAGTTCAACCACACAAAATCAACTAACTTCCGAGCCCGACCAAAAAACTTTCTAACCGAAACATGTACAGTACAGAGTGTGATAAAATCTTTAATTTCCTCAGCAAACAGTCAGGACATAACTGTTGATTATGCTAAACAATGCCGTGAAAGCGTTCGTATTTACATGCTTGTCATTGAGGTTGGGTTCCAGTTAAAGCGAAGATTATATTGTTTGTTTTTGGGTAAATATTTGTTGTTTTAAGGGCCTCCAGGAGCTACACTTTTTTGTGATCTTTAGGGTTCCGTATCGAAAGGGTAAAAACGGGACCATATTACTAAGACTTCGCTGTCTGTCCGTCTGTCTGTCACCAGGTTGTATCTCAAGAACCGCGATAGCTAGACAGTTGTAATTTTCACAAATTATGTATTTCTGTTGCCACTATAACAACAAATACTAAAAACAAAATAAAATAAATATTTAAGGGGGGCTCCCAGACAATAAACGCGATTTTTTTGCCGTTTTTATAGATAATGAAACGGAATGGCCGGTTTTTATGTATACTTATTCTACGTCAGTCGGGGGTGCGCGTAAATGTACTTGTTTCTCCCGGGATGCAGTAATTTGTAATTAAGTGAAAATCTGTTTCTGATTTTTTAGTATCGCAAGCGCTATTGCTATCCTGTACTGGTGCTGGGTTCGATTTTTGGGTCGGGCAAAATGGTATTGGGGTTTTCCATCGTCCGTTTCTCAGTAGTGAGTCCGGTTGATGTGAAAAGGCTTGGCCCCTATATAGGGGGGCGGGGGGGACACTTGAGTGTAACAAAATTACAGCTTTCTAGTACAAAGATTCTTTGAGCTAAGCTGCGGTGAGAGTTCTCTTATCTATTAAGATAAAGAATTCATAAAATCTATATTTTTTACACAAAAAAGGAATTTCCCTCGCTCCGACTCACACTCCACACACAACAACATCGGAGTAACAAAAGCGATGTTTATCTTTGATATGTAACATACCAATTAACCACATGCTCGGACGCGTTTATTTTGAGCTTAATAACAAAAGAAGGGCCTTTCTGTACTGTTGTTATGTTTAGACAGAACTTGTAAAGCTTGGGAACCAAGCTAAGTAACCAAAGCGGTTTCCAGGAAACACAACCATCTTTCTCTCTTCTTCAACCCGTTTCCACATAATGCTGAGTGCAGTTCTCCTTCACGCGGCTCTTTAACCAGTCCTGGGCCTCTTGCATCTCGGGAGTCACACGTAGACCTGCAGGTGAGTATGTGTATGTTTTTTGGCTTAATATGATAATACCACGCGCTGTCGTGGACATAGAATGTGGATTCAAATTCGTTTTTGACTTTCGCTGTTAATAATAAGGTTTTAAGATGACCTTATTGAATGATGAGCTTATGTCAAAACTTACGCTGTCTATCTGATCTTGATTATCTACAAATAATAATATTTAGTTAACACTTGAAAGCTTAAAGCAGTATTTAAGCTTATTTCAGTAGTAAAAGTTTCAAGGTTTAGTAGAAATATCTACTTAGAAATCAACCAGCTCTAAGTTACATTATGGGTAACATAGCATTAACCTAAGCTACGACAAAGTTACTTCGTAGCACTGTTTGCTACGCCGTAGCAATATCTGCTACGCCGTAGCACGTAGTGCTACGAGCTATTCGTGGTGTTTTTTTAATGTTTACTGTCTCCCCATATATTTCCTCTAACCAGGTTTATTTATTTTACAAAATAATAATTTAAAACAATAATTTCTGAGCAATTAAACGCAATTAATAACGAAAACATATTTTATAAGCCTTTAAAAGGACCCGTTACAAACCGGGTAGTCGGCTTTTATAAATACAAATGTTGTTTTTGTTTTTAAATAAACATTAAATTACAAAAGAGGTACACATGGGAGGTCGATAAACACGGGTATTTATATGGAGCGACTGCCTAGCTGACCTCCACAACCCAGTTAGTGCTGGATAATACGATACCTCTTCGTAAGACTGGTCGTCTGACTTTCGGGCAGCTTTTTTTTCCCGCTCTAGTTGGAGCGGAAGGGAGTGTCAAACTTTTACTGAATTATACCCATCCATGTTCCTTATATTGCCCTTTGTGTTCCAGGGCCGCGGTATCTCTTTCGAACAGTCCCGCAGCCCTGGCAAGCATAGGCCCTTGCGGGCCCCTCCTGTTTGCTGACATCTCTTTGAAGCGTGGAACACGAACGCGCCGTCGACACGGCCTGTCGTCATAAGACGGACAGACGGCGAGTTAGCCCATTACTCACCGTCCACAGGCGACTTTCGGGCCGCTGATGTATGTAATGGATAGCCACCATACACGGACTGGCTTTGGCAAGCACTGCTTAACCTTGAAGAATCAACCCTGAACGGCTGCAGTTATTTAGCTACGACCTCCTCTAGAATAGTATTTGGGAATTTTACTGAAAATAAAAATAAAAACTGCCTCATTGATCTAGTGGTCTCAAGCACGACCGCTGAGCAAGAGGTTCTGGGTTCGATTCCTGGGTCGGGCAAAGATATGTTGGGTTTTTTCCATCAGGAATTTCTCAGTATCAGCTACGGAGTCTGGGATTGCACCCGGCTGATGACAATATGCCCGCTCCCTGTTACATGAGATATAATTAAAAACTAACGAAATGTGGGTGTACTATAAGGTATACCTCTGCCTAACCCTTCGTTGATTGCATGCAGGCGTGATGTTATGTTATGTACAAATTAAAAAAATCAAAAAATCCATCTGTAATGCGAGCAAAACCGCAGACCAGCTATTCTCAATGGTAAAAATAAACAAATTCAATTACGTTGAACTTTATATTTCCTCATTTTAAAATAAATTATCATAATGTGTATATAAACCGGTAAGCCACGGGCCATGCTGTATGAATGTGGTTAGTCCCTAACATACACATGTTATTGTAAAAGCTTTGAGGTTCCCCGGCACTTTTAATGGTACTTATGTCAGAGTTAACATTTCTCCGGAAATGAGATTATTTATGTGTTTAAGGTTTTTATGTTATTAAAGAATTATTTGGAGCTCGTAGCTATATGACAATAACTGCTCGGGTCGATCTTCAGGTTAAGCCGCGCTTGTCTAGGTTGGTCCGTTGATGGATGACCACCCATTACATACCCAGTTATCTCCGTGCCTTGGAACGCACGTTAAGCCGTTGGTCCCGGCTGTCATTTGTAGACTTTTGACAGTCGTTGCAGGTAGTCAGTGATCCGAAAGTCTGACAGTCTTACCAAGGGGTGTCGTATTACTCAGTACTATCTGGCTTGTGGAAGGCAGACAGGCAGTTGCTCCATTTAAAATACGGGTATTCTGCTGCATCCGGTTAAACTGAAAGCCAACCCCAACATAGTTGAGAAAAGCTAGGCTGACGATGACGTAATTAAATAATTATGATTAATCATGTTAGTACTCGCAACTCGTGTATGATTAGATTTTTATCTTGCTTTACATTTTTTTTGTAATAAGCAACGACTTATTGTGAGGAGAGGAGCTCGTGGCTAAATAAGAACAGCCGCTTGGATCGATCTTTAGGTTAAGCCGTGCTTACCTAGGTTGGTCCGTGGATGGGCGACCATCCATTACATACCGAGTTTCCTCCGTGCCTCGGAAAGCACGTTAAGCCGTTGGTCCCGGCTGTCATGTGTAGATCTTTGACAGTCGTTACAGGTAGTCAGTGGCCCGAAAGTCTGACAACCAGTCTTACCAAGGGGTATCGTATTACCTAGCACTAACTGGGTTGTGGAGGTCCGACAGGCAGTCGCTCCATGTAAAATACTGGTATTCAGCTGCATCCGGTTAGACTGGAAGCCGACCCCAACATAGTTGGGAAAAGGCTAGGCAGATGATGAAGCAACGACTTATTGTCGGGCCTATGCTGTCCCCCCATACTTAAGTACTAATGCTGTAACATGATAGTATTGTAAAAATAAAGCCAAATCATTTTAAAAGATCATCATGAAGTGTCTTGCCAGTTCTTCTCCATAGTAAACGACCAACTCGAACCGTGCACCTTTTTGTCGACGTTTTATAAGTTCCCCATTTAGGCCTATGTGAAATAAAATATTTTGATTGTTGCTGTTGTAGTTTTTTTTTCACCATAACAAAAAAACATTTGCACAGCTTCCCAATATTCAAACAAACTGCCACAAAAAACATTTCAGCTTACATTTGAATAATTTCCATTCAAAATGAACAGAAACAATATATGTTGTTATTTTACAGCACAATCGCTCAATCAATCAACTGGGAACATTACAGGGTGCGTTTTATTACTGCTTAATTTGTTTAATTGTGATCCATTTAAGCTGTACTTTAATTTAATTACGTTTGTTCATATTTGTAAGAGTTACACAGAGAGAGAGAGAGAGATACTGTTACTATGCTGTTATGTATATTTAGAAGAAACGTGCGTCGTAAGCGCCGCTGTCGTGCGTCTTGCGAACTGATCGCTCACATCTCATTTCGCCGTGAACCGCGTGCTCTCGAGAAAATTTGGAAATAAAGTGGAAATTGGTGTGTTACGTCGTTTTGTCTTATGCTCAACCCTCGTAGAGGCTGCGACGAGGATTTTGAGGTATGTGCAACTTTCCTTATAAGCGTATTGTAGTTAATGTAAGTGTTCCAAATCAGTGTGTGCATCCATCTTTTTCGCAAACGTGCAAATTTTAATTTTGATCGCCATTATTAGCACGAACCAGACATTTTGGTTTGGTTTTTTGTTGTTTTAGTATTAAGTTTTGTTTTAGCCCTATCCACTACTGGTAGGGCTACTGGTTAAATAGGAACAACCACACGGGTTGGTTGAAGGTTAAGCTACGGTTACACCATTACACACCAAGAGACATGTAGGGGCGTACTATCGCGTTCGCTGACGGTCGACCACTGTACAACCATTTTACTCAGGGCATAACATAAGAGTCAAAAGCGATCGGCCGGCAGTGAGCGCGCCTCCTCGACTAGCGCATAAAACCGTTAGTCCCGGCAGTCATTCGTAGATGTTTGACAGTGGTTTCGGATAGCCACAAACATCTTAGAACGAGTATTATTACCCCAGTATTGGGTTCGGTGTATTATGGAAGCAAGATAGGCAATCGCTAAATGTAAAATACTAGTATTCAGCTGCATCCAGTTAGACTGGAAGCCAACACAAACATAGTTCGGGGTAAACCGACTAACTAAGAATTCGAACAGAGTCAGGAGATTGTCACACGGCCAAGTCATCAATACGTTTAAGGGTCAGATCTGATGGAACGGACAAATGTCCAAGCAATTTACTGGCTTTATTGAAATTGGACAAAATTACCACTGTTTAAAGACGCGCGACCGAGTCGCGAGCATGCGCGAGCATGCATGCATGGCGACGCTTGATGTTCGCGTCGATATTCATACAATTTATTTTAAAAACAAATAAAACCAAAATAACAATATTTCAATGAGCCTTAGTGAGCAGCCTGGATATAAAACGAAACCAGATGGTATAAATATAAGAGCCAAAACAAAAGCAATCGATTTCTTTGGACATGCACAAAACTTACTTGAAGGTGGGTCCGACATATCGCAAGATTAAACGAGGAAAGGTGAACCATAAGAGCTACAAAATAGGCTGTAGACACGTGACAGACCTTTTTGCATAGTCAATCAAAAATAAGCAACCTGCAGTCCAGCCACAGGCATAATATCTGTGAATGGATTGAAGCTGCCCATTCCAGAATCAGTGACATTCGGCGCAGTAATATTACCGTCTAATTTAAAAGATTCCAGGCCACGGGGCTGTGGACCCCAGCCGCCAGACTTGTTTAGAATTTAAATTCAAGACATAAGTCTCTGAGGTACTTACGTTAATGAGTTTGTACCGGAGGCTCTTTCTTACCTGAAAGTAAAAGAATAATAGTTGTTAGACATTTTTCTTGTTGCAAGAAAATCTTTTCTTTAGTTGTAGGAGAGTACAACAACATTGAGAAAACTATGAGAAAGCAAAAATGTTATGAAATAAAAAGTTGTCTTTTAGTTTTGAAGGATCTCCTGCAGCTGCTGCGTACGAGCCGTATTACTACCGACTCTAGCGGTCTGAGCAATCACTACTTCTTCCTTGCTGTTTGTGTTTCCCATTTTTCAAAATACTAAATCATGCCCGAATATGCAACAGTAAAACTCGTTTTGTGCTTAGGGAGCCCAGTGTATTTTTTTTTTCATTAACTGCACTGATTGTTTACAATACTTTGTCCTTTTATGGTACTCACGCGCGCGGGCCCGTGCCGACTACTGTTACAGGCAGGGTCGCCATGTAAGGTCGTGTTTAGGAGACAAATAAAACGAATGAGGTTCGAGAATACACTGACTATATTGGAATAAAGATACCTTATTATATACCTTACAACTACTACATCACATAATAATGTCAGGTAGACCTCCAGACAGACTCAGGCTAACTACTTTTTGGGTCCGGGGTTAAAATGTTACCCCATTTACAAATAATAGGCTTAACAGTACTACAACCTAATATTAAACCAAAAAGCTACACTCTATTATTTAACCGGACTAACAATCTGCCGTAAGTATTTGTTTTATTTTAAAATAAAAATAAAAACTTATTAAATGATAACAAAGTTTGCCGTCATATTCAGACGGAAATTTTAAGAGTTAAACCACCAAACAAAAAGGCTTCAGAAGGCCCAGTCTGGCAAGTGATAATACATTCGAAAACCATGTACAACTATGCCGCTAAGCTGCCGCGAATGCAAACCGCAGCAGGAAAGATTTCGCCATGACAGACCTCAATGGCACGTAAGGTTTCTGTTCAAATCCATGAAAACGCTTCCACGGATGTGACATTTTGCCACCTGTGGCCATTTTCAAAGAGTTGCTTAAAAACTAGTGTCGATGAAATAAACTAGTTTAGTAAAGTAGTCTAGGTTTAGTGATCGCAAGTGGGACTGTTGAGTATGAGGTCCTTGGTTCGGTTCTCAGGTCGGGCAAAGTGTTATTGGGTTTTTCCATTAGGATTTCTTCAGTATCAGCCACGTTGTCTGGATTTGTACCCAGTCAATGGCAATAGGCTCGCCCCCTATTCCATGGGACTTGAACATAACTAGCGAAATGTGCCTTCAAGATTACGTGATGTTATGACTAATCAATTACTCAAATCAGAAACTAAGGCCCGTATTACAGAACGTCACTCAATACTCAAGCATCATTTAAAACTAGTTTCAACCAATCAAATAGCTTGAATCTAGTTTTAAATGATGCTTGAGTATTGAGTGACGTTCTGTAATACGGGCCTTAGTGTAAGCCTTCTGTCCTTACATTTTCCTAGTAAACTGTCGAGCAAGATAAGCTGGTATTTGGTAATTATAACAACAGGGCCGGATTTGGGAGGCGTGGGCTTTTAACTTCGCCACCGGTATTATAGCAGGTTTTTATTTCAAATCCCACTTGAGTGCGGGAATGACAGGAAAACATCGTAAACGGACGGTCTGTTTATTCTGTTTTTCTTTGGAATTGGATTTTTTAAATGGTTTTGGGTGGTGTTTAAAATTAATGGTGTTAAGGGCTGGATTTTGTTATGAGTTTAAAGCTAATTTCAAACTCAATGTAACTATTTTTTCATGACTGGTGCCGACAACGAAATTAAACTTAGTCAACATTTTTGAACAACTTCAACGAAGGGGAAGGTTGTGCCTAAAAAAAAAACAAATCTATTTATTTACATAAATAAGGCACAGAAGATATGCACAAACTCCCTTCCACTTATTTTGTGGTTTGTTATTTGATAACTTTAAATTAAACTTATATTTAATTTATGTCTGAACTCGACAATCCGCCTTGAGCAAGCGTTGTGTTGTGATCAATCGTGTCTGCTCTATATGTCAAGAAGTCTTTGCCCTACAATATTGTGGTATTATGAATGAAGCTTAGACGTTTTTACGATCATTTAGGGATACCTAAAAGAATGCCTGAATTAAAGTGCACTGCTAAGCGCGGCAGCGCCAGGCGCCCAGAAATCCAACAGTGCGGCAAAAAGAAATTTAATTTAATTTGACGTTCAAAAGTGCTGATTTTCAGCCGAAATTGTGTTAATGACGATGGAGTTTGTTGATTTTAGATATTTTCTTTTCGTGTGGTTAGTGCCTAACCTGGTGTCAGAGTTTTTATGCCAGTCCTAGGCCTCTGACTTGGCTTTACATGCCGTCGAGAAAAACCTCCCAGGCATGTTTGGTTTCCTCACGATATTTTCCTTCACCAAAGCTGGTCAAGGCATCACTGGCATCGCTGAGCTGATGGAGGTGGCACGCACATGAATCCGAAAAATCAAGGGCGTGCCTTGGGTTCGAACTCGTGACCTATGACTCGACAGTCCGACGGTCACACCACTACACTATCACCACTTTTTATTGATTTTATTATGTCACATTGTTTAAGTGAAAATGAGAAAAACTCATCTGTTGCTAAGAAACGATATGGTCTAAAAGTCTTCAATAGAAGTACTTACTTAACTTAACCTATTAGCTTGTAACTAACCGACCCCAAGATTATTTGGTTCTAACCGCGTTAGGTACTTATGTATCCCTAGTTTCGTGGTCCGGCGGTTAATCTTTCAGGACTTAATCCTTAATTAAGATGTAGTATTATGACAACCACAAACCGCTATATATTGGGTTTTAAGATAATATAATTTCCAATTGGTTAATTAATTTCATCATCATGTGCCGAGCCTTTTCCTATAATGTAGGGGTCGGATTCCAGTCTAACCGGATGCACCAGTATTTACAAGGAGCGACTGCCTATCTGACCTGGGTGGTACTGGGTGGTGGATATTCTTTTGGGGTCAGCATGACCACAAAAGGCACACATGGCTTTACCCCTCAGCACGGACTGCGTAAAAACTTTTAATTTTCCTGGATAAAACACCCGATGTTCTTTTTGTGGGTAGCGAGCTGAATCTCAGTTAGAAAAATAAGAAACAGAGGCGGTAGGGTATTTACAAATATTAATCAAAAGATATTCTTCTTTATGATATAGAGAAAATAAATAAACATATTATTTACAATTCTCAGTCGATCTCGGCAAAGTATGTTCTTTTAATTTGCTGAAAACACGTTTAATTAGTAGGAGAGCTATCTGACTTTAGCTCGTCCGAGAAAATACTACCAAACTCTGAACCTACTATGTTCCGAGTAACAAATAAATATTATCATTATCAGTAAAAGCAGGATGTTTATCATGTTTACTGTTATGTTGGTAGCTTGTCGAATATCAGAGCATATCAGGGCGATGAAGAGCAAGACACCCGAAATCGGCCATAGCTCACGACAAAACACAAAAAAAAACCCAAAAATAGGAACATCAACCGGGAGGATGTGTTTCAATTGTCGAGAGCCTGGAATCCAGTCCAATCCAGCTCTGTAAAAACCGAAAAAAGTTCGCGAGCGGACACAGTGAGTTTCATGTGACGGAAACAGAATCGAGTTGAGAGTGACAATGGTAGCGGTACTGAGTGCAAAAGCAAAAAACGAACAAGAAAGAGGGTAGCGGCAGACCGATTTGTCTGCTCATAAACTTGGTGCTTGCAAAAGCGCCGAAACATCGGGAACTCAAAACAAACAGTGAACATGGTAAATATCCCGTTTCTAGTGTTAATGATAATGTTAGTGATCATGACAGTTTAAAAACTTATATCACAAATAAATAAATTTTTGAATATAATTATAGTTTTTCTTTTTTATAACATGGTATAACATCGTTACTGTTACTGTTAGCCTGTGTCATCACACTCCTCGGCAAAGGCCTCTCCCCATGACTTCCAAATTCCAATCCAGGACCAATGTGGACCACTAGTCGTTGGTTTTGTCCAGCTCCTGCGAGGTCTACCGCTTTCTGGCTGTGTTGGCTCCACATCGTGATTATTTTGGCCCACAGCTCGTTCGGCATGCGGCAGACATGGACAGCCCAGTCACACTTTAGCTTAGCGGCTTTTTAAGCAACGTCAGTAATTTGTGTTTTGGCAATTTGTGTTACATCGTATTATAAAAAAAAAACTATTTTTATTTTTAATCCAAAATACATCTCTGTAAACACCTAACCAACATGACTGTGTGACAGCTTCCCCATTTGAAAGGTAGAATCTTTTTGTTCCTACCCGCGTATACACGACTTAAAATTTGCAAACTACCCTCAAAAACGGGACGCCGGCTAAAATGTCAGTTTTGTGTGTAAGTCATAATTAGTTTCTACGAAAATGTGGATAGTAACACGTGTTTGTGTTGTCCGGTTTTGAATTTAGAAGCAGAAGTTGAGGTTTCACGTTGCAACGGAACATTTGTATTATTTTAATGAAAATTGTGGACTGCTTTCTAAATTTTGTTATTAAGTGTGATTTAGCACTTAAAACATACGACTATTTTGGTGTTTTATTGTGGAATAGTGTCTTAAAGGCCGCTCGAGGAGCTCGTGGTTTAATATTAACAGGCGCTCGGTTCGATCGAGGTTAAGCCGTGCTTGCCTAGGTTGGTCTGTGGATGGGTGACCGTATTACGTATCGAGTTTACTCCGTGCCTCGGAAAGCACGTTAAGATGTTGGTCCCGGCTATCATTTGTAAATCTTTGACAGTCGTTACGGGTAGTCAGTGGCCCGAAAGTCTGATAACCAGTCTTACCAAGGATATCGTATTACCCAGTGGGCCAACTGGGTTGTGGAGGTCAGATAAGGCAGTCGCTCCATGTAAAATATTGGTATTCAGCTGCATCCGGTTAGACAGGGAGCCGACCCCAAGATAGTTGGGAAAAGGCTGGGCAAATGAATGAGTGTCTTAAAGTTCACGTACGCAACGTTAACCACTATCTTTTACGACAAAGATAATTTTCTTCGGATATGGTACAGTCAGCAACAAAAGTCGTTGAACATAATTTGTTTCGAATATTTCCTAATCATTATTATTTAGCTTAAATTATTGACTAAAATAAATTACAAAACAACTTTTCGTAATTGAACTACAAAAGACGCTGAACTCAGTTAAACCATTAATTGCTATACATAGCTAAGAAGAACAGGCAAAAAAAACCCAGACCCGACAGAAAAGTAACATACCTCAGTTTTTTTGTTATTATTTATATAATCATATTATATAGTTTTTATATTCGAAATCAATGGCTAACACCAAAATACTGCCTTATGTTTTTGTTCAGGGTTTACACTAAAAAAGTACAAAATGCCTACGTATCTACACAATTCGTAAATATATGTAACTAAATGACGTAGAAAAGTAAGTAGTTATGGGATGTATTAAAAAAACTAGCACTCCGGGAGTGCCGGCAGAAGTGAAAACTTGATTATTAACGTTGAGCATGTTTGATATTTTGGAATGGTTAGGGAATAATTTTGCACCAATTGCTTTATCAGTATAAAAGTACTATCATTTATGGAAGTGCCCTTAGACTGCCTTAGTACGGGAACCAGTGTCGCCAAACTCATACACTTGCAAATTAAAATGAACATTCCAATACACAGAAAACGATAAAACATAGCAATGATGCAACTGTAATATTTTATTTATAAACAAATTACTGTCCTTGAAAAAGCACTAACTTATTATGTATAATTCTTATTTTCGATTGTGGTTCAAAACATTGTTTGGTACTATGGTGAATACGGGTTTCGAAGTAATGCATTGCGATTGATTTAATGAGGAGAGTTCTGTGATTCCCTATAAAAGGCTGACTGTCGAAATGGTCATTAATAAATATATTAATATTGGTACGTGTGCATTCCTTGTAACACGATAATATAAGTGTTGACATCACATTTTTCTCATTAAAAAATGAATTTCCTTTATGTGAACGCGCTCGAAATATCTTTTCTGCCAATTCACAGACTTTATTTAAGTCAGTAGAAGGATAAATAAGGCCTCCTTTGTCTCTTCTAGCAATGATTCCGTGATTTTTTTTTTTAATTTATTCATGACCATGGATACATGTCCTTCAGTCGTAATGATTCCGTGATACTTATCTGTGATCAAAGCCAAAAGACAATCCTCACATTTAATAACTTTCCTCAACTTTCTTGCAATAAAACCAGCAATATAGGTTATTATTTCTTTAGAATAAAGAGTAAGCCTAGAAGGATCTGTTAAATAATCATGATCTATGTTGATCATAGGATCACATCCTAAAGATTCATGCGGTAGCAGCAATCCACAAGTTTCTTATTTCGGGTTTATTCGGAAATCTGAAAATTTAATAAGATTTTTTATTATCTTTCATTTTTTGCGTCAGGTGAGTGCAGTTATACGAATTAAAATCGTATAATACGTGTGTTACTAACATAGATTTTAAGTAGTGCGTATTACTAATATCATATGAATCAAGGTCGGAAGAGTATTTTTTTATAGACATTGCATTATTCGGTATTACCCATATTAAAGGGTAAATTCCCCGTCAAAAAGTGGCAACACTGAATTTTGAGGTAAGATAATAAAATTATTGCAAAAATCACGATTATACGAGATTTATCCATTAAACGAATTAGTTGGTACATTACTGCGACTATTTTATGAGAAATAATAGGACACAAAGCGATTGAATACTTAAAAAGATCTAATACTTACGAGTGAAAGGACAGTCCAGCAATCTTCATCAAACTATCACTTTTACAGTTTATTACACTGCACCTTACCATTTTGCACAGTTGCACAAATGTACTGTTGTCGAATTAAGCTCGAAAAGATCATATAATGTGTATAATTTCGATGCAATTGTTAATAAACAAATTGGATGTCAATCTGGCACCGCCACAAACGTCAAACTTGTTGTGCACTGACAATGATGTGCTCAGCCGACACGCGATAAGGGACAGAAATATTTATACTCTGTCTCTTTTCTTTGCTAGTGACGTTTATATGTTCTTCTTTTTCTTGTGCGAATGCAAAGGAAGATATCCAGCAGTCTATAGAATACTCTGTCTACGGTTTTTTCTATTCCGTGTTTATCCCTAAAGCATTAGGTTCAAAGTTGATTGGAAACATTTAAAAATTTCTTTAAATGATTTTAAACCATAAAATGTTGAAGGTTAAGTTCAAAATCGTCTACTCTCCATCCGTCTTACGCTTTTTCCAAATTTCTTTAAATGATTTTAAACCATAAAATGTTGAAGGTTAAGTTCAAAATCGTCTACTCTCCATCCGTCTTACGCTTTTTCCAAATTTCTTTAAATAATTTTAAACCATAAAATGTTGAAGGTTAAGTTCAAAATCGTCTACTCTCCATCCGTCTTACGCTTTGTCACGTGTCCTGACGCGAGTGTCCTGACGCGAGTTTAAGATTTTATACCCATTACAGAACAATTTTTTTAAAGTGCTCAACGCCGCTAAAGAAGTTTTCACTTCAAAAAATAAATAATATTGTTCGTATAGGAAGTTATTTGTGTGTATGTATAAAAACGGTCACGTACTGTGTGCATACCTACTACGGCTCAGGTGGTTTCGGGCTAGACATCGAGATCACTTTGACCACCCCGCACTGGGTATGGATTATGTTTTAAGGGACATAGAAATACAATAAAACTTTATTTCGACATATTGGTTTTATTTTTGGTAGAACCCCGTTGATAGCTACCTAAATCACTGATCTACGATCAGATCATTCTTTTCGATTATTCCACTAATACCGGCTGCGTTAAAAATAAAAATACGAATACCTGTTATCGTAACGGTGATTAATGAACTTTTTAGTTCTCTAATCACCGATATAAGCTCGAACTGGCGTCAACGAATTAGTGGAATAATCCGATCTGAATCATCGAATATGACGATTTTAATTAATCCTAAGTTGAGGGCGAATCCAGAAGGGCATGCTCTGACCCCAGTACCAGAGGCAAAAAGGAACGAGGTGGAATTTTTTAGTCAGTAAGAGTCTGACACGCCCTCTCGCTCCACCCAAGGGCGAGAGATATCATTAGATGATTTTAAACCACCTTAAAAAAAAAAATCCTAAGTTGAATGTTGTACTAGGAGTTCAAAAATTATATAATACAGCTGTATCTCCAGGTCTCCTGGATACATCCCATAACTATTTATCGTCATGTAGTTACATACATTACGAATTGTGTAGATAAGTAGGCATTTTGTATTTTTTTAGTGTAAACCCTGAACAAAAACATAAGGCAATATTTTGGTGTTAGCCATTGATTTCGAATATAAAAACTATATAATATGATTATATAAATAATAACAAAAAAACTGAGATATGTCACTTTTCTGTCGGGTCTGGGTTTTTTTTATATGGGACGTGACCGTTCTTCTTTCCTAAAATAAAATAAAAAAGAATGAAATATAAAAGAATTATAAAATTTTATCGATTCGTATTCTAAAAAATCTCAACCATTTATGCAAAGATGGGTCAGCTAATTGCTATAACACACTGTACATAGAAAAATGAAGAACTGATTATAGCGACAGCATGTTTCCTCATTTTATAAAAGAAGAAATTTAAAACTACGTTCGTTTTGGTGGCGATGTTATTTTATGTTGCTCATTTGTGTGTATCAATTGTTTCCACATGTTGACAGTTTTCAAAAGTTAAGCAACATTACTTATCATATATTAACACGGTAACATAATACTAACAATAAATAACTTTTTGCTATTGTATGTTGCTCAGTACCACTTGGAAACGTTGTTCTACAAAAAGTAAGTGCGGTGCTTTTGACTAACAAAGTGTCTACAAAAAAAGACTAATTAGTACTGGTTAGGTATACTTAATACAAAAAAAAACCACAGGGAATAAACTAAATGAACCATTTACGGAGTCACTAAATAAGATAGATGAACTACATAAACAAGGTAGCAAAGAAATTTTTACCCAAAAAAATACATTTCCCTTGTCGGCAATTTCTCTTGAGGAACAGTATAAATGCCTGGCAGAGGCTGATTACTAGATCTTAAATATTTACGGCCTTTTTATAACTGGCAATCAAGTTATTACTAGCATCGGTTAGGGAAAAAACTAGCCAAGTGTGAGTCAGTGTCGTACACAAAAGATTCCGTACTAACGTACAATATTTTGACTCGTCATCATTTACCTAGCCTTTTACCAACTATCTTACGGTCGGCTCACAGTCTAACCGGATGCAGCTGAATACCAATATTTTACATGGAGCGACTGCCTATCTGACCTCCACAACCCAGTTGGTCCACTGGGTAATACGATATCCTTGGTAAGAGTGCTTGAAAGAATATTTTGACTCGTATAAGTAATACGTAATTAAGGCTGTTTGTGTATGTGAGTTTAAATGTTGTTGTTGTAAACGCACCCACTATACAGGAGAAATTCCTAGTGTGGGGCAACGATTTAAAAAAAAAAAGAAAAAAAAATATTAAGACCGTGGAAAAACGCTGAAAACTACACGTTTCTTGTATGGGGACCTCTTGTAATTTTTAAATTTACTGTTCCTATAGCCTGTGTCAGCCTGCTGCTCGGCAAAGGTCCCGGTGAGTTTCAAGTCTTTCGATATAGGGCTATGTAGACCACTGGTCACTGGTCCTGTCCAGCTCGTTCCGCCAAAATTTAATCCCGCAATTTTTAACTTTAAATAATTTATTTATTAGTACACAAGGAAAAAAAAACTTAGCATACAGTGAATACAGTTGTACAGTACAGACATTAAAATGAGAAGAAGAATTTTCTGCTTTTTAAACTAGGCCAGAACCCTGTGTTTTAGGGGCCAATGTGCCTTCAAATGATTGGCACACTAATGGAATGTCAGTCATGCAAGTAGTTACACAATAACTTATAATGTACTAATAGTGCAGTTGAAATACTGTATAAGTTAGTTAGGAATTTATGATACAATTTTAATAAGATTTTTTTCAGTTTTGATTTCTGTTTTTTTTGTGCGGCTATAGTAATACACACTCTGTGAACATTTCAAGTGTATACCAGTAGCGGCACAGAACATACAGCCCTGTGACAGACGGACAGATAGCGGAACCTAAATAATAGAGTTCCGTTAGCATCTTTTGGGTACGGAATCCTAAAAAGGCTACAGGTTAATAAAAAAGTTTATTATTTGGACGGGACATTACATTTTAGCTTATTGTTGTCGGAGATAAAATGTTGGGAGCGACAGATTATGGGTAAAAGATAATGGGTGAGGTAAAACGGTACGTTTAAGCTACTATTTCAAAGTATTTCAAAGTTTAGGGGAATATGGGGCTTAATACAGGGTATAAACGGACCCTTCACAAAGCCGTCTACCAAGCATTCTGTACATCAAGCTAAGTAACTTTACGCAAAAATTATTGCTGGGAAACGCCTTTTTTTTTGAGGTGAAAAATCACGTTTTATGGCAGGACTCAATGTAACGCACTCAAAACATTGTGCTGGTGGATACGTTGAATAGTACGGGGGTCGTGGAGGTATTTAAAGTTAAGATATAACATTAAAAACTTGTATTTAAAAAAAACTTGTGAAAAAGTTAGAACTTTGACCCCCAATATCTCCGTAACTAGAAGGTTCCCAGGTATAAATAAAAATAAAATGAAATTCATTTATTTCAGGCAAGAGCCCATACAAAAGATGAATTTCAAAAGCCAAAAGACAAATAATTTCACGACAAATTTCAAAATAAAAACTAAACAAAGAAAATGAAATAAAATTACATTATAATCGCAAGGACAAGGAAAACAAGCGCCTTTTGGCTTCGTTAAGGGTACTTTTACACTCCTTAGGTATATAACTATTCGGGAATTTCAAAATTTCCGTATTTGTAGAAAAATTAATTTTAATACTTCATAGAAACTTAGTTGAGTCTATTTGCGGTGAGTAAAAATAATATGTTGGCGTTCTAGTACCTTGTATCTAGTCTAGTGAATTGATTATATTTCACTTTGAACATCATCAACGTTAATAATAAAAAACAGGGTTCGAAATCGCAACATGATGACGTTAAAATATGCTAGACCCAACACCAACAAATCTTTATACCAGTATCGCCCTTTTTTTTTTTTTTTTTTTTTTTTTGGGGGGTGAGAAATCATCAAATGACTCCTCCCGCTCTGGGCAGAGCGGAAGGGAGTGTCAGACTCTTACTGACTAAAAAACACCCATGTTCCTTCATTGGCCCTTTATGTTCCAGGGCCGCGGTATCTCTTTCGAACAGTCCCGCAGCCCTGGCAGGCACCGGCCCTTGCGGGCCCCTCCCGTTTGCTGACATCTCTTTGAGGCGCGCGTGGAACACGAACGCGCCGTCGACACGGCCTGCCCGTCGTCATACGACGGACGGACGGCGAGCTAGCCCATTACTCGCCGTCCACAGGCCCGCGCCTACGGTGGCCGAGAGCCATCACGGCGTGATACCAGTATCGCCCTTACATCTAAAAACGCCACTTACAAAAACCCCATAACATACCATAAGTTACTGACACAATACCCATGTTTTACACGACCCGACAACACCCGAGTATACGCGACCGACTTACTTAGGGTGTTCGCAGACTCTCGATTGTATAACCAACCAACATCTGCCTAGTCCTTTCCCAACTATGTTGGGGTCGGCTTCCAGTCTAACCGTATGCAGCAGAATACCAGTATTTTACATGGAGCGACTGCCTATCTGACCCACAACCCAGTTAGTACTAGATAATACGATACCCTTTGGTAAGACTGGTTGTCAGACTTTCGGGCCACCGACTACCTGTAACGACTCTCAAAGATCAACAAATGACAGCCGGGACCAACGGCTTAACGTGCTTTCCGAGGCACGGAGGAAACTTGGTATGTAATGGGTGGTCACCCATCCACAGACGAACCTAGGCAAGCGCGGCTTATCCTAAAGATTGATCCGAGCGACTGGTAATTATTTAGCCACAAGCTCCTGATTGTGTAACCAACCAAATTGTTTAAATTCGAGTTTAGCAAAAAGTCTTCTTGAAACCAATCATTTTGTCGGCAAAAATGCTTCTTTTTTATTATAGAGGGAAATCTCGTAACCGCCATTTCTACGTCATTTTACAGAAGCTGAAACTTTTGCTGTACAAATAACTTACTATAGGTAAGAACAATTGGATATTGTGAAAAGTCGGCCGTGGTAGGTTTGGCAGATATTAGGTAACAGTGCTAAATAGCTGCTAAGATACGTCATATTAGCGTGATTTTTCGATGTTACATAAGTATGATGATTCACCTCCTTCACTGCCAGACGCTTTGTGTGGTGGGCAACCTCCGCCTGTCAATTTTGTTCAAACTCGTTGTTTGAGACACGCTTTGTTGCGATTGTCGCTTGTTTTAGTGAACAAAACATAACAAAGGTTGACACGCACTAATGCCAGGGAACGTTGACCAATAACTGTATTGAGTTGGAGAAAAATCACGGTGAAGACCATCCGAAAAATCGACGGTCTACGCGCACCCTTACAAACCACCGGATTTTTTCCCTCGTCATCAACAACATTTCCCTTGGCATGTAACAACTACGTACGATCCGCGGCCGATATGTATTTGTTTCCCTTATCGTACATCGTTCCTTGGTACAATATTTATAGGTATTACGCGGTAAACGTAGGAAGAATCAGATAAAAGGTGATGGTTTATTATATAACGGGGATATTAGACAGTTAGGTCTCTTTGGGAGAAATTGCAGGATTATATAGGCATCTTTTAGATCAAATGGGTGTAAAATTACCATTATCGAAGCCGAAAGGTACTGTCTTGTTCTTCCCGTCATTGAAATTTTAGTTCTGGACTGGTACTTTGGAACCTTCTAGTTACGGAAATATTGGAGGTTGAAGTTCCAAGTTTTTCACTCGTTTTTTTTTAAAATACAAGTATTTAATATTATAACCTAACTTTAAATACCTCCACGACCCCCGTACTATTAAATGCATGCATCAGCAAAGTGTTTTGAGTGCGTTATATTGAGTCCTACCGAAAAACGTGAGTATTCTCTAGGAAGTCTAAGAAGACCAAAGAAACGATGGATGGACTGTGTGAAGGATGATATGGCATGATAAGAGGTGTTTGATGAGATGACGAGTAATAGAGAAGTATGGAAGAACAAGACATCACCTGCGCCGACCCCAAATGAATTGGGATAAGGGCAAGAGAATGATGATGGGTTACCAGCTTCATGAAGGGTCCGTACATCTTGTATTTATGAAAAGAAATGAAAAAAGTGGAAGACGCACTTTCATTTTGTAATTACTATAGTTATTTCTATCTTAGTCCATCAGGAATTTCTTGTAAGTTAAGATTTGCTGTAAGAAAACCTAATTTTGGGTTAAGCTCGCCGTTGTACATAAGCTATATATTGTAATGTTGTGTATATCTTTTAATTTTGTGTGCAATAAAGAATAAGAATAAAGAATAAGAATTTGTGCCAGGTACTGGCAACACAATCGCATCGTATTTCATGGGAGTTATACTTTACTGGCGAAATGTGGATATAATTAAGCACACCGCAGCCTAATCTTTCTTGAATAACATAGGTGATGTTGTGTTATGTGTAATTAATCAGACTCGTCTGGAAAACAAATTATAAAGAATTTAAAAGCTCTCAGCCGTAAGCAGGAAAAAATAACTACAAAAGAATAAAAAGGTGGTAGAGAACAGAAAGCAGCATTTTTTTTAAGTGAAAAATTGCCTTTTTTTAACCCAAAGTGACAATAAAGAACAGACAGATTTACTTTATGCCTTTTAAGTTCGTTTAGATGAAACTGTCGCCTGATTTGATGTTTCATAACGTCGTCCAAATAAATGCTAGTGAAACTGTGAGAAATTTTGATTTAAAGTCCAAATAAATCTGTTATTTTCCACTCGTTGCATCATAGACCTCATCCATCGCTTTCCACCAGGCATTGTCGAGATCAAGGACAGGCCCATATTGCAATAAAAAAGCCAGTGAAACTGCGAGAAATGTTGGTCTTAACGATGAAAAAATTGATGAAAATAGCAAAATAAATAAATAAAATAGAAAATAGTTGGCCGATGTTATCAACTTGCTCCTACCTTACTTAAATTAGAAAAGTAATACCAGTACCTCTAAAAGCTAACAAAACAAACTTGGTACTTTGGAGTTAGGTACTAGGTAACCTTATAAATGGGGTCTAAAAATAAACCAAACTTATAACATGGGTCGAACATGACAGCCCTTTAAATTAGAAAATGTATAACTCGGGACTGCCTCGTTGGTCGTAGCATCGTATTACCCAGTACCAACTGAGTTGTGGAGGTCAGAGAGGCAATCACTCCATGTAAAATACTGGTGTTCAGCTGCAGCTGCTTATACTGGAAGTCGACCCTAACATAGTTGAGAAAAAGCTACCGAGATGATGATATGGCGTAAATAAAACTGGCAAAATGTCTACATGTAGGTACACATCTGCCTAATCTTTAGGGGATTACCAGCGTGATGTATGATGAACGTTACAGCTAGAATATTGATTTAGTACTAAGCTAAAACTAGCACTAACGCGAGTTAGGGAAGATGAGTTATCGAGTCGACATTATCTATAACATAACATGATCCCCGAAGGTTTAGGCAGAGGTGTACCTAATAGTACATCCACATTTCGCCAATTTTGTTAGCACGCCTATTGCCATCAACCGGGCACAAATCCGGTCTCCGTGGCTGCTACTAAGAAATTCCTGATGGAAAACCCAGTCAGTCGTGTAAAAGTGCTATTGTGTCCCATCAGAAATTTCTCAATAGCGGCCACGGAGTCTGGATTTGTCCCCGAAATGTAGGTGTATTAGGTACATCTCTGTAACTCTTCGGGGATTACAGGCGTGATGTTATGTTTATGAGTAAAACAACTCGTTTATGAACCGTGAAGAATTACGGTCTCTATGGCCTTTGTTTTAAGAGTCAGCCACTTCTTTCCCATCGAAATATATTTACTTTACATTACCTTTTATCGACTGCTATTTCCCTGGCAAATCGGGGCGTACCTCACGACACGAAGAGATTTATCCATACGTCCCCAAGACGTACGGTGGCCCATACGTCCCCGAGACGTATCGTGGCCATCTTCTACGAACCGGAAATGTTGGTGTTTGTTACTTTGAAAGTGTGTATTTTGGGTCAGAGGTGGATAGTTCTCCATTAAAATAGATTAGGCAGCAAATTGATACGAAAAACAGATATTTTTGACATTATCTAGGTGACGTTGGGAAAATTTATTCAACTCATGTGCCTATAGACTTTACCCAACTACATCTGAGTCGGTTTCCAGTCTAACCAGATGCAGCTGAATACCTAACGGCTGGCAGGCAATTTGCATTGTATAATTGAAACGGTGAAGGAAAATATCGTGGGGATACCGACATGTCCTCGAACCAAAATTTCAAAGAAATATGACATCTACCAGCCCGTATTGGGTTTACGTCGTGGATTACGGATCACTCCCTCTTAAAAAACGGAGGCTGGCCTCCCAGGAGTGGGGACGTTACGCTATAGCCTGATCATGTCATTATCTGCCTAGCCTTTTCCCAACTATATTGGGGTCGGTTTCCAGTCTAACCGGATGCAGCTGAATAACAGTATTTTTCATGGAGCGACTGCCTGTCTGACCTCCACAAACTAGTTAGTTAGGTACTGCGTAATACTGTACCCCTTGGTTGGACTGGTTGTCAGATTTTCGGGTCACTGACTACTTGTAACGACTGTCAAAGATCTACAAATGACAGCCAACGGCTTAAAGTGCTTTTCTAACCACGGAGGAAACTCGTAATTGAGGGTCACCCATCTACCAACCGACCTAGGCAAGCGCGGCTTAACCTTGACGTACGACCCGTGCAGTTATTATTTACCCGCGAAAACATGATAGGCTGATTAAGCTAAATAAAACATTCAATAAATGGACCAACTCCAGCTTTTGGGACGTAATAATATGTTGTATGAAGCTCATTGATGCTCAGTATAGTTTTCAAACTTGTCTAACTTAGTTGAATAGAATAGAATAATCTTTATTTGCGTGAAATATGGTACATTGAGGTGTTAAAGATGAATAGGTTCTACATATTCCGCTTACTAAAAATTCAGCATGAAAATATTGGTATCTAAAATATAAGTTAACAATTAAAGTTTAGATGACAAATAGTGTTAAAAGTTACAAATTCAACTTAAAATTATTACTAAAGAGTACCTATCAAAATATTTATATTATGTAGTATTTTTACACATAGTTAGGTTGGTACGTACAGTGAAACCATTAGGTACAGTTGGGCTTGAAAGTTAAAAATTCACTTATTATGTAAAAACATTACATTATTAAACAGCCATCTTTTTTTTTTTTTTTTTAATAAGTAAGTAAGTTGACGTAACATGTACGTTAGCTAGGCAATATGCTCTTGATACAGTTACATTAACTTATATGAGGCTTAATTTTAAATTTTCGTTCGAAAGTGCAATATATTGCCGGTTTCGGAATTGAGTAATTGATGTAAAAGACAAACCGCCAGGGTAGCCCGCGAAATTCAAATTTTCGTACGTTTTTTGCAATTAGCAGGTCAGTTTCAAGTTGTATGTTGATTAAAATATGATTCGCGGCCGTAATACGTATGTGTTTATAGAACTATAATCATTAAATCATCAGCACAGCCCCCCTTTAAGTTTTAATTTATTTTTATTATTTGTTGATAAGGCGGCAACAGAAATACACATTCTGTGAAAATTTCAACTGTTTACCTTTTACGGATTATGTGATACAGCCCACTGACAGACAGATGGACGCACGGACGGACAGACAGCGGAGGCTTAGTAATAAGGTGCCGTTGGTTACGGAATCCTACAAAGCATTTGAAATATTTCCAAGTGCTTTTTTTGAACTTAAAACTGTTAATTTAGTGTAAATATATTAGTTAATGCAATTTTTATAATTAATATTTTAGTGCAATACAGCGATAATCTATTTTCATTTAGTCATATCAAAGAAATTCAGCATAAATGCGACATATATTGACTGCTATTTGTGACGTTACCTATTTTCAGAATACACCCTCATAATTAGAGTTTAAGTAGTTCTAAAATCAAATACTGAAACCAGAACCTGGGCATTAGCCCTACGGTAGGGTTCTATAAAACTCTAACCGGTTAAAACCACCTCTGTTTATTTTTTCATGTCACCATGTTTTAAAGAAAGAGGTACTTGCAATTTTTTAAAGCCTCGAGCCGTTTGCAGTCCTCTACTTCACTTTTGCAAATCTTTTTGCTCGACTACTGAAAAAGTTAATGTCTTAATTATTACACTTTTTCTCTAGACAAAGAGTTACTACAACTAGAGAGAACTGAGACGGTTTCCTATAAATAATTAGGAAGTTCATAGATGACTCTGCGCTAGAGTGTAAATGTACGGTTGTTCCACAAACGATGGAACAGTTATTATCGTGTTTTGCGTGTCCTGTTGTTTACACATTACAGGAGCTGATGGACGCTACTTTACTCAAATACTGGGCTTGATAAATTTAGATTGCCTTCAACACACTAAGAAGAAGAATAATCATCATGATCATCTGCCTGGCCTTTATGTTGGGGTCGGCTTCCAGTCTAACCGGTTGCAGTTGAATACCAGTATTTTAAATTGAGCGACTGCCTTTCTGACCTGCATAGCCCAGTGCACTGGGTAATACGATACTCCTGGTTAAGACTGGTTGTTAGACTGACTACCTGTAACGACTGTCAAAGAAGGAAAATCATTAGGTTGTAGCGGCACTACAAAAAGTACTATAGCAACATAAAACCAAAAGTACTAGAGCGCTATCTATGACGCAGAGGATAAATTAAAAATCTAAATACATCTAAATCCTGCGTCGCGCAAGTAAAGTTAACCGCGACTTAAGACTATATAGAAGAACCCGACAACAACTGTCGGGCAGTAACCCACCTGACAATAACACCCGTCTGGTCGGAGGATCCTCCCTATTCTATAGGGGATGAAGAACTTTACACTCTGTTCTTCATACCCCCAAAAGGTAAAGCTCTGTTACACTCCATTATTTCAAAACTTTGACAATCAAACACTCTTCACTTGAAACCAAACTTACATTACTTATGTGTAATATTAAATTATTATCACATTATGTTTATTACCGTATTTAGCGCGTTGATATTCAGCGATACATCAAAGCCTGTTTATTATTAAGACTTTAATGAGCGCAAATTGATATATTATGTGTGCGCGCACTCGTGGGATTCAGTTGGTCCGAGGCATGAGCGGGGCGATTTTCAAAGCCATTCTAAGGATTCTTGAAAAGATCGCTTATGACAATAAATCCACACACTGTGCCACCACTACTTAAAATATATTCTTTTATGCCTGTTATTTTTTACTGCAAAGGTACATAATAAATTAAGTAGTTAAGTATATTTGGGACAATCTTTACCGACACGCACTTAAGCAAAAAGGGCAATAAAAACTCTACAATTACTGCATTTATTTGACTGGCATGCGCACCCGCAGGTCAAGCAGGCCGGCACTAGTCCGAGGCAGTGGAAGTTACATTAGATCCCGCTGCCTCCCGACGCAAGTATGAGATCCCTCTCACACTTGCGTCGGTGTGGTTTTAGTCAGTACAAGTCTGACAGACCCCACCATTCTCCCCAGGGTGGTGGACATTCATTGAAGATTTCCTCATCGAGAAAAAAAAAAGGCACCGTATTGGCTAAACGGTAAGCTTGCTTTAAGTATATTTCTCTACCTCTCAACTCAATCGCTAACTCTAGTAACTTACACCACACCGCATTGGTAT
This sequence comes from Eurois occulta, assembly GCA_950022335.1. Classification (NCBI taxonomy): domain Eukaryota; kingdom Metazoa; phylum Arthropoda; class Insecta; order Lepidoptera; family Noctuidae; genus Eurois; species Eurois occulta. Next base: position 20,538,536 of record OX465480.1, on the reverse strand, counting down.
GTCTGCAGCAGAAATTGAATTTCGCGCGCCAGAAGAAACAGCGCGTGACTGTAACAAGCGGCATTTTGAATATTATCGAAATAATTGCAGGAGCTCGCATTCATTATCATTAGCAACTTTGACATTAATTAATTAACCGGCTTTTTAATGAAAAGTAGACGTTTAATTACCCTATTGTTAAGTGGGGTTGATGTATATTATTATCTAATTATTCGTGACTTCTTAGTCAGAAAGAAGGTTGGTCTAGTGGAAGCGAGCTTGATTGATGTGCACAGGGGCTCGATTCCCAGCTCGGGCAAAGTGTAATTGGGTTTTTCCATCAGGAACTTCTCAGTAACAGCCACGGAGTTTAGATTTGTGCCCAGTAGATGGTAAGGCTCGCACCCTATTACGTGGGAATTAAACGTACCTAACTGGCGAAATGTGGACTATTAAGTACACCTCTGCCGCACTCTTCGAAGATAAAAGGCGTGATGTTATGATATGTTTTAAGTAAGAAAGACCACCTCGTTGGTCTAGTAGAAGCCCGACTGATGAGTATAGGTCATAGGTTTGTTCTCTGATTCCTACAGTGTTATTGACTCTTTCAACTACCGGTCCTTAGGTTCGGGTATTTTTACGATTAATACTGTAACAATCGTGCCTCGGAAATCACGTTCAGCCGTTGGTCCCGGCTGTCATTTGTAAATCTTTAACAGTCGTTACTGGTAGTCATGGCCCGAAAGTCTGACAACCAGACTTACCAGGGGGTATCGTATTATGCAGTACTAACTGGGTTGTGGAGGTCAGATGGCTAGTCGCTTCATGTAATATACTGGTATTCAGCTGAATCCGGTAAGATTGGAAGCCGACGTAGATGATGGTGACTGTTATTGGTTCGCCCGCATTACATAGGAATCAGAATTAATGTGGTGTTAATTACACCTCTGCCTATCTTTGGGGCATATAGGGATCACCCTATATTCCCTGGAGGATTAAGCAGAACACATATCAATGTCTTACGTAATGGTAACTAACGAATATACGAGAATACCTAGCTTTCCGTTTAGGTACAAAATTAAAAAAAAAAATGTTTACCTCGACCTTCATATAAAGTTACTACAAAATTCACAGTTCTATTAAAAACTCAATACTGTTTACATATTGTATAAATATTCAGTACGAGAACAGTTATTATGAGAAAACTAGATAATTTACAGGTGTATGTCGTATTTTCTATTTAGAGGCAGAAAGCCTACTCGTATCATAAATAATGCTGTGGTATTAGTTACTGCATATTCTCGTGGAAATTGGTTTTACACTCAAATTGATGTACGGGCAATTTCAGTAGCGCTTTTCCGGGACATAAAGATTGTTTCTGGTGGGAAAAACCGTTTTACTGGTAGTCTAAGAACATTAGGTCGGTACGTAAAATTTAACAACACAAATTGTTAGTGGTTTAGAATAGTTATTAAGGTTTTATTTACAATTATATGGGTCATCTCTTGACCTAAATCGTGTCCTGTAAGGTAACCCAAAAGAAGCCTATTAACTGGCGAATTCAATACATTGGGGTTATATAAACTCGTGGAGCTCGTAGTTAAATAATAGCAGCCGCAAGGTTCTATCTTTAGGTTGAGCCGTGCTTGCCTAGGTTGGCCTGTGGATGGGTGACCACCCATTATACCAAGTTTCCTCCGTGCCTCGGAAAGCACGTTAAGCCATTGGTCCCGGCTTTCATTTGTAGATCTTTGACAGTCGTTACAGGTAGTCAGTGGCCCGAAAGTCTGACAACCAGTTTTACCAAGGATATCGTATTACCGAGTACTATCTGGGTTGTGGAGGTCAGATAGGCAGTCGATGTAAAATACTGGTATTCAACTGCATCCGGTTAGACTGGGAGCCGACCCCAAAATAGTTGGGAAAAGGCAGGACGATGGTGGGGTTATTTATACTCGGAAACAGCGACGCAGGCAGGGAACCGGTTTCTTCTAGGCAAGCGTGCTCCACCCTGGGCCGCGCCATCGCTTCAGATCAGGCGAGTTGCGGCCAAACGTAAGCCTATTAGTGGTTTAGAGCGCGCCGTGAGTCAGCGTGACGGGACTTGTGGCTGTCTTTGCAAGTTGCATTGCCTTTTTTTTTTCGGATGGGAAATCATCAAATGACTCCTCCCACTCTGGGCGGAGCGGAAGGGAGTGTCAGACTTTTACTGACTAAAAACCATCCATGTTCCTTCTTTTGCCCTTTATGTTCCAGGGCCGCGGTATCTCTTTCGAACAGTCCCGCAGCCCTGGCAGGAAGTTGCATTGCCTGAGGTCTTGAACTGAGTGTTTACTCCAGAATTAAATACCACCATAATACCGCGTGATTGGTAATTGGATGCATTCCTTGAAATGAGTGATGGAAGACCAAATTTGCAACAATTTTGACCACATTAACTTGGGTTCCAACTAGGTTGATTTGCGAAATCGACCTTTTATAGTTATTTTGGAAATTTTCCACATCTCCACCATGAACTGCTTTGAATGTCGGAAAGGATAGTTTTAAATACACCAGACAGAGACAGATCTTGCCTGATCTGATCGACCAGGACCCGGCGCAAAACGTCAAAAATGAAAAAAAAAAAAATGTAAATTGTGTTTTACTTCAGGCAAAATACCCATATACAACAAAAAAATAATAAAATGTATCATTGAAAAACATTGAAAAAGCATAAATATTTAAAAATCATTGAATAATCATTACAAAAATGAATAAAATCATTAAATAAAAAATAAAAATATCAATAAAATGTTAAGGTACCTACCCATAGTCTTTAAAAATAACATACATTATTTCGTCATTTTTGGTTCCCGCTTAGTGAACAGATATCCAGTGCACAAATATAGGGCTTTATTTAACATCATACAGCGGCAACATCATAATGCACCACCACCTCATACAGCAATCAATCCTGAGACTATGCTAACGCCAGCCAATCAGCGTGCGCTGTTAATATTCGATTATCTAAGTAATCTGTTTTCGTTATCCTTAACTAGTATCTGAGGCGTTGAATGTGCAAATGTATGGAGAATTGATATCTTTTTTTTTTTTTTTTTTTTTTTTGGGGGGTGAGAAATCATCAAATGACTCCTCCCGCTCTGGGCGGAGCGGAAGGGAGTGTCAGACTCTTACTGACTAAAAAACACCCATGTTCCTTCATTGGCCCTTTATGTTCCAGGGCCGCGGTATCTCTTTCGAACAGTCCCGCAGCCCAGAATTGATATCTATGGCGGACTAATTGATAGTGTTGAGCTTTGTTGCTCAGAGAAGATCCGGTTTGAACAATGACAGTCAAGCGGGTCGATCTTTGAGGTTAAGCAACACTTGCCGAGGTCAGTCTATGGATGGGTGACCATTTATTAAATTTAAGAGACAGTTTTGTACTTCGGAAATTACATCTTTGTTAGTCATTACAGATAGTCAGAAGACCGAAATTCACAGATTGAGACAAGAACAACTAATCTTACCAACGGGTATCAGATTACCATGTAACTGGGTTCTGACTTCAGATAGGCAGTGACTCCATATAAAATATCGATTTTCAGTTGCATCCCACTAAATGGGACAGGAAATTGACTATGCTATGATGTAACACCCTGAGGTGAGGTGACTTCCTTGTTGGTCTAGTGGTCGCAAGTGCGACTGCTGAGCATGAGGTCCTGGGTTTGATTCCCGGGTCGGGCAAAGTGTCATTGGGTTTTTCCATCAGTAATTTCTCGGAAGTACCCGGTTGATGGCAATAGGCGAGCCCCCTATTACATGGGACGTAAACATAACTGGCGAAATCTGGGTGTTCTATTAGGTACACAGGATTAACAGGCGTGATGTGTGAAATGAGGTAACTTTAGCAAAAAATAAATTTGCAGTCCAATGAAAACTTCTTCCTTGTTTTAAAGCCGGTTATAAAAATAAAAGCATTCTGCCAATTTCTTTTGAAAATAAATATATTCGAAAACATTTTATTTATTTTATTAATACTTTACGTCCCTCGTAAAATAATACAAACATTTCCATTTAGAGTTCGTCTCATTAACCACTTTAAACCGGTTTACGCTGATCCAAACCAGATTCAACCGGATTCGGAGATAAATCCAAAATGGCTGCCATTAAAACTACTGGACCGTGCGAGCGATAATAGTGGTTTACTTGAATCCTATTGCTTTGAACGAGTTTTTTGCGGAAGAATAATAAATACTGAGTAACTAACAACATGTGGTAAAAAGAACTTGATATGGATATAATATTTTTTCTGAAGGGTTTTAGGCAGAGACCCTATTGCCAGACAGGGGCGAGCCTATGGCTGTGGCTAGACTCTGAAAAGCCACTGATAAACTGATGGAAAACTCCACACTAACGTTTTTCCAATCGGAGAACCAGGTCCCAATGAGTGCGCCTTGCCTGTTATGACTAACGGGCCGAAACGTGGAGACTTATGGTAGCTCTCATGGCATGTGAAGAGTCCTATGTCCAGCAGTGGACAGTTGTCGGCTGACGATGATGAACCCAGGAATCTAACCCAGGACTTTCTGCCCAGTAGCAATTGCGACTACTAAACCTGCTTTGTATTAAAAACATACAATTATACTTTTTTTTATCAAAAAAGCGTAAAAATACACTATTTTCGTTTAGCCATTCCATGCTTTCAAAAGTTATAAAGCTCCGTTTTATTTCATAATCTCATAATCTTTTAAAAAGATAAATTGTACTAAAAATATACGCACTTTTAAACTCTTATTATCTTTCTTCTATTTAAACATAATCCCACAAAAAAAAAACACATCAAACACATTTCCGGCTGGACAGCAACCCGTAACCCTTAAATGCTCACGTAACCCTCACGTTACTCAGCCGAAAACTCCGTGAACTTGTGAAAGGGTTAGGTACAGAAATAAGTTGAAATAAGTTGTGACAGACATGTAACTCGTTATGGCCCGTACTTCAGGCAAACGGGCTGTAGGTACAGTCGTTTCCCAGACGTTACACCTTGTCAGCTGCAGTCAAATAACAACCTTATAGTCACAGAAAATAAAGATCACTTTAAATTTGACATAATGTGTCAGTGATAGTAACGTAACAACAACTTTATTGCTACGGATATAAGAATCATTGTGATTTTGACAGCGACCGTGCCTACGGTTGTCGTATGGTACCTGTCATGAGAGATTCGATATAAGCGGGTAGTGAAAAAAGGGTGTGTATTTTTCTTTTTACATTTGCGGTGAGAATTATTAGAAGGGAGGACCCTTTTGTAAACGTTGAAGTGTGAGTAAAGCCCAAATCACACAGAAAGCGGTTGCGGGTCGAGTAGTGTCCTTCGCGTGAGACGCGCTCTTTACTGCCTTCACACAAAAAGCGGGCGCGTGTCGATAGCGGGTCGTGCGCGGCCTACTTGATAGTGGCAGCTGTTGCTACGGCGAACCAGCATTTTTCAACTGAATTTTTATAGTTTTTACCACTAGGCTCGTAAAAACAAGTCTGTTTACGAGTATCTACATTTTATAATTTTTCGTTAATTTCCATGGCATACTTAACTGATATTTTTTGTTAATATTAACAAAATCAAAAACGACACGTGCCGCGGCTGACCCGCGCTAACTTACGTGTATTACGACGCAATGCAACGACGCTACATCCGCTCCCGACCCGCTCGCCCACGCGTTGTTTGTGGTGGCGGGCGACGGGTGCAGCTCCCGCGTTCCCGACCCGTCCCGACCCTCGCCCGCTCCCTGTGTACACCGCCAGCTAGCGAGCGAGCGAACGAGCCCAGCGAGCCTCTTTTCATACTTAGTTCGCGGTGTGAACCAAAGTATAAAAAGAGGTGTAACGATACTTCGCCCGGGTCGCTCGCTCGCTCGCTAGCTGGCGGTGTGGCTTGAACTTTAAGGATGTAAAAGAGGTATAAGAAAATTTGTGTGTTTTACATAATGAATGCTAAGCAAATTCAGCCCATAACTTTCCCTCTTCTTCTATCCATCATATTGCCACACTTTACATACGGTACAGGATACAGGTGCACTTTCCCACTGCTGGAAAGTGCACCTTTCCCACAGGCCTCCTTTACCTGAAACGGAGTCAGATTGACTGCTAAATAAGCTGTTCCACCTGGTAAACAGCGGTTGAAACTATTTTTGGGCAGCGATAGTACTAAGGAGGTTAGTGTTTTGAGAGACAAAAGTGGTGAGTCCCATTCGACTTTAACTTCACTGGCTCGCATATTATTTTTCATACTCAATAACTGCGGGATAATAAAAGCAAACCGGTTCCGATTCATGGAACCATCAACCAACCATTGGTTGATGGTTCCATGAATTCGTTTGTATTTCGGAAAAAATCTTCTAGAGGAGGTTTATTTCGAACTTTACTATGTCCAGAGCACCCTGGGAAATCAACACGGGTAGTAACCATTCCTGGCTTTATCTTTTAACCAAGATTTGAGTTGTTTTACGTTGATCATGCCGAGAGTAGAAGAAAACTAACCACAACGAGCCCTGGAGATACGGTTCAAATATGTTGTACCCCGCAACGAAATGAATCAGAAATTAACAGAGAAGGAGGATTATTTTATGAATTTGCTATTTAATGGCTGCCAACTTTACAGATTTCAAAATCGTCAGAGACACTCATCTCCAAACTTTCGTGTTCTACAACGACTTAAGCCGACCACACGAGTCACTAACTCCAACCAAAAATGGCCATCTACAATGTAGACTGCATTATTCAAACATTTAGTGAACGCAGCGTGTAGCCGCGAGTCACTGCAGAATGTATGAATAATGAAGTGGCTGGCTTGTGCTTCGCCACTTGTGGCTGAGAGTGGCGAGTGGCTCGCTTAATTTGTTAAATCAGTCATTAGTATGATGTTTGACTGGCTTTTCTGTAAGAGCTTGTTCCTGAAATCATGTCTGGTTTTAAAAGTATTGTACTTGCTATGAAAAGACGGCCTAATTGATATTCTATCAGCGATTATTAGTAAACAAAGTACAAAACTGTTTTATGTCCGTCACATCACCATCTCAGGTCCAGTTGAAAAACAGCGTCGGGTACCAGCTGCTCGGCAGTTTGCTGAACTGGGCCTATTTGACGCAGCCGTGAGACACACAACGTTTTTATTGTGCAGATTTAGGTTTTTTTATTTTATGTTGTGTGCATTTATGGCATGTGCCAAATAAATGTGTTTTATTTCTTTCTTTCTTTCGATAAGAATGATGAAAAAGTCAAAAATGTATGAGACTGACAGAAGCCACTGTCAATCCTGTTGGAAGTCGTTATAAAAATACGAAACGAACTTTGAAAGCGATTCTCACTTGTGTAGGCTTTCATTAAGACTAGTAGGCTGGTCTGTAACGTTCTATATAATCTGACATATTTACTCTTTTTGAAACAATTGTACCTTTGACCTGTAAATATTGTTTTGAGATGTAATTTTACTCTTGACTCATTGTGTCCAAGCCGTTGAAGTCTGATCACCAAATACGTAAAACTGTTTAAAACTCAAGACGCCTGAGGAAAGACATCGCCGTCGAGCAAGACTGCCACGAATGTAATGTGAGGATGTGTTGTGTGTGGTTTGGATGATTTGATTTGATTTTTTGATTTTTGATGTGATCATATTGTTTGCTGAGCCAACATGGTCAGAATCTGAATAAGACAGAGAGGTTTTGAAGGAGAATAGGGAGGCTCTTGCGCAATGGGACACGAATAGGGTAGCAAAAACATCTCTTATGAAGAAAGTAGTACACTCGATCTTTGCCGTATAATTTTTAACCTTATCCAAATAGCGTAGTCGGTCAACATTTTTGCAATGCATAATTTTATAGTCATCGCACAAAGTCCCAATGAGCGCACAAGTTCATAACACAGCAATAAACTTTTCAAATAAAAACACGCTGTATTTCACTTAAAAGTTAACCTAAAACTTCATACCCGCAGAAACTTACCCTTTTAAAAATCGCAAACACGCTTACGTCATCCTATTAACCCACACGCCGCGGCCCCAAGTCTGTGACCACATAAAAATGGGTTCTCTCTTTTCGTAGCAGCAAGGGAAACTGCGGGCCGAGTGTTGCTAATAAAAGCTGATAAAACCGGATACAGGGCAACATTTCGTGTGAACACAACGTAGCGTTTGCAAGGTTATGAGTGTGACGCAGTTCGGCGAAAATAGGGGTTTGGTTAGAATTTTGAGCGAGTTTTTGGAAAGGATTTTAATTTTAGATGTGGTTTCAAGGTGTGACCTAAATCTTTTATTAAATAAAAGGTCTGGAAATAGTGCGTGAGATCACGTTTGAAACCGAGTGTCTGAAAGAAAAAAAACTTGATATTTCACTTATCAATTCTTAGTAGGTCGGGTTTTCTGCTTACGAACGATCTTATCATATTGTTCACAATTTTTAAACCATTTTCCCCCTTATTAATAAACGCGGAGTTAAGTTATAAATGGTATGAGCGGTTTTTTTGTCAATTGTCCCAATGATGGGCAAAGGCCTTCCCATTCTCCTTCCAAACTTACTGTATCTTGTGCAATATCAGGCCATGTTCGCCCAGCAAACAAGGTCAGACCGTCACACCTTCGCCGCAGTCTACCTCGGCGGCGATTTCCTTCGTCAGGTGTCTAGCGAGTGACGATCCATGCATACGTGCCACGTGGCTAGCCCACTCTCACTTTAGCTTGGCTGTTTTTTCACCAACATCTGCAACCTAAGTTATGGAACTGATTATTATCATTCATATTTGAATGTCTAAGTTTGGCATAGTTTAATCCGCTTTTTTATTAATTAATAAAACAGGGTGTATATTGTTTAATTAAACTATTTATTTTTATATGTTTGAAAGTCTATTAATTATTCCTAACACTTAAGCTCGCAATTCTGAAATAAATTATTTATTTATTAATAGGAAGATCCAGGTTCTTTTACGACGCTTTACTTAGCTCTTTATAGCTTCAATAAACTGCACTAAGCATTGGACAGTATCACTTTGGCAAGTAAAAGCAACAATATTTTTTTTATACACACCAGAAACGATAAAATATATGTTAAATTATTATAGTTCAAACACACCATTTAATTTTCAAATACGAGTACCATTGAACCGTTGATCAACGCGAAATGAACGGACGAATGAGTGAACTAAAACAATGAACATGCTAATTTGGGGGCGTAATGGCGAATATTGCCACTACAGTCACTATTTTTATGGTAATGGCCGGTCTGATGAATATATTTTAGTGGTCATTGATATGGTAATTTGTCATAATACACAGCTCGTTTTTAAAGTGTTTTGGGGGAAAAACCTGGATGAGGCTGGCACAGGAACGTTTAATTTTTCTTAATAGCTGTCCTCATTTTTGTCCGGTTGATGGCAGTAGGCTCCTCACCGATTAATTTATACATGACTGGCAAAATGTGAGTGTCCAATAGACGCTCTCAGCCTAACCTTTCATGGAATCACGCGTGATGTTATGTACATATGATTTTTTAATGTGTTCACAATTGCAGCACCATTTTAATTGTGATTTAAAACCCGAACGCTTGGATTCCCACAGAATTGGAACCTCCAAAAAATAACCGATCGCAAATGAAGAATTTAAAATAAAACTTTTGTCATCAACTGTTAATCGAAACTAAATCCCCAATTTTCACGTTGCGGCTAACAATTAAGACTAACGGCTTATCACATTCATTTGTGTTCGGTCATCGAATACAGAACATAGCGATAACGTGTGAACCAGGCTTAAAAGTGGTTCAGTATTCTTTGTTATTTTATTTTGTTTAAAAAACCTTTACTTTGTCCAGTTATTGGTTGTTTTTAGGGCGTACCCAAATGGTAAAACGGAACCCTATTAGTGAGACTCCGCGGACCGTCTGTCACTAGGCTGTATCTCATGAACCGTGATAGTTAGACAGTGAAGATTTTCACAGATGATGTATTTCTGTTGTCGCTAAATAAATTATTTAAGGGGGCTTCCAAACAACAGACATGATTTTTTTGCCGTTTTTATAGATAATGGTACGGAACCCTTCGTGCGCGAGTCCGACTCGCACTTGGCCGGTTTTTTAAGTAATCTGAAACAAATTTTTTTTTGCGAAACTTACATTACTGACACCTTGTTAATTTAAAACCTGGTAAATACCAAAGTTACTACTATTTTTTTTGTAGCCTCTCTGAGTGTCTCAAAGCTGGGCACAAGCTTCCCTTTCCTCCTTTCAAAAATCTTATCTGTGCAATATGTCTATGGGTCTAAAATGGCTGCTTTAGCTGAATCATATTAGGATAATAATATGAATTACGTTTAAATTCGTAAACTGGTCACAAGGTGACAATTCATAATAGTAGGTACGTCTATGACCATTGTTCGCCCCGCAAACAAGGTCACATCATCACACCACCTTCACCGCGGTCTACCTCGGCGACAGCGATTTCCTCCGACAGGCGTCCAGTGAGTGTGATCATTGCCCACCTCCCCGGGTGCATTCGTGTTACGTAGCCAGCCCACTTCCACTTCAGCTTGGCTGTTTTTTCTCCAACATCTTCAACTTGAGTAATGAAGCTTGATGTTTGGACTGTTGTTCAGTAAGTGATCAACTTTGTGCACCGTAGTTTAGGACGGGCAGGATGCACATGTGGATGAGTTACTACTTTAAAATTCAATTTTTTAATCGTCACTTAATATTTATTTGAAGAATAAATATGGCAATATGACAGCTTTTATATTACAAAATAACTCAAGCAGCCATTTATAAAAAAAAAATCCGAGAATAGAGTTATGTTTTATCAGGTTTGTGTCAAAATAACACCTCACATCATAAAATTCAAACACAAGGCGCTTCTTTCCAAAAACCGGTCCTTTTCTCTCCTTCCTAATCGGCTAAAAATATCTACCAATTTTAAAGCCTTATCACACTCCAATGCCGTCCGGTCGGATATGAAACGCCACGATAACGTGTAAAACTGCCTTAAGCGGTTTTGTTTTAAAAAGCTCCGGTATCCGTTTGCAGAGGGGTAAAATTTCACAAAAGGGGTCATCTGAATATCCCGCTGTCCTTTTATGGTTTCCATATCCTGTTTGGAAATAGCTGTGGCTAATAAACGCGGCGATTTTACTCGATTCATGTTCTGCATAAGTGTGAATGGTCTGAGGGGTCATAGATAGCTATATGTATATGTGTTTTTGGTCTTTAATCTTTCATTGTGATCAGCATTTGTTATGTGTCATTGGTCTGTTGGACTGCTGAGCATGAAAGTTCCTCTCGGGCAATGTGTTTTTTTGTTTTTTTTTTTGTAATTTCACACTTTTGCGAAGGGTGGGCGGGCGTTTTGAAGTAATTATTTTTGATTTTGATATCATAGTAGCAGCTTGAAATTTGTGCTCAGGCAATGGTAACAGGTATGCCTTCTTATGCTTGGTGATCGTGTCTACAGGTAATCACAACAAGTGATGATGAATAGACAGTAAACTGAAGATCTACGCTTTGAAATTGGCAGCATTTTTTATTGCTTTAATCCGAAAGTGCCTGGTATGTACTTACTAGTTCATTTGCACCTAACGCTTTAAGTCTCATTGCAAATCTAAAAAAACACTTGGCTTGAGCCGTAAAAAAATCAACCTGAACAGATTCAAAGAAACAAAAAAAATATGCAGAACCATCCCATATTCTAGCACTGCATTGACTTACTAAATCACGTCACTTCACCTACATACATCACTAGACATCGATAGTACGCCATTCAGTCGACAACTCTCTCAGAAGATTTATCGTGCTCCGATAAATCCCTGTCTCAACGAGTGTAATAGGTCCTTTTAAATCCGAATTTAGCTCCGAAAATAAGTTATTTTATTTATTTATTTGAAATGTGTTTTATCAAGTGTGTATTGACTATTGTATGGGGTGGAAACGTGATCCATTTTCAGTTCTAAGGGGATTAAATTCACGGGACTGTGTACGGTGAGTAATAGGCTAGCTGGCCGTTTGTCCGTCTTATGACGATAGGCCGTGTCGACGGTGCGTTCGTGTTCCACGGGCGCCTCAAAGAGATGTCAGCAAACCGGAGGGGGTATGCAAGGGCCGATGCCTGCCGGTGCTGCGGGACTGTTCGAAAGAGATACCGCGGCCCTGGAACAGAAAGGGCAATGAAGGAACATGGATGGGTTTTAGTCAGTACAAGCCTGACACTCCCTTCCGCTCCGCCCAGAGCGGGAGGCGGGTCATTTGATGATTTTCCCACCGAGAAAAGAAAAAAAAGGAGACCTCAGTGTAATTGGGAAAAGGCTAAGCAGATGATGATCAAGGTATCGGTCAAATCAGTTAAGTGTCACAAATCATTAGTTGTTTTTATTGTCTTGCTAGCACCTGCCTCTGACTTCCTCCGTCATCATACTCTTGCCCTTATCCCAATTCATTTGGGGTCGGCACAGCATGTCTTCTTCATCCATATTTCTCTACTAGCTGTGCCCGTTCGTTCGCGTGGATGTCGGAACTTAACAATGTATTTTTTAGTGCGAAGCGCTGTTGGAGGATTCCCATACAAATATTTTTTTTTTATTTATGCTAGTATTTCTCTATTACTCGTCATCTCATCAAAAATCTCCTTTCTTGCCATATCATGCTTTATACAGATTTATTCAGATATTTGCTTCACTTTCAGTTTGCACCAAAGCGCGCTGCAAGCCAATAACATAACATTAACTAAATAACTTTATACAATAATTAAACATAGCTTTACTGCTAGTCGTAAAAATATCAATATCCGGTTCCTGAGCAATCAGGGCGTAATATACCATAAAGTATGCCTGCACTCGCCAATATTAAAGTTTTATTTTAAAGATTTTTTTTTGTCGTCAGTATCAGGATCAGTATTTCCTGCGCTTACCTTTTACTGACAAAGAAAATTGATCATTCTTTGTACTATTAGTTTAGAATTTTAGATAAACAATCAAGCACTATCAGTTACTACAATCCATTCTTACTCTTAATCAAGTTCAAAATAAGGTCCTTTTTCGCTACTGACCCAGACACTTCACCACTCCCTTTCATAGCCCATATTTCTGTTCTCTTATCGTCAGCATCCATAATCTAGCTCTTATTGCCCATAACATTTTTACTAACACAAAAAGTACACATGTCTGTCCGTCCCTTATTACCTAATTATGTTTATACGGAATATTATTTACGTTTTTCTTCTGTCAGAGGGTTTCTTAGGGCGGTTGTATACAGTCGACTGTTGACCAACATGACGGTTTTACATTAAGAAAGAAGGAAAAAAAACATGTTTATTTGGCACAGTCATGATAAAGGAGCTATGATAATAATAAACACACCATAAAAATAAATAAAAGAGAATAACATAACATAACATAATACCCATACTCCTTCAAAAATTTAGGCAGTGGTGTTGACGAGTACATATTTTCCAGTTATGTATAAGTTCAGGTTTCGGCCTTTACTAGGAAATTGTTAAAGTAAACTCAAAGCATTAATTAAATTCTGAACAATTACAGGCATTTTTGAAATAGTCAAAATGTCGATCACCCAAAAAAAAAAATCTAATTGCCCGTTACAAAACGGGTTACAGCTATGGAAAAGAACGGTAAAACTGACTTAAACATTTTAATCCACACTAAAATAATCAAAGAGATAGTTTTCCATACACTCAAAAAGTTTAGTCGTAACAAAAATCGCTGGAATGAATACAAGAATACAATCGACACGAACTCAATTTTGAATCGGCAATGATTGCCGGCTGGCCCGAGCTGGGATAATAGCCAAACCAATCGCTTGAACTTCATCCCAGCGACTTTTTTGTCGCATTGACCGTAGCATTGATTGCTACGTAAATGCCTTGAATAGTCGAACGAGTGTGTCTCTCCAACTCGATTAGGATGGAAATAATGTTAAACGGTAAATAAGAAGCTGTTACCTGTGGCTTCACCTATTTGGAAGACGGAAATTATTACAATAGATCAAAAGTATTGTATGTCCAGCTGTGTGAATGACTCGGGTCGTGGACTATCTTTGTGCCAATTTCATGGTATGAAAGTGGTACGAAAAGGTAACATAAAAACACAAAAGCAACCGGCAGACAGACAGAGTTTCTATCCAGTCTATAGGATCTTCTTCTTAGAAAGTCGATAGCAATCTAAATAGTGTCGGCCCAGAACTGAGAGCAGCGGTGGCCCCGTGGTGGCGGCCCCGACTTACGAACAGTAAATCGTGGGTTCGAACCAAGGCAGGCGCATTACTTTGTGTAATTTATTTCGTCACCACTGCTCTCAAAAACCGGCATGTCCTAGAACCAAAAAATTCGAAGACATGTGACATCTACCAACCCACACTGGGCCCGCGTGGTGTATTATAGCCCATTCCCTCTCATAGAGAGGAGGCCGTGTGTCCCAGCAGTGGGAACATTATAGGCTGATTTTGCTACGTTTACAGCGTTCATCAGTTCCTGCTATGAACAAACCGCACGACACGATTTTATATTTATGGGTTTTAATCGTAGCTGGTGAAAAGCAAACAAGCGGGTGTGTCGGGTCATTTAGTTCCCTTCAATATGGTTGAGCTGAATGGGGCTGATCCATGCGTCATGTTCATGAACGGGCGCTGTCAGTTGTGACTGGTCATCTCTTAGCTGCCACGGTTTATTTTAATTACTTTATTTTCAAATTGTTGATTTTATCTTTTACTCTGGACGCTCTTATTTTGCACGTCTTTTTACATCGTTCTCACATATATGTATAATCTCATGATGATGATGTAACCAAGATTTTGTAACAATATTTTGATTTAAAAGAGTGTCCATGGAGTTTCTTGCCCATTCTTCTCCATAGAGATCTACGCTTTGGAATGTGCAACTGCAGTACTTTCTCAAGTTACTATGCCTTGTGACTGGGACTGTAGCTTCGCTTCTTTTAGTTTTTTTTGACATTCAAAACTGCTTTAATGGTCTAATTGAAATAAATGCTTTGAGTTTGAGTTTTGCAACACCTCTGCATTCTTTTCTGGGAATACAAGCAAGAGTAATACGTTAGTAAGACAAACGTCTATCTGCGAACTCCCTTAGGGTCAAGTATTATGATAATGTTGGTCCCTTATTATTACATTGTGAGGGCACTCGCAAATATGACGAATGCGTCAGTCATGAGTATAAGAGGATTGTTACATTATTGTTGCCTTCTTTGTGAGAAGAAGGTCGGTCAGTGTATATATACTTAGTCAATATTTTATTAACTCTGTGTTTTGTTTTTCGTGTGTATTCTGATTAGAATTTCTAAAGAAAAGAAGAAGGACGAAGGAACACGTGGCTAAACGTGGCTAACAACAGCCGCTCGGGTCGATCTTTAGGTAAAGCCACGCTTGTCTAGGTTGCTCCGTGGGTGGGTGACCACCCATTACATACCTTTTTTTTGGGTGGGAAAGCATCAAATGACCCCTTCCGCTCTGGGCGGAGTGGAAGCGAGTGTCAGTTTTTTTTAGGGGAAAAAATCACGTTTTACGGCAGGAATCAATGTAACGCACTCATAACATTGTACTGATGGATACATTGAATAGTACGGGGCTCATGGAGGCATTTAAATTTGTAACATTAAACACTTGTATTAAAAATATGTATCTCCGTAACTAGAAGGTTCCCAGGTATGGTCTAGAACAAAAAAAAATGCATGACAGGGGAGAACAAGTTCCTTTCGGCTTCGTTAAGGGTTTTTTTACACCCATTATTGCCTTGTATGTTCTTGAATAATTTGCCATCTATACAAAGAACATTGTCCTTACTACCAACAAAAATAATAAGACACTCAATATGCAAAGAAACAAAACATTTGGAAGACACGAGAGACTGCAATATCTCTTGTACGGAATTCGGAAGACAAACAAAATTACATAGGACCTTTGTAACGTTTGTGGAACCCCAATAAATAGGGAAGAGCTCTAAGGTCAGGAACGGAATAAAGTAAATGTAGAACGAAGTCGAGGCTTTGAAGAGACCTACTGATAGGTTAGTGATGGGATGTCAATATCCCGGGATTTGGAAATATAGAGAAAAAAATCTCTGTGAGGACGAAATTTGGAATCAACTTCAACTTTATTTTTATCTCAAGTGACTAGTTGATCAGTGATGCGGTTTAACTTAAAGCGAATCCCGGGATTTGTTATTAGATAATTCTTTTTGAAATAACTAAACATCACTGACCTGGAAACTTTGATGACTGGTAAAGATTGCCATGTAGTTTTAAGTCCATCTATGTGCCATTACTGTTCCTGAAGTACTTTTGTAACTTTACCTGTAACAAAAATAAATTATATATATTTTATTTTGTAAACACAATACTGCTAACAGCTGCTATTCCTATAAAAAAATCCACCAAATTTACAGTCGATAGAAATCTCATTAAAACTAAAAGAAAACTAGGTACTTTCATTTTTGCAGTTATTTTAATAGGCATCCTATGCTTATGCTGTCTTGCAAAAAAATCCGTTTTACGCTTTTCGTTTTCAGTACAATGCAGTTGAATGTTAAATCTTTCGACGTTAATGTAGCAAGAAAACATGCTCATAGCCGATACAATTGTAATAGCTTTCTAATAAAACAATTAGATTTTGCCATACTATAAAAAATTATCATCATTCTCTTGCCCTTATGCAAATTCATTTGGAGTCGGCTCAGAATGTCTTCTTCTTCCATATTTCTCTATTACTCGTCATCTCAACAGACCACCTCCTTTCTTGCAGTAAACCGCACGCCAACTTTTATCTTTCTGAAGTTTCACATTTCCAACAAAAGCCCAATAATTGGGCTTTTGTTGGAAATGTGAAACTAGTATATAATGTGTGGTCACCCATACACGGACCAACCTAGGCAAGCGCGGCTTAACCTGAAGATCGACCCGAGCGGCTCTTATTATTTGGCCATGAGCTCCTCAAAAAAAGTAGGGTAACATCTCACATGTCGGCGATCAGCCTATAGCGTTCCCAGTGTTGGGACACAAGCTTCTTCGCACACGAAATGATCCCTTAATAAACACGTTTCTTGTACTCCTTTTTGTTGTTATAGAGACTTTCGTAATACAATCTGTACAATCTGTGTGGACGGCCGTACAAACAGTAACAACAGGCGGGTCCCGTTAGCACCATTTGAGTACGCAACCTTAAAAACCAAGAAATGTCACCAATTTAAATTTCATTTTGATTCAATTCATTCATTGGCTTCTTTTGGATTAGCTCGTTCCATCGTCGACCTCATCTCTGTCCTCAGGACTAGATTGAGGTCAAGAGTAGGACAATTTAATAGAAAAAAAAAACATTATAATTCGTTCGTATCTTTGCCGCCATCGTAGATAACAAGTTTAACAGCTACCTTCACGTGCTCATCATAAGACATCATTTTCTAAAAACAAAAAACATATCACCATACGTGTTACCTCATACTCTTTTAGCTTAGTTTTCTTTCCCCCACGTCAGCCTATAACAGTATTAATATCTGTCTTGTCAGTAAAATAAATATTTCTTGCGAAGTAAATACGCTAGATATTTTTGTTACAACGAAGCGTACGTGCCAATTATCAATACCTAACGACTGTTTTATCATATTCGACGTTAAGACACAGATCTGTTGCCATGGCAACCAGTTTCATCAATAATAATGTGGTAATCTTGTTGCTACCTAATTTCAATCATAGAAAACTGTCAGCCAAATAGTGACAAGAAAATATGTAGGTAATGGATGATTTTTTTTTCGACATTATTTTCTTAGAAAAGACTGCTTAATATGTTAGTTTTTTTTGGGAATCTTTGGACTTCATCTATAAATGAGTAGGTATCCACCATAGACTAAACTAAAATACTTACTATTTGCGTGCTTCTGATACGGAGAAGTGTTCGAAAAAATCAGACATTTTCGTTACGTAAAAAAATTAACATGAAAAAATCCTTCCACAAAAAATGCTTTGTAGCGAAGGCTTACACGTAAGTGTAACAACGCAAAAACATGAAACTGACTGCACGGAACCTGTGTTATGCAAAATATGAAAGTGTCGGAAACTTCACGTCCAACAAAGTAAAAAAATATCCCGGACTTTTTCTAAATTCCGATGGATCACATCCCTACGACTGATTACAATTGCCTCTTCGAAATTCCATTTCAACTGGATCTCAAATTAATTGTATTGCAGTATATATTACAGGAATTATCACATAACATCACGCCTGTAATCCCCGAAGGGTTAGGCAGAGGTGTACCTAATAGTACACCCACATTTCGCCAGTTATGTTTAAGTAATAAGGGGCGAGCCTATTACAGGAGTTACTCCACTATAAAATCATACAACAAATCCTGTTGTTAAAACAACACAACGAAGGGGTCATCTCGAAATGTACTCACAACTGGCTGACGAGTTTGACCAGATCTTTGAACGGGATATCCTCAAAGTCGCGGGAAACACATGGATAAGGGACGCACAAAACCGAGAAGTGTGGCAGAAAAAAGGGGAGGCCTATACCCAGCAGTGGACGTTTTTCGGCTGAAATGGTAATGATGATGATGGACGCGTACGAAGCAAAAAAAAATCAACGGGTTGCACTCCGGGAGTGCCGGCAGAAGTGAAAACTTGAATATTAACGTTGAGCATTTTTGATATTTTGGAATGGTTAGGGAATAATTTTGCACGAATTGCTTTAATTATCAGTATAAAAGTACTATTATTTAAGTGGTAAAATACAATATTCATTTATTGCGCTATCGTAAACAAACATGACAATTTATATTACATTAAAAATTTAACACTTCAGAAATCCCTCCGTCTTACGCATTTTCGATCAGGTCACGTGTCCTGACGCGAGTTTAACATTTTCACACTTCAAAAATTAAGTAAGGATCGGAACATGTAGATTCTGCCAACCCCGAAGACAAAAAAAGTGAGTTTATGTAACTTGTCACAATAATATTTCAAAACTCGCAATTTTGAAACCATTGTTAAAATTCAGCACATTTCAATCTTTTACAGAATTAAGTCGTCCCGTAAATCCAGGGACTTACGACCGTGTCGCATCACTATTTATGGGCGGTTCTCTTCGCCTTGAGGTCTTGCTATTTCCATTGAAACCGGGATATTGGACTGCGTTTTATTTAAAAAATTTTTTGAAAGGACATGGATTTAATGGTTTGAAATTTGCGTTTTCTTCATAGATTTTATCTAGAAGCTTCTCATGTAAGTTTGATACAGATTAAATCAGACGACAAGGTAGATTCACCTTTCATCATAATATGTAGTCGTCAAATGGTTTTCAATATTTTTTTATTTATTGTACTTCAAATAATAATTGGGACTATTTTTTTCAAAAAATAACAATTAAAAAAATACGAAAGAATAAATTTAATGTTTTTTTGTGAAATAATGAGAATCGATCGATGAATGAATTTTTCAATGGGTATCGTTCGCATGTGTTGCCGATCGTGGATACGTTTTACACACACATATGCATTTGAGTTCTCATTATTTCAAAAAAAAAACATTAAATTTATTCTTTCGTGTTTTTTTTATTGTTATTTTTTGAAAAAAATAGGGAAACCGTTTCGAGTTCGATGATCGAGTTCATGGTATTCGGCTCCAGAACGACCTAAAAGTAATGGTGTATATAGACCTCCTTACCGATTTCGGTAACGGTGACCTTTTAATGCTATTTCCTTGCGTGTGCCCTTCTATGACTGGCCAAACCGAATTTGCTCTTAAATACCCGGTCACAACTAAAGCAGTAGAGGTGACCACTGATTTAATGATGTATTGCATGGACAGGCCACTCAAAAAAAAAACAATATTAAATTCTATTCAACGTATCATTTTCAGTACAATTTGCAATTAAACCAGCCACATTATTTGTTTTTATTTATTTCGGCAATTAGCGAATGAAACGGTACTTTCATATTTACACAACCAACAAAAGCATGAAATGATATAAATTAACATTTCAAAGACTAATTAATGTAACAAAACCATCGGAAATACAATAGTAGGCTGATTAAAATATCAACAACCAAAACAAACTCGACAAGTTTATCACGAGGTAATAAGGTTCATTTTGGAATGTTTTTACAAAAGGGAGGAAAATTTTTGGATGAAAAATTTGGATTAAAATCTCTTATTTTTCTTCGTAATGAGAATTTGCCTGTTGACGTTTGTGAGTTGTTTCGTCGGTTTAAATTAATTGTGTGCGAAGATTATTAATCAACGACATTGGTTTTAATTTCCCAGTTGATTTGAATTATTTTTTATTAGCTTATGCCCGCGGTTTCGCCCGCGTGAAGTTCAGTAACTGTCCCACGGGTAAACATCCATACATCCTCACAAACTGTCGCATTTATAATATTAGTACGAGTAAGAAGTAAGACTAGCTTTTGTTTCGGATTCGTTTCCGTTATATAGGTAAGCGTTATATAGTTAAATTATATTATAAATTCTAATATTTTAAAATCGAAATTCGAATTTTATAAATTAAACCACGGGAATGTGTTTTAAAAAACACGCCATGTTTCGCTTTTGTATTTTATGTTTATTTTGTTCTAGCCTGCGCACATACTTTTATATTTTTGTAGTATTTATTATATTTCCCATGGTTGTTTTATATTATAAACCAAATACTGTTTTTTTTTCCTAATTCATGCAATCTAATATTTATGCTGTCTTGATTTCCACGGTGACCACTGAAAACCAGCGCTGTGCTGTGGGCCCTCCATAGCACAGCATCATGCTGAATGCTAGCCTGCTTGTCGCAGTCACGACGTGCAAGCTGTTAACTTTTCTTTTTCTGTCCTGTTGTATTTATAACATTATTATGATTATTATTTCTTTTTTTTTGTGTATGCAAGTCATGTCCCTGCGACAAATAAATATTTTTTCTTTATTTCTTTTAAATGTAGCCTATGACACTCGGGGATAATTTAACTTTCTTTTTTTACACTGGCTTGTGTTTGGTCACAACCAATGAAGTGCCTTGAGGTCAACTAGGGCACACCTATAAGGTACACAGACTGTCCACAAACCTTGAAATTATAAATAGTCGTAAGTCTTAAGAGCAAGCCACGCTTTTGAGCTTTTTTGAAGGTACCTCCACTGGCCACAACTCGCCTGATGTGAAGCCTAGGGTGGAGCACGCTTGCCTGGAAGAAATTCACTCGAAATTTGAAGAATCCAGATTATAATGATTGGGGAACAGAGAAGCCGGCAGTGAAATACTCGTGCTATTTTTATTTATTTGAACTTCATGTACAAGAGTGGCACATAAGCGGACTTATGCCACAAGTCATTCTCTGCCAGTCCACCTTTGGGTCTAATAGGACAGCATTGTGATAAAGTACAAAAAAATTAACAAGAAAAATGCCATTTTGTTAGCATAAATTGTAATACATAAATAGGTACATACTGATCACATTATATTCAGATAAAATTAAATAAACTCATTTATATTTTTTCTATAAAAAGCTTCGATATAAAAAGAGAAATCAACTTTTAAATTTACCCCGTCCCCCACCCCGTTTTGGCTTTATCAATAGTCGGGTTATAGAACCATCTCGTCTTTACCTCCCAACATGAAACTAACTCAATTGGCAAAGTTAGGTCACCTAGCTAGTTAAGAAAGATCTAATAATTACATTTAAGGCGCGAACCCACCGCGGCGCGCATGCTGTGCACGGTCATGCGGCGGAAGCTGTGCACGAGCACGCCGCGCATTTTAACTGCGTGGATTCATTTGTTTGACAACGTGGGTGTTGGCAACACAACATTTAGATTGATTTATTTGCATGGCACAAAGAAGCCCAGAGGCTATTCCAAAAATATTATGTCTAATTTATCTGTCAATGTCACTAATGTCAGTACTATACAAGAAAACGATTGCATGGAGCACACGTATTTTACACCAGATCTGCAGTTTTATAAATAGCTTATACAGTCCAGTTCCCCAACAGTGGGTCTACGTTTCCACTGCAGTACACACTACACACACACAGCTATGTACAACTGTAGCGTGCGTGGCCCACCGCGGCATAGTCGTGGGTTAATATTCGTGCATAGTGTGTATCGCATGCACAGAGTGCATGGACTGCGTTGAGCTATGTGAGCACCTTATTCGAGCAAGCCAAGCATGTACTAATGACATCAATTGATGCATAGCGTGTCCGTGGTTTGCAGTGGACACAATCACATACATTTTCTTGCAAAGCGAAGCTTAACACACGTGCGTCGCCTATCCGTGCGCCGCGGTGGGAATGCGCCTTTAATCTAGGTGTTTTTATTTTTCCTTGAAAGACGTGATAAGCTAATTAAGTTTGTTACGAGACCTTTAATGAACTTTGTTTCTAGAAGCAGGTGAGGGTTTGAAGTCTTCTTTTATAGTCCTCCTCCTCCTTGGTGATATGTCGTGAGTTTTTAGACTACCCCTCCGCCCTCCTCCCAATATCACGTCATTTTTCATTATTGAAAAGATCAGATAGTTTCCGAATCTGTTTTAAAGCATAACAAAAATATTAAAGGTTTTAATTAATGTCTGTTATTCACTTTCTTGTGACGATCTTCGCAGGGTGGCTGGGAGCAACTGAATGAGAGTTGCTGAGAATCGATTTGAGTGGCGTGCGATTGAGGAGGCCTATGTCCAGCAGTGGACTGTTATAGGCTGATGATGATGATGATTAACTTTCTTAACACATACATTTACATTTTTAAATGTTTCTTTAAAAAAAAAACATTATCTATTGATAAAAATATTTTACTTAACACATTTTTTTTTTCGATCCACGAATAAATACACGTGATTGTCATGGTGTAACCCTTGAAGGGTTAGGCAGAGGTGTACCTAATAGTTCACCCACGCTTCGCCAGTTATGTTTATGTTCCATGGATGAGCCTATTGCCATCAATCAGGCACAAATCCAGACTCCCTGGCTGCTACTGAGAAATTCCTTATGGAAAAACTCAATGACACTTTGCCCCGGAAATCGAACCCAAGACCTCTTGCTCAGCAGTCACGCTAGCGACCACAATACCAACGAGGAAACCACGATCCATCACGTTCATCGAAATTGCGATTGAGGTAAATTTCAATTCAAAACATGCATCTAAATTGCAACGGTATCTCTTTCGGACAGTCCCGCAGCCCTGGTAGCTGACATCTCTTTTAGGCGCGCGTGGAACATGAACGCGCCGTCGACACAGCCTGTCGTCATAAGCCAGACGAACGGCGACCTAGAATTGCAGCACCCCTCAACTACCATTAAACATAACGGCATCGAACCCCTCTAATACACCATAAAACACGGTACGTACCAATGAGTTCAACATTCAACCACGTCACCAACGTTCATTAACTTTTTAATCTTTCCCCGCACGATCGCGACGCAGATATTAAAAATTTCACAGCGAGATAATTTAATTTTAAATCGTTGATACCGTACCGTGTTATTCATTATAGCGGGTAAAAGGGAATACGAACTGTTTTGCTTTGCTGGGCAACTTTGTTGGTCAAGTTTTCTTTTTTCTAAAGATGGAGTTGGAAGTTTTAATAGACCAGGTGCGTTATTTTTGTTTTATGCAGAATTTAAAGTGTTGTGGTGAATTAAAAGGATTATACGACTTTAAGGTCGGGTCGAAGTGAAAATCAATGCCAACAAAACGAAAACAACTCAGTGTTGCCAAATAAATGAAATAACTTTGCACTACTTTAACCAAGTGACAGATCTGTAAGGCAGCCAACATTCAGAGGAAAAAGTGCGTTCCAGCTCAACCAACAACGAAACGCTCTGATTTTGAACATACCCAAGGCTACGTTCCGTTCCACGCATAACACAAACTAAAAACCTAAAATGGATAACCTTCAAAAATTATTCGATCAAGTAAAACTAGAAATGTCAAACCAAACAAAGGAAATTATAGCACAGCTGGATGAAAAATTGGTACCTTTTACACGGGAAATACAAGAACTGAAATCGGAAAATGAGACATTGAGAGAAAAAATATATTATTTAGAAAAACACCAAAGAATCAACAATCTAATCGTATACGGCATAAAAGAAAGCGAAAGTTTAAAATATACACTTATGGAAATAGTTAAGAAGAAATTCAAAGACGATTTAAACATAGTAGTGGAAGACAGAGACATAAATATGATATACAGGATTGGCAAAATTAATACGAAAAATGAAAAGGAAAGGCCGATACTCATAACATTTGTCAACAATTGGAAAAAGAGCGACATTATGAAAAACAAAAACAAATTAAAAAACAATGTTTATGTGTCTGAAGATTATCCGAAGGAAATTCTTAACAAGAGGAAGGAACTGCTACCTAAACTTATTGAAGAAAAGAAGAAGGGCAATTATGCCGTGATAAACTACGACAAACTAATCATCAAAGAGGGAAGACCAGCGAACGAGAAGCGTAAAAGAGAAACTTCCACCTCACCAAGTGAATCAGGACAGCCTCGTAAACAACATCTAACAAAAACAAATAGACTAAATGCATTTGATCTAATGAGGAATAGAAGCAACTCCCTTCCTCTTGATTCCCACACACCCGAACAGAAAGCATAGGATAGAATCATCAGCCACCGGAAAAAACTAACAACCAAGGAAGAACTGAACAAAATCGAAAACAACACATTCCCCAAGCCGACTGGTCCTCGTGGGGAATTAGACCACTACCCTCCACTAAATAACAAAAATGATTTGAACGAAGAACCAAACCTGAAAGTGTGCACATTTAACGTAAGATCCTTATCATCAACAGAAAGATACCTCGAATTAACCCATGCCTTAAAAAACATCAACTTTGATATCCTAGGTCTCTCAGAAGTCAGAAGACTGGGATGTAATATAGAAGAACACAATAACTACATCTTCTGCTATATTGGCCAGACGAAAGGCCTATTTGGAGTGGGGTTCCTAATAAAGAAAATGTACAAAAGAAATATAAACAACTTCATAGGAATATCAGAAAGAGTAGCACTGCTGCAATTGAAATTTGAAACTTCTACACTGTCGATAATTCAAGCATATGCACCCACAGAGAAATCAACTGATGATGAAATAGAACAATTCTACAAGGAAATGGAAACTGCACATGAACTATCCTGCGGGAAAGTAATAGTAATGGGTGACTTTAACGCCAAAATAGGAAGCTCCAAAACAGACCACTATCCAATCTTAGGTCAATATGGTTACGGAAAACGCAATGCTCGAGGCGACCGCCTTATTACCTACGCCTTCCAACACAAACTATCCATAATGAACACATTTTTCAAGAAAAAACATAAGCGTAGATGGACTTGGGTATCACCTGACCAAAAAATCAAGAATGAAATTGATTACATAATGATAAACAATCCCAAGTTAATAAGAAACATGGAAACACTAAGTAATGTACAATTTCCTTCTGATCATAGACTATTGAGAGCAACAGTACTCCTGAGCCACCCACGTAAGAGTAGAAAGAACTTTGAAACACCAATTAAGGTCCCGAAGACGGAAGAAGAAATTAAAGACTATAGAACTAACTTACAAACAAAATTAGAATCTAAACATTTGGACACAACTGATACTCAGACCTATTACAACTTCATAGAAGAAAACATATTGGAAAGTTTGAAGGCCAAGAATCCAGTTCGAGCAGAAGACCATAGAATATTCAGCCACGAAACGGTTCAACTAATTAAAACGCGCACAGAATTAATACATATTAAAAACAAAACAAAAGAAATGAAAACCGAACTCAGTAAAATTTACAAAAAAACACACAGATCAATTAGAAAAGACTACAACAACCATAGACACAAAATAATCACAAGAAACATAAAACAATTTAGGAGTACCAAAAGAGCATACAAGGAGCTGTCCACGCACAAAACATGGATTCAAAAACTGGAACTAAATTCAAAGGCATCGAATTCAAGGAAAGATGTTTTAAATCACGCAACAAATTTCTATAAGGAGCTATATCGAAAAACCAGTAAAAGTGAAAACGAAGTACAAACTAGCAACCATTGCAATATAAATGAAGTTAAACCAATTCAACACTCGGAAGTTCACGAACACATAATGCAGCTAAAAGCAGAGAAAAGCCCTGGCCCGGATGGACTATGCAATGAAGTTCTGAAAACAGGTGCACCCTTTTTAATCCACCACTTGGCAAGACTATTTAATATGGTAATGAACACAGAAACTGTCCCAGAACAATGGCGCAAATCTGATATAATTCTGCTATTCAAAAAAGGAAATCCCTTGGATGTAGGAAATTACAGACCTATAAGTCTACTATCAAGCATGTACAAGTTGTTCTCATCAATACTTCTAAGGAGAATATCACAAGACATTGATAAAATGCAACCTACAGAGCAAGCAGGGTTCAGACCAGGCTTCAGCACAACGGACCACATACACACACTAGAACAAATCATAGAAAAACACCAAGAGTTTAATAGATCTCTGTATGTGGCCTTCATTGACTACAGTAAAGCATTTGACAGCATCAGCCACTGCTCAATCTGGAATGCACTGCAATACTCAAACGTCCACCAAAAGTACATTAACATCCTAAAACATATTTATTCAAATAGTACCAGCAGAATTAAACTTGAAACCAGAGGTGACGAAATAAAAATAGAAAGAGGTGTCAGACAGGGAGACCCGTTATCACCGAAGCTATTCATTGCAGTACTCGAAAATATATTCCAGAAAATAAACTGGTCGAATAAAGGACTGCTGGTAAACGGAAAGTACCTAAACCACTTAAGATTCGCGGATGATATAGCTATTGTAGCTGAAACTTCAAAGGACATCGAAGAAATGATGAGAACACTTGATCATGAAAGCTCCAAAATTGGTCTGGAAATGAACTTAAATAAAACAAAAATAATGACTAACAGTCAAAAGCGACCCATTATAATCAATGGAAATACCATAGAATATGTTCAAGAGTATATATATCTGGGAAAACAAGTATCTTTCAATAAAAATACTAATGAAGAAGAATTAACCAGGAGAATTAATATAACCTGGAAAAAATTCTGGTCTCAAAAAGAAATTTTGAAAGGGGATTATGGAATACATCTGAAAAAAACTGTGTTCGATACATGTCTCCTGCCATGCCTACTATATGCATGTCAAACTTGGGTATTCACAAACAAAATAAAACAGAAGATCAAAAGCACCCAAACAGCCATGGAAAGGAGTATGCTGAAGATTAGAAAAATACACAAAGTTAAAAATGAAATCATCAGGAAGAAAACGAAAATCACAGACGCTCTCGAGCATGCACTTACACTAAAATGGAAATGGGCAGGACACATTTCACGCTACAATGATAAAAGATGGACCATAGAGACCACTCGATGGAAAGGACCAGGAGGGAAAAGAAATGTTGGTAGACCAAAGAGAAGGTGGGCTGATGACATTGTACAGGTGACAGGGAACAATTGGTTAGACCTAGGCAAGGACAGGGACGTGTGGAAGAAGCTGGAGGAGGCCTTTACCCAAAAAGGGGTCCATATTCCAAACAAAGAAGATTAACATAAGTACTAACATATTATAAGGAAAACATACTAACAAACTACTAACAACACTTGAATTTGTAAATTGGAAATATGGAATAAACAGGCTTTATTATTATTATTATTATTAAGGTCGGGTCGCTTGTGGATTTATGATGGATCATAGGTTTTAAAAATCCAGACTATACGGTCCATCTTTCTTGCGCAAAATTTTGTTTCACCAGCAAGTGCATGTAATCAAAATTACGTTTTTCCTACTCCTCTGCCATTCTTTTCTGATTAATTTCGTTGAGGGATCCGAGAAAGTTAAATTATTTTTCTGGGAGTTCGTCGAGGTTTATTGCCTCGGCGCTTTTCTGGTGGTCACCACTGTTGATTCTGGCTTCTAGGAGTTGCAGTGGTTTAGGAATAGCGTGGCGGGTTAGTCCCAAAAAAGCGGTTTGGAAAGGCGATCTACCGTACAAACTTTTTACTATGTTGTAGACAGAGACACGAAATACCGTTTGCGTAAACTGTTTGTGCGAGGTTCCGTGTTTAACTAACTCATAACCTCGTGGCCAAACACAGGGAAGGGACATCGAAACACAAACAAATACCTCGTATTCAGTACATCATCAAAAAATATCTGCGGATTCCTACAAAAGTGCAATACCTACACGGCCAAAATGTATGGAAGAGCTGTTTTTTTTTAAATTGCCTGTGAAAAAATGTTTTGTTATGTGGTGTGTATTCATAATGATGTACTGAATACGTGGAAACCGTTTGTGCGTCGGTGGGCCTTCCACGAGTGTGGTTATCTGATTATTTTAATTCCATAATGAATGACTTTTAAAAACAAATCTATATATATAAAATTCAAAGTCCTGACTGACTGACAGAGATATCAACGCACAGCCCAAACCGCTGGTCCTAGAGCAATGAAATTTGGAAGGTGTATTCTTTGTGAAGAGTAGGTATCCACTAAGAAAGGGTTTTTCGAAATTCTACCCCTAAGAGGGTAAAATGGGGTGTTGAGTTTTCTATGAAACTTTTTATTCTCGCGGTCGATGGACTTGAAAATTTGTGTACCTACTCTGCAGTTACAATTATGAGAAACGTGTATCAAAGTTTTTCCAAAATGATCCCTCAATATGAAATTCAAAGTCCTGACTGACTGATTGATATATCAACTTACAGCCTAAGCTGTTGGTGTTAAAGACATGAAATTTAAAGGGTGTATTCTTTGTGAAGAGTAGGTATCCACTAAGAAAGGGTTTTTCGAAATTCCACCCCTAAAGGGGAGAAATGGGGTGTTGAATTTTCGGTAAAACTTTTTATTCTCGGGTCGATTGACTTGAAAGTTTGTGTACATACTCTGCAGTTAAAACTATGATAAATGTGTATCACAGTTTTTCCAAAATCATCCCCCAATATAAAATTCAAAGTCCTGACTGACTGATATATCAACGCACAGCCCAAACCACTGGCCCTAGAGAAATGAAATTTGGAGGGTGTATTCTTTGTGAAGAGTAGATATCTAATAAGAAAAGGTTCTTCGAAATTCCACCCCTAAGAGGGTAAATTGGGGTGTTGAATTTTCTGTGAAACTTTTTATTCTCGGGGTCGATTGACTTGAAAGTTTGTGTACATACTCTGCAGTTAAAATTGTGAGAGATGTGTATTACAGTTTTTCCAAAATCATCCCCCAATATAAAATTCAAAGTCCTGGCTGACTGATATATCAACGCAGAGCCCAAACCGCTGGTCCTAGAGAAATGAAATTTAGAGGGCGTATTCTTTGTGAAGAGTAGGTATCCACTATGAAAAGGTTTTTCGAAATTCTACCCCTAAGAGGGTAAAAATGGGTGTTGAGTTTTCTATGAAACTTTTTATTCTCAAGGTCGATTGAATTGAAAATTTGTGTACATACTCTTCAGTTAAGAAGAGATTAATTATGAGAAACGTGTATCACAGTTTTTCCAAAATCATCCCCCAGTATGAAATTCAGTCCTGTTTTTTTTCGGTTTTTTCGTCATGGGTGTCATTTTCGTGGTTTTTGGGGCCGCCAATGACGAAAATGAGGTCAAAATATAAAAATTCAAGACGACGCCCATGAAGATTTTAGGTTTTTTCGTCATGGGTGTTATTTTCATGGCTTTTGGGGTCGCTGATAACGAAAATGTGGCCAAAATGTAAATCGATGATGGCGCCAGCAAAAAAATTCAGTTATTTCGTCATGAGTGTCATTTTCGTGGTTTTTGGGGTCACTGATAACGAAAATTAGGTCAAAATGAAAATTCAAGATGGTGCGGACGAAAATATTTGGTTTTTTCGTCATCGATGTCATTTTCATGGTTTTCAGGGTCGCTGATATCGAAAATTAGGTCAAAATGAAAATTCTAAATGGCACCAACCATTTTTTTTAGATTTTTCATCAGGGTTATCATTTTCATAGTTTTTGAAGTCACTGATAACGAAAATGAGGTCCAAATAAACATAGGAAAAAAAAACAATTCTCATTTTTTTCTTCGGTTTCCCCTGACTCAATTTTCACTCTTCGCCACTGGTACCTACCAGTGGCAAAGGGTCAAAGCGGAGCAGACCTCCACGGTGTGCTCCACCGTGTCCTCCGGGCGATCCTCGCAATGATAGCACCGAAATTCCACCCCTAAGAGGACAAAATAGGGTGCTGAGTTTTCTGTGAAACTTTCTATTCTAGGTGTCGATAGACTTGAAAGTCTACATACTCTACTTACAGTTTTTCCAAAATCATCCCGCAATATAAAATCAAAGTCCTGACTGACTGACTGATATATCAACCACTGGTCTTAATGACATGAAATTTGAAGGATGTATTCTTTGTTTTGAAATGGGGGTTGAATTTTCTGTGAAACTTAATATTCTCTGGGTCGGTTGACTCAAAACTTAATGTACACATCACTCTTCAATTAAAATTATGAGACACGTGTATCACAGTTTTTGATATAACACGATGTAGTTTAGGAATATTTTCATTTTTTAATTTACGACCCAAAAGTGGCTCCCATGTTTAAAATTAATTTATACGTCCGTCTTTGAATCAATGACTTACATATATGTACCAAATTTCAACTCCATCGGTCCGGTAGTTTCAGAGTAAATTGGCTGTGACAGACGGACAGGCAGACAGACAGACACGCGAGTGATCCTATAAGGGTTCCGTTTTTCTCTTTGAGGTGCGGAACCCTAAATACTAATATTATATATCTTACATAAACTATTTATTAATGCGAAACTTTGGATGAATGGATCTTTGTTACTCAATCACGCCAGAACGGCTGATCAGATCTGGATGAAACTTGGCACAGAGATAGATTATAGTCTGATACAAATAGATGTAGATTACTTATTATCCCAGAAGTAGGCAAGATCCCGTGGGCAATTCCCGAACTGCACGCGGGCGAAGCCGCGGGCAAAAGCTAGTATATCATAAGATTACTATTAGGTACATAATTATGTGCATGCCTAAAAATAACAAACTTATTTCAATTTATATCCAAGACTATAAAGTTACAATCGCTTATCGAAAATGAATAAATTCATTTCTTTCCTTATATATAGACTTTTAAATATTAAATAATATCAATTTTCAAAACAATTTACAATTTCATTTATTTAATTCTATATGGTTCAATATGGACCCTTCAACGGGTGGAGGCCTCCTTCATTTTGTTAGCTGATTATACCAGATAATATCCTTTTCGGGAGAGGAGTCTGTCCAGCAGTGGAGTATGATAGGCATAGGATGGTTTTTGGTCATCTATTTGGTTTGGTTGAGTGGTCCGAAAGTCTGACAACCCGTCTTACCAAGGAGTATCGTATTACCTAGCACTTACTGGGTTGTGGAGGTCTGATAAGCAGTCGCTCCATGTAAAATACTGGTATTCAGCTGCATCCGGTTAGACTGGAAGCCGACCCCAACATAGTTGAGAAAAGGCTAGGCAGATGACATGATGAGTGGCATTGAAGAAAACATGCACAATTTTCGTAACAATCTACATCTATTTAATATTACTACAAGAAAAAAAGCTAGCAACACAAGAATAACACTAAGGGCACATCGCTGGGGGCTCACTCGTAAAATCAGAACCGCTGACCGGCGCACACTGCAGTGCGACAGTTTTTATTTTTAGGGTCCCGTTACTGTATTGGTAAAACGATTGTGTCTCTGAGAATGGGGACGTTTGACGATGTTCTCGTCAGCGGTTTTTTTGTATTGATGTTTTGGTATTAGAAGTGTTACAGCGGTATGTTTTGAGGTGAAAAATAATTATAGTATTCAGGGTATAAGAGTAGCGGAAGACCAAAGAAACCATGGAAGGGCTGAGTGAAGGATGATATGGCAAGAAAAGAGTCTGATGAGATAACAAGTAATAGAGAAGTATGAAATGAGTATACATGCTGTGGCGACCCCAAATAAATTGGGATAAGGGCAAGAAAATGATGATGTTGAATAGTATACAGGGTGGTAGGGACACTGCAATACCTACACGGTGAAAAGTATGGAACAGATGTTTTTTTTTTGTAATTACCGATGAACAATTTATGTGGGGGGGTTCATAATGATGTGCTGAATACATGGACACCGTTTTAGAGCCAGTGTCCCATACACCTTTTTTTATTTTTTTTTCGTTACTGACTAAAAACCACCCATGTTCCTTCTTTTGCCCTTTATGTTCCAGGGCCGCGGTATCTCTTTCGAACAGTCCCGCAGCCCTGGCAGGCATCGGCCCTTGCGGGCCCCTCATCATTGCTGACATCTCTTTGAGGCGCGCGTGGAACACGAACGCGCCGTCGACACGGCCTATTGTCATAAGACGGCCGGACGGCGAGCTAAAGGTGTGTCCCATACACCTTGAGTAGTTACACACTCTGTGATAACTAAATTGCACTAGGCTCGCATAGTGGAACACAACCCACACCACTCATAGAGAGGAGGTCTGTTTCAGCAGTGGGAACATTATAGGCTGATTACGCTACTCTATGACAAAGTTTTATTTCCACAATGAGTAAACTAACTCATGTTTCGTATTGTTTTGGCTCCAAATTAGACAAATCTATATCTCACATATAACATCACGCTTGTAATCCCCGAAGGGTTGGGGCAGAGCCGAACCTAATAGTACACCCACATTTCTCTAGTTATGTTAAAGTCCCATGTAATATTGGGCGAGCCTTTAATCGGGCATAAACCCAGATTCCGTGGCTGCTACAGAGAAATTTTTAGCCTTTTGACCGCCAGAGCATAAACGCACGCGCGTGCCCTCCCCGCCACCAAGCCAATTTCACATATTTGTGTCGTTTGGTGTACAGGGCACGCGCTTGCTTGTCACGTATATGTGACTATGGTGGACAAAAGGTTAATGGAAAAACCCAATAACACTTTGCCCGACCCGGGAATCGAACCCACGGTTACGATGCAAGTGTAGAAGCCGCGTTCGTACCAAGTGTAACACAATTCGCTATGAGATACTATTTAGTGTTCCATACGTTAATGAACTGTAAACTAGATTAAATTATGATTTGTGATTCCAGTACTTATTATCCGATCTCTGATATGGTTCCAGCATCCCCGTAATAGTAACTAACTGCGTTGCTGATTTGACTGTGTATTTTCATCGGGTTCTAACATGCATCTTATTTTTGTGTTACCTAACTAATATACCCGTTTTCACTAACACGAAGCAGCACTTAAACGAACGTCTAAATAATGGGTGTAAAATACCCTTAACGAAGCCGAAAGGCACTTGTTTTCCTCTTCATTGTGAGCATTTTTTTGTTCTAGACCATATCTGGGAACCATCTAGTTACGGAGATGTTGGAGGTCAAATTTCCAGCTTTTTCACAAGTTTTTGAATAAATAGTTTTTAATTATTTATTTATTTATTTATTTATTTAAATGCCTTAAAACTATCATTACCTACAGGTCTACAACCTAATGCAATAGCCAAGTCACACACACAAAATTAAAATTAAAGCACCAAATACCCCTCAAGGTCCTGGTTTGTAACACAATGTATACAATAGTACTTTTGCGAATTCACTCCAGTGACATATAAAAATATCAATTTTCTAACTTTAGTTTAAGTACTTCCATGAACCCCGTACTATTCAATACATCCATCAGCACAGTATTTTTGAGTGCATTACATTGAGTCCTACCGTAAAATGTAATTTTTCACCCCAAAAACAGTAATTTCTCAGTATTATTGCTGGGAAATTACTGTTTTTTTATATATATACTATATATTATATACTGTATTATCTCCATAGATAAACAGGTGATCTACGTCTGATCACAGCGGAGTTGAGACGTCCTGGAACTGTACCCGATTCATTGTGCCCCGTATTATTGTGTTAAATTGTAATGTCAAGTAATTTGTTAGTTTAATATCAAAATCAAAGCATTTATTTCAAATAGGCCAGCTACAGGCACTTTTGAATTGTCGAAACAACGCCAACAGTAAAATGTAGCTACAGTCCCAGTCACGAGGCATAAAAATTGTGAAAGTACTGTAGTTGCCCATTCTCTAACGTAGATCTCTATGGAGAAGAACGGGCAAGAAACTCCATGGACACTCTTTTAAATCAGAATATTTTTACAATACATTTTTGTTACATCATTCATGTTGAGATGGTACATTATGTGAGAGCGATGTAGCAAGATGTGCACGTTAAAAGTGTCCATAGTAAAAAAAACAATTCAAAAATAAAATAATTAATTCAAATTTAGAAACAGGGTATCGCACCCGGTGTATTTTCATTGAACGAAACCCATCTTCTGCTCAAATGATGTACAAGCCTAACGGAATAAATCCTGACAATCCGACATACCTTTCATTCCATTTTAAAATGGGTACAGAACCCGTCGCAACTCCGAACTTCACACTTGTTCCAACTTCTTTTTATTCCATGAACTATCAGTGCCAAAGTTTTGAAGCGCGTAACACGTTCCTCTATACCCCGGCGGGTAGGCAGAGTTCTATCAGTACGTAGTCACGTGAGCCACTCGCAAGTTTGATACGATGGACTTGCCCGAGGGTTTGTAGGCGAAATGGGTGAGAAGCATAGATATTATGTCTATGGTGAGGAGGAACTATTTTGTGTTGAGAGGGAAAAGGTGTGAAAACGTGTTGTTTAGTGTCGTTGGTCTAGAGTCTAGACAATGATTAAATAATTCCTTCTTGATATACTGCCGACTTCACTTAAACCACTATTCAACCTTATTGGAAAGAGGTAGACAGTCAGTGAAGTTGGTAGTACCTAAGCACTAATAAATTAAAAAATGGGTAAATACTTGCTTACTAATATTTTAAATCATACAAGAAAACTATTCGGATGTGATCTGAATAAAAAAAAAATACACCTGCCATATCAAAAAGTGAATTAAAAAAGTGAACTAAAAAAATTAAAACAAGTTAAATGATTTCAGTGTGACTGAAAACCAATCTTTTCATTGCAGTCGGGGGACGGTTCCTAGCATAGAGAATATAACCACTAGAGAGCTTATAGGCCGATTTCTTCTAAGAACACGACTCACCATCGCGGGCCGGGGGACGGGGAAGAATGCGCGGCTGCAATTGGTCAATTTGCGTAGGTATGCATATCGTTAGGGCTGCTCTACTTGATATGGAGAAAATAGTCGATATCGATAAAATGGATTTTAACATAATGAAAACTACTCAAATTAAAATTGTAATATTTAATCAAAATCAATCAATACTTATTCTTTATTGCACACAAAATAACAAAAAAAATAATCAATAAAAAGGTCCAACAATTTAAAATAAAGTAATTAAAATAAACAGTGGCAACTAAGAGATGACCAGTCCCAACTGACAGCGCCCGTTCACGAACATGACGCATGGATCAGCGCCATTCAACTCAACCATATTGAAGGGAACTAAATGACCCGACACACCCGCCACCATCAGTGAGAAATTTGAGTGAGCATGACATTCTCTCAGCCACCAGAACACATTCAAGTCAATGAAAGATAACAAAATATAAATGGTAGCTTTACAGTAGGTACATAGTACTCACAAACCAATCATACCTACCAAAATAGGCAAAAACATCGTTGGAATCGCTGAACTAAATAAACGGCGGCGTTGTTTCAAATATTTAAAACAATCGGGGGTGAAGTGCCTTGAACAAACAGCGCTGTTTTCTGTTGGAAACCAATTTTCCCTATTAACCTTATTTATCCACTTTTCTTTTAGTTCCGGAATCTTCGGAAATCTAAAATGAAACAACATGTACCTATGTCAAGCACACAGATGAAAAATAACTTTTTTACATCAAAGACCATCGCCCTCAAAACTATAAAGTGAAAAATAGCTAGGTACACAAAACAAGAAATAGAACATTATCAAATTCAAGTCGGTTACAAGTTGATAGGTATTTTATTGCAGTATTTGAATTAAATAAATATTATTTTAATTTTACTATTTTCGATATCGACTTCAGCTATTAAAGGTAACAGCACTAATTTTTACGATAAACATACAAAGGGAAAGAAAGGGATAGATGTATTAGAATTGCCTGATGAAAGAAGAAGACAGTTACAAAAGACATCAACGAGATACTCAAATTTTGTGCTCTTTCACCCAGCCACCATTTTAACTAGACCCCTGCGGTGGCTCATAATCTGATTAAATCAAACATAATTTTCTTTACTGTTTACTTACCGATGAAAAGTTATACCATCCTTTTTGTAATTCGATGTCCTTGAAGTTTTCCCACACCACTTCACCGCGCATGAAGGCATTTTGATGCGTTAAAATTGCGTAAAAACTTATACCTATTTTTAAAAATTTTGCGTGTACACAGGTCTAACAATTGGACACAACTAAAATGGTTACTAATACCGTAGCCTATACATAGGTGCAAATGCACAAATAGTTTTCGAGCGCGGGGGCACTGTATGCGCAGTCAAGTGGTTATTTTGACTGGATTTTAACCTGATCATTGTTCAGAACTTTAAGGTTATACCTGTCAAGGGCATGTTCATTTAGAATGTTGAGAAGCGGTTGGATGTTGAGAAGCGGTTGGAAATTCAAAGTGAACATTAAAATTTTCAAGCTTTCGCTCACTCTAGAATATCCTATTGATTGGCTTATAGTCTTTGGTTCCTAGGAATAGTTCTTTACAGGTCCCCCGACTTCGATGAAAAGATATTGCAAGATTGCAAGATATTGTGTAAATGCAACGGATCAACCCACGGGCGAAATCTAGTTGAGTTCATAAATTCAACATGAGATCTTGGTTTTGTCCGACATTCACACATTCATTTTATTTCATACTCATATCATTTTAATTTCACAATAATATATTAAAACCTTCTTTCCCCGTAAAGATGGTATATTTATACGAATATTTCATGGGAGTGTGTAACGTGTTCGTCTCAGTAATATCCTTAGGGAGTGGAATTATTTGAGATGCAGTCAATATCTGTCGTTTCCTCTCAAGATACCAGTTTCTTTGATATCTGTGTTATTTGATACAAGGATTATTTTTTCTCGGAAATCTACCAATATGGCTTGCTAAGCCACAGGTAGGTGTACAGTAAACATGAAACGGTCGTGGCTTTGAATGTCTAAAAATGACTTCCAGTTCTGATAATAGTTTGGTACAGATGGTGGTTTCTGGTTGTCACAGTAGCAGCTCAGAATCTGGATTTGATAGCAATAGGCAGAGCTCAAAGGTAGGCTGTTTGTACTTAAGTTAATTTTTGAGATTTACGAGTAAGTGTACAACACTTTACCATTTAGTAAATCTACTCCTTTTATTTTTGGGATGGGAAATCATCAAATGACTCCTCCCGCTCTGGGCGGAGCGGAAGGGAGTATCAGACTTTTAGTGACTAAAACCCATCCATGTTCCTTCTTTTGCCCTTTGTGTACCAGGACCACGGTATCTCTTTCAAACAGTCCCGCGGCCCTGGCAGGCAACGGCCCTTGCGGGCCCCTCCTGTTTGCTGACATCTCTTTGAGGCGTGCGTGAAACACGAACGCGCCGTCGACACGGCCTGTCGTCATAAGACGGACGGACGGCGAGCTAGCCCATTAGTCACCGTCCACAGGCCTGCACCTACGGTGGCCGAGAGCCACCACGTGGACGTGAGGTTATCTCCCTCTCACGTTCCGCTACCTCCTTCGCTAGCATGACTGCTTCGCAGAACGAGGTGACGGCTGCCCATTCCCTCTCGCCCCGGACCATGGCTTGAACCAGGGCCGGACGCGAGAGGACACGGCGATGCTCCGTCCAAGTGGAGCAGACCTCCACGGTGTGCTCCACCGTGTCCTCCGGGCGATCCTCACAATGATTGCACCCGGGCGTTTCCTCCCGCCCGATTCGGTGCAGGTACCTCCCGAAACAACCGTGTCCGGTGAAGACCTGCGTCAGGCGGAAGGTGAGGGCGCCGTGGCGCATCTCTAGCCACTCCTCAAAGAGGACTTATTGCCACGAATGTGGCGTGCCCTGCAAGGGGTTGCGACAGTCGCTCTCTCCATGTCGCCATGAGATCGCGTCGGAGGTCTGTCCGCTGAGCGACAATTTGCCGCAGTATACCTACTCCTGGCAAACATTTTGAGGAAACAAGTACAATGCTGTGTTTAATACATCATAGTTTTTGAATGTCGTGGCTAAATAATAACAGCCGCTCGTTTTGATCTTTAGTTTAAATCGCGCTTACCTAGGATGGTCCGTGGGTGGGTGAGCACCCATCACATACCGAGTTTCCTCCGTGCCTTAGAAAGCACGTTAAGCCGTTGGTCTCGGCTGTCATTTGTAGATCTTTGACAGTCGTTACAGGGAGTCAGTGGCCCGAAAGTCTGACAACCAGTCTTACCTACGGGTATCATTATTATTACCCAGTACTAATTGGGTTGTGGAGGTCAGATAGGCAGTCGCTCCATATAAAATACTGTATTCAGCTGCAGCTGGCTAGACTGGAAGCCGACCCCAACATAGTTGGGAAAAGTCTAGGCAGATGATAATAGTTTTTTAACGTGAATTATTGTATCTTCTTTACTTATAAAATTGTATCCTTTTACTGACCGACAAGGAATAGACTAAACTACAGCTCACTTAAAACATTAGTGCACTAAGAAAGGAGTTTTTAATACTCAAAGGGGTTTAATAGGTGATGAAAGTTCGCAAGGAAGTACCAACGTCATCTCATGCCAGCGGCGTGTACTGAAATATTTTTTCGATTTGATTAAGCAATGAATTATTATGATGGAGAAGAAAACATTTTACTTTAAAGATAATTCTTGCCTTCTCCCAAATTAATTTCCACACACACATACAAAACACATCATTACGTACCTTAAGAAATCCCTGCTCCACGACACCAATATTTCTTCACAACCTCAACTTTTATAACCTGATCCCTCATTCCAAAAATTTTACTCGAAACCTCAGGTCTATTAAAATGGTGGTTCTAAATCCGGATCAAACTGGATTTTACGAGGCGGTTAAGATAAACCCGGTGTTATCTATGCTTAATAGTAATAGGTTCGAAGCTGAGGCTTTGAATTTTAATTTATCGTTCACCGTAAGATTAGGCTTATGAAAATTGTTGTGAAAGGGTGGTTATGAAGGTACAGACACCAGCACATCAAGCTACCCAAAACTGTCAAAGGAGATGTTTCATATCCGGCCCAGTATGTGTACAGTACCTCGAAAAAATCATAAAAATCCGTGGAATTTGAAAAATATAGATGATTAGCTTAAATGCATACTTTTCTTGTGATCATTTGATATTTTTTTCAATTATTCTTATTGAGTTTCAACATGGCGTCTCGTCAATTTAGGTACTCTGTGGATAAAGCGTTGACAGTAAACCATAGATCGAGCAATGATCATAGATCGTGGACTGTCTACTGTCAGTTCAGTCGCTTTCGTTGTGATGTTCGGTTTGTTTGAATTTCTTTCTTTCAGTATTTTACATAGAGTAACTATAGTTGCTCTATGTAAAATACAGGTATTCAGCTGCATCCGGTTGGCCTGGAAGCCGACCTCAACATAGTTGGGGAAGGCTAGGCAGATAATGAATAAGACTATGTTCGGAATGTCTTTGCACCCTGTATTATATTCAGATGACACGAATCCCAATGAGAAACACAATAGACTTTTCTACAATAAAATGCATTCTTTAGACAACAGCAGTGATAAAAAAATACAACAGCACCTCGGTAAAATCTTGCAAACGGTAACATCTGAGAGCTAACATTACGAAGGTGCAATTAGCGATTTGTTCACTCCTAATTGTTCCCTCAAGTGTCTAGTTAGACGTTCCCTGGAGGCTGGGATAAGAGAGAACGCACTATAGATTTGTAGATAGAAATTTGGATAGAGTTTGCAATATTATGTGAAATCGAAATATTTACTGCAGAATTTTTTTATCTCGTGGCTAAATAATAACTGCCACTCGGGTCGATCTTTAGGTTAAGCCGTGCTTGCCTAGGTTGGTCTGTGGATGGGTGACCGTATTACGTACCGAGTTTCCTCCGTGCCTCGGAAAGCACGTTAAGCCGTTGGTCCCGGCTGTCATTTAAAGATCTTTGAAAGTCGTTACAGGTAGTCAGTGGCCTAAGAATCTGACAACCAGTCTTACCAAAGATATCATAATTATTACCCAGCGTGTTGTGGAGGTCAGAGAGGCAGTCGCTCCACGTAAAATATTGGTATTCAGCTGCATCCGGTTAGACTGGAAGCCCAACCCAAGATAGTTGGGAAAAAGCTAGGCAAATGATGAATGATGAGTTAGTAAGTATTTAGTTTATGTACAATATGCAATTCATCAACATACGAGAAAGCTATGAAATATCGAAGCTTTATCTTACTGGCAGACAGAAAGTGAACACACATTGGTTGTTGTAACTGAAGCAAGCAGACACCTAGTGCATATTTACATTACCGTTTACTCTAGCCCGGAGTATGGACAGAATATTGAATGAATATCAAATATTGTAGGTACTTCAAAAAAGAAGCCCAACTTTTTCTTTTCAACTGAGTAAATATTCCTTTGCAGGGTTAATGTTATAACTGGTACTAGTATTTGAAAACAAAAAACCGACTTCTGTACAAACCTGTTTTTCACAAACAAGAAATCTACGTGTATGTTGTTTTATCTACCCCAGTATTTTACTGCTCTTGTTACCCGACTACGGCAAATCCAAAAAGAAGAGCTTATGATTTTGACAGTCCATAATCTATACCTACTATGTATGTATATCAGTTTTGTCATATTCCAATTCCAACTTCTCAGCCGATTTTGATGAATTAAATGCCATTCTCAGTGGTTAAGATTTAGTTCGAAATATTTTATTCAATGTTATGAATGGACAATTATCTAAGGCATACAAAGAATAAGGTTTATACCAAAATACTAAATCAATTTCAAAACTTACTTCGCTCAAATTCAAATAAATAATTATCTTTTTAATAATCGACTGATTATATTACGCGAAGCTTAAAATTACGGTACATAAGTAATTAATTAAAAAAACAAGTGCGAGTCGGACTCGCGCACGAAGGGTTCCGTACCATTATCTATAAAAACGGCAAAAAAATCATATCTGTTGTATGGGAGCCCCCCTTAATATTTTTTTTTTTAATTTTTAGTATTTGTTGTTATAGCGGCAATAGTAATACATCATTAAGTGAAAATGTCAGCTTTCTAGCTATCACGGTTTATGAGATACAGCCTGGAGACAGACAGGCAGACAGCTAAGTCTTAGTAATAGGGTCCCGTTTTACCCTTTGGGTACGGAACCCTAAAAACTAACATTGTCATAATATTTTTTTCAATAATTTAATTTAAATTTTGTTTTGTGTACAACTTAGTTAAAATAATATTGTGTGGTGTGCATTTGTCTTTGTTTAATAGATTTTCTACTAACATTATTTTTTAGTATGCTTACTAATTAAAGTATGGATCGTTGTGTCAGATGTAAAAAAAATTATATTCACATTTTTTTATAAGTTTGGGAGAGACTGGTGCTTGCACTAGGAATATCAATATCGCTTTCTATACATACAAAATACGCCAATACATCGCCTCCCCACTATTAGCCTGTCAGCACACAAGCCAAGCTATACGATAGCTATAATTAATAGCATAGCTGGCCAACCGCAACACGTAAGGCACATGTTTGAGCAAGGCATGGTGTTCGATGGGAAATATTAATTTATTCATGACTTGAAATATGAAGATCGGTTTATAGAGTTAATATTTATTATTGCCCGCCGCTTCGCCCGCGTTAATTTAGAATTTGACAATTAAACTCTAAAGACACGTGGCGCAAAGGGAGATATTTCTTACAGCAGATATAGTTTCTTTAACAAAATCAGTACAATTATTAGGGTTCCGTACTTCAAAAGGAAAAAAACGAAACACTTATAGGATCACTTTGTTGTCCATCCGTCTGTCTGTCTGTCTGTCTGTCTGTCAAGACCCTTTACTCGGGAATGCGTGGAGGTATCGAGTTCAAATTAAAACCATATGACGACATATGATGTGACGACACGGTTGGCGCAGTGGTCAAGCGATTGACTGCTGCGCTGCATGTCGCGGGTTCGATTCCCGTACGGAACAAATATTTGTATGACCTACAAGTAGTTGTTCCGGGTCTGGGTGTTTTTCTATCTATAATATGTATGTATTTACAAAAAAAAAAAAAAAAAAAAATGTATATATGTAGTTTATCAGCCATCTAGTTACCATAACACAAGCATTAGGTTGCTTAGCTTGGGACTAGATGGTGCTGTGTGAAATGTCCAGGGATATTTATTATATTTATATTATTATTTATATATCTACTCATGAGTCTACAGTCCCTTGAAGCTGTGGAAAAATCAAACTTCTAAGTTAATGTAAAAAAAGATACGGCCATTTGTGCACCAAAAAACGTATAATTCGACACTCTCAAGGGAATCAAAATTTATAGGGTACTTCCTGTTGACCTCGAATCATGAAATTTGGCAAGTAGCAATGTCTTACAGCACATGTAAAGGAAAAACCGGCACGGGTGCGTGTCGGGCCACGCAAAATTTAGGGTTCCGTAGTTGCCCATCAAAATATGCGGACCGATTTGCCTCCGAACGATGATTTCTATTGTAATCATAAAAAACAAACTTACATTTGCAGTTGAAAAACCTGTGCTCCATACATTATTTTTGGGAAAATATGTGACTCAAGTACATTTTATAAGTTGGTCGATTATTACGCGTAAACTTGTAAAACCTACTTAGCTGTGATAGTTTTTCTTTTAATTTCGTTGTATATACTATCACCGCAAATTTTTTTCACGCACCCAAACACAACCGTTTAGCTGGTAGAGCGGGGGACACTTTGAGTCTAACAAAAATTAACACTTTAAAGCTTAATATTTCACAAACGAATCCCTTAATCGAAAAATTATTTGATAAAACTTGCAATATTTTATATGGGTTAAAGACCTGAAATAAATGAATTTAATTTAAATTTAAAGACCTATCCAACGACATCCCACACTATGGGTTACGCGAGAAAAAAAAATCCCCACTTTACATGTAGGTACTGGAGATACCCTCAAAAAATACTTTTCCAGATTTTAGTTTACCACTTTACAGTCTCTAGTACTAAGAGTCTTTGAGC
Source organism: Eurois occulta (assembly GCA_950022335.1). Classification (NCBI taxonomy): domain Eukaryota; kingdom Metazoa; phylum Arthropoda; class Insecta; order Lepidoptera; family Noctuidae; genus Eurois; species Eurois occulta. The sequence continues at coordinate 20,495,327 of OX465480.1, read as the reverse complement.
TAAGCTTCGGATAGACAGACAGACGGACATGGCGAAACTAGAAGGGTTCTTTGTTGACTACGGAACCCTAAAAAATTGAAAACCGTAAATATATTATAGTTCAATGACAAAATACCTACAAGTTTGTACGGAACCCTCGGTGCGCGAGTCCGAATCGCACTTGGCCGGATTTTTGGTTTTATTTCGGAAGGCACGGAATTGGAGCAATTTTAAAATGTAAGTTGCCCGTGTCCGAAAGACATTTTTTATTTCTTGTCAAAAGTCAGCTTGTTCGGGCAACATTTTAAATCCTTGTTGGTATTTTCTAACTTCGTTGAGGCGATTTTATCAAAAGAAATGACTATTAGCTACGAGTATAACATTTTATTGAAAGTGCGGAGCTTAGTTAAAAAAACCGGCCAAGTGCGAGTCGGACTCGCGCACGAAGGGTTCCGTACCATTATCTATAAAAACGGCAAAAAAATCATATCTGTTGTATGGGAGCCCCCCTTAATATATTTTTTTTAATTTTTAGTATTTGTTGTTATAGCGGCAATAGTAATACATCATTTGTGAAAATTTCAGCTTTCTAGCTATCACGGTTTATGAGATACAGCCTGGAGACAGACAGACAGACAGCGAAGTCTTAGTAATAGGGTTCCGTTTTGCCCTTTGGTTACGGAACCCTAAAAACCAGCAATGAATTATAATTGTTAACGCCGACAATCAAATGGATTCTTACAACGTACTATAATTTTAAATTGCTCTGCAAAATCGCTCAAAATTTAAATTGCCAACTACATTTCTGCTATAACTACATACCAACAAAATAGTCCAAGAGCCACACATATCTTTGCCGAAATCACGTCTTGAAATCCGCGCATTATACCAGTCAGGCGTACGGACATTTATTATTGAACTCCATTCCTTGCCCGTTACCCGGTTCATTAGGCCCACATTCCGTACATCCGGATAGGATATTGCCCGGGTGATGTACATGGTATGTTAGTAGTGGTGGGGCTTCTTCGATTACAAAATCCGGGTGGATTTTGTAATCGAAGAATTTTAAATATCGATTGATTTTTTAGTGTCTTCCTATAATGTAATTTTGTTTTAATTTAAACAAAAAATAATATTTCTTGTATTAGAGCTCAATCAACAAATCAGCATATGCTTTTATATTGTATTCAAAGCATCGTTTTGTTACAGTCAATAGTGTGAGGGTAACAAGGCCGAAGAATATTCTTTTTAGTAATACGCATTTGGTGAATGCAAATGGGCCTAAATACTTTTATATTATGCTTTAAGTAATTGTGATTTGTCTAAAGGGTGTAAATACTCCCTTAATGAAACCGAGAGGCACTTCTTCATCTCGTCATTGTGATCATTTTTTTGTTCTGGACCATACCTTTTAGTTACGGAGATATTCTAGGTCAAAGTTCCAACTTTTTCACAAGTTTTTTTTTAACAAGTTTTTAATGTCATATGTTTACTTTAAATATCGCCATGACCCCCTTTTTTTTTTTGGAGGGTGGGAAATCATCAAATGACTCCGCTCTGGGCGGAGCGGAAGGGAGTGTCAGACTCTTACTGACTAAAAACCACCCATGTTCCTTCTTTGGCCCTTTATGTTCCAGGGCCGCGGTATCTCTTTCGAACAGTCCCGCAGTCCTCGCCATGACACCTGAGCTATTCAATGCACAATGCACAATGTTTTGACTGTGTTACATTGAGTTTTACCGTAAAACGTGATGTTTCATTTTCGGCGTTTTCCAGCAATAATTTTCGCGAAGGGTTACTTAGTTTGATGAATAGAATGCTAGTAGACGGCTTCGTAATGGGTCCGTGTACACCTTTTATTATGATAATTAATATTAATAATAATTAGTAAGTGTGATATAGTACGGATGCGGTTTGGTATTGATACTGGAAATTTATTTTGGTAGGTAGTCAGTTTGCTAAACAATTAGGCTGGTTTTATAGTCACGCCGCTAGACGCGCCGTTGGGCAGCGCGCTGTTGAACAGGAACACCGAACGGCGCTGCTCAAGCGCGCGAATTTGAAACGCTACTACTACCCCAATACATATCCGAGCGCGCGCGCTTCCGACGGCGCTGCTGAAACGCGTGACTATAAAATCAGCCTTAATTTTCTTGTCTTCACATCTGAGATATCGTATTTATTATAGACTAGCGACCCGCCCCGGTTTTGCACGGGTGCATGTATTATACATATAAACCTTCCTCTTCAATCACTCTATCTATTAAAAAACCGCATCAAAATCCGTTGCGTAGTTTTAAAGATTTAAGCATACATAGGGATATAGGGACAGAGAAAGCGACTTTGTTTTATACTATTTAAAATGATATCAAATATTTTTCGTCGAAAACCTATTCACTTTATCCGAATTTCTATCAAAGTAATGATTAAACGTTACTCCAGAAATCCGACACAAATTGCCTCACCTGCGCTAACTACGATCAAACTGTAAACTCTCCCTTCAAAGCCATTACAACCTTACCCCGTTCTCCTCGATTCGAGTCGTGAATCTTGCAGCTAGTTCTAAAAATCTACTATCAGTTAAATCGTTTCGACCATTTCTATAAATTTCAAGCGGTTTACGACTTGCAGGGTAATCAGACAGATCTTGCAGTTTACGAGTACTTATGTGTTATTTCAAATGTGGCTATTAATAGGGGTTAAGTGTTTTTATGTGGGTACTGGGTAGTAGAGAATTTATTGAAAATAGAAACTTGTTTAAACATATTTGTGGAGTTTCTCTAAAGGATTCTTTAAGTTTTTCTGTAAACAGTATTAAAAAATAATTTTAAAAGGAAGAAGGTTTAAGAAGTCTGCATCAAGATTAAAGAAAAACACAATTTAATACCAGGATTTTACATGGAGCGACTGCTTATCTGACCTCCACAACCCAGTTAGTACTGCGTAATACGATACCCCGTGGTAAGACCGGTTGTGACTTTCAGTCCAATGACTTCCTGTAACCTAGAGGGTTACAGGAAGTTGTCATTGTCTATGAAAGACAGCTGGGGCTTACTGTAGTGACCTTTTTAAGTTAACGGATTGCCGACATTATTACCAAAATTCCTGAATATAATTATATTAAATGGTTTTCTGATAACATGTCTGAGTTACTAACCCAACTCTGCCTTCGTAAGCTGTTAATAAAATAATATAAAAAATGTGTTTTATTTGAAGCAAAATACCTAAAAATTTATACAACTGTAAATAAGCAATTTAATCGAATAAAATATTGAAAACCGTAACAAAATCATAACAATTAAAACATGGATAGGTCTTCAAAAATAATATAAATTCTTATGTCATTTTTTATACATAGCTATAGTTAAAATGCTGGTTAAATGCTTTTGACGCTTAAAATGTCAGTGACAGGAGGTTGCTGTTGGAAATTGTAATTTGAAAAGCTGTCAAAAAAAGTAATTAAACCGTTCTGGCACCTATTTTTGCTATTCCAAAAAAAAAATGTGAAGTTTATAATTTTTTGTGATTTTTTCGATGGAAAGTTTTCCTTTTCTCAACTTCACGTTACTATACAATATCTTCTGTTTCCCAAATCTAATTTACATAACTTCAAAGACGCGTTTTCAGTCAACGAAATCGGATAAAATTGAACTGCGAATATCTCACACGGTGTTCGATGTTATATAATCCGATTTACGCGAATCAATCTGTGCACTTCAACTTTATACTGTTGACGAAATTGAGCAGCCTGTCTCTTCGCATAAAAGGATTACATTTTAAATAGAGATTGTATTATTGGTGTTGAAAAAAGGGTGGACTTAATATTAAGATTTTACATTTATTTTCGTAATTCCCTCATCTATGTGGACGCAGTGGAAGTCTATCATCAGTTGAGTTATGATGAAGCATTTAGACTACAGACATAATTCTTATGACTTGAATTGTAATGGGAGTTTGGTAGGCAGTAGTTGAATGCTGAATTTAATTTTATTGTAGGTTACCATTATTTAAAAAACCGGCCAAGTGCGAGTCAGACTCGCGCACAAAGGGTTCCGTAACATTATCTATAAAAACGGCAAAAAAATCATGTCATCACTTAAATATATTTTTATTCTGTATTTTAGTAATTGTTGTTATAGCGGCAACAGTAATATACCAATTATCATGGTTCATGAGATATAGCCTGGTGACAGACGGACAGACAGACAGACGGGACCCTATTACTAAGACTCCGCAGTCTTAGTAATCGGGTCCCGTTTTACCCTTGGGTACGGCACCCTAAAAACGAAATATGAAATAAAAACAAGGTAAAAAGAGTGAATCTTGACTTCGCGCGGCTAAGGACGCTCGGAGTCAGCAGCAGATTATCGTATGCGACCGACCGCTCAGAACCGGCGGTGGTGTTGAGTGAGTGGGTGCAGCACGATGTAGACGTCATAGACGGAAGAGGGAGGCTCAGAGGCCGTGAATCGATACGATTGGACACAAAAACAGAAGTAGAGATAAGGAGAAAGAATTTTGTCTTTTTTAACCTAATACTGCTTTATATCAATGTAGGAGCTCGTGGCTAAATAATAACAGCCGCTCGGGTCGATCTTTAGGCTCAGCCGCGCTTGTCTAAGTTGCTCCGTGTATAGCTGACCACCCATCAGTGGCGAAGGTTCCATACAACTCGATTCCTACCGGCTTCCCTTTGAAAAATGGCACAGTCAGTATTCTAGACAAATAATATAATCACATTAAAGATATGGAGTACATATCTTTAATGTGATTATATTATTTGTTTGGCTTACCTCTTACAAAAATTGACCCTTCGCTACTGCCACCCATTATATACCGAGTTTCCTCCGCGCTTCGGAAAGCACGTCAAGCCGTTGGTCCCGGCTGCCATTTGTAGATCTTTGACAGTCGTTAAGGTAGTCAGTGGCTCGAAAGTCTGACAACCAGTCTTACCAAAGGGTATCGTGTTACCCAGTGCTAGCTGGGTTGTGGAGGTTAGATAGGCAATCACTCCATGTAAAAATACTGGTATTCAGCTGCGTCCGGTTAGACTGGAAGCCGACCCCAACATAGTTGGCAGAAAAAGAAAAGGCTAGGCAGAAGATGATGAAGACTGCTTTATATCACTGTGTTTGGAATTATAAGGTTTAGCGTTAGTTACCATCTAGTAAAAAAAAATCTCTCTATCTCTCTTCTCTTGCTTCAAACCCAAAACTGTGCAGCTTATATTAATTTATCTAAAACGGAAATGACTCAGGCATTATTGAAGATCCATATGCCAAAATGTCTCTAAGAATAATAAGAAAAGTGCTCCAAAAAACCACATCTGTTTACCTATCCTAAAATAAACTTTCTGCGAAAATTATAATGGATAGCCGGAAATGCCCTGAACCTTAGTCACTTTAAGCCAGTATCATTCAGGGGTGCTACACATCATGTTCACGTTGACACGATTCGGGCGGCAAAAATTGAAGGTATTCATCACATAAAATAACATCACGCTTGTAATGTGCAGGTATACCTAACAGTACACCCACATTTCGCCAGTTATGTTGAAGTCCAATGTAATAGCGGGTAATCCTATTGCCATCAACCGGGCGCAAATCCAGACTCCGTGGCTGCTCCTGTTGGAGAAATACAATAAAACTACCCGACCCGGGAATCGAACCCAGGACCTCATGCTCAGCAGTCGTGCTTGCGACTACTAGACCAACGAGAAGAGGCAACAGCATGTAGATATTCGTTTGTGAAAGAGACCGCTTGGCTTAACACGAAGTCTGCCGACCCAACCCGAACCTGATTCAGCGAGGGTAGATGCTTAACGGAATATTTCAGTCGGCATGAGTTGAATGTTAATAAAAACCGGCCAAGTGCGAGTCGGACTCGCGCACGAAGGGTTCCGTACCATTAACTATAAAAACGGCAAAAAAATTATGTCTGTTGTATGGGAGGCCCCCTTAAACATTTTTTTTTTTTTTAGTATTTGTTGTTATAACGGCAACAGAAATACGTCGTCTGTGAAAATTTCAACTGTCTAACTATCACGGTTCAAGAGATACAGCCTGGTGGTAGACGGACAGACAGACAGACAGACAGCGCAGTCTCAGTAATAGGGTGCCGTTTTACCCTTTGGGTACGGAACCCTAAAAAGTAAATCCGAATGCTTCGGGAAGGTTTTGTTGTTCAATAAATACTGCCAAATAGAATGTACCGAAAATCGCTAAAAGCGATTGAGACCGCCCATTGTGTGTATTTTACAAGCAGCGACTGGACCTGACCTTCACAAACCAATGATTGGGCAATACGATACCTCTTGGTAAGACTGGTTGTCAGACTTTCGGGCCACTGACTACCTGTAACGACTGTCAAACATTTATAAATGACATCCGGGACCAACGGCTTAACGTGCTCTCCGAGGCACGGAGGAAATTCGGCATGTTATGAGCGGTCACCCATCCACGGACCAACCTAGGCAAGCGCAGCTTAACCTAAAGATCGACCCGAGCGGCAGTTACAGTTAAGTTCATAATAGAGAATATTCTATCCAGCAAGCGTGTGGCAACCCTTAGTACTTCAATCAAGTATCTGCAGACTGCATAATATAACTACATTAACGTAATGTATGATGAATGAATTCGTATTTCAGTCAGAAGCTCACATTTAACGAGTTCCGCGAAATTCTGACATCTAGACGCCGTGATAATATTTTTATTACCGTCAAGTGCTTCCCGTTACTGTGCTTGCCTTGTTTTTTTAGTTTTCTGTGACGGTAAATAGGAAAATCTTGGAAAAACAGTTCTAAAGAAATGTTTTCAGTTACAATTATGAAGTATTCCCGTTTGCGCACCTATTTTTTGGGCACCTATACATTGAGCACCCAAGGTATTCCCATTTGAGCACTAACCGTTTTAATAGCTGGGTGCTCAATAGGAAACAATAAAACAATTATTTGTGTTGAAAAAATCTCGTTGGTAGAGTAATCGCAAGCGCGACTGCTAAGGATGAGGTCCTGAGTTCGATTCCCGGGTCGCGCCAAGTGTTATTCGGTTTTTCCATTAGGAATTTTGTCAGTAGCAGCCTGGGTCGAGATTTGTATCCGGTTGATAGCACTTCAGCCCCTATTACATAGAACTTAAACAAGACTGCCTGAACTAGGAATTGAACTCAGAACCTCCTGGGCTTACGACAACTAGACCAACGAAGGCGTCCATTCTGTTTGTACCAACAGTAACTAAGTTATATTACAGTATATTAATTGTAAAAAATAATTAATCACTACATAGTAAAAAACAAAGTCACTTTCTCTGTCTCTATATCCCTATGTATGCTTAAATCTTTAAAACTACGCAACGGATTTTGATGCGGTTTTTTTTTAATAGATAGAGTGATTCAAGAGGAAGGTTTATATGTATAATACATGCACCCGTGCGAAGCCGGGGCGGGTCGCTAGTATAAAATATTCCCATCTAGATATCACAAATAGAGTCATCTCCAAGTTATCCACATACAAATCCGCTGGTCAGCCATCACATATCTTAAATCCATGCATTTTTGTCCGAAACAGCAGATTTTATTTTTATCGCCACAAAATTTCAATGCATTTAGCATGGCAAAGCTCCTATTGGAGGAAAAACTGCCCGATCTGACAAACCCAGGACTTAGTGTCCTGGGCCAGCAGTCTCGACATAGGACGGTAAGGAAAAATTCGGTTGCAATAACGATGCTTGCGAGAACGCGTCTTGGATGTAGACTTGCGTTACTAATAATTTTGAATGTTTTCGTTATTATTAAGCGATCTAAAGTTTACGACAGCGTCGGTATCTATGTCGAGACTACGCTGTCCTCCCATATTAAAGTACTAATGCTGTAAGATTATAATATTGTAATACCAAATGATTTGATAAGAGTAACCATGGAGTTTCTTGCCGGTTCTTCTCCATAGGAAACGACCAACCCGAACCGTGAACCTTTTCTCGACGTTTTATAAGTGGCCATTTAGGCCTATGTGAAATAAAATATTTTGATAATAGGATATGGGATAGCGCTAGGAAGAAGAAGATGAAACCGCAAAATTTCAATACTGGGGTTTACTATGACGTCATAAAGCAGGAGTAATTCCAGTGAGGGAATGAGACAGAGCTATACAGGTCGTATAGCGACATCTCTTTCCCACACTGGAATTACTCCTGCTAGAAGACGCCATGGTAGACCACCAGGTCAGTGTGATATAATTCAAGGTAGATCACATCGACGCACAAACAGTTACCGTGAAAGAAAGAAAGAAAGAAAAAATATTTATTTGTCGCAGGGACATGACGTGCATACAAAAAAAAGAAATAAGAATTATCATAAGGCGCATCAAATATTACATCATGACATAATTTTTTGTCGCTGGGGGTCTGTTTCATGTGCTGAATTCATGGTAACTGTTTGGGCGTTGATGTTCCTAGCAACCTGTATATAAAAAACCATCACGATCTGCCTGCCTTTTCCCAACTATCTTGGGGTCGGCTACCAGCCTAACCCAATGCGGCTGGATATCAGAATTTTACATGGAGCGAGTGCCTATCTGATCTCCACAACTCAGTTAGTACTGGGTAATACGATATCCCTTAGTAAGACTAGTTTTCAGACTTTCGGGCTACTGACTACCTGTAACGACTGTCAAAGATCTATAAAGGACAGCTGGGACCAACGGCTTAACGTGGATTCCGAGGCACGGAAGAAACGGTGTGTTATGGGTGGTCACCCATCCACAGACCAACCTAGGCAAGCGCAGTTTAACCTAAGCAAGCGCGCGCGCCTAAAGATCGAACTGAGTGGCTGTTATGTTTTAGAATCGAGCTCCTTAAAATATGTACTGGTAGTTCCATTTTTCAATGTACTTGTTATTTACTCTGTTTCTTATAAGACAAATTACCTTTTCAAAATCTTCTTTGTCTAAAACAATCCATCTTGACAACACACCACAAAGTCTCACATTCACATCGTCGGTCGAATCACGAAAGGGCTTATCTGAGTTCTAACAAATTTTTCAGGAGAGCGATTTTTAATAAAATGTACAATTATGTGCCGTCGTAACATTTTACCTAATTCTTATATGAGGTTTATAGAATACTCGTTTTGATTAATAGTTAATTCTGTTTATATATTTAATTACCTTTTTTGTATAAAACAGTTGGCAGTAGAGATATTCGATTTTTTTTGAAAAAAGTTTCACTTACGCCCCTTTGTGATGTCCAATTAATATCATTAATTTCATTTACGCCCGATATCTTGGATTTAAATTAAATGAAAAACGGAAAGTATACTGAAGCTTAAGCTTATTTTTTAATATAAGAATCTAAAAAAATACTGGTCCATAAAATATTCAAAAAGGGTCGAAAAACAAATAAAAAAAAGTAGTAATTCTTATACTAAAACTACCTTAGGATTGAAGATTATTTTAGTAAAAATAATCTTCAATCGCGGGGTAAGCTTTCGTAGTAATAAACATGTTCTCGATTCCTTATTATCGGTGTATCTCCGCTGCACATTTTCATTAGGTCATTAATGTCATTATACTTCTCTTCGGATTTTTTTTTTAAAGAGTGGTTTAACTGTTCGACGTTTGTCCTCAACCAATGTACATTACTTCGTTTCAGTGATATAGATTTGTATTGTGTTTCCATGTGACTTGTTTTAAAGAACAGTGTAGTAGGTTGGGTTCTCAATACTCTAAACTCCATGACGTCTGTCCACTTAAATGACTCACCAGTTTGGTCATCTCCCTTTTTTAACTGTAGCAACTTTAGTTTTGAGGCCAGGTCTTTGAAATGTCTGAAATTATCATAATCCAGAAGTCTGACCTCATAAGGCTTTTTGCGTGCCAATCGTATGATCGGTTCCAGTTGACTGGGTACATAAATGTTTCCAACCTGCAAATCCATAGTCCATAGCGCGATAGCGTTTGCAATGAATTGCAAACGCTATCGCGCTATGGACAGAATCACCCTCACTTTGCCCATGAAACGAACAAAAGTAACGCAAACTGATTTCTTCAATCGATTCACTGTTACTAATCACATATAAGAGCATTGCCGCCATTGTGGAGTTTTTATTCTGGCCTACACAGCCGTCGCTGAATATACAAACTTCTTTGACTCGTCCTATCACAATTTATGAAGAAATAATGAACACTAGTAGACATTTCATTTGCACCTTTCTTACTGATTGTCTCGTTCCATAAGTTGCACACACAGTCTTTGGAGTTTAGATCATAAATCGTGAAGTTATAATTTGCCAAACGTCATAAGGGCATAAGATGACAGTGGTTCATCTTCAGATGATGAGGATTCCAATGCTTCTATAACAGTTACTGTACCATACCACCATCTTTGCCCATACCACATTTTCACTTTCGTCCCAAGTGTTATCTTCTCACGTTTATTAATCGGCAACAATTCTCCTGTACTGACTACATTTTGAGTTCCGTCCTTCCACGTCACTAATACATCCATCATTTACGTATCCTTCGGGAACGAATGCAGTTCGTATCTGTAAGAAACAATAAATTTATTATTGAAATAACCAATTTATTTACAAATCACACTCTCAATAACTTATGAATAGTCAAACTTTACCAATATATCATTAACATTTTGTGTAGCTAATAAAAAAAAAGTGTTTAGAAAAAACTAACATAAAGAAATGCAGATTTAGGACTAATCTGTTTGAAGTAGAAACAATTTACTGTGACTATTAACTTACCTTGTGACTTTTGCATAGAACACTTGCAACTCACTATTTATCCGCGGTTTTATTCACTTTAAACAAAGAAATTAATTATTTTACCTCTTACAAACAAACTTTGCAGCTTACAAATTGCACAGGGAACGAATGACAATGAACAAGTTTTGACAGGCCCTTGTTTTATTTGCGCCAAATTACGTTACGCCTCTTCGTGAAAAAATATTACTATACATGTACAGGCGTAACTGATGATATGCCTGTTCGTGATGTTTTAAATTAAAGGAATAGTAGATAGGGCTCTTCGCGACTACTCCTAAGTCATTAAAGACTGAGATTTAAGTTACGCCTTTTCGTGACATAATAAAACTTGACATTTAGAATTCAATGGTGTAAATAGCTCAAAATCCGAAATTTTGTTGGTTGCGCCCCTTCGTGTTTTGACCGACGACATACCTGAGAACAAAAAATAAAGATATTTTAATAAAAAGTAGAGCCAAAATGAGGTTTCCGCTCTACAAAACCCTTGCAGAGTCGAGCTCTACAACGGTTTTCGCTTGCGAGGGAACTTTTAAAAATCCGATTTTTAAAACTAAAGCTCTACGTAGAGCAAAGGTAGAGTTTTGTTCGAAAACTGCGATGGTAAGTGTTATCTATGTAGAGTATGAATTGTCGTAGAACACCTTTTAAATTGTCATTGTGTGTGTCAGAGATTTGAAACTCTTTGTGAATTGCGTTAAAGGCGGCTAAATGAATAAAAATATAACTATTACACTTGTGAAAGTTTGTAGGGATGTCTGTAACTACTACTTTTCATAGCCGCTATCTTTGATTTTCATTTTGACCCCATATTCGTTTAGAGCGCTCTCGATTATCATGGAAATGTCACGTTTAAATTAATTCATAATTTTGTATGTGCATGGATGTGTGATGTAACGAATATTCGCATTGGCATTTGCGAACATTCGCATATTTCTTGACATTCGCATTCGCAAAATCTATGCGAATAATTTGCTAATTTAGTTTTCTTTGATTTTTTTTGTCGTTTCTATGACATTTATAGTTAAGTACTAATATTTTATTGTTAACGATCTTTCAGTAGTAAGTCTGTACTAGTAGTATTATATTATCTGTGTACTAGTCTATAGATAAGTCTTCACGGGAGGTAAACGAACAGCCATCGGGTTTTTTCGGATCAGCTCAACAATTCTCAATGCAATACGACAAATATATGAGCGTTCGATACGCGTGACTAGTTAGAAGTCAAATTGGAGACAGATAAAATGACACTGACCTAATTTAAAAAAATATATATAATCCAAAAATGTGTTCGCGAATGATAATGCGAATGCGAATATTTTCTACGGACAACAACGTAGAGCATCTTTAGCATCATATCAGATTATTTGAGTACGGCAGGATTTCGATGGGGAGCTCCCCGCACACGATTCGTTTTTGTTTTTGCTGTATATTTTCTAGTTTTGCTCACGCCGTGTTTTTTACGTGGTGACCCCTCCACAAACTGACCTCGGCAAGCGTTACTTAACTTTGGAGGTCGACCCGTGTGGCTGTTATTATTTAACCACGAGCTTAAAACAATTAATAATAGGTAAACATGAATTTAGTACGTGAAAATTAATTAAGTATAAACATGCCAAAGACTCACTGTATACGTCACAGTTAAAACTTGAAATCAGTAAGTTTTGACCGGTTAAAAGTAACGTAACTTACTTTATTTGTAGGATTTATTTTTTCTTAATTGGTCCCACTGCTGGGCAAGGACTGGACGGAGGAGGGACTCCAATCCTTTTAGTTCTGAATACTTAACTCACCAAAACTAACATATCCCTCTTCTTCTCAGCGTGTCGCTGGCAATTTAAATTAAGTCAGTCCAAAATTGGTGACGAGTTTGGCAGTTTCAATAGCGTCTATAAGCTCCTGTGACGCGCAAGCAACAGGACAGGTAGGGCACGATATCAAGCGTCCTATCGTTTTGGGGCAACACCACATTGACACTACAGGACCGAGTCATCTATAAATCTCCACCTGAACAGTGTGTCCGGAGTCTATTCAAAGACTTCCAGGTCTGTCATGGCAACTCAACATATCCTTAAGTAAGTTAAGTTAAGTTGTTCACGTTGGAACGCGCGGGCGCGGTGGCGGGTGCGGTCGCGAAGACGTGGCGGGTTCGTGTTTACATTGGCCGCCAGGCGTTTGCGCGGGTGTGACGCTAGTGTGTTTCTAGCGACAAGATCATACTGGTTGAACTTACCTGACATTAAGTAGTTAATTTTTTTTTCGTATTTTTTTGCTCAATATTAAAAACGGTAACAGGTAGACGCTTCAAATTTTCACAGAATATTTACTTGTATATTACTTTCAAAATAAATAATTAAATAACAATAAAGTAAATATTAAAGGGGGGGCTCCCATACAACAGACATGATTTTTTTTGCCGTTTTTATAGAAAATGGTACGGAACCCTTCGTGCGCGAGTCCGACTCGCACTTGGCCGGTTTTTTTTAATAGAAGGCACGCGTTTTAGCTTGACTACGGTTTTGTCTAGAACCAGTCAAAATCGCTTTAGTCCGATTAACAGTTTTGACTGTAACATTATATGTAACATATTGTAATATACTCGTACCATGTAAGAAACTTCATCACTCCAAGCCTAAATAAATAAAACTACACTTAATTAAGTTTCGTCTCAAACTGAAGGCTTCAATTAAGGTTTCTATGCAAACTTAGATTTAGGTAGATATTACGTTGGAGAGACTTGATCTTGGCTAGTATTTTAGTCTTCAAGTAAATTTAGAGATACATAAAAGGGTAGACTTATACCCGTTTTGAATATAAGGAAGCTCTATATAAATGCCAGATTCATCATTAGATTATTGGAATGTCATTCATTTAGTGTTGGTGAAAACGGGCGTACGTCGCTTAAACCGTAAGCATAAGCATAATCAGCCCATTATGGTTTGAATCACACCCTCACATATACCACACGTTTCTGGTACACGCTGTATAACTAGCTGCCCTCGGCTTCGCTTGTGTGAAGGTCAGAATTTATCCCATAAGAAAGCTGTGCATAATCAGTCTATAATATTCCTGGGACACCCGGCCTCCTTCTATGAGAGGGAATGGGCTATAATCCACCACGCAGGCCCAGTGCGGGTTGGTAGATGTCACATGTCTTCGAATTTTTGTTTCTAATACATGCCGGTTTCCTCACGATGTTTTCCTTTACCGTTTTTGAGAGCAGTGGTGATGAAATAAATTACACAAAGTAATGCGCCTACCTGGGTTCGAACCCACGAGTTACTGTTCGTAAGTGGGGGCCACCACCACTGGGCTACCGCTGCTCTCGTGACTGATACTGACACTCCACCGATACCTCAAGATCTTCTGTTATTCGCATTACCCATAGTCACACTATGAGGCCGCATAGTTGTATCATGCAGGAATAGAACAGTCATTCATGTGTTTATCTAATGCATCATTCATACAGCATAAGCATAATCAGCCTATAATGTTCCCACTGCTGGGACACCCGGCCTCCTCTCTATGAGAGGAAATGGGCTATATCCACCACGCAGGCCCAGTGCGGGTTGGTAGATGTCACATGTCTTCGAATTTTTGGTTCTAGGACATGCCGGTTTCCTCACGATATTTTCCTTTACCGTTTTTGAGAGCAGTGGTGATAAATAAAATAAATTACACAAAGTAATGCGACTACCTGGGTTGGAACCGACGACTTACTGTTCGTATGTCGGGGCCGCCACCACTGGGCTACCGCTGCTCTCATGACTGATACTGACACTCCACCGATTCCTCAAGATCTTCTGTTATTCGCATCACCCATAGTCACACTATGAGGCCGCATAGTTGTATCATGCAGGGATAGAACAGTCATTCATCTGTTGGATAAACATGCATCATTCATACAGCATAGTTCAATCGTTCTTCCTCGTTACAATAAGGTTTCCTTCGCTAAAAGAACTTACACACGTAGTCACGTACACATCACTAACCACTTTACAAGTTACTGACGATATGACGAAATTAACTTCGACCTAGTTTCACAACTTGTACCAAAGGGCGTAAGCGACTACTACCCTGATGTCTCAGAATAGTACAGTAAGTCAAACCCATGTAATGGGCGAAAACGATAAAAACACACATACATGAAAGTATAATAAACGATACTAAAATATTTCATGGTGTAATTATTTGCGCATAATGTAGTGCATGCTGTGCTTTTCTGTAAGTGATGAGGCGCTTAAACTTAAGTTAGCAATGTACAAATTATAATGTAACAGTGTAGTCATTGTTGAGAAGCCTCATAATAAATAAATAAAATATGTACTTAATAAAAAATAAACCATTTTTTTTTGTGTGTCTGACTGTATGTTTGTTCCGTCTAAATTCTGAAATCGCTGGACCGATTTGACTGGGACTCTTACTGGCTCATAGCTAATACTATAAGGAGTAACTTACTAACCTACTTTATTTTTGAAAAGGGTTCTGTGCAAAAACATTAAAACCTTTAAAATTTAATTGTTAAAATCCAAACAGGGAAGTTATTATTGGAGCGAGCCATGATCGGCATAACCCTCTTAGATCGAGTGCGTAACACCGAAATCCGCCGTCGGACGAAAGTCTACGACCGGGCGGTGCGCCTCAAGTGGACCTGGGCAGGACATCTGGCTAGACGCGGAGATGGCCGATGGAGCCGAGTGGTGGCCGAGGTTTGGCCAAGGAAACCAGGGCCGTCCTAGGGCTCGTTGGGTTGACGATATCGTCAAAGTCGCGGGAAACACATGGATAAGGGACGCACAGAACCGGGAAGTGTGGCAGAAGAAAGGGGGGCCTATACCTAGCAGTGGGTGATTCCGGGCTGATATGATGATGATGATGAATAATAACTTCACGCGAACCTTCTGTACTTCCTTTACGCTGATGCCTCATAAGCTCTGAGTCAAAAGCTACGGATATTGCTTTCTTTCCTGCTCCGGCACCCATGAACGACACATACATACTAATTATCTGAATCAAAGGCATCTATCCCTTCGATTGGGGCAGATCCCTTTTTATGGTGTCATTGGTCCCCTCATAATCCCCTGTAGGGATTTGTAAGCTATAAATTTAATTGAATCGTGCTAATGACGGTCCCTATGGTGTTGTGATACAGTACGAGAAAAAATGTAAGTGAAATGTACGAAATTGTTAAGGTTTAACGTGAACAAATCATCACCTGCCTAGCCTTTGCCCAACTATGTTGGGGTCGGCTTCCAGTCTAACTGGATGCAGCTGAATGCCAGTATTTTACGTGGAGTGACTGCCTATCTGACCTCCACAACCCAGTTAGTGCTAGGTAATACGATACCCCTTGAAAAGACTGGTTGTCAGACTTTCGGGCCACTGACTACCTGTAACGACTGTCAAAGACCTACAAATGGCAGCCGAGACCAACGGCTTAACGTGCTTTCCGAGGTACGGAGGAAACTCGGTGTGTAATGGGTGGTAGCCCATCCACGGACCAACCTAGTTAAGCACGGCTTAACCTAAAGATCGACCCTAGCGGCTGTTCTTATTTAGCCACGAGCTCCACGAGTTTAACGTGAACAAATAAGGAGCGAAAATAAATAAAATGGTTGTTGAGATTTGAAAACGGGGTACCGGGATTTTTAGTACCTATAACTTTCACCTTTTCACTACGGCACAAGGTAAACAAGAAATTGGCATAAGTCATAAATTAAAAGTTTATATAATTTACTAGCAAAGAAAAAAAACTGCTGAAACAAGCTATCTATAGCTAATATATATAATATATATATGAGCTGAAATAAGATATATCTATCTTAACATAAAAATAAAAACTATTTATTTTGTGACTTTTGAAGACAGTCTGTCAGACTTTCAGTTTTTTTTTATTGTGTTATCTCACACAAATGCTTGTCAAGTATCAATTTTGCACAGAAAAAAAATGCATATTAAAGAGGATTACTAAAGTGCCACAGCAAAGTTAATAAAATTTATATGGGACCACCACGCAAGCTTCCTCTACCAAAGGAAACAGAGAAACGAATCACTTAAATCCGATCAGTAATTACGGAGAAGTTGGTGTAAATATATTTAAAAAATATATATAAATGTAAATTCTGGTGGAACACATTACCTCCTCCTTTTTTAGACGTCGGATAAAAAAAGAAAACACGTAATAATCTCCAACAGCTATACCTACCACAAGCGATTCAATTTGCGGAGGTCCGAAATCAATGTCCCTTCGCGTCCATTTTAATTGAACGGCTTTATCGTCGGCCGGACTGGTACTGATGACCGATATGGCGCGCAAATCGGTTCAGGACCTTTACGTTTTGAACAGTGGTTCATTATTTATTTATAACCAACTTTTGTTTGAACATGAAAATCAATAGAAACCACATAAAATTAATCAAACTTTGAAAAAAAAAAGTAGTTAATATTAGGAAGTAAACAATATGGTAGATGTAAGAATAAAAATGAATAAAACATTTTCAGTTGACAGAATTAGAATAAACACAATGAAATTAACAAAACTGGTATTGACATCTAAAACTATTTTTTTTTTATTATAATACAAAAATGGTTACCACGTATACAGTACATCATTCTGAACCAGCCGTTCTTTACATTTTTGACCGTGTAGGTATTGTACTTTTGTAGGAAACAGCATTTTTTTTTTTACCCATGAAATATTTCTATTTGGCGTGTTCGACGTCCAAGCTTTGCGACCAAAAGTCATGGTCGAATCGGCTTCGCCCGACCCCAAATAAATTGGCATAAGGTCAGGAGGCATGTCAGCCGCATGCACGATGACCGCTGGGACACGATGGTTTTCGGAAGACGAACGGCGGCGCCGAGGCCGGCCCAGAAAGAGGTGGCTGGCCGATTTGGACGCGTACCACGAGGGCTGGCCCGAGGAGCCACGGGAAAAGAGCATATGGAGGGAATTGGGGGAGGCGTTAGCCCAACAGTGGGACAGTACAGGCTAATAAAAAAAGGGCAGGAGAATTATGATGATGTTGGGGTCGGCTTCCAGTCTAACCATCTTGCATCGGCAACTGAATACCAGTATTTTACATGAAGTGAGGGAATATGCATGTTTTTTTTTTATTTCTTTAATTAATCATTAACATCTTTATAACATAGAAAAAAATATAAATAGGCTTGAAAATAGTCAAATAATTTGTCAAAGTGAAATTTAAAACTTTGAATAAATTTGAGCCGTTCAAACGCCACCATTTTGCGCGCGCTTTTGATGACGTCATTGGTTGTGTCCCGTGTTTGTTTACTATAGCGTTTCAGTTACTTCATACTTATTTTCAGTTTTAATTGCTTTACAAATCACGGAAGAAGTTAAAAAACCTTCTTACAAGTATTGTATGGTACCGAAGTGCAAAAACACTATTAATAGTACACCCGATAAACTGTTTTTTCGTATTCCACGCGATGTGAAACTACGAAAAAATGGTGTAAGATGATGAGAAGGGATAATGTATATCCATTATCGGTTGTATTTTGTTGTGAAGATCATTTTAACGTAAGTATGCTATATTTATCTACATCTTAGTGTGAATTAGCTATTAAGCAGTAGAAAATTCGGTCTAAAACTAACCTAACCTAGTTTACAAAAGTTCATAAAAAAATTCTTTATAGTGCTATTCGTATTGTGGTTTTACAAAATAATTTTGTAAAACCACAATAGGAAATCGTATTTATCTAATATTTACAAAAAGTATATAAACATATCATACTTGAGTGAGCTTCAATAATATAATATTACGTATACCATCTTAGTAACATAATTAATTACCTTGCTTTCACTCCTTTGATCCTCGTAAGATCAAGATTTGTTGCAAAATATGCTGACATCATAAATTCATCTATTTTCGGTAGATTATCAGATTGTGCTTCGACAAAACCAGTTTCTGTCATCGTCCTAGTAATCACACAGCAATACAATTTTAATCAATTTTTCTCACAAACACTACTAACACAGTATGAATATCGACGCCGATACATCCAATGGCATGACCATTGACGTCACATTTCGTTTCGACCAATGGTGACGCGTTTTGTAAGTTTGAATTTCCCTCCCTTATTTTTCACTTTTTACATAATATTTTCTGGGTTTAAATAATAACTAAATAAAAAAAATACCTTTTAAGTATAATGTAAAGACATTATAGAATCTAGAAAAAAATATTTGAGACTAATTTAAATTTTATACATATTCCCTATTAGCACTTGAGAATACTATACTACATATTAAGACTGGTTGTTAGACTTTCGGTCCACTGACTACCTATAACGACTGTCAAAGATCTACTAATAACAACCGGGACACGAAGGATACTCGGTATGTAACGGATGGTGACCAATCCACGGACCGACCTAGGCAAGAGCGGCTTAACCTTGAAGATCGACCCGTGCGGCTGTTATTATTTAGCCACGGGCTTCTTCTCCTTTTTATACATAGTATCAACGAATGGATCTACAAACACACATACTACCCGACAAAATACTTCTTACATATTAAAATCGCCTCACCAGTGCTAACAGAAACAAATATAACTCATAATTTAGACATTGTGTCAGTAATTGGATTGCTTAATCGCGGCTCCAGGCCCTAATGGTCTATTTAGTCTAGCAGTTTGAGGGCCCGCAATGTCAAATAATGTTACCATTTACTTAATTCTTGGGTAACTTCGTCAATTATCTGTCCAGCGTACTGTGAAATAGATTGGCGTTTTAGTATTATAACTACAGTTATAACATCAAGCCTGTAATCTCTGAATGGTTAGACAGAGATGTACCTAATAGTACACCAGTTATGTTTTAAGTTCCATGTAATAGAGGGCGAGTCTATTGCCATCAACCGGGCACAGATCCAAACTCCGTGGCTGTTTCTGAGGAATTCCTGATGGTAAAACTCAATAACACTTTGCCCGAACTGGGAGTGGTTCCCAGGACCTCATGCATGTAAAAAGACGTGTTTTAAGTCCGAAGATGCGACTATATAGATATACACTCGTTTTTGAAACACGAATCATTTTATGATTGTTTTGATGGCTCGAAGGTGCAAAAAATTATCGTCAAAGTTAGCATAATCTTGGTATGTCAAAATTACATTTGCCAACAACATTGAACGTTCATAAGTTACATAACATAACATAACATCATCACTCCTGTAATCTCCGCAGGGTTCGGCAGAGATGTACCTCAAAGTACAACATCCACTTTGTAGTTTATTTTTGAGCACGAACCTTGGAGCTCTAAAATTTGCACAAATGAGACGATAATTCTTATAATTTTCAAAAATTAAGGGGAGTGCAGCGAAGTGAATCGGAGAATACTTAATTATTCAAAGGATGGTGAGTGAGAGTGAATGATTAAAAGAACGAAAGCTTTAATCGTTCAGTTGGTAAATTGCTTCGACATAAACATGACGTTATAATCCAACATAATTATAAAAACATTTTTTTTTTTCCTTTTTTATTAATAATTTCTTTTACGCATAGCGTATGTCAGTCCCATCGTATCCTAAACAATTGTACTTTTCACAAGACGTGGGCCATGAATTTAAACAAACCCTTCGCATTGTCGCCATTTGGTTGGGATAGAATTGTATGGAACATGCCTACATCAGTTCTGTTCAAATTCAGGGACCTTACTAAATTATTTCTACTAGACTCATAGTGGACACATTCATTGTTGTAGGTCCTCGACAACTTTTACAAGTTCTCAATGCAGAATACTTTATACAAGGTGTAAACGGACCCTTAACATAGCCGTCAACAAAGCATTCTGAAAATCAAAAACACAGATTCCGATACAGTCCACTTTTATAAAGAGTAGTACTCTGCATTAAGGGCTTCATACCTTCTGTAAAAAGTTAGTGTCTAATGGGTGTTAAAGTACCCTAAATGAAGCCGAAAGGCGCTTGCTTTCCCCGTCATTGCGATCATTATTTTGTTCTGGACCATACCTGAGAACCTTCTAGTTACGGAGATATTGGGAGTCAAAGTTCCAACTTTTTCAAAAGTTTTTTTTTTATACAAGTTTTTGATGTTATAACTTTACTTTAAATACCTCCTTGACCTTTGTACTATTCAAGGCATCCATCAGCACAATGTTTTGAGTGCGTTACATTAAAGTCTACCATAAGGGGCTGTCTCCAGGGCACGCCACGATAGTGGCAGTAAGTCCCCTCTTTGAGGAGTGGCTAGGGAGGCGCCACGGCGCCCTCACCTTCCGCCTGACGCAGGTCCTCACCGGACACGGGTGCTTCAGGAGGTACCTGCACCGAATCGGGCGGGAGGAAACGCCCTGGTGCTACAACTGCGAGGATCGACCGGAGGACACGGTGGAGCACACCGTCGAGGTCTGCTCCGCTTGGGAGGAGCACCGCCGTGTCCTCGTAGCGGCGATTGGCGGCGGCGACCTCTCGCGCCCGGCCCTGGTTCAAGCCATGGTCCGGGGCGAGAGGGAATGGGAAGCCGTCGCCTCCTTCTGCGAAGCAGTCATGCTAGCGAAGGAGGCGGCGGAACGTGAGAGGGAGAGAACCTCCTCACGTCCCAGCCGCCGCGGGAGAAGCACCGGGCGTCGGGGGCCACGCCGTGATGGCTCTCGGCCACCGTAGGCGCGGGCCTGTGGACGGCGAGTAATGGGCTAGCTCGCCGTCCGTCCGTCGTATGACGACGGGCAGGCCGTGTCGACGGCGCGTTCGTGTTCCACGCGCGCCTCAAAGAGATGTCAGCAAACGGGAGGGGCCCGCAAGGGCCGGTGCCTGCCAGGGCTGCGGGACTGTTCGAAAGAGATACCGCGGCCCTGGAACATAAAGGGCCAATGAAGGAACATGGGTGTTTTTTAGTCAGTAAGAGTCTGACACTCCCTTCCGCTCCGCCCAGAGCGGGAGGAGTCATTTGATGATTTCTCACCCCCCAAAAAAAAAAAAAAAAAAAAAAGGGGCTGTCTCCACGAGCGAGAGAATCGCGACGATATTATCGTCCGTGCCACGTATTTCTATACACTCTCTTAAAGGCCGTCTCCACGAGCGAGAGAATCGCGGCGATATTATCCCATACAAATACGTAATATCGCCGCGATTCTCTCGCTCGTGGAGACAGCCCCTTGAAATATATTTTTCACCCCGAAAAAAGTGTTTTCCCAGGAATCATTTTTGCGTAGAGTTACTTAGTTTGATGTACAGAATGTTCGTGAAGGGTCCGTTTACACCTTGTAGTTCATAGTCTTGAACTTAGGTGTCCACACATTATAAATAAAGTGAATATAAAATGTTTTCTTCATTCCATAACTTTTTCAACAAATCACTAAAGCATGCAAGACATTTTGGCTCTGGTTAAAGTTTTTTCGCCGTTACTTCTTATAATGTGGCGATAAATTTGTATTAATTAGCATTTTTAGAACCAAGTATTAATTTAAATGTTTTATTGCAGGCCAGAGAGCAAGGACTCAGTGTGTTAGTGGTGTTTCTGATTTACGACGTTTGAAATAAAATGGATTTAGCATTTGAGGGTTAAAATGCACTGGTGTGTCGGGTTTCCGCCAATCTCATTGGTTAACATCATGTATATTACGTTATCTTAAATCCGTTAATGGGCCCCAAAACATTACATTTTTAATTTATCGTCAAGTAAATTTAAGAGGTCGCGAGACGATCTGGACGCGTATCACGAGGGCTGGTTCGAGGAAGCACGGGAAAAGAGCCCATGGATGGAATTGGGGAGGCCTTTACCCAGCAGTGGGACAGTATAGATTATTAAAAAAAAACAGTGTTTCCAGGTATATGCATTTTCCTTCGAGTATATCAAACTCCACGTGCCACCTCATAAAACCTCAACGTTTTTCTATTTATTTATTTATTCAAAACTCTTTAACTATCATTACAGGTTTAGAAACCTAATGCGATAGCTAAACCTACTTATAATATTAACTATTTTAAATAACACTATTACTAACAATTACAAATAACTACACAATACATTAACACAAAAAAAAACACACACACACACAAAAGTATTCTACGTGTAATGAACGCCGAAGGTATATCTGACACTGTGTGTGATACTGACAGATGGCAGGTTCCGACGGAGTTGATAATTTAACCTGGCGGTTGGATTAATATCGGGTGCGGACACAGGAGACCGTTAGGTGACACCACTCGACCCGACCTAGGAATCGAACCAAGGACCTCAAGACCTCAGTCGCGCTTGGGACCACTAGACCAACGGCAACGAGGCAGTCGAGAAGATTTCAATCTTTGGATAAAACTATATTTACTCCTAACACGTGCCACAAACAAAAATAATACCTAGGAAATTCTGCAAAATTAAACAAAATTCCAATTTTTTAATTAAAATAACTTAACGACACATTGTTTCAACCTCCAAATTCGACACGAGTATCTACAAGAAATTTATTTAATTAATTACACTATATACGGAGTCTTCATTCTATATATACACTGATAAAGTCAATACATTGACACGACCAGTCTAACTTGAACCGCCACACAAATCTTCTCTTTGAAGATGGGGAGTATAAAAAATCCGGTCTTAATTTCAGGAGGTCATGTTCGACTGGTAGCGAAATTAGGCATTTCTTCTGAGACCGATTACTCGTCGAGGGGACAATTCTTGTAAGATGGCGTATCTAATGGATAATTTATATAGGGATTAGTATTATAAGTGTCTTTGTGTCGTGATTCGGGATGGATCGAGACCGTTTTCTTCTTTTTAGAATTAATTCTTTGTGTGGTGCGTATTTGCTGGAAATAGAGCTATTTCGTATTTTTTTCTTATCTCACATTTTTTCGTAAAACTTTAATTTGATGTTCCTCCTTGGTCGACTTTAATTTGGTGACGTAATTGATATTTAATTACTTTTGCGGACAGTATGGGTGTCAAAACCGACGAACATGGGGTTATTTATACTCCGGTTTGGTTTGGGTTGGCTTGATTTGGTTGGACTGCACCGTTGGTCGAGTGGTCGTAAGCGCGACTGCTGAACATG
Source organism: Eurois occulta (assembly GCA_950022335.1). Taxonomy (NCBI): domain Eukaryota; kingdom Metazoa; phylum Arthropoda; class Insecta; order Lepidoptera; family Noctuidae; genus Eurois; species Eurois occulta. Next base: position 20,471,543 of record OX465480.1, on the reverse strand, counting down.
AGGTCCTGGGTTCGATTCCAAGGTCGGATTAAGTGTTATTGGGTTTTCCATTAGGAATTTTCTCAGCATCAGCCACGGAATTTGGATTTGTGTCCGCTTGTAGGCAATAGGCTCGCTCCCTATTACGTGGGACTTAAACAAACCTGGGGAAATGTGAAAGTACTATAATTGGGTACACCTCTGCCTAACCCTTCGGGGATTACAGGCGTGATGTTATGTTTTGATTGATTGCCAACATTTTATTTATTTAAATATACTGAACTTAGGCTGTATTGCCTATCCCCTATGTTTGCCACAAGCCACAAGCAAAGGACATTGTAAAAACTTGCCTATGCATCAACACGGTCGTATGAAACCTTTACAATAATTACTAGTTCTTTTTATAATTTATATTACAATTATAACAATAGAACGGACACTTCATAATTTCAAAAACATTTTAAAAAGTAATTCACTTCCTTCTGTCTTATTCCCCGGTGCGGGTGCCATTATTTTTTTTAATTGAATTGAGGTGTTTAGTTACAAACAGAATAAAGCGATTGAAAGCGCTATGTGAAAAGAGTAACATCGACACTGAAAGTCGATGAATTGACAGATGACACTTTGACGTTTAATAGTAATGATAGAATGACAGTCTCGTAAGTTTGTCACTCGCAATTATTACGGTTCTATTGGCCTAATTATAACCTCAAATACCGAAAATGTTTTGGATTTTTTTACAATTCTCAAAAGTGTCCGTGATTTTAATTTAGATTAAATCGTATTAACGCATTATTTAGAACATAAAAAGTAAATTCACGTCTCTGTTGGTTCTTAGGCGAACGATGTATGGACTCCGAACAATGTCCTTTCCTAATCAATCTCAATTCTTTAAACAACGATCCTACATGTGCCATTGAAAATTATCCCTAACTTATATATTTACCCACCTTCTCTAATAAAATCGTTTATTCACAAAACCATACTAATAAATAAATAAATAAATAAATATCCCTGGACATTTCACACAGCACCATCTAGTCCCAAGCTAAGCAACCTAATGCTTGTGTTATGGTAACTAGATGGCTGATAAACTACATATATACATTTTTTTTTTTGTAAATACATACATATTATAAATAGAAAACACCCAGACCCGGAACAACTACTTGTAGGTCATACAAATATTTGTTCCGTACGGGAATCGAACCCGCGACATGCAGCGCAGCAGTCAATCGCTTGACCACTGCGCCAACCGTGCCATATATACTCAAAGCTTTTCCCAATGCCGTAATATTATTTCCTATGGCAATTCCATTGTTTACCGTGCAAACTGAGAGGGGAGCAAACCAAATAGAAAACATTACCTCTCTTGTGGCGGTCGGGTAAAAATATCAATTTTATTGTGGGTTATTGTGAGAATGGTAGAGGTAAATAGGCTATGATTGGTTGGCATTTGAGAAGCATTTTGTTTTATACTGTGTATTGTTAATATTTTTCTTAAATAGGAGCCACACGGGCCGATCTTCGGGTTAATCTGCGCTTGCTTAGGTCGGTGGATAGATGGGTGGCCACCCATTATTTACAGAGTTTCCTCCTGTGCCTCAGAAAGAACTTTAAGCCGAAGGTCCCGGCTGTCATTTGTAGGTCTTTGACAGTCGTTACAGGAAGTCAGTGGCCCGAAAGTCTGACAACCAGTCTTACTAAGGGGAATGGTATTACCTAGTACTAACTGGGTTGTGGAGGTCAGATAGGCACTCGCTCTGTTGGACTTTGTGAACAAAACCTCTATGTCAAATCTATGATGTTATATTGTCTATGGTGACTTTTTGGTATCTGTCACTTTTACCGTGCTCTCGCGTAACGTGTACTAGAACAATCTCTCTTGTCATGTCTGTGCAATAAAACTGTTGTGATCCTATTTGAATATAGTTTATTAATTCCACACCTGAATACATAAATAACAGGTTATGGGCCCAGGCACCTACTCAAATAGATAACGAAAGTTATTTTTGTAAGGAAAAAACAAGAAAAACAAAAAAAACCGATCGGCACGTGTTTTTTTTTCTTTGGTTACAAAAATTTGAAAAAAATGACCAGCGAAGCAAACCACACAGGAATTCCAATAGAAAGGCTGAAGGGGGCGGAAAACTACAACAACTGGAAGTTTTCCATGAAGATGCTCCTGATGCACGAGGACCTCATCGAATGTATCGAGTCCACCGACGGAAGCAAAGATGTAAGAAAAAATCAGCGCGCGCTTGCAAAAATTTGTCTTTCTATACATCCCAATGCTTTCTCGCTTGTGCGTAACGCAAAATCGGCTTACGAAGCATGGACAAATCTACAAAACGCATACGAGGACAAGGGTCTGTGCAGACGCTTAGGATTACTGCGGTTGCTTTTTGGAACTAAACTCGAAGAGAATGCTTGTAACATGGAGGCTTACATTACGAAAATAACGGAAGTTACACAACAATTGCATGACATAGGTTCTCCACTAGACGATGACTTCATAGCAGTCATCATGCTGAGCGGACTGACATCCGATTACGACCCACTCATCATGGCGTTGGAGAATACCAGTGACAAGCTTGTCAGTGAAACTGTAAAAATGAAATTATTACAGGAGTTTCACAGAAGAGGTGATAAGACAGAGAATGCATCGGCTTTGACTACTGTCAAGAAGATCAAATGTTACCGATGTAAGAAACCAGGACACACAAAGAAGAATTGCCCTAAGAATGCTGCTTCTACGACTCCAGTGAGTAATGTCAAGGACAAGAAGAAGGTGTTATTGTCAGCATTGTCGGTTAATCTCAAGAATGATGTGTGGTACGTGGACTCGGGCGCAACCAACCATATGTGCAACAATAAGAGTGTTATGTCAGAATTAAAATCAACTAAAGAACTCTCTGTAAACATTGCAAATGGTGATCAGTTATGTACTGCGGGAATAGGTAAAGTTAGAATTAAGTTAGACAGCGGTTTTAGAACAATAACAAATGTTTACTTGGTTCCTCAACTGTCAACTAACCTTTTATCAGTGAGTGAGTTAACAAGAAAAGGTTATAAAGTCAATTTTAATTCTAAAACTTGTAGAATAATGGACGGGCATGAAACTGTTGCTACCGCTAGTTATGTAAATGGTATTTTTCAATTAGATACTATAGGGAATAGCAGTAGAGCTGATGTTGAAGTGCAGCCTCAATGCATGGTGTCTGACAGCAGCAGTAAATCACTACTGGTCTGTGATGTGTCAGAGCAAGAGCAGAGCAGCTTGGTGTCACAGGAAGTATGGCATCGCAGGCTGGGGCACCTCAACTCTAGGAGCATGAATGTCATGAAACAAGGTATGGTCATTGGTATGAATTATGATAGTACTTGTTTTCAATCATGTATTGCCTGTATTAAAGGAAAACTCGCAAAATTACCTTTTCCAAAGGTGTCTTATACTAGGTCTAAGGAGATTTTAGGCTTAATACATACGGATTTATGTGGTCCAATGCAAGAGAAGTCATTTGGTGGTTCTTGTTATTTTCTTACTTTCATTGATGACTGCTCAAGAAAAACATTTGTTTATTTTTTGAAGTCAAAGGGTGAAGTTTTTGAAAAATTCAAAATATTTAAAAAGCTTGTGGAAAATGAGACTAATAAGAAAATAAAAACTATTCGTAGCGACAATGGTGGTGAATATATTAATAAAAAGTTTCAGGAGTTTCTGCAGCGGCAAGGAATCCATCACCAGATGACTGTCCCGCATTGTAGTCAACAGAATGGTGTGGCAGAAAGAGCTAATCGTACCATCATGGACAAAGCTCGCTGTATGCTAGAAGATGCTGGTCTTGACAAACGTTTTTGGGCAGAGGCTGTAAACACTTCAGTGTATCTGAAGAACTGCTCACCCACAAAAGCTGTCATGGGCATGACACCACTGGAAAAATGGACTAACACAAAGACAGATGTAAGTCACCTTCGTACTTTTGGTTGCTTGGCCTATGCTTTGACTTCAAATCACAAGAAATTGGATTCGAAGGCAAAGAGATATATATTTGTGGGTTACTGTAACAATACAAAGGGTTACAAACTCATGGATCCTGAAAACCTTGGGTATTGTATTAAAGCACACCATGTGAGGTTTTTAGAAGATCGTTTTTGGCAGAAGGATCTGTCAGAGGATGGTACTAAACAATTGGTTCATGTTGTTTCACATACAGAACCGACATGTAGGGCAGATGATACCGGGGATGAAAGTTCACAGGATATCTCTGCAAATTGTCCTTCTGATGACAGAAATAGGAACAGGGAAACAGTATTTAGTATCAATGACAGTAGTAGTTCATCTGAAGCAGATAACTCATGGGATGAAACCTATATTCCAGGGAGTTCTAGTGAAGACTCGACAGTTACAGACTTCACTGATGCTGTAGATGAAGATCTATCTGCACAACTGGCAGCTCAACAGTACAGGGATCTTGGAGACCCAGAGACTGTTAAGGAAGCACTAGGTGGCAATGAAGCTAAAGAATGGAAGGAAGCCATGGAAGATGAGTATAAATCCTTTAATACCAAAAAAGTCTGGCACCTTGTGGATCTACCTAAAGATCACAAAGCAGTAAAATGCAAATGGATCTTTAAAAGAAAAAGGAACTTAGATGGAAGTCTCCTAAAATACAAGGCACGGCTGGTTGCCAAAGGATTTTCTCAAAGGTATGGCATTGACTATAATGAAACTTTTTCACCTGTGGTCTGCTACTCTACTATCCGTTTGTTGTTAGCACTAGCTGCAGAATATGATCTGGAAATAAATCACCTAGACGTCAAAACAGCTTTTTTGAACGGTGATCTAAAAGAGCATGTGCTAATGGAACAACCAGAAGGATTTGTTAAGAAAGGACAAGAACATAAGGTGTATAAGTTGGATAAAGCTGTTTATGGATTAAAACAGGCAGCAAAGTCATGGAATGAAAAAATTAATGGAGTGTTAATAAATAAACTCCATTTCCATAGAATGCCTTCAGAACCATGTGTCTATTATAAAGGACAACAGAGGGAAATGGTTATAATTGCCCTTTATGTCGACGACATAATGTTATTCTCTTCATCAATATCCAAAGAAAGAGATATGGTGAAAGAAAAACTCATGTCAGAGTTTGAGATGACGGATTTGGGACCAGCTCATCAAATATTGGGCATGAGCGTTTGCAGGAATAAAGAATCAATTACTTTAAATCAGTCACATTACATTGAAACTGTTCTATGTAAATTTAATATGACTGAATGCAAACCGTCTCCAACCCCTATGGAAGTAGGATCAAAACTTAAGAAAAGTGAAGTCAAGGATGCTTGTTTCGACTACAGAAATCTAATAGGTTGCTTAATGTATATTTCAGTTTGTTCCAGACCAGATATCTCTCATGCAGTAGGTGTTTTGAGCCAATTTAACGAATGTTTCGATGAAACACATTGGAAAGCTGCGAAAAGGGTCCTGCGATATCTCAAAGGTACAAGTCATTACTTTCTTAAGTATGTTAAGGGCGGATTGGTCTTAAATGGGTACACAGATGCTGATTGGGCATCCAATGAGGTTGATCGGCGTTCATACACAGGATATGTATTTAAATTAGGCGATTCTGTTATATCTTGGGAAAGCCGTAAGCAGAGAACTGTGGCTCTCTCAAGTACCGAAGCAGAATACATGGCTATTTCAGATGCTTGCAAAGAAGCGTTATTTTTACGTACTTTTTTGAATGAATGCCTTCTAGTTAATTGTAAGATAAACTTGTACAATGATAATCAGTCAGCACAAAAACTATGCTCTAATTCAATGTTTCATGCCCGTACCAAACATATAGATATTAGACATCATTTTATAAGGGATATTGTAAATAATAAATTTATTGATATCTGTTATGTGCCTACAGGTGACATGGTAGCCGACTTGCTCACCAAACCATTAACTAGAGAGAAACATGTTAAGTTCTCTTTGTCTCTTTTATCAGTGTAATGTTGTTATTCTTATTTATTAGTAAGTGTTATAACATTTCTTAAATTAGTGTAGTAACAGTTTACGATAATAAATGAGTTGTGTTCGAGTGAGAAGTTTAAGGGGTAGTGTTGTCATTTAATTAAGATTGGTATGCACGTTTAGTTCAAGGGGTAGTGTTGGACTTTGTGAACAAAACCTCTATGTCAAATCTATGATGTTATATTGTCTATGGTGACTTTTTGGTATCTGTCACTTTTACCGTGCTCTCGCGTAACGTGTACTAGAACAATCTCTCTTGTCATGTCTGTGCAATAAAACTGTTGTGATCCTATTTGAATATAGTTTATTAATTCCACACCTGAATACATAAATAACACGCTCCATGTAAAACACTGGTATTCAGCTGAATCCTGTGAAACTGGATGCCGACCCCAACATAGTTGGAAAAATCAACGAGGCAGACTTGTTAATGTTAGCTGTAACTGCTTTAAGTTAGTTAGCATAAGTAATCTTTCATTTATTAATTTCTTGCGGATTTTGAATCTAAAACCTTTATTTGATAGTATTATATGGGGAAGAAAAAACCGTGAAAAAACATAAACCAGTAAAATAACCAAAAAAATAATAATTAATTTATTGTGTAATCACCACTAAATTTAAATTTAAAACAGTTTTTATATAATTTATAATAATATTGATTTATAATTTTTTTAATATCGATTAACTATGTATTGAATTTAACGAATTTTTATTTCATAATGTTTGACATTGTATTGACATTTATTTATTTTATTTTTAATTACGGACATTCTACATTTTAAATTTTATCTGACGAAGATTGATTGTATTAATTTAATTTAAATTTTATTTTGTGGTCAACTTAGTGAAAATAGTATTTTGTGGTGTGCATTTTGTCTCTGATTATTTATTAACATTATTATTTAAGTATACTTACTAACTAAACTATGGATCGTGGGTCTGATACAAATTTATAATAATAATAAACTTGAAAATAGGTTTGCATTGTCAAATCATAGTGTTCATTTCTTGTTCCTAGGTTTGAATTATCAAATCATAGTGTTCATGACAAATGAATATTGAGAGCCATTTATGAAGCTAATTATTTCTTTGTATATGGCTGTCAATATTCTTGCTAACAATTTTAATTTTAATTAATACTATTATTTATAATGTAATTTTATTTCATTTTCTTTAAGTATTTAGTTTTTATTTTGAAATTTGTCCTCAAATTTGAATTTGTGTTGGTGGAAATTATGGTTTTCCTACCCCTCCGCTATACTTTTGTGATTTATATCGTTGTGGGATCCAAGACAGTTGATTGTTTCTCTGGGACTTGTCGAGCTTCATTGTCTCGGCGCTTTTCTGGTGGTCGCCACTGTTGATTCTGGCTTTCAAGAGTTACAGTGGTTTGGGAATAGTGTGGTGGGCTTCACTACCTGTAACAACTTTTAAAGATCCACAAATGACAGCCGGGACCAACGCGCAACGGCTTAACGTGTTTTCAGAGGCATGGAGGAAACTCGGTATATATGTTATGTGTGGTCAGCCATCCACGGACCAACCTATGCAAGCGTGGCTCAACCTGAACAAACCGTCATTGCCCTAAATACATCGACTTCAAAAATAAAACCTTCAAAAATTCAAACATGGAACACCTGTAGCTTTTTTCAACTAAAATTAAGCAACACCAACATCACTCGAAACTCATGCAACAGTAATTAAACAACATCCTATAGCGTTTACATGGTGTTCACAAATGGCTGTACTTGCACAAACTTGCAGGTCACCCCCCAGGCACTAAGCAGTTTCGTTGTTTAACTTGGCTCTAAGTTGACGTAAAGTGGTTGTTGTGGTGTTGACGTCAACTTATAGCTTTAAGTTAGTTTAATGATGATTCAATGTCAAGTTATTTAAGGTTATTTTTTACATTTTTAGTTAATTTATTTTTCCACCTTAAGTGTGATTTATCTGTGGTAATTTGAGCTAAGTTAGACGTATATGAAGTGAATATACAGGGTGTAAACGGACCCTTTACCAAGTCAACCAAGCAATGTACATCAAACTAAACATTGCGCATATATTGCATTGCTGGGAAATCATTTTCTTTTTTGGTGTGAAAAGACACGATTTGGGTAGTGTAACCCATTCAAAGCATTGTGCTGATGGATGCATTAAATAGTAGATTATAGTGCTGCTTAAAATAAAGTTATAGTATCGTTATCATCATTCTCTTGCCCTTGTCCCAATTAATTTGGAGTCGGCGCGCCATGTCTTCTTCTTCCATACTTCTCTATTAATCGTCATCTCATCAGACACCTCGCGATATCATTTTGACACAGACAAAGTTATAACGTTAAAAAAACGCTTTAAGGGTTCCGTAGTCAACAAACAAGGAACCTTTATAGTTTCGCCTTGTCCGTCTGTCTGTCCGCAGCTTAGCTACTAGAAAGCTGTAATTTGGCATGAATATACAGATTAGTTACGCCGACAAAGTGTTAAAATAAAATCTAGAATTTTATTTTTTAGGGTATCTTCAGTACCTACACGTAAAGTGGGGATTTTTTTTTCTCGTGTTCCCCTTAATGTGGGATGTCGTTGGATAGGTCTTTAAAAAATATTGCGAGTTTTTTCAAATATTTTTCGATTAAAGGATTCGTGTGTGAAATATTAAGCTTTAAAGTGCAAATTTTTGTTAGACTCAAGTGTCCCGGGGCTCTACCAGGTAAACGGTTGTATTTGGATGCGTGAAAAAAATCACGGTGGCAGTATATATTTTATATACTGCCACCGTGATTATTATATATTTTTTTATATATTTTTTTCGAAGTTAAAAGAAAAACTATCACAGCTTAGTAGGCTTCACAAGTTTACGAGTAATAGTCGACCAACTTATAAAATGTGCTTGGATAACATATTTTCCTAAATATAATGTATGGAAGCACAGGTTTTTGAACTGCAAATGTAAGTTTGTTTTTTATTATTACAATAAAAATCATCGTTTGGGAGCCAATCAGACGTGTCCGCATATTTTGATGGCCCACAGCTCATTGAGCATGCGGCAGGCGTGGCCAGTCCAGTTCCACTTCAGCTTAGCGGCTTTTTGAGCAACGTTAGTAATTTGTGTTTTGGAACCCAACCAACTGAACCAACGTAAGTACTGAAATACATCCGACGATTTAACTCAATGGTTCAACCAGTTATTCTGCAAAGCTTACAACCGTTTGACCTGAAGGCGCCAGTGATTTCACTGGTATTTACCCATTTATTCCTTTTGAACCGATAGTACGCAGCAATGTTGTCTATGTATGCACCAGGCCGAGCCTGTTGACAATCTACACAGTCACTGTGTTCAGCTATTGGTTCCGAATTCTGCTTGTAACTGTTACGAGACGTACACACGGCGACACATCAAGCTATATATATCCAGTATAACCTGACCTCGCTTTGTATGGATTTGTCGTTCAGTCAGTGATCCGCTTATACTGTTTTGTATAGTTTGTTTCTCAAATTCTAAATTGAGAATTTGAGTTTGAGATTTTGTCAGACTCTACTTTAACATATTCCATCAATGAATTATGAAAAGTCAGTATTACTTGCATTTTTGTGTTGGCAATTTTGTATTTCAAACTAAGCACTAAAGTAAAGTTTGAAAAACTATGAATTACACATTCTCATTTCAAAAACCGGGTACAATATCTAAAGTCTGACCACGTGTTAGAATTTCTGACTTCTTACTGCTCCTAAGTCATATTTAAAGAGCTCATTAATCCGATTTGAACATTTTTAAAAGTGATGTACCAACTTGTCGGGAAAGCCGCAAATCCGGCCATTTCTCTTCCTTCAGTTTTCAATAATTAAACTTAAATCATCAAGAGAAATATTGTTTTAACTTCTAACAGAAAAAATAATTTAAAATTTCTATGCCCCTGTATTTATTCTAAAGTATGAAATGCGAGCGACTCAGCTGTAAGTATGTACATGAAATACCGCATGTCATAGACATTGTCGATGCCCCCTGACCTCCACTGGCGGAAATGATCGACTTGGCCGACTACTCGGCCGATTAGTACGCCTTTTTGAAACCGACTAGTCGGCCAAACTCAGTCGGTCGATCTCAAATTAAACTCAAACACAAAGCATACTTTTGAATATCAAAAAAGAACAAAAAGAAGCGAAGCTACAATCCCAGTCACAAGGCATAATAACTTGAGAAAGTACTGTAGTTGCACATTCCAAAGCGTAGATCTCTATGGAGAATAATGGGCAAGAAACTCCATACTTACATAAGTACTCTATACTCCATACGTTATTAAGAATATTTAAAAAAAATATAATTATGTTTGCACATTCACGAACGATATACACTTTTTGTATAAAAGAATTCTGCTCACCCCAAAAGAATATACTAGTTTAATTGTACATACATTAGTAAAAATCTTGAGCTAAGCTCCTTTTCAATGTTTAAGTAATGGCGTAATAAAACAAAAAGCTTTTCTTTTAGGGATCCGCATTTAGAAGATAAAAACGCCTTGTTAGGATTACCAAATTATTTATTCATTTGAAGACGAGTTCGTGAGGGACCGGTAGAGAGCGACGAGACAATGGCCAAAGATCCAGTGTTGTTCGAGAAATACGCGTTGCTTGGTTTTTGTCGTTTTTGACCTACACGCGTAGCATGACCACCGTAGGAACGGGTTCTGTCGACGGAAGAATCGACAAAATGACAGATTTCTTTTGTTGATCTGTCATTTTGTCGATTCTTTCGTCGACAAAGCCCGTTTCTACGGTGGTCATGCTACGCGTGCTGGTCCTCATTTGGGGGAAACTGATAGCGTGGCTTCTAAGGTAACTGTTTTGTTGTCAAACTTAACCTCACTAATTAGGTACCTAATTGCCTCATAATATCACGCATAGAAACATAGTACGAGTGCAAAAAGTGAGGCAGCTAAAACTAAGCCATCATAGAGAATATAAATAGTCTTTGTAAGCCATAATGGCTTACTTCTCTCGGCGAGCTGTCAGTACTCAAGGTCACGTTCCGTGAACACAGCTCACGATTAAACAATTGAAAATAATTGAAAATGACGGTTTGTAGCGTGAAGGGATGCCATGCCATTTTCAGGAAAACAAAAATAATGTCATCAAATTACATTTCACATGTAAGTACTTTAATTTTATACATTATTTTACGTAAATCGATCATCAAACAAAAATTCTAATAACCTAACTTTTCACAATACAGTGTTGCTAGTTGTGAGGAAAAAATACCCATAATAAGCATAAACTGTAGGTTCGAAGAGTGGTAAAATAAAGATTACAATGTTATTGATTAACATTATCAAACCCAATTTTTTAGATGTCAGAAATTAATACATGCGTATAATAGTATTATACATTCTAAACGCATTGAACGATATCCCATTTTTCAAACGATTAATGGTTAATTTATTTCCTTTTATTTTTATACAAATTTAATTTTACCTTTCGTAAAAATATGTCATACCTACATACAAAAAAAAACCAAAAAAAAAAACAAAAATCATCTTCATATCTTATCCAGTTCCTGAGAACATAAAATACTTGTCTTGATTTGATCCAGCCAGGCCGCTGCTGAGAAATTCCTGATGGAAAACCCAATCACAATTTGCCCGACCCGGGAATCAAACCCAGGACCTAATGCTCAGCAGTCTACCACTAGACCACCGAGGCAGTTCAAATAAAAATACTTAATCATAACTGACAATACATTTCATAGCTCATTTACAAAAGCCTGCAAACTGCAATGTTATTTCATTCTGTTTGTATCAGAATCGAATAAATGCTGCTCATCCTATATTTTTAGCAATCCTGTTAATTCAGTCCGCTAGCTTTATCGGACGAGCGCAGTAAATAACGGCTTGACGAATAGACACCGTGATTTAAACGCAACGGATACCGTTATTTGTAACGTTAAGTGTAACGTTATTCGTAACGTTATTGTAAACGTTACGTATTATTTACACTAATATTTGTTTTTAAGTTTATATGTATGTGGGGTAATCTCCAGAACTAATGATCCATTTCTAAAAATTCTTTCACTGGCAGAAAGCTACGTTATTCGTGGGTGTAATTATATTTTTATCATGCATATTAGCCGAGCTATCACAATTTTTGCGGACGGAGTCGCGGGCGAACTGCAGCTGCTAGTAACTGAATAAAATTACGTTATACAGCGATTATTACCAGGACAATATCTTAAGACTGTCATTTTGGTGAAATTGAGCATAAGTGTGATGCTCAATTTCACAAATAGGTACTTGTGTTAAAACGCTATTGTCAGTTAATAAAAACTAATTATAAATCTGAATATTTTATACACTGTTATATTTTTGTATATGGTAACATTGATGTTATATGGTACTTTTTGTTTACATTGTCATAATTAGATAAGATAACTATAGAATAAGATACGGTTTATTTCTAACTAACTAATTCTACTGTTTACACTTTGGTTAAAATAGAAAAAGTAACAATATCGATGCACAAAAATTAATTCGAGTTATGTATTTTTCACGTTAACCTCATATTTTTTTTGATATTTGTCTCGTTATATAAACAGCATAGAGTAATATATTATATTAAGAGATAGACTTGCAACTGTCAGTTTGATTATTTCTTGGCATTGAGCGACATCTGGACGCCAGACCCGAGAACTAAATAAAATATTTCAATACCTACGAATAGATAGGTTTCCAGCTAGTTCTCGAAATGTCAAATGTACTGATTCGACCGATTTACAATAAAATATTATAATAATACCGATGACGAACTTTTTGTAATATATTTAATATTGTTTTCAAGTAAGTGACATAATATGTTTTTATTGAGAATAAATTTTCTTTAAACCGAAACCGATATACGAGTAGTATAGTACACATGCTGTATAAAGTAGATGGTCCAAAAATGACACCATTTTTTTTTCACAAACCCTTTCTTGTTTATTTTAAAGTTCTTATAGTTCATGTCCAGCTAAAGGCTGTCTAAAATACAGGTTGTAACAGAATTAACTTAAGACCTCTCGTGTGGTGACGTAGACCATGAAATTGAACCACTTTTGTTCCTCTTATAGAAAGTGTTTTTTTTTTTTGTGAATTACAAGAACTCCTAAAACAATTATAGTTGTACAGTTTCATGGTCCGAGACACAACGCGAGTGTTCCTGCGTTTGTTATGTTACACCAACGATTTAGCAAAAATGTAAAAGATCCGTGTTATAATTTTGATGTACCAATGAAATAAAGTATATCTTAATTAGAGTTCTTTCTTTTTCGCTGTAAGGAATGCTGCTCAGCTGATGCAGGGTTTGGAGATCAGATAGGCAGTCACTCCATGTAAAATACTGGTATTCAGCTGCATCCGGTTAGACTGGGAACCGGCCCCGAAATGGTTGAGAAAAGGCTAGGCAGATGATGATGACGGTGAATGCTATTCAGATGTGCTGAGCATCACATTTCACTCGACAGTATTATTTCAACAAAAAAGCCGACTCGAAGTAATTATTACACATTTTCAGCTCGTGCCGATCGGGATACTTCGGTCGGGTTTTATTCTCGTGTAATCATGTTATTTAATGTTCCATTTTTTCGCACTGAAGCTCGATCCACCTCCCCTATACCGCGTATGCTTACGATGCTCAACGCGCTCGTGGAGACCAACCCTGGATTGGACTTGTTTGCTGATGAGTGGAAGACGATTATGTTAGAATGTTTGTGGTTCTGTGAGAAGACTCAGTAAAAGGATTACTTAACTTAATTTAGTAGTAATGGCTTATAATGTTCTAATTGAAATAAATAAATGTTCTTCTTTCGATTTTGACGTCCGACTGCGCCGATTCATGGCGACCGAACTAGTATCTAGTACACCTAATAAAACCCAACCGATTTCAAAGTTATCACAGGACCCTAGTAAGACTGGTTGTCAGTTCCGATTACCCGTAAGATCTATAAATAGCAGCCGGAACATACTGCTTAACTAGTTTGCCATGAACGGTCACCCATCTATTGACCGACCTCGGCAACCATTGCTTAACATAGAAGCGGCTACTATTATCTATTTTGCCAATATCCCTTCATTTTTCCCAAGGAAATTACTAACACGAAAGAAAATTAGAATTTACCTACCTGAGTTTTTTATCTCGAATACCGTAGAGACATGCAGAGTAAGTTAATTTTACGCTTCTAAGTCCTCAATGAGAGTCGAAGAGATAAATCTTGCTGAGCATTGATTAATGTCTGTATCATCACGGCTTTAACTCTCGGGGGTAAGCAGTTAAGCGGGTGTCAATCATGAGGAGGTGACGAGACTTTGATAAATGTGTTTGTATATGGATTGGTATTTAGATTTCCGCTTATATAGGGATACTAGCTTTGTTTGCGACTTCGCTCGCGTGGAGGCTGAACATTATCTAACGGGAACGCTTTACTGAGATTAGAATAGAATAGAATAGATGTCCTAACCTGTCCCAACTGCCTCATTGGTCTAGTATTCGCAAGCACGACAGCTGAGTATGAGTTTCTGGGTTCGATTCCCAGGTCGGGTAAAGTGTTATTGAGTTCTTCGATCAGGAATTTCTCAGTAGCAGCCATGGAGTCTAGATTTATGTAAGGTTGATGGCAATAAGCTCGAACCATTACATGGGACTTAAACATAAAGTATTTTTTTTTTACTATCTTTTATATCATGTCATCAAAATGTGTCTAAATAAATTATAAAAATTAAAACAATATATATATTAAAATTAAAAAAGTGCTATAAAATTGCGCATCACTTTCTTCACACAAAGTTGTCCCCGAGTGAAGCACAGACAAAAATAAAAACAAATAAATATATTCGTTCGAAATTTAAATTACACAGAATATAATCTACAAGGTGTAAACGGACCCATCACGAAGCCGTCAACCAAGCATTCTTTACATCAAATGAAGCAACTAATAAAAACTCAATGTAACGCATTCAACACATTGTGATAATCGATGGAATTAAATAGTAAACAGGTCCTGGAGGTATTTTATGTAAAGTTATAACTTTAAAAACTAGCATTAAAAAAAAAATTGTGAAAATGTTGGCACTTTGACCTCCAATAATTCCGTAACTAGAAGGCTCCCAGGTATGGTCCAGAACAAAAAAATACCGCAATTATTGGGAGAACAAGTGCCTTTTGGCTTTGTCAAGGTTTTATTTACACCCTTTATATTACTTCAGCGATAACTTCAACGTTATTATGAAAGTCACTTAACCACTTGTATGCCGAGTATATAGACACAATTAAAAAGCCATTGTGTCTCGTGTAGATCTACGTTCGATACGAAAGGTTAAAACTATGTCATTTGATTTCCAATTCAATTCTAAGATTTAATACGAGAAATGCCGGAGTAACCGCAAAAAGTTTGTCTTACATTGCGCAATGCATGTCAGTGCCAAGCTGGTGGAAAACTTTGTGTGCCTCTCGGATGTTCCATAGTGATGGGACGGGGGCGAATCTTCGGATATGTAGGTATGCGGCGGATACGGAGTTAAAAAATACTCTCTTAAATGTATCGAGAGAGAATATTTAAATATTACCCGAATTCCAGTAGGTTCCAGAGGTATAGTCTGGAATCGACCTCCACAAATGATTCTTATCTACGTTGAAGGCATAAAATGAGATATACACTATTCAGAAGAAAGTATAGTATGACCACTCTAAGTGTGCAGTTTAAGTGTGCGGTGGTGTTGCGTGTCAAGAAAATTTGCATCGATATGTCAAACTTGGATCACACGCTAGCACATGAAGCTACCCGAAACTGTCAAATTTTCCCAATCAACCTTGAACCTAATGCTTTAGCGATAAGGTTGAAAATCTAATAAATAAATTTGACAGATTGTAGTAGCTTGATGTTTCCATGCCTGTACCGATAGGTAATTTGGCAGAAGTGTAGGAATTCAAGCACGGACGGCTGACATCTCTGTATTTGAATAAACATTTAAGTGCTTTTAAACCCAATAATTATTTAATTTGCAAGTCGTTTGCGTGAATTTATGTAATGTACTAGTTTATCTGGTCTAACAGTACTAACATGGGTGTCTATTTTTGAATTAACACAGACACATAATACCCGTCAAAGTGATTCCTTGTGTAAAAGTGATTACTTAAGATACGATTTTTATTCTGTAATTTAGTAATTGCTTAAAGTTGGAACTGTCAAATAAATTCTTAGCTTTGCTTTGTTTGACGGTTTTTACTTCGTTTAAATTCTTGTCAATTGCATAAATATGGTTGCTTATGTATTTACTTGAACACAAGTGATTTAACTTGACTAGGAGTGTTACAGTTGACTGTCCTATCTTAACGGACTAAGCAAATATGCAAAAGCTTGCATAAAACCTAATTAACAAAGTCTTGTCTTGCAAAATCGAAGCATTACAAACCACGCGTCCATGCCAACTGTTTTGTAGACTAAACAAATCTAGTAACAAGTACTCTTTAGTATGATTGACTGATTACTAATAACTCAGACCAAAGCTATTAGCAAGAAAAAGCTTCTTCATGAATTAATATTCCTCATCCATCTACACAAGAATAGCTAGTCGGATTCATTAGTGATTTCTTTTCTAACGATGATTTTTAACTTTCATATTTTGTCCTCTTTTATTTTTGCCCGGCTGATGGCAATAGGCTCGCCCCCTATTACACATAACTGGCGATATGTGGCTTTACTATTATTCACACTTCTGCTTAGCCCTTCTGGGATTACAGGTGTTTAAACTAGCTTCTGCCAACGACTTTGTCTGTGTGGATCCATTTACTGGGATCAAAAATATTCTATGTGTAAATCCAGTTTACAACCTATCTGTGTACAAAATTTCATCCAAATTCGTTCTGTAGTTTTTGCGTGAAAGATAAACAAACATCCATGCACCCTTCCTCACAAACATTCGCTTCTTCTAATTTATAGTAACACGTAGTCTACCGTAGTCAAAATATCATCTGACTAATTAAATAATTGTAGTTAAGAAGTTACAATTCAGTGATATTGATTGGCCTGTTGGTCTAGGGGCTAGTGACCCTGACTGCTAGGACGGAGGACGACCTCCGTCCTAGCAGTCAGGGTCACTAGCCCCTAGACCAACAGGCCAATCAATAGTTTGGGTTTGATTCCCACACAGGACAAATCTTTGTGCGATGAGTACGATTATTTGTTCTGTATCTCGGTGTGTAATTTATCTATAATATGTATGTATTTAGAAATATATAAGTATGTTTATCAGTTGTCTGGTTGCCATAGTACAGGCTCTGCCTAGTTTGGGATCAGATGGCGGTGTGTTGGTTGTCCCAAGATAATATTATTATTATATAGTGATGAACGGATGAAAAGATGGCACACATTTAATAATAGGGTCCCGTAGGCACGCTTTGCACCAATACGGAACTCAAGAAAAACCATCTAGCCAAGTCAGACTATAGAAATCAATCATTGCGGAATAGCGGTAGACACTTAAAAAAAGCTAGAGCATTTTTCTGGTGGGATAACAATTGCAACATGTAAAATACCTATTCAGCTGCATCTGGTTAGACTGGAAACCGACCACAACATAGTCGCCGAGTCGCAAGTAAACTGTTTCTACACGATTATCGACAGCAGTGCAAATCCCTGGTTCGGGCCAGCTCCGGCGGCATCCTGTTGGTATTCGCGCAGAGGTTTGATTGCCAGTAGGTACCTCAACTGTTATTGTATGGTTCATTTGCTGAACAATCGGAATATTTAGTGTTATATACCTGTAGTTTAAGATGTATTATGTTATTTTTTGTGTATTATGTTATAATATTATGTTGATGTGGAGCTCGTGGCTAAATAATAACTGCCGCTCGGGTCGATCTTTAGGTTAAGCTGCGCTTGTGTAGGTCGGTCCGTGGATGGGTGACCACCCATTGCATACCGAGTTTCCTCCGTGCCTCGGAAAGCACGTTAAGCCGTTGGTCCCGGCTGTCATTTGTAAATCTTTGACAGTCGTTACAGGTAGCCAGTGGCCCGAATGTCTGACAACCAGTCTTACCAAAGGGTATCGTATTACCCAGGACTAACTGGGTTGTGGAGCTCAGATAGGCAGTCGGTCCTCGTAAAATACTGGTATTCAGCTACATCCGGTTAGACTGGAAGCCGACCCCAAAATAGTTTGGAAAAGGCTAGGCAGATGATGATCTTATAATATTATGTTGAATTTTATGACCATGTGTTAATTGAAATAAATTATTCAATTCTATTCTATAGTTGGGAAAAGGCTACGCAGATAATGATGATGACATTAAGAGAAAATCAGTTTTAAAAGATGATTCGTGTATAACGTGCTCGTGAATTTTCATAATCTGGATTGAAAATGGCCGACAGTCGAGCATGCCAGAATTATAGATGCAATGGTTAAAAGCATTTCATGAAACAACAGCTTTATAACGTTATTTAAATTCGAAACGTTTTTTGAGCAATTTGTAGTACGAATCCAAAGGTTTGAAATGATTTTACTGCGTCATGTTTTAAAAATGCACATATTTTTTACTGAAGTGTTCACAAATGGATTGGTAACTGAAATTGCGTGTAAAAGTAATATTTTTTAATAAAAACGCACTGACGTTTTTATTTTGAATAATAAATACTTGTAAAATAATCAACATTTATTCTTTTTGCACATTGATTATTTGGTTAATCTACACTAATAATATTATAAAGAGGAAAGATTTGTATTTTTGAATGTTTGTAACGAATAAACTCAAAATCTACTGGACCGATTTCAAAAATTCTTACATCTTTAGAATGCTATATTACTCCTGAGTAACTTAAATATATTTATTACTAGAAAAATTACGGATCCTTACTAAAACTTCAATAATGTAACCCGTGCGAAACCGGGACGGGCCGCTAGTATAATTTTTTTTTTTTAATTATATATGCTTGCGTTTGGCCGCAACTCGCCTGATGAAGCGACGACGCGGCCTAGGGTGGAGCA
Organism: Eurois occulta; assembly: GCA_950022335.1. Lineage (NCBI taxonomy): Eukaryota > Metazoa > Arthropoda > Insecta > Lepidoptera > Noctuidae > Eurois > Eurois occulta. The sequence continues at coordinate 20,452,538 of OX465480.1, read as the reverse complement.
CGCTTTGAACAAACCGAATCACTCGAACTTTGAAAAAGATATATATAAAATTCTTGTGTCACAATGTTCGTTCCCGTACTGCCCCGAAACGGCTTGACCGATTCTCATGAAATTTTGTGAGCATATTGAGTAGGTCTGAGAATCGGCCAACATCTATTTTTCATACCCCTTAGTGATAAGGGGGTAGGTAGGTAGGGTAGGGTAGGTAGGGTAGGTAGGTAGGTAGGTAGGTAGGTAGGGTAGGTAGGTAGGTAGGTAGGTAGGTAGGGTAGGTAGGTAGGTGGGTAGGTAGGTAGGTAGGTAGGTAGGGTTGGTACACGTAGGATGGTTGGGTAGTTAGGTAGGGTAGGAAGGGTAGGTAGCTAGAGTATGGTAAAAAAGTGCATTTCAACGCATGCCTGGCACAGCTAGTTACATATAAAAGAGAATCAACAGAAAGGATTAGGTCCAATCAAATTTTTATCTAAATAATTAATCTTGAAAATATCCGAATTCTTTCTCTTAAATAACAGAGAACTTCCCTATTCGGTAGTCCGCATTGAAAGAATACTTTTTAGTTTTTTTTTTTATATATATTAAATGGACCTACTCTTGACCTCAATCAAACTCAAACTCAAAGCATTTATTTCAATTAGGCCATTTTTTTTTAATATAAAAAAAAAACAAAGAGAACCGAAGCTACAGTCCCAGTCACAAGGCATAATAACTTCAGAAAGTACATTCTAGTCCTGAGGACAGAGATGAGGTCGACGATGGAACGAGCTAACAAAAAAAGAAGCCTATTAACTCGCGACTTAAATAGATTGGTTGGCTTAGTGTTACCTACAAAGAATGTAGGTTTTGAAAGAATTCCTACATTTTCAGGAGTTATTCAGGAATGTTTTATTCGTGAGTCGACAGGGGTCAAGGAACTTTGTAAACTAACTTAGAAACTAGTGCTTTCAGTAACCGTGGGGCCAATTTAAGTGCCCACTCTCACTTTCGATAACTTGCTTAAAATTGAAACAAAATTTTATTTTTTGATCTTTTTCTCAACTGTCGGTGACTTTGGTTTGTTTCATTGATTTTTTTTTCTACCAAAAAGAAATAACCACTTGAATCGGACCAGTTAACACGGAGAATTCGGTCAACATACATTGGTTGATAAGTTGAATACATAACCACCTCCTTTTATGGACGTCGCGCGTCGGTTAAAAACTTACAAACTTCAAGTTCTTCCTATATATTTTTTGTAGAGAAATGCCTAAAGGACTTTATCAACAGAACACTTCACCTTATGTACAGACCAGCACATCAACCTACTACAATCTGTCAAATTTATTTATTAGATTTTCAACTTTATCAATAAAGCTTTAGGTTCAAGGTTGTTTGACAAAATTTGATAGTTTCGGGTAGCTTGCTGTGCTGGCGTCTGTACCTACTACACTAGCAGCTCAGTAAAAATGTAAATACAGGCGAAAAAGTCAAATACAAGCAGGCTGGTTACAGCAACGATTTAATTTTTTTTGTATTTTGGTAAGTCTGGTAACCAGTTTTCCAAGGGGTATCGTATTACCCAGGTTTGATGAATTTTTTATTTATGTTTATCTTTTTTTAGGGTTCCGTACCCAAAGGGTAAAACGGGACCCTATTACTAAGACTTCGCTGTCTGTCTGTCTGTCTGTCTGTATCTCATAAACCGTGATAGCTAGAAAGCTGAAATTTTCACAAATGATGTATTACTATTGCCGCTATAACAACAAATACTAAAAATTAAAAAAAAAATATTAAGGGGGGCTCCCATACAACAGATATGATTTTTTGCCGTTTTTATAGATAATGGTACGGAACCCTTCGTGCGCGAGTCCGACTCGCACTTGACCGGTTTTTTATTATTGTATAAAAATCGTATAGCGGTTCACAGAATGTCGACTTACCAAGTTTCAACTGTGTAGACCTAATAGTTTTAGAATAAAGCGGCTGTGACATACGGATTGACAGACAGATAATGACGAATATATAAGGGTTCCGTTTTTTGCCATTCGGCTAGGGAACGCTAAAAATATCACAATGATGAGAAGAACACGTGCCTCTCGGCTCAAGGGTCCTGACGGAACCGATAATAATTATTTATCGACCAATACCTGAGGAGGCTCTCGTTAGGCAGCTGGATCAAGGGCTTGATTCAGAAAGCGGTACTTCTGGACACTTCTGGTATTATTAAGAGGTTCCTTTCTCTCGAGCCCTGACCGCCGGTAGCTTGGACTCTGTTCCCGATACCCGTGGGCTACAATTTTTTATATTTGTAAATGTTTTTAATATTGTTTTTTAAAGGAATATTTAAATATGTATAAAAAATGTGTAAAAATAAACAAAGGAATTTTATAATAATAACAGCTTGCACGTCGTGACTGTGACAAGCAGGTTACCGCTCAGCATGATGCTTTGCCCACAGCCCAGCGCTGGTTTTTTTTTTCATTTTCAGCATTTCTACATCATGATTTAGATTAATAGGCTGGCACTTACAAACATGTCCCCCCCATCGGTGACCCCCGCATCGGTATAAACACTAAACACATGTTGCCAACTCGCACTTTTTTTTATAGGAATTTTGAAATGTGAAAATTAAGGAAGGAAATGAATAAACGAAATTAAATATTTCGGTTTCAGTATTTATAGGTCTAATCTAATCTAATAAAATACATGGTACTCTTATATTCAGTGCCCAGTTCAACACATACCAGGGTTAGTGAATATTATTTCAAAGTGTTTGTTATTGTTTGCGCGCAATGTTGTTAAAGCCCCAAATGGCACTTTGTTTGTTTGGCTGGTTTTTGTGTCGGACACAAAAACCAGAACAAACAAAGTTACCAAACACTGAAACGCGTTCCACCATTTAAAATTTTGATCTTAAATGTTGGAACGTGTTTTAGTGTTGAAACATTTGGTATGTTTAAAAAAATATATAATGGTTTTTTTGTGTTATAAATTAAAATTTGATTTTAATTTTGATGTTGGCTTTGATTTTGATTTAATTTTGATTTTAATTTTGATTTCAATTTTGTATTTAATTTTAGTTGTGATTTAGATTTTGTTTTTTTTTGAATTTCATTTAATTTTGATTTAAAATTTTAATGATTGCTTTAATTATATAACAATTGTGATGTATTTTTGCAAGATCCAAAGTTGATTGAAATAAATATATATAATATATTAATATGTATATTATTATTATAATAGTTTTTTTGTGTTATAAATTATAATAGTTTTTTTGTTTTTCATATCAGCCTACTTTGTCCCACTGCTGGACATCGGCCTCCCCCAAGGATTTCCAGCTTTGCTTATCATTTGCCTTCTCCGAACAATCTGTTTAAGAATGAGTCCAGATCGTCACGACTGTGTTTTTTGGGCCTGCCTGGTGCGCAGTTACGATGGCTGTCTTCAGGCAATACTTATAATTTCTTTATTTACTTTTATGTCAATTAAGCATATGAATAATTGGTTTTAGAGATCTCCAATTCCCCATGCAAGTACTGGTAGTCTGGTACCCATTAAGGTTTTAACGTTAAACTACGGAACCATAAATAAAAAATCTTACCTGAACAACAGCTATTTTCCTCGTAAACACGTCATTCAATCCGAATAGTTATTAAACTAAGCACACACCTGTGGACAAGAAAAGAAAGTGGTCAGAAAAATAAACAGAACATCAATTTTCCATTCATTATTTTTTAAAGGTGAGAGGAGCATTCTTTACATCAAACTAAATACGCAAAAATTATTGGTAGGAAACGACTTTTTTTTGGGGTGAAAAATCACGTTTTACGAAAGGACTCAATGTAACGCACTCAAAACATTTTGCTGATGGATGCATTTTATTAAATAGTATGGAAGTGGTCACGAACGGAGAGAGAGCAGGCGCAAGAACAACGACTTAACGTGATTTCCGAGGCACGAAGGTATATCACTCCGCCAATTTCCAAACTCTCGGCTGCTACTGAGAAATCCCTGATGGAAAAACTCAATAACACATTTTGCCCGACCCAGGAATCGATTCTAGCCCCTCGCTCTTAGTCACACTTGCGAGCATAGCTCTCAATTAGAAGTCGAGTCATGGTAATTATTATTAGGTTTCTTGTCTTTTATTTTGGTATTTGTTGAAATATTTAGTAGTTTATTTTATTTATAATGTGTATTAGTGTCAATATAAGTGTATACATTTTCGAAAACAAGAAGTTATTTTTTAGATATTTATTTTGTACCCTATCACAATGTTTTCTTATTTAACCCAAAGGTTGACTGGTAGAGAATGCCTTGTGGCATTAAGTCCGCCTATGTACCATCATTGTACATGAAGTTTAAATAAATAAATAAGTATTCTGTACAACGTAATTCATTCAATTTTTTTAAGGTACGTTTAAGGATAAATCTACACTAAAGTATTAGAAGGAGGTGAAGTTTGTAAGTTTAGATGTAGGTGATAATCTTCGAAACTACTGGTCCGAATTTGAAAATTATTTTACTAATGGGAAGCTACATTATCTCCAAGTGTCATAGGTTATATTTAAAACGTTCCCTTAGGATTTAACAAACCCGAACAAAACGCGAGCGAAGCCGCGGGCGAAGCTAATAATTCATATCTTCTCCTAACACAAGACCTTAAATACTCTACTAGGAGTCAACGACGAAACCATCCTTTCTCTAAGACAAGCTATTCATTACATTGACACTACTGACATTCGAGCTCTTAAATTGATATATTAACGTTTAGACCAAAATATATACTCTAGACTTATTGCCTTGGTAACTAACGTTCGGGGTAAGTGACAAATGCGACGCAATGCGAAACTGTTAGGTCGTTCATTACCTACATGGCTTTTTTTTAGGGTTCCGTAACTCTGTCGGCAAAAACGGAACCCTTTTTTTTTTTTTTTTTTTTTTGGAGGGTGAGAAATCATCAAATGACTCCTCCCGCTCTGGGCAGAGCGGAAGGGAGTGTCAGACTCTTACTGACTAAAAAACACCCATGTTCCTTCATTGGCCCTTTATGTTCCAGGGCCGCGGTATCTCTTTCGAACAGTCCCGCAGCCCTGGCAGGCACCGGCCCTTGCGGGCCCCTCCCGTATGCTGACAACTCTTTGAGGCGCGCGTGGAACACGAACGCGCCGTCGACACGGCCTGCCCGTCGTCATACGACGGACGGACGGCGAGCTAGCCCATTACTCGCCGTCCACAGGCCCGCGCCTACGGTGGCCGAGAGCCATCACGGCGTGGCCCCCGACGCCCGGTGCTTCTCCCGCGGCGGCTGGGACGTGAGGAGGTTCTCTCCCTCTCACGTTCCGCCGCCTCCTTCGCTAGCATGATTGCTTCGCAGAAGGAGGCGACGGCTTCCCATTCCCTCTCGCCCCGGACCATGGCTTGAACCAGGGCCGGACGCGAGAGGTCGCCGCCGCCAATCGCCGCTACGAGGACACGGCGGTGCTCCGCCCAAGCAGAGCAGACCTCCACGGTGTGCTCCACCGTGTCCTCCGGTCGATCCTCGCAATTGTAGCATCCGGGCGTTTCCTCCCGCCCGATTCGGTACAGGTACCTCCCGAAACATCCATGTCCGGTGAGGACCTGCGTCAGGCGGAAGGTGAGGGCGCCGTGGCGCCTCTCAAGCCACTCCTCAAAGAGGGGACTTACCGCCACTATCGTGGCGTGCCCTGCACGGGGTTGCGATAGTCGCTCTCTCCATGTCGCCATGAGATCACGGCGGAGGTCTGTCCGCCGCGCAACAATATGCCGCGGCAGCGGAGTTACCCCCCGGCTCTGTACCTCCACGCGCCACTCGTGCAGGCGCGCGAGGACTATGGCCTCCAGATCCCATGGCGGCAATCCGGCAAGGAGGCTCGCTGCCTCGCGGGAGATCGTGCGGTACCCCCGGATCAGCCTTACGGCTACCACCTTTTGGGGCGCGTTCAGGTAGTGCCTTGCACGCAACCTCAACGAACGCGCCCACACCGGGGCCCCGTAAAGGGCCATGGACCGCAAGATCCCCGCATAGAGCCTCCGGCAGGAGGCGTTTGGCCCCCTCAGGTTGGGCAGGAGCCGCTTGAAAGCAGCCCCGGCCTTTTCCAGTCTGGGAGCCAAACGTCGGAAATGCTCAACGAAGTTCCATCGGCTGTCGAGGACGAGTCCGAGGTACCTCAACGTCGACTCGACGCCGACGGGAACCCCTCCTACCGTCAGTGTGGATCCCGATGGTGGCGCGCTCCGAGGCCCATGAAAGCACATGGCCTCGGACTTGTGCAACGCCACCTCGAGACCCAGTTGCCGGATCCTCTCAACGACTATCGCAACCCCGCGTGTCATCAGTTCGGCCGCCGCCTCGTGCGACCTCCCCTGCGCCAGCACCAGCGTGTCGTCAGCGTAGCAGACTACGCTGACGCCGCTAGGGAGGTCGGCACGCAGCACCCAGTCGTAGCCGATGTTCCACAAGGGCGGCCCCAGAACGGATCCCTGTGGAACACCGCACGACATCTCTCGCCGGTTCCATTCTCCGCTGTGACCAGGATAGATGACGGACCTGTCCGTCAAGTAGTCCCCGACCACACGACGGAGGTAGGTCGGCACCCGGTGATACCGGAGTGCCTCCCTAATGCAGCTCCAGGGCATGGAGTTGAACGCGTTGGCGATGTCGAGAGACACCGCCAAGACGACCCCACCCCTGGACACTGCATCCCCCGTCGTGAGGGCTCTCACGCGCATGATGGCGTCCACCGTCGAGCGCCCCTTGCGGAAACCAAACTGGTTGTCCGCAAGATCCGGCCCAATCCCCACAAGGTGCCCGGCGAGGCGGTTTGCAATTACTCTTTCGAAGAGCTTGCCCACCTCGTCGAGCAACACAATGGGCCGGAATGCGGACGGAGAGTCCGCAGGGCGCCCCGGCTTCCGGATGAGGACCAGTTTCCCTGTCTTCCAACGAAGCGGGAACTGGCCTCTCTCCAAGCATGCGCTTAGGAGCCCCTCCAGTCGGGGCCCGAGAGCCTGCAAGGCCAGGACCCAGGCTTTGCCAGGTAAGCCATCGGGTCCCGGGGCGGTATTCCTGGCCTTAAGCCGGTTTACCGCCACTCTCAGGTCTACCCCAGTCACCTCCGGAGTGTCGTCATCGTCGTCGTGGTCCGCAAAAAAAAAAAAAAAAACGGAACCCTTATAGGAACATTTTGTTGACCATCTGTCAAGACACTTTGTACAGGAACGCGTGGAGTGGAAGGGTTAGTATCAAGCTGAAATTAATATCAAATACTCAAGCTTGCTACCACTTTGAGCAGTGAAAAAATCTAACTTGTAAGTACACGCGATGAAAAGGTATGACCGTTTAAGTCGCATATTTTGCGATTTCACAAGGATGCTCCCCGTTGACCTAGAATCATAAAATTTGGCAAGAAGCAATGTTTTACAGCACTTGTAAAGGAAAAAATCTGTAAACCGTAAATATGTAGTTTGACATCAAAATTACAACAACAAGGACAAGTAACAAGTTTATACGGAACCCTCGGTGCGCAAGTCCAATTCGCACAATTTTTTCTTGTGGTTAGTGCTTAACCTAGAGTCAGAGTTTTTATGCCATTGGGCCTTTGACTTGGCTACTTGGTAAAGAAACATGATGAAAATGTAACTTAGCGATCCCATACTTATTCTATACGAGTATGTATATTTTTTTTATCAGCTGTTCCATACATTTGACCGTGTATGTATTGTACTTTTGTAGGAAACAGCTTTTTTTTTAAATATTACCCATGAAAAATATCGATATGGGGTTCAGAATGATGTACTGAATACGTGATAACCGTTTATGCATCGCAGCCTGTATAAGAAAGAAGAATATATTAACAGCAACTGCGATTTGACGGCACGGTTGGCGCAGTGGCTGAGCGATTGACTGCTGCGTTGCGTGTCGCGGGTTCGATCCCCGCACGGAACAAATATTTGTATGGCCTACATATAGTTGTTCCGGGTCTGGCTGTTTGTGTATGTGAGTTTAAATGTTTGTAAATGCACCCACGATACAGGAGAAATTAAAAAAAAATAAAAATAAAAAAAAAGACTATTACAGAGGGCCTAATAAAAATGACATTCTATCTATATTATTATGTATAATCTGCCTACCCTTTTCCCAACTTTATTGGGGTCGGCTTCCAGTCTTACCAAATGCAGGTAAAATGGTACCTCTCGGTAAGACAGGTCGTCATACTTTCGGGCCACTGACTACCTATAACGACTGTCAACGATCTACAATTGGCAGCCGGGACCAACGGCTTAATGTGCTTTTCGGGGCACAGAGGAAACTCGGTATGTAATGAATGATCACCCATCCACGGACCTACCTACGCAAGCGCGGCTTAACCAGAATCGACCCGAGTGGCTGTTATCATTTAGCCACGAACTCTTCGTTTTTTCAAAACTATTTTTAAATTAAAGTACAATTTCTTTGCTAAAAGACTCTTTTATCACTGTAAAACATATTTTAGTTAAACTTAACTCAGTCTATCAATGATCTGTGAAAGACAGATGACTGGGCACGTACACGTCACATTGTAGTATCTAAGCTAAACATAAAATAGAAGAATAATACATTGTTTCCGACGTTATATAACTCGATAAAGTGTCGGCTTCAAGATCAAATTATTGGTTCTCTTATATCGAAAGCGTAAATGTTCGTGACAAAATGGTGGACGAAGATAGTTCACCGTCATCGTTGATTTCACTATAGTGGGAGAGGTTGAGATACAGTGTGTAACAAAAAAGTGTGGTCATATTCAAGGGTGTGATTCAGAAAATCAAACTGAACCACTTTCTCCATGGAAATATCATCGCAATGGTGATTTTTTTTTATCTGCCACCACTTACTAAATTTCAATACCTTAAATTGGTCATCGAAAATGTACGGGACAACCGATTTTTCTTTCGCTATATACAGGGTAGTGCCGACAGTACGACAGTACTAGTTTATTATAGGAATATTTTTAAACTATCAAATAAATCTTAACATCAAAATTAAATAAAACCGGCCAAGTGCGAGTCGGACTCGCGCACGAAGGGTTCCGTACCATTATCTATAAAAACGGCAAAAAAATCATATCTGTTGTATGGGAGCCCCCTTAATATTTTTTTTTTCAATTTTTAGTATTTGTTGTTATAGCGGCAATAGTAATACATCATTTGTGAAAATTTCAGCTTTCTAGCTATCACGGTTTATGAGATACAGCCTGGAGACAGACAGACAGACAGACAGCGGAGTCTTAGTAATAGGGTCCCGTTTTACGCTTTGGGTACGGAACCCTAAAAAAGTCTAAATCATACAAAACGAAATACCATTTATAAATATTGCTTTACTAACCTTAAGTATAATTTGCACTATTTCGCGGCTGGAAATAAAAATAATATAAAGAAACGAATTTGGAAAAGGTTTTTGAAGTGCGAGTTGGCAACATGTGCTTAGTGTTTATACCGATGCGGGGGTCATTAACCTGTCTGTAAGTGCCAGCCTTTTAAACTACATCATGACGTAGAAAATGCTGAAAATGAAAAAAAAACGAGCGCTGGGCTGTGGGCAAAGCATCATGCTGAGTGGTAACCTGTTTGTCGCAGTCACGACGTGCAAGCTGTTATTATAATTCCTTTATTTATTTTTACTCATTTTTTTATACATATTTAAATATTCCTTTAAAAAAACGATATAAAAAACATTTATAAATATAAAAAATTGTAGCCCACGGGTATCGGGAACAGGGTCCAAGCTACCGGCGGTCAGGGCTCCAGAGAGAGGAACCTCCTAACAATACGCGCCGTGTCCAGAAGTACCGCATTCTGAATCAAGCCCTTGATCCAGCTGCCTAACGAGAGCCTCCTCAGATATTATTATAATATTTGTTATGCGTTTGCTTTTTGTATGCACGTCATGTCGGCGACATACAAATATTTTTTCTTTCTTTCAAAAATAATGTCTTGTGACTAAACTACTGGATCTATTCGAATTAATTTTTGTATGGAGACTAGGAACGGCATATGCAGTTTAATTTACTGTCGTGTTGTCGATGCCACTCTATAAATTCCATGGAGAAAGTTGTCCATTTGGATAACCTTTTTTTTATTACAAAATGGGCCTGCTCTTGACCTCGATCACGTCTGGTTGAAAGCGATGGATGAGGTCGATGGTGGAACGAGTGTGCCCAGAAGATGCCTGTTCACATCCATGACGTAAACCACATCCTTATATGACCACACCTTCTCATTTTGATACCATGCATGTAAAAAAGTTGAGGGAAATATGTTTTTTTGTTTTATCACGTAAAGTTACTGATATCCATCACGTCTGCGGGATAAACTAGCTGGTTTATTTGAACTTATTAAGCAAACTGCAGATGAACCAGTTACTTTCCACATAAATATTGCATCTAAAAGACGGCAAAAAACTTCCATTTCTTAAATTCAACGCAACGAATGGTACGTTTTTAACATTTTTCTTAACAAAACGAAACGATTTTTAACATCGCCACTGTGAAAGCTACAATTTTTCATCCTTTTCACAAAACGAGACCCCAAAAATCCTACCTCAAACCTGTACATTTCAAACTCACCAATATCATTACCCAAGGTGTTGTATTTCAAATATTTGTCGTCGTTCCAGAAAGGTTGACAAGTGTACCACCCCCAAATTCACTTTCTATGTAACTGAAAACGACTTTCACGGGTTACGGAACCCCGATTTATAAAGGCTGATTTTATTATTACTCGACGATGGCTTAAAAAGGATCTGGGGTGACGAATTTCTATCCATTTCTGCCGTCCGCGAATGTTAAGTGCAAAATGGATTTTTCTTGATATATTTTCGGGTAGATAGGTATGTCGTATTGAATAAGGATAGTTTCTTTGTGTTTCTTTGGGTTCAGAGAGAGGAGATTTTGTTATATTATCTCGTAAGTCCTTAGATCTTTTGAGTTAGATGCAGCCTTTGATGTGAGGTCCTTTTAGAGCTTCCTTTTTACGTCGAGTTGCCGTTGACGATGAATGAAATGTATCTGCGAATGAATAATCTTAAATTCATTCGTTTACTGTCACACAACGCACACCCTAAATAGCGGGGTCTATACATGGTGTAAATAGACCCGTAACGGAGCTGAAAGGCACTTATTCTCCTCGTCATTGCGATAGTTTTTTAGTTCTTCACTATACCTGGTAACCTTTTAGTTACGGAGTATTGGAGGTCAAAGTTCCAACTTTTTTAGGAAATAGTTCCATTGCCCGTTTACTATTCAATGCATCCATCAGCACCATGTTTTGAGTGCGTTACATTGATTTTTACCGTAAAACGAGATTTTTCACCCGAAAAAAAAGTCGTTTCGCAGAAATAATTTTTGCGTAGTGTTCTATGTTAAGGGATTTGGTTTCCGCACTTAGTCCTTAAAGTGGACCATTGTGCGTGTTGCGTAGTGTTACTACAATACTTAAAGCATTTATTTCAATTAGACCATTACAGGCACTTTTGAAAGCCAAAACATAAAAAAGCGAAGCTAAGCTACAGTCACAGTCACAAGGCATAATAACATGCGGAAGTACTGTAGTCGCACATTCCAAAGCGTAGATCTCTATGGAGAAGAATGGGCAAGAAACTCCATGGACACCCTTTTAAATCAAAACATTGTTACAAAATCTTGGTTACATTACATCATTCATGTTGAGATTATACTTAAATGTGAGAACGATGTAGACGTGCACATAAAGAGTAATAGTTGCGTAGTATTACTTAGTTTGATTTGCAAAGCAAATCGATAACAATCGATACAAATCGTTTTAAAAAGCGATTTGACTACGAGGTGCCACCCACCACCCACCCATTACATATAAAGTTTCCTCCATGTCCGGAAAGCACGTTAAGCGGTTGGCCACGTCCGTCACTTATAGATCTTTGACAGTCGTTACAGGTAGTCAGTGGCCAGAAAGTCTGACAACCAGTCTTACCAAGGGGTATCGTATTATCTAGTACTAACTGGGTTGTGGTGGTCAGATAGGCAGACGCTCCATGTAAAATACTAGTATTTGGATGCATCCAGTTAGACTGAAAACCGACCCTAGCATAGTTAGGAAAAAGCTAGATAGACGAGGATAATCAAAGTTACAATCGTTATTTTAAGAGAAAATTGCTTTTGAATTTATCTTAGTTTATACATATTGGTGATCAACCAAAAAATACCATTACAGCTGACCAAGCTTTGACCACAGCTTCGTTTAAACCCCTAAGCAATAAAAATAACAATTCGAAATCTTCAAACCGTTGTCTCTGGTAGTCGGCAATAAAACCGGCTCGAAACCGGAAGCCATCGGCGGGAGGACCGGCTGTGACGTCATAAATAAAGGAGCCCGTTAGCTGTTGTTGGGTACATTATGGTGCTAGTTACGATCGTTGTTGTGTTGTCGTTGTTATGGACAGGAAAGCAAGGATTGTTTTTGTAAACGGAGGATATCACAAAAGAAAGATTGTACTATGTGTGTATTGTGGTATGTTTACGATAACTTTCTTACTGTCGCTTTCCGTATACCCCTTTTCCCTATTTATTTTAAGATCGATATGATTCCGTGGACATTAGGGTAAATGCGTTCGTTTACTATTATACCTAAACTAAATAATTTTCTATTTATTTATTTATTTAAGGAAAAACAAACAGTGGCACAACAAAAATTAGTCATGATGTCTTAAATATAACATTTTAAAACAATTATGTTACCCACTACGTTCTCCACAGATTACAATTTTAAAGTACTTAAAAAAAAATATCGTAACGTATAACTGTTTTTGGTCCCAAATAAATAAAATGAAATAACACGATCATTTGAGTTATGCCCGACTCGTCACAAATAAATAAAGGGTAAATGAAGTGTCTGTTTGTAATTTCAAAATAACAGTTTTTTTACTGAATGCTTATGAAAGTATATCCAGTACTTATAACAAAAAAAAAATTGGTAATTTTTTGTCTGGCTTTCTGTTTGTTTGTTCCAGCTAATCTCCGAAACGGCAGGACCAATTTTGATGGGGCTTTTACTGCAGATAGCTGATGTTTTAAGGAGTAACTGAGGCTTACTTTGATTTTAGACATAGGGTGAGGGTTGTGTGCAAAAACATGAAATTGTTAACTAAATCCGATTTAATAGCGAAGTAATATTTTTCCGTACCCAAAGGGTAAAACGGGACAATATTACTAAGACTCCGCTGTCTGTCTGTCCGTCTGTCACCAGGCTGTATCTCATGAACCGTTATATTTAGACAGTTGAAATTTTCACAGGTGATGTATTTCTGTTGCCGCTATAACAACAGATACTATAAAATAGAATAAAAAAATATTTAAGTGGGGCTTCCATGCAAAAGACATGATTTTTTGCCGTTTTTATAGATAATGGTACGGAACCCTTCGTGCGCGAGTCCGACTCGCACTTGGCCGTTTTTTTCGTAGACGCAGGTTGTAATACTTTTCCTGACGAAATCTTGCAGCTTCCAAAATTGTACAAAACAAACAAATTTTAACCACGAGTACAACAATCACTGGCAATAGACAATGACTAAACTAAAAAACATACCCTAGGCTACGGACTCAAGTTATCTAACCATAGTCTAAAAAACCTCACGAACAACTTATCCCTGCTTAAAATAAAAATGTTCTTCGATTCAGTAATCTCGCTTCAAAACGCCGCTATTAGTATTTCCCCAAACTGTAAGAGCTTACAATTATCTTAATCACACCTCGTTGAACAAGAGCCTGATAATATTAAGCCTAAAATTGTAATTTTAACAAGTTTTTCTTTGAGATTTTTCCTATTGCCTTTACATAATATCACGCCTGTATTTCCCAAAGGGTAAGACAAAGCCCAAGTAACACAGGAAGCATTTTAAAATACGAATAGTAAACTTATGTAAAACTTAAGGTCCGTATAAACTCTTATAAAAGTTCACCGAGCGTCTTGATGCTTTATATTGGTATTTCAAAACCATTATGATGCTTTACAATGTATAACGGTTGGATAATAGCCTATCAAAATGCTTTTGTAAAGTCTTTAGTTTTAGTGAAGCCAACCACTATGCAGCTGTACAGCTTTCAGCTGTTTTTACTGCATTTGGATCTACAATAGCATTTTAAGTAGTAAAATAAATGCTTCATGATGTTTAACAGCATAAACGTGAACCATTATAATGCCACGTAAATTCAGTATACAGCTTTCAGCTTTTTTTAGTGTCTTAGGGTTTACAATAGCATTGTGAAGTAGTAAGATAATGCCTATTGCTGCTTAATAGCATAAACCTGTACCATTATAATGCATCGTAAATCCAGTATACAGCTTTCAGCTGTTTTTAGTGCCTTAGGGTTTACAATAGCATTTTAAGCAGTAAGATAATGCCTATTGCCGCTTAATAGCATAAACTTGTACCATTATATTGCACCATAAATCCGTTATACAGCTTTAGGTTGTTTTTAGTGCCCTTTGTTGTGTTATAGCACTTTTAAGTGCTAAGTAAAAGCCTAATACTGCTGAACAGCATAAACGTGAATCAATATAATGCTTGCATTTTTAAAGATCAACTGAGTGCTGTTGTGCGAGTACCAGCTCTTTAATCAAATACACGTGAGTTATTGTAATGCGTAAAGCTATATATACATTCACTTTACTGTATTCTTAAAACCATTTGTCGGCCATATTGGGGAAAAGCACATAAAATATAATATGTGTATACATCAACAAATAACAGCATTTTTTTATGGTGTGTTGCCTAACCGTGTGTGTAATGATTATGATAATTATGCTAATAACAAAATTAAGTTGTGATTATTCAAGTAATACAAATTCTGAAATGAGTTTTATTGTTTTGCTCAAGGATCCCCAAAATTACTTTCAAGCAATGGCACTATTTCAGGCTACATCAAGTCTATTGGTATATCGGTGAACCCTTAGAGAACTACTTTATAGCCAATGGCACTACGGTGGTTCATCAAAAGTCTTCTCTCTGGCCTCTTTACGATTGTTCACGTGTGACTATTTATACTGCTGACGCGGACGGCATTAATTGGCCTTTTTATAGGTTCACCGGGCTATTGTAGACTCACGCCATTTTGAAAATATTTTATAACCAAAAAATATTATCATTCGAACCTATTTATAATAGCAATAGACCTTTATCATAATGATTTAACTTAATTTAATACTGCCCAATCAATACTATTACGTTAATTATGCAAAATTCATTCTAGACTAGGAATAAGAAATTGTTTTGATTATTTGATACATATTTTTATATAACATTTTATATCAAAACTACAAAATATCGAAGGCGCGTGAAAATTTTCAATGAAACTTATATAGATATTTACAGTAAACTACATTGCGTTTAAAATAGGCATGAAATAACAAAAGAGTCAAAAACTTAGCCAGTATTATAAATTTTATTTTAATGCAAATACAAGTATGGTGTCACTCAGTTTTGACGATCTTCGTCCATATTATATTGCTGGACAAAGTAGTGAAATTACAACGTTAATTGTATTAAATAACATTTGTGCCATGGTATTAGAGATGTTTTTGCAATGATGATTTAAGTTCTAACTGTGAACACTTAAATAGCCTCAATCATACTTTTAGAACAATCTTATGCTAGTCTAATGCTTTTATAATGTAATTAACATCTTCATTGACCGTAATAATGCTTCTATTATGCGATTCGCAACTTATTTGGTCACAATAATGCTAATATAATGCGCCTGTAATGCAATTAAACAACTATTTGTGAACTTATTTATGATCTAAAGCCGTATAATTTGTGCCCAAATTAGCATTACAGTAGCCGTATAAACGTTTGTAATGCTATCATAGAACTAACTCAAAATGCGAAAACGATACAGAAATGCTGTAAGTCGGCCGATATAATGCTTTGATGTGTTACTTGGGAGGTATCGCATTCGGAACGAGGTGATTCGACAGAGAACCAGAGTTTTCGACATAGCCCACAGAATAAGTAAGCTGAAGTGGCAATGGGCCGGTTATATTAGCCGCAGGACCGATGACCGTTGGGGTAGACGTGTTCTTGAGTGGAGACCGCGAATCGGCAATCGGTGGGACGCCCTCAGGCTCGGTGGAGTGACGATCTTCGCGGGGTGGTTGGTAGCAACTGGATGAGAGTTGCTGAGAATCGAGTTGAATGGCGTGCGATTGAGGAGGCCTATGTCCAGCAGTGGACTGCTATAGGCTGATGATGAAGACAAAGGTTTGTTTATAGAATACTCACATTTTACCATGTACATGCTTATTGCCATCAACTGGGCCTAGACTCTAGGTTCATTTATTAATTTATTTAAACTTCATGTACAGTAGTGGTACATAGGCGGACTTAATGCCACAAGGCATTCTCTACCAGTCAACCTTTAGGCTAGCATTGTGGTAGAGAAAAAAAAAAATTACACTTCTGGACACATCTATTGGCCCACCTTAGAGTTTAGGTTTCGATGGCCCCTACCGAAATATGATTGCTAGATTGAACAAAAACTGTTGATGCAGTTTTAAACCTGATACATTTTACCATCTTTTGCGATCGTATTGTTTTAAATTTGAATTCAGAATACCATACGACATGGAGCTACGCCTAACAAGTCGGATATGCGCCTTGTTAAAGGCAATTGATTTTTGAATAAAAAACATGTTTTATCAAATAAAGGTTTAATTTAATAACGCGTGTTGCCTCCATTGGCATCTACCACAGCTCTCATATGATTAGGCATAGAGTTTATCAACCGCTCTATGAAATTTTGAGGGATCATCTCCCATTCCTCTTCTATGGCAGTTTTCAACTCCTGCATCGTCTGGGCAACTGGCTGACGAGCCCTAACACGTCTTTTTAGCTCGTCCCACATGTGCTCAATGAGGTTCATGTCTGGGCTTCTGGCTGGCCAGTCCATAACTGTGATGTTCACATCCCGAAGATATTCCCTGACGATGCCGGCCGCATGGGCTCTTGCATTACCTATCATGCATAAAAAGGAATCACGTGAGGTTCTAAGCACTCACGAATGTACCTTTCAGCATTTAATGTTGGCAGCCGTGGTCCTGTAACAACCTCAAGTTGAGTTTTACCGCTCGCGGATATACCGCCCCAGACAGTCCATGAGCCACCGCCATAAGCAACCCTCTCTTCAAAGCAGCATTGTGCGAAACGCTACGCTTACGCGAAGGTCTACCGACGTAAGGGATTACGTCGGTAGACCTTCTTCCTTCCATCATTGCCATGTAACACAATTTTAGACTCATCAGAAAAGAGTACACGGCTCCAATCTTGCTGTGTCCAATTTAAATGACTGCGTGCGAAATGAAGGCGCGCTGTTCGGTGGGCTCGCGTTAGTTTGGGCCCATTAGCTGGCTTGTGTGGTACCATATCGCGTTTTTTTAACCTTCTCCGAACAGTTCGAGCGCTCACAGATACTCCGTGGAAGTCGCAAAGTTGGTCTTGTATCTCAATGGAGGTAAGGTGACGATTTCTCAAGCTGGTCGTCACGATGAATCGATCCTGCCTTTCAGTTGTGACCCGAGATCGTGGCCTTCCTTGGCGACGAACAAAGCCGCCAGTCTCTAGGTACCTCCGATAAACATTTCGGACCGCAGATCGACTTAAATTAAGTTGAGCACTCACGATTCTTTGGCTGTGTCCGGCCTGAATAAGTGCCACAGCTTGGGCGGCGACTTCAGGTGAAGTATCCATAGATTATTGATAGAACCTCACCTTAATGTTAAGAATAAGTAATGTTTGTTGCAAAACCAAAGATATCAATCACTTTTTCAAGAATTAAATCCAAGTGAACCAATAAAACCAAGTTTTCTTAGTATTCGATTGTTTGATATCAACAAACAGGCTCCAAATTGTCTTTTGTTTCTTTAAATTCTGTGTTCGAAATTCAAAAAAAATACTATTGAATGAAATTGTGAATGTGCCAGGTTCAAAACCTAATAAGTATAAAATTTTAGCTAGGACCAAACGAAACTGAAAATACAAGGTGGGCCAATAGATGTGTCCAGAAGTGTACAAAATTTAAATTTTGTTAACATAACTGGGTACGTACTAATACATAATATGTATACAGATAAAATAAACTAATATATATTATAATACATACACATAATCCGAAATACGAAAAACCTTATTATTATTACTATGACTCTAGTAATGACTAGATCGTAAGACAAAAAAAAACGGTTGCTACTGACGAATTCCAGATGATAAAACCTAATAACACTTAATTGACCAAGGAACCGAACCAAAGATCTCCTGCTCAGCAACAGCACTTGCGACCACACAACCAACGTGGCAGGTAATCTATTATAATACCCATATTCAGCAAGTTTGACATAATACATGAATATTGTATGAACGAAAGGGTTTATGATAAACGTGAGGTGTCAAACTGTCAATACACCTTCAGTTAAACAGATTAGTGGCCCTTCGGGTCTTGTTAGTGAAACGTAGGGTTTAGCTTTCGGTTTAGTGTTGACAAATATAATGTTGACTGCCTCGATGGTCGAGTGTTCGCGAGCACACTTCTGAGCATGAGGCCCTGGGTTCAATTCCCAGGTCTGGCAAAGTGTTATTGGGTTTTTCCAACAGGATTTTTACAGTAGCAGCCACGGAGTCTGGATTTGTGACCAGTTGATGGCAACAGGCTCGCCCCCTATTACAAGGATCTTTAACATAACTGGCGAAATGTGGCTGTACACCTCTGCTTAACTCCTCTAGAATTACAGGCGTTATGTTATGTTAGGTTTTATCTAAATATTATTTTTCCTTTGTAGTTATTTGAATGTTATGTGCATTAAATCTACTTTGTTGTTCAAATCTCTTACAGTACTGCATGAATCTTTTGTGATTAAACTCAGTGTCACTTGCGGGATATCTTCCATGATTTTCAATTATTCTGAGCTAGTTTAGATAAACTAAGTTTTGTTATAAACCGTCAAAGCATAAACCTCTTTTGTGACATTAACAAGGGTGTTAGAATTTTTTCATGAAATTGTCCGTGAAAAACCAAGATGGCGACGTTAGCTCCAGTATTTTTTTAAATAAAATTAGCTTCACTCTATGGATTTCTCCTGTACCGTGGGTGGGTTTACAAACATTTAAAGTCACATACATAAACAGTACAAACACCAAACCACCAAACAGTAGAAACAACTATGTAATCTTGTATGGCCTACAGGCCACAGATACACAGACAAATATTTCATGTTTTTGCTTCTCTTTCAACCTGGGTACTATTGTTAGGATATGATTAAAGCACCCATTGCCTATTATTTGCAACCAACTGAAATCGTTGTCGTTCAACTGAACATACCCCACCAAGCCTCACCAAAATGACTGGTTGCGAGCTTCCCGCATCGAGCAGATTCCCGCGACCAAGGCATCACGGTTGCTAAAAAAGAAAAATCTAGATTTTTTAATTAACCTAGTTTGTCTTACTGCTGAATGAAAACCTCATGCCTTGTAAACTTATCCTAGACAATCTCTATCCAATATCTTTCTTGAACGTTTTTTTGCGCGTCGACCTTATAAGCTTCATCCTCCCTCAGGCGTCCAATGACAGCAGTAACTTTTGCCCAAAAAAGTAAAACATCCGATTTGATCGGTCAATCCCTTAAGATACGGACTCGTTCTCATATTTCCATGCAAATCATGGTTCAAAGGGAAAAAGGGAACATTTATGTCGGAGACAGGGACATTTTTTACGCGAAAATGTTGTAATAATATGCTCAATGTCAACAGAAGGTCACGCGAATATAAATCATGTTGAACCGCGGTTTTTTTGTTAGAATTAAGTGATTTTTATACAAAGTGATGGAAATATATTTTCATGAAAGACTGCCTCGTACGCGACCATAACATCATCACGGCTGTAATCCCCGTGGAGTTAGGCAGAGGTGTACAAATACAAATAATTTATTGGCATAACGCACGTTCAGAGGATGCTGTAGAGGATGACGTACAAAGGTTCATAAGGTGCACTGTATTATAATCATGCGAGGTGTGAAAATATCTGTGCGCAAATATATTAGCAACATTAGGAGATTATAATTATTCATATTCATTAGTTATTAAATTACAACGTCATTCAGGATGTAAATGGTCAATCTCATTACACATAACGTGTACCAAATAGCACACTCAAATTTTGCTAGTTATGTTTAAGTCCCATGGAGCGACCTCATTGCCATCAACCGGGCTTGAATACAGACGCCGTGCTACTGAGAAACCCAATTGTACTATGCCCGACCCGGGGATCGAACCCAGGATCTCATGCTCAGCATTCGCGCTAGCGACCACTCCACCAGCGTGGCAGTCACAGTATCAGTAGTAGACTAGTACAGGATCAATTTACGAGTAGTTTAATACATGTTTACTAGTCATTGGAAGCATTTATTTGCTTTGCGAATATCTACCACTTATTGCCAACCCGAAAACATCATTAATAATAATATTTTCATTAAAATCTTGAATCTTCATAATTTAATGTTTTTACCAACATTTTATTTTCTCAACTCTCCCAAGATACGAAATATTCAAATCCAAAGCCTTGAAGGTAAATACCAAATATAATTATATTTACAATCAAATTAACCGCTATCTCACTCAACAAGGGCCCATTATACGCAGCAACCGGTTAATGTGTCCAGGTGGGGTAATGTGGACATTGACTACCCACTCGTACCTCAGGATTATCTTGGCTCAGATAATAATTCGAAAGATTTCGCTGTTTTAAGATAAAATTTCCCACAATGTAGTATGAAAAAAGAGTATTTAGACCGTGTTTTTGAGAATTTGGCTAGTTCTCTATTCAAATTCTCAAATTAGAAACTGGGTGTTAGAATATGGTAACCCTAATAAATCAATACAACGGCCGACTGTTCCACCATAAATTAGGTAAAAGAAAAAGAAAAGAAAGAAATAATAAATTTTATTTGACGTCAGTTCATTAAGCACACAGAATAAAAAACATACAGAATATAAAATAAATGACTAATTAAAAAAAAAAGATAACACATAGTAATTATATTCTGTGTGCCTCATGGCTGCGCCAAAAAGGTCCATTTCAGCATTCATGCCAGGCAGGTCATGCTGTCTGACGCTGGTCTTCCAATGAACCTTTCGGGAGTAAGTAACGGAACAGTCAGTAGGTCTTTTCCCAAACATATTTCTACGTAACTGTTGCCCGCGACATACGTTCGCCTGAAACTATTATAAAAAATTACATGTCTATTTGATTCGGAGTTTGTTAATAATTTCAAGGTTTTTAATTTCTTTGCACGGAACTCTTATAGTTTTCCTAAAATAATATGACCTAAGTTAATCCTTATCCTTTTTGTTTTTAATCACCTTTTGTAATAATTTGTGCAATAGTCTCAATATTGTTAATAAATATAGGGAAAGAGCGAGATAGCCCCAACACAAGTATTATCAATTACTTACTGGGGATGTCTCATTTTTAAACCATGTAACTGATTTTGGGACAAATAAACATTTTTCATTTTTTTTTTTTTTTTTCATTATAACATCAGCTATCTGCCAGTAAACGACCCGTCAAAATCGGTTTTACCGTTACGGAGATTAGCCAGAACAAACATACAGACAGACAGACAGAAAAAAAACTAAAAAACTTTGTTTTATGTGCCGTATTTATACTTTCATGTGCATTTCGTAAAAAGCTGTAGTTTTGAAATAACAAACAGGCACTTGAATTTTATCTATTTGTATAGGTAAAATAAAGAATATCGTAGGAGGTAAACCATGGAAACAAGGAAGTGAGACCGATTACATTAATTTACTTGAAAACCCCAAAAACAGATTTAATGAAAGCCGAAAATACGAAAGAGGTTTCATTCACGATTTTCCGAAATTGTAACGAAAGAAGTTGGTATAGCCATGAGCGTAAATACATTACACTTTCGCAAAATTCTTTAGTGATTTTAACACTACGTCATAACGTATCTGTCACATGTTTAAGTCCAATGTGATAGGAGGCGAACCTATAGCCATTGACCGGGGACAAGTATTGACTCCAGATTGCTACTAAGAAATTCCTCATGGTAAAACCCAATATCGTTTTATCTGAACTGACCTCAGTAACGCGATCATGCTCAGCAGTAGCGCTTGCGAACGTGAAATCCACGAGACAGTAAAAAGGATTTTCTCTAGAATGTTTATGGTGTCACGAACAAACCCCGATAAACTATGAATTTCGGGATATCTTCCGTGATTTTCAATTATATAGAACTCACGATATTTTGACGCTGTTGCCAACTCCATGATCGCGGGATGAAGGAAGTGACAGACATGTAAGTTGTAAAAGGTTAAAACAGTGTTTGAAAAATCGTTATTCAGAAACCAAACTATTGTTTTACAGATCTTTTCTCAATGTTGCAATTGTCATTCACGAGAAATTCTCTTTCGATTTTTACATTAGCATTTTGGTGGGGAAACCAGCATGTCCTAGAACCAAAATTCGAAGACATGTGAGATTTGCCAGCAGGTACTTACTGATCCAGATATGTTGATAATGACCCACTACCCCTTACAGAGAGAATGCCGGTGTCACAGCAGTGGCAACATTATAGACTGATTATAATTTATGTTCATTTCTACTGCGTCGTATATTTTTTTTTATAGAATACAATAATAATTTATTGTTGTTGTAGGTTCACAAATGAAGAAGGTAAAAATTTCAAAAAGTATCTCTTCAACATACCTTTAGGGTGTACAATAACAGTTAAACCAAAATAGTTAAACCACCAACCCGAACCGTGCACCTTTTTGTCGACGTTTCATAAGCGCCCATGTAGGCCTATGTGAAATAAAAATATTTTGATTTGATTTGATTTGAGATAGAAAGTCATTCTCCTGCCCTTAACCCAATTTATCTAGGGTCGGCGCAGCATGTCTCCTTCCATACTTTTACTCGTCATGTCAATAGTCGCCTCATTTCTAGCCATATCATCCTTTACACAGTCCATCCATCGTCTTCTTTGGTCTTCCTCTACTCTTAGTTAGAAATATAAATAAACGAAAGAAAAATACTAACAGTTATTAACTAAAAACTAACTTTAAACTTAAAACTAAACTAAACAAGAACTATTTTACGCGGTGATTTTTTTGCGTTTTTTTTTTGCGGTAATGACTGCAAAAAGCGAACAAGAAAGAGGGTAGACAGATTTGTCTGCTCATAAACACCCATCCACAATAACTTCAGTTTATCCGTGATCATGGTGCTTGCAACAGCGCCGAAATATCGGGAACTCAAAAAAAAACTGGACGTGGTAATTATATCCCGTTTCTAGTATTAATGATAATGTTAGTGACCATGATAATTTAAAAACTTTTTTACTAATTCTAGGAAAAGATAGAAATAGGTATTTTCTTTCTTTTCGCTACTTATGTTCATAACTGTACCAACAGAAATAATTACATTTGCTGAGAAAAGTTCAATTAAAATGCAAAAAGGGTTTCACCGCGAAGGTTTCAATTTGCGTTTCATTCGGGTGCCCGATCTAAAAATAAAATTTAATTATATTTTCTTATGATTCCTTCTTGACATGAGTTGCTTGGTGATTTGGAGTTTATTCGATAGATAAGGAAATAAATAACAGATACGTAATCCTATCTAATATTATAAATGTGTGTGTTTTTTACGTGTTAACTGATGAAAGAAATTTGGCTTAGGTACGGGTAAATTATGACATAAATTAGGACACAGGATAAGTAGATAGGACATTGTATCCCAGTACAGCTTTCGCTTTATTGAGAGCAGCGGTGGCCCAGCGGTGGCGAACAGTAAGTCGTGTGTTTGAACCCAGGCAGGTGCATTACTTTGTGTAATTTACTTCATCACCACTGCTCTCAAAAACGGTGAAGGAAAATATCGTGATCGGCATGTCCTAGAACCAAAAATTCGAAGACATGTGACATCCACCAACCGCTCTGGGCCCGCGTGGTGGATTATAGCCCATTCCCTCTCATAGAGAGGAGGCCGTGTGTCCCAGGAATACAATAGGCTGATTATGCATTATGCACAGCTTTCCTATGGGATAAATTCTGACCTTCACACAAGCGAAGCCGAGGGCAGCTAGTTATACAGCGTGTACCAGAAACGTGTGGTCATATTTCAGGGTGTGATTCAGACTATTAAACTGAACAACTTTCTCAATGGGACCACCATCGAAATCACGAAAAAAAAACCAGCTGTCCAGTAGAACACTTCAATACCTACAGCTGTTTTTTTTTTTAAGGGAGGGGTAATCTCGCCGTGATGGCTCTCGGCCACCGTAGGCGCGGGCCTGTGGACGGCGAGTAATGGGCTAGCTCGCCGTCCGTCCGTCGTATGACGACGGGCAGGCCGTGTCGACGGCGCGTTCGTGTTCCACGCGCGCCTCAAAGAGATGTCAGCAAACGGGAGGGGCCCGCAAGGGCCGGTGCCTGCCAGGGCTGCGGGACTGTTCGAAAGAGATACCGTGGCCCTGGAACATAAAGGGCCAATGAAGGAACATGGGTGTTTTTTAGTCAGTAAGAGTTTGACACTCCCTTCCGCTCCGCCCAGAGCGGGAGGAGTCATTTGATGATTTCTCACCCCCAAAAAAAAAAAAAAAGGGGTAATCTCTCTACCTACCAGAGTTGCGACTATTTGAAAGAGATATCGCGGCCCTGGAACACAAAGGGTAAAGAAAGAACATGGATGGGTTTTAGTCAGTACAAGTCTGACAGTCTCTTCCCCTCCGCCCAGCTCGAGAGGGGTCATTTGATGATTTCCCATCCGAAAAAAAAGGGGTAATCTCTCTCACACATTTATCGCGGGATGGTTGATGTCATCGTCATCATCACCTGTCTAGCCTTTTCCCAACTATATCAGCGTCGGCTTCCAGTCTCACTGAGTGCAACTGAATACCAGTATTTTACATGGAGCGACTTCTTATCTGACCTCTACAACCCAGTTAGTACTAGGTAATACGATACCCCTTGGTAAGACTGGTTGTCAAACTTTCAGACCAGTGACTAGCAGTAACGACTGGCAAAAATCTACAATTGACAGCCAGGACCAACAGCTTAACGTGCTTTCCGAGGCTGGGAGGAAACTCGTTATGTAATGGGTGGTCACCCATCCACGGACCAACCTAGGCAAGCGCGGCTTAACCTGAAGATCGAATCGAGCGGCTGTTATTATTTAACCACTCGCTTGATGTCACCGTCTTTTCATTTTTAACTGTATTTTTGAATTAATGGTGAAGACCTCGACTTAGTTTCCCAGCGACATTATTTAGTTTTATCTTTCGTGGCCTGATTTAAAAACTTCGAGCAAAAGGCAAAGAAACCGATGTCATATTAACAATTCAGTGTTTTTATAACTTCTGGGCTAACCACTCAAAAACTTAGTCTTACCTAGCGTTTAGAAGTATATTGTAGTGCCCACGCCGTCTTTTTAAAACTTCTGATACAAAACAGGAGTCAGAATTTATAAGCCCAAAATGTCCAACATATATTTATAAGATAGAGCAAGATGGAAATTCTATAGTATAAGTTTTTAAACTGTCGTGGTCACTAACATTATAATTAATACTAGAAACGAGATATTTACCATGTCCACTGTTTGTTTTGAGTTCTCGATATTTTGGCGCTGTTGCAAGCACCATGATCACGGATAAACTGAAGTTATTACGGGTGGGTGCTACTGAGTGCAAACAAACGAACAAGAAAGAGGGTAGACCGATTTGTCTGCTCATAAACACCCATCCGCGATAACTTCAGTTTACACTGTTTGCTGGCAACAGCGCCGAAATATCGGGAACTCAAATCAAACAGTGGACATGGTAAATATCCCGTTTCTAGTGTTAATTATAATTCCATAGTAGCAAAAAAAAATTACATTGTTTATGAGCAATAAACGTTAACAATTTCAACATAAAGTACAAAACCATGCGTTACAACTAAACCACTTTAAGCATAGCTCTTTCCCAAGAGCTGAATCATCATCTTCCTGCCCTTGTACCATGTTATTGGGGTCGGCGCAACACGTTTTTTTCTTCCATTCTCCTCCGTCAACCGTCACGCTATCATTAACTCCTTTTTCGTTCATATCATTTCTGACACAAACCATCGATCTTTTCTTTGTTCTTCCTCTCCCTCTCCATCCATTAACACTTATATTCATCTTGTAGTCTGTGTTCCATCCCTCCTCATCTTAAGTCAATACCAAAACAGACGACTCCCTTTTATCGGATACAGCTGAACATCAGAATTTTCGAAGCTACTGCCTGACTGATCCCCATTACTCAGTTACTGGGTTATACGATACCCTTGATAAGGCTGGTTGTCAGACTTTTGGATTTCTGACAACCTCTAATGACTTTCAAAGATCTACAAATGATAGCCGGAATTAAAAAAGTATTTTTCGAGACACGGATTGTCGGTATATACTGGTCGGTCACCCACCCATCCACCGTTAACATTAACCTTTGCCGTCAGACGACCATACAGCATAACTTTGTTCACACATAAAATCCCATAACACGACACACATTTACAAAACTCAACCATAAATGTTTACCGCACCATAAAAGCGGTTTCAATACAAAATGTTTTTCTTATAACAATATAACACGCGGTGTTTTGCCAAGTATTTGTATCAAGTAGTTTCAACTTACTGCGAGCATGCGGGGTAAAACATCCCTATTTTGTAAACAATGATTTTTTTATCACGTAACGCTATAGTTACGTTCTTCTCGATAGCAATTAATTTGTTAGGACCATGAACAATCGTGGAATATATAAATTAATATTTAGACGTTTAGACTTTTAGATAAGTCATTATTTAAAACTAGATTAATATTATAAATTGTACAACTGGTTGCTTGTTTAGGTACCTGTAAGTGATTGTTGCACTATTGCATTTACATTTTTGCATGTTAATTTTAGCATACAACCTGTGTAAACAATTGTTGACAACCTGTGTAAATAACATGCGAGGAATTTAAAAGTGATTGCCTATTCTTCTCGTTCTGCCAGTATATGTACCACAACTTTAATACGTACGTACTTGATCGTGTCAAGATAGCAGTGACCATTCCAATTCGCCTGAGAAATTTGTCCCAGACTAAATTTTCTTCTTACTATTACAAGATAAACGAAACCTCAGACATCTTTAGGCCTGAAATAGCCCGAAGATGTCCTAAAATACGTTGGGATAGCATGATATATGCCCACATCCCATTTGAATGGTATCCAATTTTATATCTTATCCGTAAGACCGATCTTGCTGGTAATCGAGTCGCGTTTGGGATTGAACGGCAAATTCATTAAAGCTACGTGTTCCTAGAGTTAAGTGGGCTTGTTGAATAATAATAGTGACTATTATTGTTATAAAGTAACTGAATTTGAGGAGCGAGGGAGAGAGAGAGGACTACTTCTAGCTAATACTTAACCTAAGAGATCACTTCGTGTTTCGGAAAGCACGTTAAACTGGTGGTCCCGAAAGGTATTTTTAGATCTTTAACAGTGCCGTGTCGACGGCGCGTTCGTGTTCCACGCGCGCCTCAAAGAGATGTCAGCAAACCGGAACGGTTGGCAAGGGCCGATGCCTGCCGGGGCTGCGGAACTGTTCGAATCGCAGCCCTGGAACACAAAGGGTTAAGAAGGAACATGGATGGGTTTTAGTCAGTACAAGTCTGACGCTCCTGTCCATTCCGCCCAGAGCGGGAGGGGTCATTTGATGATGCCCATCCGAAAAAAAAACTCCTTGAAAGTCTGACAACAAGTATTACCCAGTACTAACAGGGTTGTGGTGTGGAGATCAGATATGCAGTGGCTCCATGTAAAATACTGGTATTCAGCTGCGTCCGGTTAGCGTACTTCAACAAAGGGCTAGGCAGATGATGAGAGCCGATTAGATAGGGTTAGGTGGAATGAGGGAAGGGAGGCCCATGTCTCATCAATTGGACCACCAGTCTTACCAAGGGGCCATGGGTACCTCGGTACCCAGGATTGTTTCAACTTTTTACAATTTAATGGCTGGATTTCGATGAAGTTTGGCATAAAGCTAGACCGTGAACCAATAAGAACATAGGATACAGCAAGATTATGAGACATAATTTTTGTCTTCCCTTTGGTACAGCCGAGGGCAAAACCTGGTAAACGATAATTAAATTGAAAATTCACTCAAATTATGAATCTCAGAAATCGAAATAAAATAGAAAAAAAAAACGAAAAACTTGCTTGTAAAAAGATTTTTAGTTCATAAACTGCGTTTGGGTTTTTTTTTATTTATGGCCAAAAAAACAGTAACCAGTGACACTTGCGCTACTAAGACGAATCTAACGACGTATAATTTATCGAAATCGGTTCATCCAGTCAGGAGTTACGAGGGAACAAAGAAACGGACATACATACATACTTAGATACATAAAGGTCAAACACCCTCTTTTTAGGCTTTATCGCAGTCGGGTTTCTTTTTTTTTTCTTTTTGTTTTTTTTTTTTTAAAACGTTGCCCCACACTAAGAATTTCTCCTGTATCGTGGGTGCATTTACAAACAATTAAACTCACATACACAAACAGCCAGACCCGGAACAACTATCTGTAGGCCATACAAATATTTGTTCCGTGCGGGGATCGAACCCGCGACACGCAACGCAGCAGTCAATCGCTCAGCCACTGCGCCAACCGTGCTGTCCGGGTTAAAACAAGCCAACCTCGCGCTCATCACAAATCAGAAAAATAAATTTTCACATTACACATATATTTATACCAATTCGTGGACGAAAGTCATCCCTCTAACCTCGATCATCTCTCAAAAGTCACATCACATCACGATTGGCTACAAATGTTTACCGTCATCCCTTTGAACCAATGACAAGGGTCCACGGTTCCCTTCTCATCGCAAATCATTGGATATTCGATCTCATGTCCTATACGATTTGGTATTTCAAGTAAGATTTTAGTATTATTTCGATTGTGTTTTGTTTTTCTGGAGATTTGCTCAGCCAAGCGTGAGACGTTTCTAGAATGACCATATTTTTTGCATTTTTCTGTTTTCTATAGCAGTTAATTTTGCTATTAAATTTAGATTCCCTGACAAGAAAACTTAGGTCAATAACAAAGTCAATTCAAATATTATTTAAAGATTACATCTATCTACATAGGTATATAAACTAATAGTTTAAGTAAAAAAAGAAGTTGTCGGTGTATTATCACTTGCTTCGGTGAAGGAAAACATCGTGAGGAAACCAGCTTGCCTGACAGATATTTCGCGACGACATGTAAAGCCAAGTCAGATGCCCATGGGCAGCTTAAAAACTCTCGACACCAAGTTAGGCACTAACCACACGATAAAGAAGAAGATTATATTGAAAAGAGGTTATGTTAGTATGTTCGGATGTAGGGGCAATCTTCAGAACTACTGAGCCGAATAAGGAAATTCTTTCAGTAATGTGAAGATACATTATTCTCGAGTGTCATAAGTTTTAAACGTCCCCATGGGATAATTTTCGACTATAACGCTAGCGAAGCTCCGTGCAGCTAGTGGTAAATAAATACTTCGAAAACGTTAATAGGGAACTGCGCACGACGATATTAATCCTACTACTATTATAAATGCGAAAGTTTGTGAGTATGGATGGATGGATGCTTGTTACTCTTTCACGCAAAAACTACTGACCGTATTTGGATTAAATTTGGCACACAGATAGTTTAGAACCTGGATTAACACATAAGATACTTTTTATCCCAGTAGTGCGATCCCGTGGGACAATTACCGAACTTACTCGGGTGAAGCCACAGGCATGAGCTAGTAATACAATAATATGAATCACAATTAAGTTCTTAAAATGGTCACAGACGCAGTATAAATAATATTATGAATTGTCACTTTGTTACCATTTTATTGATTGTAACGTAATTCATATTATTATCCTATAACGATTCGGCTGAAGTGGCCATTTTGTTTCGGCGAAAGAAATTCAATTTTATCCCCCAAACAAACGTACCAATTTCTTCACACACTTTCCAAATCAAAAGTTTTCCTATTCAGACCGAACGTGATACGTTTTTTTTTTACAAAGTAAGAAATCAACGTTCACTTATCTAACTTTTTCATAATTTAAAATTTTCCTAAAAGTCTGCCTAAGATCTCAAGACCAATTTCCCCTCCAGTATATTTGTTCGTCAAGAATCAGTTTGTGTAGTTAATGAAAATTGAAAAACTTTCGCCATCTCCCTATTAAGTACTTACTTAAATCATTTTTACTGAAAGATCAAACTTGACCTCATTAAATGATGTTTTCGTTTAATAAATATTATTTTAAGATGTTAATTTTAAAGGCTAGCCATGTCTGCCATATGTCCGACGAGCTGTGGGCCATATTTACCACGATGTGGAGCCCTAACACAGCCGAAAGGCGACGCGGTAGACCTCGCAGGAGATGGCGGGACGAGCAGGTCAGAACCAACCACCAGTGGTCCACATTAGCCCTGGATTAAAGGATTTGGAAGACATGGGGAGAGACCTTTGCCCAGCAGTGAGATTACACAGGCTAACAGTAATTTTAAAGTAACTCTTACTGAAAGTCTAAGTTAACTAGGTGTCATTATCATCAACACTAGAAACGGGTAAATATCCCGTTTCTAGTGTTAATGATAATGTTAGTGACCATGACAGTTTAAAAACTAGATGTCAATTTGTTGTCTGTTCTGATTGGTTGAATAGGTTGACGTGTTATTTGATTACAAAACAAATTGAATAAAGAAAAAAAAAGGAAAAAGAAAAAAAGAAAAAAAAAGATATAAATTTTCGAAAACAAGAAATTATTTTTTTAGATATTATTGTACCTATCACAATGTTTTCTTATTTAACCCAAAGGTTGACTGGTAGAGAATGCCTTGTGGCATTAAGTCCGCCTATGTACCACTATTGTACATGAAGTTTAAATAAATAAATAAATAATAAGCTTTTCATACTTGTCATTAATCGTAGTCTAAAATAGGCAACCCATCTTCAGCAATCGCGGTTATCAGTACCTTCTTTATATGAGAAGAGGCCGTTGCCCAGCAGTGGGATAGGAATAGGCTGGTATTATATCATTTGAACGTACAGAAAGATGATGACTTAGATGCGTTTGTGAGAGATTGACCGGAAAAAACCGTACGGAGGGAAGAGTGGGAGGTTATGGAGACGACCTTGCCGAACAGTGGCACAAAACAGATTAGAAAAAAAAATAGAAAAGTATAGTTGTAAATTAATCTTGTGGCGCGTGATCTTAATTAGAACTATCCTACTAATCCGCCATCTTGGTTTTCAATACAATTTCCACAATTTTCCTGTCAATATCATCAAAGTATGATAAGAACTATTTAGCACTCAAGTTCACTGACGGTCTGCTACTTTTCACCCTTATGCCTAGTAATAAGGTTGAAAAGTGTAGTCGACTGCCAGAGAACTCAGTAGTACATAACAGTCAAAGAGCGAAAATGTTAAGTAATGTTTATAAGTACATTTTCGACTTGCCCTTTTAATTCAAAATGTTTACAAATCGTAGTGTGAAAAACAAAAACATGCTAGTGAAGATTATCTCCAAGAACACAGTCGTAGGACAGCGTTGAGTAGGAGTACTTCAACAGCTAAGTGTTTTTTTTGTTTGTACTTTATGGTACGTAACCTTTCAATTCCTTGACTGTACGTCGCTATGTATTTAAATTATAGCACCCCCTCTCTACTTTATATGGCGCTACCTATCGGGTCCAAAACTATACTATCTTTCAAACTGAAACCAATCATACACAATCACAAAATTTCATTGAAATCGGTTGGGTGGTTTCGGATATAAGCGTATACGAATATAGCGACACGTGATAAGACAATCACGGCTCCCAAGGACAGTGTCGTAACCCGCAAGCTCCCTAAACCGCTAGTATCGAACAACTGATGGAATACCGCCACAGTATGTGGGTCAGGTATTTTTGTAGCGCGGTTGAGCGGGCGACGCGTAATCGTGTCATTGACAATTATTAGGTATACGGCTACTAAAGCGGTCGGTGTTTACACGATTATTTTATGGAGATAGTTTTTTAAGTGTAGTTTAGACATGTGGGTATATAAAAGTTTTTAAACTGACACGGTCACTAACATTATCATTAACACTAGAAACGGGATATTACCATGTTTACTGTTTGTTTTAAGTTCTCGATATCCCGATGGTAATGACACCTAGTTAACTTAGACTTTCAGTAACAGTTACTTTAAAATTACTTCCCCATGACTTCCAAATCCTTTAATCCAGGGCTAATGTGGACCACTGGTTGTTGGTTCTGTCCAGCTCGTCCCGCCATCTCCTGCGAGGTCTACCGCGTCGCCTTTCGGCTGTGTTAGGGCTCCATATCGTGGTAAATATGGCACACAGCTCATCGGACATACGGCAGACATGGCTAGCCTTTAAAATTAACATCTTAAAATAATATTTATTAAACGAAAACATCTTTTAATGAGTGACCTCATTCATGAGTTTCATGAGTTTGATCTTTAAAAATAATTTAAGTAGAATAGCTGAATTGAGGTGCCTGGGAGTGAAGCTCCATGTTATGATTTTGAATTTAGTATGTAAGGGAGGTGACTAATCAGATTAGTCTCCACGGTAAATGCAGACTGCGATAATTAACTGTAAAGTGCATGGTAAGATTAACTAACATAAATAAACATGTTTTTATAAACTTACCTTACCGTGGTTACAGCAAATAGCTTAAAAGAGAATGCTCATGGAAGTATGGAATCCCGTACCATGCTGCATCAAAATCAAACCTTGTTTTTTATAGACTACACTGATCGTATTAACTCCTACAAAAATTGTTTTTGAAAAAAAACCCGCGTTTCAGAGTTATTTTATAAAATCGAAACTAACCTAAAAAGTAGGTCTATTTTTTCGACGCTACCAACGTATTTTAACACACATACGCTGTTTTTAGAGCAATAATGTAATCATTATTGCTCTAAAAACAGCGTAATACACTAATATTAGTAAGAATTACGAGTTAAAGTAACATCCACAGTATGCTTGACTGAAACTCGATTTTATTTTAGACCTTTACATTGCCAATAGTCAGTCAGTACGTACAGTACAAATGTTAGATGCCACAGATAAGATAACTATAAACCATAGAGTATAGTAAGTGCTATAAACTAGTCGGGATTTAGGGATGTAATCGATAAATCAAAATCTTTAGGCTAAGAAAATCTATTTTGTTGCAAATAGCAATAAACCAAACTAAATCGATTTGGTGTACTGATCTTACTTAATTGTAATTAATTTTAGAGTCCGCTCGACAGACAAGGGTTTGTTCAATTGAAACGGAACGTCATTTATATTCAGTTGAAACGGAACGTCATATAAAGGGAGTAAAACAATATTCATACTTTTAAACTCGAAAAGTATATTTCCAGTTCAAAAATCAAATCCCCGACGCGTAATGCCGTAAAAAAATATGAAACTAATTACTATAATATTTTGGTTTTGAGGCGCGAGACTTTTTGGTACCAACTTTGGTCATTGTCCTTTTACTAGCTAAATTATGCCCGCGGCTTCACCCGCGCCGAGTTCGATAAACCTACGGAATCGTACTACCGAGATTAAAAGTATCATTTAAGTTAATCCAGGGTATAAAGTAGCTGAGTGCCAAATTTTACCCAAATCCTTGCAACCGTTATTGAGTGAATGAGGAACAAACATACTTACATTCTTACAAACGAAGCGAATAATTTTCTAAAAGTTTTGCTTTTTAATTATTATTTTTTTAAGCCGTCCCTCAGCTGGGCAAAAGTTTACTTCCATGTATAGTTTTCCAGAACAACCTTGAGCCAGGCACTTTCACTTCAAATAAGTAGGAAAAAAATACTATTTAACAACTCGATTTTCATGTGTGCCTAAGAACTGTTAATATACCACCTTGAATTCATGCCAGCCTAGTACTTTTTGTAAGGTGATTTTCAAAAATAGGAAATGTGTATGTATCAATTTTGGCAGTGTCTTCTTTGGAGATGAAGATAATATGTTGTCCAATTTACAAAACTTTAGTAAATTTTCCGTACCTACCTACCTTATAATAAAAATGAATTGTATAGTTGGTTCACTTGACGATATTTTAACATCGATGACGAATCGGTACTATGAAAACCAAAGACATTCAAATATTAACGAGCGATGACGAGATGACGAGACGGGACAAGACGAAGAAAATCATAATCCAATACTTGTTACTACTTAGTAACAAGTCGCTCTGTTTAGTGTCATACGTCCGCTTGTCAGGTAGCATTCGTGTGTCAATATCGAAAATGTTCGGGATCAAAATTTTTGTATGAAAATAAATCCAATGTCTTTTAATTCTTTTTGATGAAAACAAAATGTTTTGAAACAATTATTGTGAATCATAAATATCATATAGTGACGAACCGAGCATAAGCAATACGAAATACGCATTCTCGCAAAATATGACAGCTTTTTTTCTGAAAATATAACTGAACGTCTTAAAACAGATTTATAGCTAGATTTTGGCTCACAGTCTATAATCTTGTTAGCACAGCATCCAGCGTGAAGCGAGGATTCATTTTAAAGGCGAATGGGGTCAAATTTGATGTTCTAGGCCACTCTCTGCCGAGACGGTTGGAATGTCCTCATTTGGATAATTCTATCATCGAATCTTGGATGCAAAAGGCGAAGGCAAGCTTTTAATTCAATATTTACTTGAATCGCAGTTAATTTTCTTTACATTGAAAAGAGCGGGAACATGGTTGATGAAGCTATCAATACTAACATAATAAATGCGAAAGTAGGAAACTATATATATGACATCAACTGTCTAGCCTTTTCCCAACTATATTGGGGTCGGCTTCCAGACTAATCGGATGCAGCTGAATATCAGTATTTTATGTGGAGTGACTGCCTATCTGACCTCCACAACCCAATTAGTATTGGGTAATATGATACCTCTTGGCAAGATTGGTTGTCCGACTTTCGGGCCAATGACTACATGTATCGACTGTCAAAGGTCTTCAAATGACAGCCGGGACCAACGGCGTAACGTGCTTTCCGAGGCACGGAGGAAACTCGGTATGTAATGGGTGGTCACCCATCTACGGTCCAAATCTAGGCAAGCGCGGCTTAATCCGAAGATCGACCCGAGCGGCTGATATTATTTAGCCACTAGTTTCTCCCCTATGTCTATGATATATTTGTTAAATTGTAACGCCTTAACGGCTCGATCACATCTGGATTTCTGGAGTTTTGGTCCATAAATTGGCCATGATTTGTCTGTTAAGCACATCATCATCAGTCTCCTGCCGTCATCCCAATTTATTTGGAGTCGGCGCAGCATGTCCTCTTCTTCCATACTTCTCTATTACTCGCCGTCTCAGCAGTCAACTCCTTTCTAGCCATATCATCCTTCACATTTAATTGAAATCATAACATGTCATTCTTTATTAGTCGTTTGAAACGCCTATAACACAATATAAGTTTTTAAACTGTCATGGTTACTAACATTATAATTTTATTAACACTAGAAACGGGATATTTACCATGTCCATGTCAAATGTGTGTCCATGCTATCCATTCAGCTGTGTAAAAACCGAAAAAGTGCCCAAAACAGTTCGCGAGCGGGCACAGTGAGTTTCGTGTGCCGGGAAAAGAGTCGAGTTGCGAGTGACAGTGGTAGCGGTACTGAGTACAAAAAAACGAACAAGAAAGAGGGTAGACAGATTTGTCTGCTCATAAACACCCACCCGCAATAACTTCAGTTTATCCGTGATCATGGTGCTTGCCACAGCGCCC
Source organism: Eurois occulta (assembly GCA_950022335.1). Taxonomy (NCBI): domain Eukaryota; kingdom Metazoa; phylum Arthropoda; class Insecta; order Lepidoptera; family Noctuidae; genus Eurois; species Eurois occulta. The sequence goes on along the minus strand of OX465480.1, from coordinate 20,416,653 downwards.
AGATATCAGGAACTCAAAACAAACAGTGGACATGGTAAATATCCCGTTTCTAGTGTTAATTAAACACCGTGTTGCCTTTAACACGGCCCGACAAAATGTATCAATCTGCTGAACTATCAAATTCTCTCACTGTAAATCAGTCGTTCAGAAACAAAGGATTTAGACGAATTCTATCAAAGAAACTAAACGCCATTAGCACATCCAAACCATGATCAAGAGCTAACTATAATTGCTATGGAATATAGACACTGACAGCTAAAACGTGGTCTAGTTCTGCTGACGGGCGTTCAGTTTCAAAAGTGAAATCTGCTATAAGTCTGTGATCGTGAAATTCTTTACGAAATAAGCTTAGAAAATACCGTCATGGCTTAACAACATTTTGGTTCAAATGTTTAGTATTATGTCTCGCCAATTAGTAATATTTGTAAATGCTCACTCGACCGTGGAGTTATGTGCCAAATGTATACTAGTTACTTGCTTTAGCGATATTAGTGCGTTTTGATTTATTTATGGGTAAGCTGAAAGCGAGAGCCTGAAAGCGAAGCGGCAAACCCAGTGCAGAATAGTGGAATGACCTAGGCCAAACCACAGCAGTGGTCCTGCTGGGATACCAGTCCAATTTCTGTCTGAAAGTGTCATTCAGTCCAAAAGTGGCGCCGGTGACTGAAAAGTCGTGTGGTTCGGTTGTCATGGTATGGGCGTGTGATGCGGAGGAAGGTGGAAAATGTCGTGAGGCAAGTTTTAAGTATGAATGGGGAAGATAATGGGTGTTAATATTTATACCTTTTTTTGTCATGAAATGGATTGTTTACCATATTTTTTTTATTTTTATTTTATGAATTGACAAATGACATTAATTTTTATACTTTTTTTATTTGTTTTTGTATTATTCTGATTAAATTAACCTAATTGTAATTGTTTAAAAATGGATTGCATGAATCATGTTTCTTATAATATTAAGTTATAGGGATTCATACACGATGTAAAAATCGTTATTGAATAAATGAATTAAATTGATGGCTATAAAAGTATAAAAAGACCAAAGAAACGATGGATGGACTGTGTGAAGAATGATATGGCTAGAAAGGAGGTGACTGTTGAGAGTCACCAGAGAAGTATGAAAGAAGAAGACATGCTGCGCCGACCCCAAATAAATTTTAATCAGAGTAAGAGAATGATGGTGGTTATGGAACAAGTCTAGTTTCCGTGAAAAATAAATAAAGAAATAATTCAGAGGGATACTGTAAGGAGCAATCGCTGCCAAATCCTTCATGCTTCTTGTCCCAATGCTGAAACGATTAGCTATCGATGATTTTCTCGCTCCAGAAAGTATCCACAAAAGATTGTGGGTACTGTCAGTAAAAGAGACATATAAAGTTGACTCGCTGACAGTCGCTGACTGTTCGTGTTCACACTGCCAGCGAGAACTCCCTTAAACAAAGAGTTCGTACCAGTATGTTGCTAGCTCTATTTGCTTATCGCTAGCGGTGTGACGAATTCCTTATAGCCTAACCAAAATTGTTAAAACGAAACTATTTCTTTATTTATTTTAATTAACTATGTATCCAGCTTGTTTCAGAACTGTCTCCTCCACAAAGATAGTGGGATTAGTAACGTTTTCAATTAGATTTTTTTCTTTTATTTATTTTTTATCAAACGTTTCGCTTTGTGAGTTTTCCTTTCAAAGTTTTCTCTGGGCAGCGTTTTAAATTATAGAAATTAATGTTTTATTTATGGAACTTGTTGAATTAGTTTCACTTTTATGACCATATGTTTGAACGTGAACAAAGCATATTCATTATTGTAGTATGTGGTTTTAGCCTACGTTAACTTTAAACTAAAAAGTACCAAAAAAATGTTGACTTGCCGAATGACTTTACTGCAGCAAAACATTAATAAAGTATTGTACAGTGAGACATAACCATTTCAAACGTTGCTTAAACAAAAAAATTAAGAATTTTATTAAACAAGCTTTTTTATAAATAAAAAAAGAAAATTAAGTTCATTTATCAACATTGAACGCGTATTCAAAGTTTCGTGTCCGTGCTATTAACCGTTGAGGAGTTCTCTCGTGAGGTGGCGATACCGGCTGCCGGATCAAAAAAAAATCAAAATATTTTTAGTGTTTTTTGCCGTGACTTAGTGTCGAGTTCCAGTAGTGCGCGTAGCGACAAAGAAAGAGGGTAGACAGATTTGTCTGCTCTTAACAATTTATTTTCCATCCACCCGCATTTTCCAGTCCACCCGCGATCATAGCGCTTGCAACACCGTCGAAATATCGGGAGCTCAAAATCATGAACAATCACGGAAGATATCCCGTAAGTGACAATATAAGTTTAAATAAAAGCTTGTTAAAATGTAACAAAAACATGCGTTTTTTATTTTTTTGTTTCTAAAAACTGGCGGGTCAGATGCTTATGTCACTCAGCACAAATCCTTCGGCAGATTGGTGTGTGGGGATACCTCAACTATACCCATAATAAGTATCCTCACAGAAATACCAGTACAGTATCGCTATTGGTTCATATACTACTTTAGCACAGTGTCTTTTGGCACACAGATACACCATGATCTGAGGTAGGATATACGATACTTTTTATCCCGGTAATATCCCTGTGGGATAATTTCCGTCCTCAACAAGGATGAAACCGCGAGCAAAAGCTAATACATAAATAAATTCAAACAACCTTTGTTCAAAGGTGGAACGCTAGTTTCAATTTATGCCATGCAGGTACATCCATTATGCATGCAGTATTGCTGCATTTTCGTTAGCCATAGTCAGTCCAGGCTTTTATTGTACCTACGGAGCTTACTGCCCACTAGGTGTCAGAATCAGAATCAGAATTAGAATCATTTAATTGTTAAACATAGGTATAAACATTAGGGATCTTATAAATAGTTAAGGTTCTTGCTATGTTTTGTGTTTGTGCTTGGTGTGCTTTTTAGTTCAACTAATGTTCTGGGATTATTCTCAAAGCTGTTTAAATTAACGTTTTGTGACATATTTCCCAGAAAATGGCACGTCACTTGTCGAAGCTTCTGTGACATTATGTTCGTCTTGGTGATTTGATTCACGATTTGTCAATGACAAAATACTCACGATTTGTCAATGACAAAATAGACTTAACATTAAGAGTGTTCTCGGTAAAAAAATTCAATAATCATAAATTCGGGGATTTTTAAAGTGAAATTACTCCATTTTGCCTGGGATTTGTAAAAAACTAATTTCAGCATCACATTAAGCATATCTTTAAATTGTATTTGTATAGAATAAAACATTGAAAAATGACAAAAGTTGCGCTGCGTTATTTATTAGTAACTTTGGAATTTTATATTGTCGATGTACTAATGTAATGTATAATTTTTTGTTTGGTTTTCTATTTGCTTGAACCCCACTTAGAAATAGTGTTTTTTTTTTTAGTTATTTCTGCCGTAATAAAATATAAAAATGATGTTTTAGAATGCAACATTTAAGTAAAGGAAATGTTTTTTTTTAGGGAGTTTATGGATTAAAATTACTTTTGTATTCTATACAATAACATGAACAGTATCTTGCCTTCCGCCATGATTTTTTCCAGACTTCCACGACTCATTGTTGATTCACAATTTCATTCCGAAATTCAGCCTTCTCGCAAAATTCCAAAAACATGTGTTTAAAATAAGCTTTATTTTTGATAAATTTTGTCATTTTTGAATGTTTTATTCTATACAAATACAATTTAAAGATATGCTTAATGTGATACTGAAATTAGTTTTTTACAAATCCCAGGCAAAATGGAGTAATTTCACTTTAAAAATCCCCGAATTTATGATTTTTACCGAGAACACTCATAGCAAACTTCGCCATATCCTAGAACCAAAATTTCGAAAACATGTGACATGTACCAAACAATACTGAGGCTCAATGCACCTATCTTTTCAGGATGAGCCTGCAATTGACCTCGATTTCGACTGATCGATAGCGATGGCTAAGATCTACGATGAAACTTGCGTGCTCAGAAGAAACCTGTTCACTCTTGCTTTGAAAGCCAACGGGGTATAAATAGAAAGTAATACAGACGCTTGTAGAGATTTCCACACCATGGCAGTGTTCTCTCGCAAAGACAAAGGGCCCCGTAGTGAGAACATTTAACTGATTAAGCGTATATTACCCTTTCTTCCTAACAACTCCCATCTCTATCAGCCGTACTAGGACACTAAACCAAATCACATTTACCCTTGTCAGTCAGAACCACCTTCGACTACAAAAAACTACAACAATCCATTTATTTTCAGGTAACAAAGACCCATAGATAAATACCTTAACCTAAAAATACATACAAATAACATACAGGAAACACTAGGACGCCTTGTTCCCGAAGGGAAGACGGCAGGAATTGGCTTCTTAGGTGCCTTCGGGACTGCCTCCTACACATTTCCGGATTTGTAACTAATTCGAACGATTTGATCAATGCGAACGACACAGCTGTCTAGCTACAAACTTACTGGTTGGAAAAAAAAAAAGGTGGAGCCAATCGACACGAAAAAAGTAGAAGAAGACTTGTTGAGACCGCTGCTCTCAACATCGCCGCGCGCTAGCGTCAGTGAACGAGGAGTGCGGGGACAGCGGCGAGTCAGCCAGCCGAGCGCGGGCCCCCGCACCACACCAATCAGCTGTTGCACGCCTTCACGCACGGCTGCGCTTACGCGTTTTCCTAACGTCTAATAACTAGTTTCCAACCGACCGTTGCATTTTAATTCCGTTCTTAATATACATTTATACAGTCCACTACGTTTAATTTTCAGCTCCACCACGGCCTATCGTCGCGATCGAAACCTCACTCAAGAATCGAACCCGCTCTTAAAACAACTACAACAACAAACTAACATAAATACTATAAAACTTGATTAACACTTCTTGTAGTCGAGTGGGTCACAAACTGATGTTCAGGTCCCAGCGGCCATGTTGCCTTTTATTACAAGTTTAACTAAACAGAAACGGCTGAACGTTTCGTGGTAGTCGCCTTTATTGTTGCAAACTGAGGAAGTTTTAGTTTTAGGGGTATAAGGAAGTCATTACTTGGGAGCTGGGAATCTGTTGACCAACTTTTTCGATGGCTTAAATACGTACTTTAAGCCATGTGGACATAATCTTCTGCCAGGGCTGCGGGACTGTTCGAAAGAGATACCACGGCCCTGGAACATAAAGGGTAAAAGAAGGAACATGGATGGTTTTTAGTCAGTAAAAGTCTGACATTCCCTTCCGCTCCGCTCAGAGCGGGAGGAGTCATTTGATGATTTACCATCCCAAAAAAAAAAGGACATAATCTTAACTTTCTAACTTAATATAATAAATGCGAAAGTAAGTTTGTTTGTTTGTTACCTTTTCACGCCTAAACCACTGAGCCGATCATCTTGAAATGTTGCATATACTTTGTCAGGTGTACAGAAACGGACATAGGGTACCTTTCATCCCGAAAAAAAGTACTGTTCCCGAGAAAAACAACAATAACGTTCTTCTGATAATAGATGGCGCCACGTGTCTTTTGAATCATTGATGAATGATTGAATTATATTATTATACAAGCAGAGTACCACCCGAATATTTGCGAAATCTATGTCAAATTCACTAGGTAATCCTGTGTTTCAGACGATAAGATGTAAATAGTTTTTTCAATAAAAAACCGCAGTAGGTAATAATACTTAACTCGAATGATATTCATCTTATTGGTGACACAAGGTGTGAAATTACATAGCCAGAAACAAAAGTAGTACTTCGATCCACGTTAGAATAATTATTGGAAAAAACCTAGACCAAATCAGAGGGCCTAGATTACTCTAGATGAAATGAGATTGTATGAGCGAAAACGATGATAGAAAAGACAAGAATGTTTTGGATTGAGATAACATAACATCACGCATGTAATCCCCGAAAGGATAGGCAGAGTACCTAAAGGATGTAAAGACACCCTTAACGAAGCCGAAACGGACTTGTTGTTCCCGTCATTGCTAATTTTTTTTGATGTGGACCATACCTGAGAACTTTTTAGTTACGCAGAAATTGATGGTCAAAGTCCCAACTTTCTCACATATTATTTTATTCTATTTTTTTTTGTTCCTTTCTTCTTTTCTGTATTTAGTGTGTACATAAACTGTTAAATAAATAAAGAAATATTTTTTTTCCCAAATGCAAGTTTTAAATGTTCTAATTTACTGTACATATATATGACCTCTGTACTATTTATTCAATGCATCCATCAGCGCAATGTTTGAGCGCGTAACATTGGTCCTACCGTAAAACGTGATTTTACACCCCAAAAAAAAAGTCGTTTCCCAGCAATCATTTTTGCGTAGAGTTACTTAGTATGATGTTCAGAATGCTTTGCTGACGGCTTCGTAAAGGGCCCATTTACACCTTGTAAAATTCAACCACATTTCGCCAGTTATGTTTAAGTCCTATATAAGGTCCCATTAAAATTGATGGACAAACTTTAACACTGTGTTCAGTACTTCTAACGTACGTCAGTGTTCAGTATATCCAAGGGAAAAAAAAAAACCGGCCAAGTGCGAGTCGGACTCGCGCACGAAGGGTTCCGTACCATTATCTATAAAAACGGCAAAAAAATCATATCTGTTGTATGGGAGCCCCCCTTAATATTTTTTTTTTTAATTTTTAGTATTTGTTGTTATAGCGGCAATAGTAATACATCATTTGTGAAAAATTCAGCTTTCTAGCTATCACGGTTTATGAGATACAGCCTGGAGACAGACAGACAGCGAAGTCTTAGTAATAGGGTCCCGTTTTACCCGTTGGGTACGGAACCCTAAAAACACTGATTAAAGTGATTTTATTTTGACCTAAAATAATTAATTGCCAGCAACACTCTAGAATAAAACACATCCCCAAAGAGGTCAAAACAAAATCACTTTAATCAAAGTTTTTTTTTGCTTGGATATCTTTTGTTAGAGTCTAAAAAATTTGACTACAGAGTTCAGTACGTCTAACCGTTAGACGTACTGAACACTGTTAAAACTTGTCCATCTAATTTAATGGGACCTATAGGGAGCGAGCTATTGCCTACAAGAGTCCACAAAACAATTGATTTCAGTTAGACTCCCTCTGCCATTAACAATATAAAACCAGATCGTCCAGTTAACGTTAAAGGTTAATTAAAACTACGGTTACGACTATCCCTTACGAGGTGTCCCTCGTTTATTGTGGGATTGTTAGCAAACAGTGCGTAAAAGGCTCTTCTAATTATTTTTAGTGGCAATACTAAAGGATGTGTTTAACTGTTACGAGAGTAAGTTAAGGTATTGTTAGACGTGCTACCTATTTATTCGATCAGGCAACAAATACTGCTGAACCGAATGTGTCAATTCTTGAAGTGTATGACACGCCTTAGGAATATATCTTAAACAATCATAGTATTGCATATTATGACAGTTAGGAGATTCTCACATGACACCAATCGTCCGCGCGGTCGGGCGGTGTGCCGCGCGGAGAGGCGGTGAACGCCGCTCGTCCGTCCGGTCAAGCGGTGTACGTGTGTTAGGCATCAAAGGATTACAAGCCAATGCGACGTGAGTTCCGCTTTACCGACTAACCGCGCGGACAAGCGGTGTCGTGTGTGATTCGGTTTATGTAAAGGATTCGACACCGCTCGTCACCAGCATCGACCAAAAATGTTGTAAAGATGTATCAGCGTGATTTATATTTTTGTGGAAATAATACAAACTTTAAAGAACTAAATTGATATTGGTGTTTTATTTTAATAATAAAATTATGGATCTGGCAACGTTATGTGGCTTTACCGAGCTTGCGATAAAAAAGGTACAAGGAACTTATGTTTGACACGTAAAAAAATGAGCTGTCTTTATATAGTAACATAACAAAATGCAGAGAGCGAGCACGATACTAAATAGTCAATATTATTCAACCCAATCACAAGGTCAATATTGTTTCCAAAAGTGTACACAAACTTTAATGTGCGATTAGAATCAAATTCAACAACTTCCCTCGCATATTGGGGACGAACTTGTAAACAATATAAATTGTGTAACTCGCATTGTTTCAATCGATACTAAAGTTGTCTGTAAGTAATATACTGCTCCCACGAGGTGTAAGAAACTTGAGATGAAAGACACGGGAATTCAAACTTTTTAGAAGAGTATAAAACTGCCATGGGAAATGCTCAATCTGTCTTTTTTTTATTTGAATCAGTTCTATGGCTGATTACGTTAACAACACAGCCAAAATAATGAATACTTATAGTAATAATCAGATAATTGGGGATGCGGAAAAAGTTTATGAATGTGATATTAGAGTTCGATGACTCAAATAGTGATGTTGACTGCCTCGTTGGCCTGGCTGGGTACAAGGACCTGGGTTCGACTCCCGGGTCGAGAAAAGTACTATTGGGTTTCCATCAGGAATTTCGCAGCAGCAGCCACGGGGTCTGGATTTGATTCAATAGGCTCGCCCCCAATTACATGAGATTTCAACATAACTGGCGAAATGTGTTGTATTATTTGATACACCTCTGCCTAAACCTATGGGAGTAACAGGCGTGATGTTAAACTCATGGTGATTATTATTGGAGTCTAGAATTTCGGTGCAATATCGGTGATAATAATATGAGTTGAAATAAATTTATGGTAAAACTATATACCCTCTACTAAACCATTTAATAATTAGTTTTTAAACTGCCATGGTCACTACATTATCATTAACACTAGAAACGGGATAGTTACCATGTTACCATGTTACACCCACCCGCAATGACTTCAGTTTATCCGTGATCATGGTGCTTGCAACAGCGTCTAAATATCAGGAACTCAAAACAAAAAGTAAACATGGTAAATATCCTGTTTCTAGTGTTAATGATAATTTAATATTGGCCTTAGACTCAGCATTGCCATCCAACGTGGCAATGCTGCCAGCCTTCTCTGCACTTTTCCTGTTGACAGCGATGTGGTTGATTTTTTACGCCCTGTAACCCTTTTGATATTTGTACATATTTTATTACTATTATTATAGATTTCTAGTTTGTTATTAATGTATTTAAAACACAAATGGTACTAATGAATAAAAATGTCCTTAGACTGCAGTCGCGAGGACTAAATAAAATGAAAAGAGAATCCATTACCTACTATAAAACGAAGGAAAAAAATAGGTATGCAAATTGGATAGTTATGAGCGTCCAAACTGACAGACCTAGTTATACGTCTAGCTAAAGTTATTTTCAATCTTCTTTCTCTCTTTTCCTAGAACAAAATAAGTTGTAATAAAATTGTTATACATCTAGGAAGATGAGTGAAATCCTCAACGCTTCTCCGGCAAATAATCTTCGTTCATTTCTCTATCCTGAAGACCATAGCGGGGAGGTACGATTCTTCTTTGTTAAGTGATGTTGCTCGAAGATACGAGGAAATAATCCCCACTTTCCGTGTACTGGAATACCCTAAAAAAATACTTTTCTAGATTTTATTTTACCACTTTGTCGGCGAAACTAATCTGTATATTCATGCCTTTTTATAGGTTTTGCTATCACAAATAGCTTTGTTATATTTCCATGAAAGGGTAATCAAAGATGCAGCTTCAATAACTTCAATTGAAGCCATAGCCATTATTTTAAGGGTTCCGTATTCAGACGACAAACAGTGAAACCTTTAAACGGTAATTAATTCTACATGAGTAAATATTCATCATGTATACAGAACCCTTCACTGGTGCGACACGCACAGAATTCAGATAAACATCTAGCTTTAATAGCGAAGAACTCTCATACCTCACCTTATCTTAGCGAAATCTTGAAATCCGAAAGTAAAATATATTCCAAATTCTGGCCTAAAAAATAACTCTTTTTCTGGACAGAATTTACGATACCCAAGTCTGGATTTGTGACCAGTTGTTGGTAATAGGCTCACCTCATAGATATAGATCAAATACCTTTTTTTTTGGGATGGGAAGTCATCAAATGACTCCTCCCGCTCTGGGCGGAGCGGAAGGGAGTGTCAGACTTTTACTGACTAAACCCATCCATGTTCCTTCTTTTGCCCTTTATGTTCCAGGGCCGCGGTATCTCTTTCGAACAGTCCCCCAGCCCTGGCAGATAGATCATATACCTGGATAACAAAAGTATCACGATCGGTATGAAAACCAAGCGTGCGTTGCGATAAGTATTGTATGTATTTATTTATTTCTCAGTATATGGTACATAGAAATCTAGGGTCTCCCTTGTTTTACCGAAAAGAAATTGCCAAATTATCACTTCCCAAACAAATTTTCGCATATATTCATTTGCCAAATTATTACTTACCAAAAAATCTCTTTACAAATAATTGTTACGAAAACCTATGTTTGGCAAGTGAACGTTTGAACAATAACTTGTTCACCAACTAGTACTTTTACCATTTTTTATCTAGTCAAATATTTCAGTTGGTAAACATATTTTACGCAAAATTAAATAAGCCAAATATTTGGTGTCGTCAATTTTAAACTTACCATTTCAGTCAAAAGCACTATTAACTAGTTGGAATCTCCTTTTGGATTCGGTTGGGGCTCCTATTTCTGTCTGCAGGGTTTACAGGCACCTAACTAACCGAACCTCGGGGTGCCCCTGACGTCGACCGTCTAGGGTTAGCGTTTCCGTCAGCAGGTCGACGGATTCCCGCTGCGCGGGGCTCCTATTTCTGTCTGCAAGGTTTACAGGAACCTAACTAACCGAACCTCGGGGTGCCCCTGACGTCGACCGTCTAGGGTTAGCGTTTCCGTCAGCAGGTCGACGGATCCCCGCTGCGCGGGGCTCCTATTTCTGTCTGCAAGGTTTACAGGAACCTAACTAACCGAACCTCGGGGTGCCCCTGACGTCGACCGTCTAGGGTTAGCGTTTCCGTCAGCAGGTCGACGGATCCCCGCTGCGCGGGGCTCCTATTTTTGTCTGCAAGGTTTACAGGAACCTAACTAACCGAACCTCGGGGTGCCCCTGACGTCGACCGTCTAGGGTTAGCGTTTCCGTCAGCAGGTCGACGGATCCCCGCTGCGCGGGGCTCCTATTTCTGTCTGCAAGGTTTACAGGAACCTAACTAACCGAACCTCGGGGTGCCCCTGACGTCGACCGTCTAGGGTTAGCGTTTCCGTCAGCAGGTCGACGGATCCCCGCTGCGCGGGGCTCCTATTTCTGTCTGCAAGGTTTACAGGAACCTAACTAACCGAACCTCGGGGTGCCCCTGACGTCGACCGTCTAGGGTTAGCGTTTCCGTCAGCAGGTCGACGGATCCCCGCTGCGCGGGGCTCCTATTTCTGTCTGCAAGGTTTACAGGAACCTAACTAACCGAACCTCGGGGTGCCCCTGATGTCGACCGTCTAGGGTTAGCGTTTCCGTCAGCAGGTTGACGGATCCCCGCTGCGCGGGGCTCCTATTTCTGTCTGCAAGGTTTACAGGAACCTAACTAACCGAACCTCGGGGTGCCCCTGACGTCGACCGTCTAGGGTTAGGGTTTCTGTCAGCATCTGTTAAATTTCAATTACGTTATATTGAATCAATTTGTGATATGTCTTCATTCCAAAATTTTTGCCTTTATATTTTTTGTCATAACAAATCATTTGACTAAACGTTTATTGTCTTAATTTTGTTTGCTGTAATAAATCATTTGATTAAAGACCAAGTGCCTTAATGAAATTATCCGTGGTAATAATCTGCCAAGTAAACATTTGACCAAATGAAAATGTACGTACTAAAATTATTCCAAATATTACATTGGTGTAAAAAAAGGTTGCTAAAATTTGTTTGGGTAATGAAAATTTGGCAAAATCTTTTCGGTAAAACGGCAGGATCCCAGAAATCTAACATTAAATTTTGTTTCACACATATATACTACCATTGCTGGTGTAGAAATATTTAATAATAAGCTAATTACATGCAAATCAAAACTAGGTACATTTCAAGAATATTATATATCTAAAGATATGAAATTTGAATTTATAATTTTAGACTGGTTATGATTCATTAAAAATGCATTATTTCTAATTAAAAAAAATCATTGGGAATATAAATAATAATGTGAATTAAAATAATAATAATTAAATCACAATCTCAAAAATGTAAAAATATAAATCATAATGTCAAAGTACTTATAATATGTCATTATTAAGATCTTAATTAGAATTTCAAAATGTATAATTTAAAAATTCATTGACGGAGTAAAAACACATGTTTAAGAGCCAAGCAAACATTTTACATCTAAACTTATTAATTGGTAACATTCTGGGGGCTGGTGGTAATTAATAGTAACTTGTTTGTATAATTATACAAACAAGTTATTATACAAAATAGACAACGTTTTTGTTTTTGTTCTTTAGATGTCTAGAATTAAGTTTTTGAGTTGTAACGTTGTTGTTTTACACAAATACTGGTACGCGAGGTGGTGCTTTTGCGTTATCTAGGTATCTCGATATCTGTGGCTCACCTGTTTAACCCATAGGGGCATAATCAGCCTATAATGTTCCCACTGCTGGGACAAAGGCCTCCTAACTATGAGAGGGAGTGGGCTGTAATCCACCACGTGGGCCCAGTGCGGGTTGGTAGGTGGAAGATGGCGGGTTTTAAATTTTTTTTCTTAGGACATGCCGGTTTCCTCACGATGTTTTCCTTCACCGTTTTAAGAGCAGTGGTGATTAAATAAATTACACAAAATAATGCGCCTGCTTGGTTTCGAACCCACGACTTACTGTTCGTAAGTCAGGGCCGCCGCCACTGGGCCACCTCTGGTCTCCTAAGCTCAGCTAAGTATCGCTTAATGTTTGTGAAAACCGGCGTAATGCACGGAACCCTCATACCTCACTTTATCTTAAAGAAATCTTAGCCAATTCCGAGAGAAAATTCAATTCCATTTGCTATCCTAATACACCCTTTCCGTAGAGACCTAGGCAGAATTTACGATACCCACAAGAATGGATTGGATCTTAATTTTTACCAAAAATATATATTAGGTGAATAGGTACCTATTGGGAACATTTCACCCGCTGAAGTTAAATTGGCAAAGTTTTTGTATTCGACTGAAAATGGCTATATTCGCGCTGAAAATTGGTTGTGGCTGTATCAGAATTCAGATGTTGATTTTTTATGGATGTGTTTATGTGTGTGTGTTCTTTATGTAGAGTAATTTTGAAGCTTGAGGCCATTTTAAGATAGATTAGTAGAGATCGGATTATATGAAACTTAAAATCGTCGAAAATATGTTTCATTAATGTTCGAAATATTCACAAATGTGGCGAAATATGCAACCACAAAATAACCACCCCTAAATAAGTTAGTAAGGGGAAAAATTACCCTGCTTTAGGTCCAGTGGTTAATTATGACCGCTCATTGGTCCTTATTCTGGGAAAACAATGGCGCTTTGACCCAAAATAAATGTCCACTCCGAGTACCTTTGAGGTAACGCGACTGTGATGTATTTTGCTGGGGGCGCTTTTCTTTTGTTTTTGAGAGTAAACAGAAAGTACGAACGCGTGACGTATATTCGAAGGATTTTTTTTACTGAAATACAAACTGTTCTATAAGAGAATCGAACCCATGATAGTCGCGCTTGTGGTTGCAGCCATAAAACAAACGAGGTATAGTAATTAAAAAAAAAACAATATTTTTAAAAATCATTCTTATGTCAATTTATACTAAATTTGCTTTTCATAGTATGTTAGTGATTTCCTTATCTCAAAGACCGGTCAAGTGCGAGTCGGACTCGCGCACGAAGGGTTCTGTACCATTATCTACCTATAAAAACGGCAAAAAAATCATTGTATGGGAGCCCCCCTTAATATTTTTTTTTTTAATTTTCAGTATTTGTTGTTAAAGCGGCAATAGTAATACATCATTTGTGAAAATTTCAGCTTTCTAGCTATCACGGTTTATGAGATACAGCCTGAAGACAGACAGACAGACAGACAGCGAAGTCTTAGTAATAGGGTCCCGTTTTACCCTTTAGGTACGGAACCCTAAAAACTAAATATCAAACCACGAAGTTCTTTTTACGTTCTACAAACCCACATTAGTGGGTAACACTAAAAAATATGTCGTCGATTTACTAACACACAAAAGCTAATACTTACCTAATATTGTGTGCATATGTTTAGTTTAGAAACGCGAATAGTAATATCCGCCGCAGCTGTGCGGATCGATAAATATACGCTTTACACAAAGCACCGCGCATTATGTTTGGTATTCAGCCGCATGTGTTAGACTGGGAGTTCACACTCGACGCGACATTTTAGAAAAAGGAGGGATAAAACTTAGTTCATTAGTTTCCTTGGTGCAGCGGATATATTAGATAATGTCTTCATATTTTATTTTCACAGACAGACAGTTAAACAGTTAAAGACAGACAGACACACACACACACACAGACAATACACACACATACACACAGACAGACACACACACACAGACAATACACACACAGACAGACAGACAGACAAACAAACAGACAGTTAAATAGACAGTGACAGTGTGTTAGAAAGTTTAAGTAAGTAATGGATGGGGGGAATCGGGACTTAATTTTGAACGGAATAAAAACGTTGATTACAAATATTTCCTAACTGAAAAGGTATTGGAATATTATTGTTTTAATAGAATAAAAAATAGAGCCATTTTAAAGCCTGCCAACAAATCATGTCAAAATACGTTTCAAAGTTTCACCCTAATTCACCCCCGCGTCCCTATTCACCCCGTTTGACGATACGTAAAACATTCGTATATAGAAAATAACATTTACATTTATTTGTTTGTGAGAAAGTTGGAATTGCGACGTGTTTTAGGACCAAGTTACTTCTGTCAATCGTTTTTGTCATGAACAATACTATTGTTTCCGATGTTTGCCGATACGCAATGTGTATTTTACACCACTGTAAGTTTAATAATACCACATGTCTCCTTTAAATAACGCGTACCTAAACTTTTTTTTTTCTTTTTTAAACACTAGGAATTTCTGCTGCATCGTGGGTACGTTTACAAACATTTAAAAACATACACAAACAGCCAGACCCGGAACAACTATCTGTAGGTCATAGAATTATTTGCTCCGTGCGGGGATCGAAACCACGGTACGCAGCACAGCAGCCAATCACTCAGCCACTGCACATGCATCATTTAAACAAAACTGTTAGCTAATAATTATTAGAAAACTAATCGATTACGGTGGTCCTTCAGCTAAAATACGAGACATGTTATAAAAAAGCAACTTTACCACCTAGGACTTAAACACGTATTTAAGCCTTAGGTCTTACTACCTATTGAACTTAAAGATGAGACTAACGCCCAAAAGCCTGCCGTCCACTGCTTCAATAGGATATGCGTCAGTTTGCCACGAAAAAAAAGGTGAGTTGTTCATTTGTTTGCCAGCCACACATCAATGCGTATCGTGGCCGTGGTTTGCATATAATAACCGATCGAAACTTCGACTACTTTCGGCCCAAAAAACTACCTTTGGCCATACCTTCCGTTTCGACCAAAACGGGCTGAAGTTTTCTAGTAAGTGCCGAGATTGGACGTACTGTTATGAGTGTGAACGAGCGCGATGAAGATACCGCGGCCCTGGAACATAAAGGGCAAAAGAAGGAACATGGATGGGTTTTAGTCAGTAAAAGTCTGACACTCCCTTCCGCTCCGCCCAGAGCGGGGGGAGTCATTTGATGATTTCCCATCCCAAAAAAAAAAGGGGTGACACATTTCAAAGAGTTATCATTTTTGACAAGCTGCAAGGTTGCAAAGTGATTGTAATCATTTCGTTTAGTTGTTTATACAGTAGTCACATAAACTTTTAACTTTAAATAAATCATTATATTATTAACTTTTAGCCATTCCGTAACTGAATTTCTTAGAGTTAAAACTCAAACTCAAAACATTTATTTCAATGAGACCATAACAGGCACTTTTGAATGTCAGAAAAACAAAGAAAGCGAAGCTACAGTCACAGTTACAAGGCATAATAACTTGTTAAAGTACTGTAGATTGCCCATTCCAAAGCGTAGATCTCTATGTAGAAGAATTTAAACCCAACACAGAGAAGTTATTAAAACACAACACTAGTTGCAGTGAACGATTCCGCCAGCATGTTCATATAAAAGCCAAGTAACTACATGTTCGTAGCTTAGCCTTAGACTGCTGTGGGATGGCGACTTTATCAACGGCAGCTGTTACCGACAATAAATGCTTTCCATTTTATAGTAACTGGATAAAATTGAGTTACTGTTATAATAGTACTCGATTAAGGAGGTAGAGGATGAGAGGAGAGGTAATCCATTGTAGTAAGTTGGTAAGGGAAGTAAGTTAAAATTAATGATTTACAGAATCTCTTACATTTCTTTACTTTTTTTCCTTTTTTTTGAGTTGATCTACACTAATACAAGTATAATAAAGAGGAAAAATTTGTATCTTTATGTGTGTGTATGTTTGTAATGAATAAACTCAAAAACTACTGTGCCGATTTCAAAAATTCTTTCACCATTGGAAAGCTACATTCACCCTGAGTAACATAGGCATCCGTGCAAAGCCGGGACGAACCGCTAGTTGGAAATAAAATTATCGGAAAAATCCAGCAAGAATCTGTTATTTAGAACTAAAACATTGAAAGCAAAGACCTTCCTATTCTAATAAAATAATTCTATAATTTTATTAAAATAAAGTAATTTAAAAAAAAATTAAACTCGTTTTTGCCCGCGGCTTCGCTCGCGTTAAGTTAGAATTTTACAATCAATTCGGGATGTACTTTACTTGTAATAATTTAAATCAATCATGATTTGAAAAACACGTGGCGCCATCTATTATTATCAGAATTTTATTGCTGTTTACCTCGGGAACAGTACTTTTTTTCGGGATGAAAGGTGGATGTCCGTTTCTGTACACCTAACAAAGTATGAAAAATTTCAGGATGATCGGTTCAGCGGTTTAGGCGTTAAAAGGTAACAAACAAACTTACTTTCGCGTTTATAATATTAGTAAGAATATCCAGTTCATATTAAAAGTTTCTAGTCTAAAAAAAGAGACTTTAAACTGTTCAAAAAGTATCTGAAAAAGTGTAAAATATCCATGTACTAGTCTGAATTCTTACGCAATAAAATAACATCATTTATTTCAGGCTAAAATGGCCCATAGACATAATTATACCTTATAAACTAACATATATTATATAAAGTATATACAAAACTTGTCTTAATAAATAAGACTTAAAACTATGTTAGTGGCGCCTTCACTTATCACACTTCACCTGTGCTGGCTAACCAGTGAAACCTGTCTGCGCAATCATTCGTTAATTTGACTTTTTTAATTTAAGTCAAAGATGTTTTATTTTATATTTTACTAGCTGTTGCTCGTAACCTTCGTTCGCGTAAAATAATTATTAAAAAAAAATGTTAAGTACTTACTTCCCTTTTTCAATCGAATTTTGTTACCAATTTCAAGGGTTTAATTTTGTTTGCACGGAACCCTAATTAATATTCTAAACAAAAAGTAGCCTATGTTAGACCTTACAACATCAGCTATTTACCAGTAAAAGTTCTGTCAAAATTGGCCCAGCCGTTTCGGGGATTAGCCGGAACAAACAGACAGACAGACAAAAATTGAAAAAAATGTGTTTTTGTTATAAGTACCGTATATACTTTCACATGCATTCAGTAAAAAGCTGTTGTTTTGAAATAACAAACAGACACTTTTATTTATTTGTATAGGTATAGATGTTACGTTTTATTTGTATAACTTTACAATAATATAGCTTAATTGTATTTAAGAGAATATTGTGTGCACCTGTAATTGGTAACTACAAACCTGACATGTGTACATTTATTGTTAAATGTAAAATGTATGTACTGTTGGCGTACCTATTTTAAATAAATTAATAAATAAAGTGACGAATTCATCTCTATTCAGAAGGTCACCATTGTTCTCTTGCTCTTGTCCCAATTCATTTGTGGTCGGCGCAGCATGTCTTCTTCTTCCATACTTCTCTATTACTCGTCATCTCGTCAGACACAACTTTTCGTGCCATTTCATTCTTCACACAGTCCATCGAACCAGATCCAGGTTTCAACTTTAAATCTCAAAAAATATTTCAACTATTATTGCTTAAATATTATTCTTAAATTGTAACTGAAAAATTAACTATAATTAACATCAATTCTCAAATGAAAAACCTCTTTGAAGTGATTTCAAATTAGGATTTCGTGTTTTGGAATTCAAATAACCTAATCAAAGAAGTCAATTTGTAATTAGCATCCTACGTAAGTACCTACGTTTCTTGATATTATATTTGTTTACATTTTCATCAAATAGAGTACAATCCATACTAATATTATAAATGCGAAAGTAAGTTTGTTTGTTTGTTAACTTTTCACGCGTAAATCATTGAACCGATCATCCTGAAATTTAGCATATACATTTTCAGGTATACAGAGACGGACATAGGGTACCTTCCATCTTAAAAAAAAGGACTGTACCTGAGAAAAACAACAATATCGTTCTTTTGGTAATAGGTGGCGCCACGTGTCTTTCGAATCATGATTGAATTATATTATTACAAGCAGAGTACAACCCGAATTTATTGACAAATTCTAAATTAACGCGAGCAAAGCCGCGGGTAAAAGCTAGTGGTATATATTATAATATTATAGTGTATTGCCTGAATTTAAACAACTTTATATGAAGATTTTTCTTGTACAAAAAATAAAATAACTAGATATTTTCCCATAACTATAAACAGGCTAGACAATTTTGCATAAAAAATATAATGATAATAACCTTATAGAAATTTCAAAGTGCTATCGCTTTTTAAATTACTAGCTTCAACCCACTCCTGCGCCCACGTGAAAAATAACACATATTATAGCACTCGGCAATCGTGTATGTTTTTATAAGTAAAATATTTTTTAAATCGGATTTAAAAAAACCTGAACTTTACCTCTTTGTAGTATAGACTAGCTGTAGTCCGCGACCTTCGCGTGAAATTATTATAAAAATATTACTTCCACATTTTAAACTTAAGCAGCTTAAGTTACTCATTATAAATTAACATCAGCTATCTGTCAGTAAAAGTTCCGACAGAATCGGTCCAGCTGTTTCGGAGATAAGCCGGAAACAAACCAAAAAAAGAAGAATCGTATATACTTTCATATGCATTCAGTAAAAAGTTATTATTTTGAAGGTACAAGCAGACACTTCATATTTGTTTATTTATATAGATTAGTACCTTTAGATTTTTCACCAATTTTTCTAACTCTTTAGTACCTACCCCACTAAAAAAGTCACAAATATTCTCCTCTTAGGTCTATAACAATGTTTTATAGTAAACTAATAACTGGCTCTACATAGAGTCATTATGTAAAGTGTCGCTATGTAGATGTAGAGCACTTATATTGAACGTAACAGCTGACGCCTAGTCTCTTACGCTTGCGTATTATCGCGCTAGTTTATTCTAATGGGTGGGCACGGCGTATATTATAATATTATGAAAACGCTAAATCTTGTATAGTCTAATGTAAAATGAAGTAATATAGACATTTTGAAATTAACAAGCATTCCAAGATGAAAACTCAAACTCAAAGCATTTGTTTTAATTTGACAATTATGGAACTTTTGAAAGTCAAAAAAAAAACCAAAAAGAAGCGAAGCGACAGTTCTAGTCACAAGGCATAATAACTTGAGAAAGTACAGTAGTTGCAAATTTGAAGTAAGTACATCTGTTTGTTACCGTTTTACGCCAGCACATACATATAATAATATATATAGTTATATAGGTATAAAAAGCAGATAAGTAGTTTGAGTTCTGAATAAGACATATTGATTTTATCCTGAACCAAAATGTATAAATAAGTAATTTTATACAAAATATAGACATACTAATTCACGGGCAACACATAGTTCATAAATTATCAGCAGATTTCCAAAAAACGAATAATACGTACCTTATCTGAGCTCCAAAAAGACAATACAAGTATCTAGAAAAGTCTAAAATTAATTACCCAAAGAAGAAGTGAGAGTAACCCAGAGGTACTCGTACTATTCCGTTCGGACAAATTTTAACACAACGTTCAGTACGTCTTACCAAAGATATCCAAGAAAAACAAACACACATTGAAGTGATTTTGTTTTGACCGTTTTGTGGATGTGTTTATTCTAGAGTGCCGGCAATTTATTATTTTAGTTCAAAATAAAATCACTTTAATCAGTGTTTTTTTTACTTGGATATCTTTGGTTAGACGTACTGAATCCTGTGATAAAACCTTTTATACATTATATCTAAACAACATAACTTAAATCATTTATTGTGTTTGTGTATTATTAACAGTACACCATTGACCACACACGTACAGTCCATCCAAAGTTTGTCTTGGAGATATTATCGCTATCAGCGATAAGACCGCGTTTGAAACCATAGAATTAGCAATATTGTTAAACAGTTGTGTTCAGATTTTGGTGTACAATGAAGTACATTCTACTAAGTTAGTGAGAGAGACTATTGTGTCTGCACTAAGGATCCCTGAATAGCAAATCACGAGATAATCATTATGAAAGTACTGAATACAATATTTTTCAATCGTATAATTCCTAATGTATACATAAAACCGATAAAATAAACTAATCCAATTCAGTAAAAGTTCCGATATAAGGCACTACCTCAATCACTATATTATGGGTCAACGGATATGGACGGAATTTGGTACAAGGTAGAACGTATCTCAGATTAGCATATAAAGAGATGTTTTCATCCCGGAAAATCACTATCTTCACGAGGGTAGAGGGTATGAGGAAAAATTGAGAAATGTTTTCTTAATTTCAGGTGTGTTTAAACTTGACTTGTTGCTTTACATGTCAATCTTTTAAAACATTATTGTTTAAATACGTCACTTGACCGAAAAAACATGAAGTTATTTTTTAGATATTTATTTTGTACCCTATCACAATGTTTTCTTATTTAACCCAAAGGTTGATAAATAAATAATAAATAAAAAAAGGAATGTTATCGTAGATGGATTGTGTAAGGAATGATATGAAACAATAAGGATTAAATGGACGTAGTTATGCAGAAACGTTCCAACCCACAAGACACCCGAAATCGAGATAATGTGATCAAATGACAGGGTAATTCGAAAAAAAAGCAAATGGCGCTGATTCAAAGTCATAATCACCATTTGAGAGACGGATTGATGATCACATTTACGAAGTACAAAAACGTAAGAGGTACCTACTAGGTGTAAACGGACCCTACACGAAGCCGTCAACCAAGCATTCTGTACATCAAACTAAGTAACTCTACGCAAAAATATTGCTGGGAAACGATTTTTTTTTTGTGGTGAAAAACACGTTTTAGGGTAAGACTCACTGTAACGCATTCAAAACATTCCGCTGATGGATGCGTTCAATAATAGAGGGTCGTGGAGTTATTTAAAGTTGAAACTAGTTTTTCTAAAATAACTTGTGAAATAGTTAGAACTTCGACCACCAATATCTCCGTAACTAGAAGGTTCCCAGGTATGGTCTAGAACAAAAAAATATCCGCAATGAAGGGGCGAACAAGTGCCTTTGGGCTTCGTAAAGGCTACTTTTACACCCATTACACGAAAATCATACATCTGTTGGCTAAAACAATTATGCTAATCATAATTTTATACAATGATAGTTTAATTTATACTGCGATAAAATCTAATGTCTCTGTGGCAGTAAACAAAAGCTAGTTATAACATTTCAAGGCAAATAATAATAAACAACCACCGTCTACGTTCCACAATCTGTTAATGAAAAGATGTTATTATCTTGTTTGTCAATCTCTAACAAAAGACTAAGTTTAACATCTTTTGTAAGTCCTTTATTAAGTCCCTAAAGAGAGATCGAAAATAATTAATTAAAATAATCATCATCTGCCTAGCCTTTTCCCAACTATGTTGGCCGGCTTCTAGTCTAACCGGATGCAGCTGAATACCAGTATTTTACATGGAGCGAATGCCTATCTGACCTCCACAACTCAGTTAATACTGAGTAATACGATACTTCTTGGTAAGGTAGTCAGATTTTTTTTCCATTAAAAGAATAAATAAACGAAAACCAACTTTCAATTTATATAAAATGTTCAATCACTAATAATAACTTAATAACTTTGATGGAATGTGTCCAATATGAGTCCAGTAGAAATAATTTAGTAAGTTCCCTGAATTTGAACAGAACTGATGTAGGCATGTTCCATACAATTTTATCCCAACTAAATGGCGACAAAATGGCCCACATCGTGTGAAAATTATGTAAATAGTAAGTAAGTAAATTATTTAGGATACGATGGTACTGACATATGCTATGCGTAAAAGCCCCTATAAATAAATAAAGAAAAAAAAAAAACTTAATAACTTTTTCGTGCAAGTGTAATATCCGACACATGCTTTCTAAAATTAATTTTGATCGTTGATAGGGGCGAAGAACAGGAGGAGGAGGTTGAAAAAACGTGTTGTCCCCAACCCAAGTAACATGGGACAAGGGCTGGTAGATGATGATATGTCATACCCAACAAAAGTGACCCAGCTGGGTCCGCGTGGTGAATAACGGCCCACTCCCTCTAACAGAGAGCTGGCCTGAATCCCAGCATTGGGAAGTTTATAAACTAAATAAGCTTATTTGTATTAGTATCACATAAAGACTGCCTCGTTGGTCTAGTGGTCGCAAACACGACTGCTGAACATGAGGTTCCTTTGTTCGATTCCCGGGTCCGGCAAAGTGTTATTGCGATTTTCCATCAGGAATTTCGCAGCTACGGAGTCTGGATTTGTGCCGGGTTGGTGGCAATAGGCTCGCCGCCTATTACATGGGACTTAAAAATAACTGGCGAAATGTGGGTGTACTATTTTAGATACACCTCTGCCTAAGGCCTCATTTACGGAGACGCGGGGCGTCTCGCGTCGCGTGTGGCGTGGCGTCTCGCGGCGCGTCGGACGTTTTTTCTGTTTACGGTGGGGCGGCGCGTGAAGCGGCACGCATCATCGCACGCGTAAACACAAACTTATAGCAATATACGACCATGTTCATAGAGAAGCGAGACGGGAAGCGTGGCGGTGCCCGCCGCGGCGCCCGCGGCGAATCCTGTAGCGTGTAGCGAAGCACGCGGCGGGCATCGCGGCGGCGCACGCTCGCCTCGATCAAATCGACTAGTTTTATGTTGGCGAGAGATGGGAGCGCACGATAGCTTCATCGAGAATTGCCGCTGCGTGCGCCGCCGCGATAAACGCCGCGTGGGTCGCGTCGGTGCCATCCGCGGGCTCGGCCGCTAAAAACGCCCTAATTCAAACAAACGCGTCTAAAATCGCTTCTCCGTAAACGCACTCATACAACGCCATATATTTGAATTCAGTGCGGGCCGCGCCGCTCAACGCAACGCGCGACGCCCCGCGTCTCCGTAAATGAGGCCTAACCCTTCGGCGATTACAGGCGTTATGCTATGTTATCACATAAATAATCACAAAACGGCCAGAGTCAAACTTTGCAACAGTACTAAACATCAACTCGAAACAGTTAATCAATTTCAACCAACTGTATTAATTACTGTTTCCATACTAATTCTAACTTTGATCAAATGCAATCATAAACACATAACATCACGCCTGTAATCCCAGAGGGGTTAGGCAGAGGGTACCTAATAATACACCAACATTTAGCCAGTTATGTTGTTGTGCTTTGTATTTGGGAGCGAGCCTAAAAATGCAATCAAATGGGTATATTTCTACGCTAAATTAGTATTATAGATATCAATATTATAATGAGGTAAATTTTTTTTGTAAGCGTGTATAATATTTAGGGGTAATCTCTGGCCGTAATGATTCAATTCTAAATTTTTTCACGGGTAGAAAGCTACATTATTTGTGGGTATAAATTATATTTATATCATGTATATTATTAGCCGAGCTATCACAATTTTTACGGACGAAATCGCGGGCGAAGTGCTCGTCTACATTAATATTATAAACGGGAAACATTTGTATTTTTGTGTGTGTGTATGTTTGTAATGAATAAACTCAAAAACAACTGTGCCGATTTCAAAAATTCTTTCACCATTGGAAAGCTACATTCACCCTGAGTAACATAGGCACCCGTGCAAAGCCGGGACGAACCGCTAGGCTGATATAAAAACAGTGTAGTTTAGAGCCTAGTCAATGAGCAATCACTATAAACGAGTTTTTAATTTTGACTTAAAAGGACTGGATTTAATGTTTTTCGATAGCTAATGTCAGTCTCATACATTTAAGACTTGGCCAGCATCCTTATAAATGATAGAATTTCACTTTGTGTAGCGCTATAGTAGAATCGTTTTAAGCTACCAAAACAATTGAAAGTAAACGTGTACCAAGAACTCGAAATAGTAAACGATATTTATCGCTACTGCACTAACTGTCGGTAAATATCATAACGCACGCGTATCATAATACACAGGTCCTGTATTATTTCATATTTAATTGCATGTGATATGATATTTACCGACAGTTAGTGCGGGTAGCGATAAATATCGTTTACTATTGCGAGTGAAAAACCGATTTGACTACTGCCAGTAGTCAATCCTATTATACCATTGTGCTGAACGGCCATTAAAATTCTTAAAATGGACGCAAACCAAGTTAATATTATGAATTTTATTGTCACTTTGTGACCATTTTACGAATTGTAACGTAACTCATATTATTATCCTAATATGACTCTGCTGAAGTGGCCTATTTAGATCCCCAGGACGAGTTATTTTCATAAAAATCGATTGATTTAACAAAAAAAAAGTTAGCTTGACTGACCAAGTAATGATTTTTTTTTTTTAAATAGTCTATTGCCATCCAACTTCGATATCATCATAATATCGAAGCCTTCTACAGCCACTGCTGAGTAGGGGGCTCCGCTTTCTTATTGTAACTGAATGTGTCTAACTCAGCAAAGCTTGATTGATACAAGAGATCAATATTCAAATTGCTTGCGAAACTATTTAAGGCTTAGAATCATTACGGGTTATTAATGTTTAGATTCAATTATTTTAATCTACCCGTCTCGTAGGATATAGCGGGACGAGCTGGACAAGGCCAGCGACTAGTGGTCTATATTGGCCCTGGATCGAAACAACTGGAAATCATAGGGAGGGGTATTTACCCTGCAGTGGATGACGCAAACTAACAGTATCAGTGCCAGTCTTTAATAAATTATTTAGGTTCACAATTTGATGAATGATTGAATTTGAATTATAACAAAACATTTACACAATGAAACAATTTGAATTTTCACTATTGCATTTATAAGAAAAATAAGTAAAAACTTATTATTTTATTTTCATAACGCCGCGATTATAACGGAAAGTCCGAAAAATATGATCACTTTCAGTTTCAAAAATGTTGGCAATAATTTTATGCGGCTACAAGTTTCCAAGCTTTTTAATTTACTACGTTTCTATCTAAAGCTTATAGCTATCTTTAGCTAGGGTAGACGAACTTTTCCAAGAAAAATCCGATTCTTAAAAAATATGCTCTAATTTTCATTGTCACTAAAATATTAGCGACACACAAAAAAAAAACAAAATTCCAGTCATCTTTAAAAAAAGTTTCTTAAAAAAATAAACTAGACTTATAAAATCTACTCACACAATAACCAAGAGCCATATATCACGAACAGTTGAACTGTCTCCGAGCAAACGGCGTCCTCGACCAAAATATTCCCAGGTTATTTTGATCTTAATAATCTGGCATCAGCGACAAAGTCACCACAATATTTTTTTTATCAACTAAACTTTTTACAAACTTCTCAGACCGTATACTTTAACACCTTTGCGCGATACTTTAATCCTTAAAAAGTTAAAACGTCACTTTTGAATTTGGAATTCGACGCACGTGTTTTATTATGATTTTTTTTAGAATTTTCGGGCGGGAGCGCTATCGGTCCGCTCTTGAGTGAGTTCGCGACGCGACTGAAGTCATAATGAAAAGGTATACGTTTCAGGGGGAGAAAGGGACAGATTATGTGGTTCTGTCTCGCTTTGTCGTCTTCGGGATATAAGTGAATGCAGTCTGTAGTTTGGTGAATTAAGATTATTTGAATACGTCATGTTTTTAAGCGGGAAAAGCGTTTTGCCATATAAACCACGTCATCAGTATTTATCCATCTCATAACAACACTCACTTCTAAATGTGGGCTTATATGTATACTGTAATCATATCTTATTATAACGATAA
This sequence comes from Eurois occulta, assembly GCA_950022335.1. Taxonomy (NCBI): domain Eukaryota; kingdom Metazoa; phylum Arthropoda; class Insecta; order Lepidoptera; family Noctuidae; genus Eurois; species Eurois occulta. The sequence continues at coordinate 20,390,450 of OX465480.1, read as the reverse complement.
AGAACTCGTGCCTAAATAATAACAGCCGCTCGGGTCAAGCTGCGCTTGCCTGGGTTGGTCTGTGGATGGGTGACCACCCGTTACATACTGAGTTTTCTCCGAGCCTCGGAAAGCATGTTAAGCAGTAAGTTCCGGACCGAACAGGTCTTACCAAGGGATTTTGTATTAATTACCCAGTGCTAACTGGGTTGTGGAGGTCAGATAGGCAGTCACTCCATGTAAAGTACTGATATTCAGCTGCATCCGATTAGACTGGAAGCTAACCCAACACAGTTGGTAAATGGCTAGGGAGATGTTGAGCTTATTATGAACGAGAGCGTCAATGGCAGTTCCTACTTCAAGTCATAATTACTAATCATTAAGATTGGATTTCATCGTAACGTAAATTCTAAAATAATCTTATCACACTTAATAATTTTATTTGTTTAAAAGACTTTATTCATATCTATGGGTGGTATTTATTGTAATAATTATGTTGTTTTGTACGCCATAAATGGCAGAACATGTAGATCTACCTGTTATTTTAATACCTTGCACATATCATTTATTTGATGTATACTCATGTTTTACAATAAATATATATTCTATTCTATTCTCGAAAAAAAAAATACGAAAAAAAAATAAAACCGAAAAAGCCAAAATATCCAAATGCTATACGATGGTTGTACTTTCAATTAAAAAAGACATCCGAATTTGTAACGTGTACTGCACGCGTTCGTGCTTTGGCCGGTGACTTCTATTCAGTTTAAAAATTTTCCTAGTAAGAAAAAACCGGCCAAGTGCGAGTCGTACTCAGACGCACACAGGGTTCTGTAGCACCAAATAATATAATAAAATAGGTATTTTGAAGGCTCATTCACCAGTTGTACCTATTGTGTTACATTCAACAGTAAAACTAAATTAGTTTTTTTATAGTATGTTAATGAACGAACAAAGTTACTGCCGCAGTTTGATGAAAAAGTCCCATATCTCAATAAACTAAACATCAAATCTTATTCAAAACAATTTTCGTTAAATGTGTTTGTTACGTTCTGCAATCCTACATTTTTCAGAATTTTCCTCCTCTTACTTAAGAAATTAGAGGGGGGGGGGCACACTTTGGAAGTGTCTATCTTTCAAACGATTTACTTTGAGAAAAAATGATTTTAGAAACCTCAATGTCATTTTTATAGACGTCCCGCACAAATTTTGATTAAAAAAATTATTACTTTCATTTCCATGTATGGGGAGCCCCCTTATTCTTTTTTATATTTTTGTATAGAAATCGTAAAGCGGTTTACAGAATATATCTAACTACTTAGTTTCAACTGTGTAGTCCTATTAGTTTTGGAAAAAAGTGGCTGTGACACTTGTCGTAATATAATCAAACTTACATTTTACAATAAATCTAATTCTGCTAAATTCTGAACGTAAAATAAGCTTTAAAGTATTATTTTCAAGATAATTTAACACAATTTAGTAACAAAAACGATAAACATAAAAAATTAGGGGCAGCAGTCTTCTGCAATTCGGGCCATTTGCAATCATTACCAATTTGCTTTTATAGGCTACATAATTATCTCCTAATGATATCTTATTTTCTTTTATCTTTTTATCCAAAAACTTTGGCATAGGAAAAAAAATCGTTACGTTAAACGGAGGGCATGGACAAGCACCAATCGCTTATAATGAGTTCAATGTTTCTACTATACTAGACTCCCAACTGACAATTTTTTTCTTTTTTTACGTTACGTACACTAGGAATTTCACCTGTATTGTGGGTGCGTTTACAAACATTTAAACTCACATACACAAACAGCCAGATCCGGAACAACTATCTGTAGGCCATACAAATATTTTTGTTCCGTACGGGATCGAACCCACGACACGCAGTGCAGAACTCACTCAGTCACTGCGCCAACCATGCCGATAAATTGACATCAACTTTTTGGTAGCTTATTTCAATGTCATGCATTTTTGACTTTTCCATCATTGTTATGGCTCGTGGCTAAATAATAACAGCCACACGGGTCGATCTTGCAGATTAAGCCGCGCTTGCCATTGTTGGTCTGTGGATGGGTGACCACCATTAAGAACCGAGCTTCCTCCGTGCCTCGGAAAGCACGTTAAGCCAGTGGTCCCGGCTGTAAATTGTAGATTATAACTCATGTAATTTCATTATCACATTCATTCACACATTTCATGTTCTTAGTTGTTATCTGTTATATTTATTCATTTTCGACTTTTTATAGTACCTACATATTTTTCCGTTTTTTTTTTCTAATTTACTTTGTAGACCTGCGTGCGGCCATTAAATACATTTTCTTTCTTTCAACTGGGCACAAATCCAGACGCTATGGCTGCTACTGAGAATCGCCAAATAAAAAAAAAACCCTTTAACCTGCCAGAGAATCAAACGCAGGACCCCACGCTCAACACTTACAAACACTTGACGAACAGGGCATAAGTCACGAGAATTCGAAACTGTACGAAACAAACCGAGAGCACATAACAAGAGTATCTTATGTCAAACGCGTTAACTTACAACTTCAGTAAAGTTTGTCAATTTTAACTGAAGCTGCGATACAATCCGGTTTGGCGTCACGTTTTAATTGTTCTATATTGTTACTTTAATATCGTTAATGAGTTTCGTGAAGTATCTGTTTTTGGAGTTAAATATTCGACAGGGGCATATGATCACGCCTCTAATCCCCGAAGAGTTAGGCAGAGGTGTACCTAATAGTACAGATTTCACCAGCTATATTAATGTTAAAGTCCCATGTAATAGGGGGTGAGCCAATTACAATCAACCGGGCACATAAACTTATACTGTCACTTACGGGATATCTTCCGTGATTGTTCATGATTTTGAGCTCCCGATATTTCGACGCTTTTGCAAGCGACATGAATAAAAAAATGTATGAATAAATAAATAAATGAATAACGGGAGCTTATAATCTTCAACAATCACGTAAGACATCCGGTAAGTGACAGTACAAGTTTAGTTATAAACCGTGAAAGCTTTAAAAAGTATTTGAACGAATTTCTATGGCTGCTTCCGAGAAATTCCTGATGGAAAACCCAATAACACTTTGCCCGACACGGGAATTGAACCAAGGATCTCTTGCTCAGCAGTCACGCTTGCGGCCATTAGTCCAACGAGGCATTCCGTTTTAGCAGCCGAGTTTGGGTATAATTTAAGCATAATCAGTCGAAAATGTTCCCACTGCTGGGACACACGACCTCCTCTCTAGAGAGGGAATGGGCTGTAATTCACCACGCGGACACAGTGCAAGTTGGTAGATGTCACGTGACTTTGAATTTTTGGTCCTAGGACATGCCAGTTTCCTATCGATGTCATCTTTCACCGTTTAGAGAGCAGTGGTGATGAAATAAATTACACGAAGTCATGCGCCTACCCATTCCTCTTGCTGGAAGCTTTACACTCAAAGCACACACAGGATAGTCTAGTTAAGCAGAAACCAGCCTCATAGGTTGGCCTGCAAGAGGCTATTATCAAAAAAAAAATCGCCTCCCTAAGTTGAACCATGATCTACGTAAGTCGGGATCACTGAAACACATTAGAGTATTTGTTAGAAAATATTTTTACAACATCCATTCAAAGAGATAAAGACTTAATCATAATTTTCACAAAAAAATCTGCAAAACAATTTAAAACACTCTTTATACAAGAAAGTATATACAGGTTGTATTATAAAACAGAAAATACTTGTTCAACCTTGTCAGTATGTTTGTCACGTCCTGTTTCCGTATTAACATAAAGTAGCGTTCTGAGAGACAGTCCTTGGGGTCATTTTATGTCAAAACTGGGGGCCGGAAGAATTAAAGTTCTTGTTAATGATAAAAAGTGCGACTGAAAGCTGGGTTAAATTGTACCCGCGTAGTTTGATCGAACTACTGACGGGTTTTTATTCTTAAGTTTAAGTATACCTTGAAAGGTTTATTTCTATTAACTCTTAAGACGTCAGTTTTATCCGCAGTTACACTCCGACATCTTGTTCATCATTCCGATATTTATATCTTTTAAATAATTTATTTATTCCAAACAAACTAGGTCACAGTCACCTCTGATTCATGTGCGTATTGTAATAAATATCACTTGCTTCGGTAAAAGAAAACATCGTGAGGAAACCAGCATGCCTGAGAGGTACTTCTCGACGGCATGTAAAGCCAAGTCAGAGGCCCATGTGGCATAAAAACTATATCACCAAGTTAGTACCTGGTACCAAACACGAGAAAGGAAAGATTCCAAAAAACTTAGTATTAAATTACAATTTATTTGGTAATATTACGGACCAACAACTAAATGCTGCCACGCAATGCCCGTTTTTCGGTTATCATAATCATAATCATTTTATTTGCAATAAGTATTGATAAGGAGTTGTTGTTGTTGGAGGAGTTTGGGTTTGGTAAGTGTTGGTATCAGCGTCAATCTCCTCGAAATATTTTAAAACAATAACAACCAGTCAAATTTTAATGTACTTGATGAGTTGTACTACGTAACTAAACATTATTTATCGTAATTAACAAAAGAGCACTTAAAATACGATGTAATCTAAGTTCATATTAGATCTATGGCTATTCTGCTTACCCCGTTATAATCCTGGTAAGGTAAGAAAAGGTAAGAACTTCCTGTAATAAATACAGCAATAATGCAGCATTTAAAACTAATTTTCGAACTAGTTAATATTTACTATTCCCTATAATTTAAATGCGCCCAGAGCTATGAAAGGGTTTGGTGCCACTGACGGCTTCTAAACAATTGTAATTATAAAGGTCTGAATCTGTTTAATCTGGCCACAATGTACAGCTTTCCCTTGTCCCATATTACTTATGGTCGGCGCAACACGTTTTTTCTTCCATTCTCCTCTGTCAACCGTTACGCAATCATTTACTCCTTTTTATTTCATATCATTCCTCTGACAATCCGTTCATTGTTTCCTTGATCTGCCTCTCCGTCTCCATCTATCATCATTTATAATTAAATTATTTATTTATTTATATAAAATAGACTATTATAATAGTGATCTGAAAATTAGACTGCATTCCACACAAACTGGAAGATTCCAGACTTGAGTTGGCTGAAGCACGGAAAACCTGCTCAGGTGGAGATTCACTTAATGGTGTTCTGCGTGTCCTGTTCACGTTACATGCAATTTTGGAAGCTACTGAAGAGATAAACTCTTAGGCAAATTATGGTCTGACTTAATTTATATGGCCATCGATACTCCAAGAAGAGAGCAGCGGTGGCCCAGTGGTGGCGGCCCCGACTTACGAACAGTAAGTCGTGGATTCGAACCCTGGCAGGCGCATTACTCTGTGTAATTTATTTCATCACCACTGCTCTCAAAAACGGTGAAGGAAAACATCGTGAGGAAACCGGCATGTCCTAGAACCAAAAATTCGAAGAGATGTAACATCTACCAACCCGCACTGGGCCATAGAGAGGAGGCCGTGTGTCCCAGAAATGGGAACATTATAGGCTGATTATGCTACTGCAAGGAGAAGAAGAATGACCACACTGAAAAATCGTAGTGAAAGTTCGTATTTAATGTTCGTAAGTATGACCATGTCATCCATCACTCCATCGGTTACTTTAAAAATGGTTGCCCATCCGACAACGCAGAGTGCTGAGAGCCTTTACTACATACTTTTCTCTACTTAACAAGTCCACTTCACCTTCTGATCTGACGTCTCATTTCCAATATTTATGCTCTGCGCACAGCAAAAATCTTCGTTCCTCCAATAACCGTCTTCTACGATGTCCTTCTCACCGCTCTGGTTTTCATAAACGTTCTTTCTTTGTCCAGGCGGTCTTTGGAAGGAACTCCCTCTGAATATCGGGATGGCCACTAGTCGGTTCACATTTAAAGTAAAAGCTGTCGAACATTTCCATAAGAAGTAGGCAGAATCGTCTAAAATTAAATTGTTGTTAGTTTTTCTCGATGAACGTATTTTTATCTTTTACTTTACTTATTTTGTTTATATGTATGTTTTTTTTTTTGTGCTGTATTTTTTTTTTATGTTTTTTTTCGTTATATTTTATTTTTAAATGTTTTCTTGAAAATGTTCTACATTTTTAGTTACATTGCACCCACTGTGTTTTCTCTCTGTATCACCCTAAAGTAGATTGGTCGAAAATGCCCAAGGCATTAATTCCGGCTGTATACAGTGTTTTTTATACTTGTGCATAAAGTTTGATCTATCTATGTATATAGAAATCTCGTATCACGGTGTTTGTGGTCGCACTCCTCCGAAACAGGTCGACCGATTTTTATGATTTTTATACGTATCTAAAATTTACGTAAAAAGGTGCATTGCAACGCATGTTGGGCACACCTAGTAAATAAATAAAAGTAGCGATTAACTCGCCACCACTGGAACCCTACCCGCTCAAACCTGCGTTCCCCGCCTGTGATGTATGAGACCAATATTGCGTGTAGCTACGGACGGCGTGCTAAGCCTCCGGTATTCGCCTGTTATTATGAACTATCTCTGCCTTTTATTAACACCATTACTTTAAGGGATCGGGGTGCAAGCTAGGAGTTAACTAGGATAATGATAATGCATGTTTTTGCTTCTTTTCTGTAAGAGTGCTAATTTAATCTGAAGAAATCTAAATCTCTAAGTATACACTCTTACAGGTGTTTCTGACAAACAAGACAGATGTAAGTAGAATCGCCGTGAAAGGACGCCCTAGAAGGAAGAGCTAATAGTAAAAAAAAACATTTTTGAAGTTGAGCTTTTAAATATAGGTGTGACGTCATTTTTTTCGTATTCTTCTCGGCAAACCTTTTTAATTGATATCCGTAACATGGGGATGCAAAAAAAATAACAAGTCCGCCATATTGGATTTAGATTTATTTCACTTAGCTAACCACGCATTGTTGTTGTTGTTTTTGTTGCATCCAAAAAAGTGTATGCAAAATTTTAGCTCAATCGGTTGGGGATAACTGATTTAAAATTCAGTTGCAAGATTTGACCTAAACAAACATACAAAGAAACAGGCAAATTGAATAAATGCTTGTGAAAATGCTGACCTTATTGGTGTTTGTCAATGTTCTACATCTGACTGCGAATATGAACAATCTGCACATCATATTTTATGCGAGTGCAGTGCAGTCTTTGGCAGAATTATGTCGGATAGTGTACAGGTTACATGCGGAGTTATTTAATAAACGGACCTTGTAGAAACTAGAACAAATTTCCGTGCGTTCAAGCAAATCGCCATACCTATTATTGGAATCAAATAAAACAGCTCACAACTTAGGATCCATTAAATATAATATTTATCCGTGGTGTTAGACAACTGGGCTTAACAGAGTTGTAAACGTCCCTTTGTGCCTATTGGCCTTGTTTCGTTCTGTCTCCTGCTGATATGGAGGGAAGTGGAAATTATGGTTTTCCTACTCCTCCGCTATACTTTTTTGATTAATTTCGTTGCGGGATCCAAGATAGTTAAATTGTTTCTCTGGGACTTCGTCAAGCTTCATTATCTCGGCGCTTTTCTGGTGGTCGCCACTGTTGATTATGGCTTTCAGGAGTTACAGTGGTTTCGGAATAGTGCGGCAGGCTTGTGATCTTATTGGTGAAGTTTTTCAAAAAAGATCCAGTGCTTACCTTGTACTCTCAACCAGCGCACGTGCGTGACCAGTGTGTATGAACGTGGACGAGGCGAAAAGAGTATGTAAGGATCGTAGCAGGTCGCGGGCCTGTGGACGGTGAGTAATGGGCTAGCTCGCCGTCCGTCCGTCGTATGACGACGGGCAGGCCGTGTCGACGGCGCGTTCGTGTTCCACGCGCGCCTCAAAGAGATGTCAGCAAACGGGAGGGGCCCGCAAGGGCCGATGCCTGCCGGGGCTGCGGGACTGTTCGAAAGAGATACCGCGGCCCTGGAACATAAAGGGCCAAAGAAAGAACATGGGTGGTTTTTAGTCAGTAAGAGTCTGACACTCCCTTCCGCTCCGCCCAGAGCGAGAGGAGTCATTTGATGATTTCCCACCCCCAAAAAAAAAAAAAAAAAAAAGTATCGTAGCAGGTGGCGTTCTGTGGTTTCTGCTTACCCCATGGGGAAATGATGTGAGTTTAAGCATGTATGTTAAGTTTCATCTCCAAAATAAAAAATTGAACAGGCTATTCTTGATGTATCTAATTTTCATGAGGATCACACGACCATTTAACGATCATAATTATGACGAGCATATGACATAATAACTTTAGGAGCTCGTGGCTAAATAATAACAGCCGCTCGGGTCGATGTTTAGGTTAAGCTGCGCTTGCCTAGGTTGGTCCATGGATGGGTGACCACCCATTAGATACCGACTTTCCTTCGTGCCTCGGAAAGCACGTTAAGCCGTTGGGCTATCATTTGTAGATCTTTGACAGTCGTTAGGTACATGTAGTCAAAGGCCCGGAAGTCTATCAACCAGTCTTACCAAGAGGTATCCTATTACCCACAACTAAATGGGTTGTGGAGGATAGGCAGTCACTCCATGTAAAATAATGGTATTCAGCTGCATCCCTGGAAGCCGACCCCAAAATAGTTGGAAAAGGCTCGGCAGATGATGATATGACTTTGTCTGTACTTTTATAGGAAACCTGAAATCAAAATGTAAATCAGATAAAATACCACATAATTGATATGTATTAATTTTAATTTTGTTAAGTGTATTCACTACGAAATAATGTAGTGCCCACACCTAAACATTATACAAGATGTAAACGGACCCTTCACGAAGCCGTCAACCAAGCATGTGTACATCAAACTAAGTAACTTTACAAAAAATAATATTGCTGAGAAACGACTTTTTTTGGGGTTAAAAATCACGTTTTACGTTGGTACCGCACTCAAAACATTGTGCTGATGGATGGATTAAACAGTGCAGGGGTCATGGAGGTATTTAAAGTAAAAATCTTCCATTATAAACATGTACTAAAAAAAGAAAAATTGAAAAAGATTAAACTGTTCTCAGCTATAACCCTTTGATGACGACAAAAAAAAACGTAATGACGGGGAGAACAAATGCGGCTTCGTTAAGGGTTTTAATACACCCTTTATAACTTCCTCCTTTTTAAAGTCGGTTAAAAATACTAGAAGTTAGATGAAAACGAAGATTTGCTGATCAACTTACTGTCAGCGGACGCAAAGCCTAAACTACTGAAGAAACGGTAATGTGTGATAATGGTTTAGTGCGCTAGGGTAGCCGAAGTTCAACAGTCAAATTCAAAATTATTTAATAATAGCAGTAAATGTTGTTCAAAAAGATGGTAAAAAATATTATTATGTAGTGCAATGACGCATTTCGCCATAAAAATGGCATGATTTTATGAAACATATAACCCGTCTGCCTTTAAAGCAAGAGTGAACAGGCATCTTCTGGGCACGCTCTTTTCATCATATACCTCATCCACCGCTTTCCATCAGGCGTGATTGAGCTTAAGAGCAGGCCCATTTTGTAATAAAAAAATAAAATTAAAAAACAACAGTTTTTCGATATGGTATTTTTTTTAATTGGTCTACCCATTGTTTTATAAATCTTCCACTTAAGTTTAAGGAAAAAACGGGAGTCGCAGATTGTTCCCGTGACTATGAAAATAATGTGTATCGATTTTCGCTGACTAAGAAAGCAATTTTTGGAAATTCCACCCAGAGCCCAGCTGTAAGTTCGCAATTGTACTCGTTGACAACAACTACCATATTTTATTACAATGTTACAGAGATTAATTATTAATTATTATTGATTAATTATATTTTTATTTCTTGTTTTCAAAGCCGTCATTATGGAATTGAAATACTATACTTACGAAATTTTAACTTTCAGGATCATTTCTGCTTTCGAGCGAAAAACTTTGGTAAATGAATTTATAAGGGGTATGTTTTAAATACAGACGTGTATTAATATCCTTAGAAATATTTAAAAAAAAAATACAAGGACCTGTATTTTTTTAAATTATCAATCTTCTTTTTCTCTAAAGGATGAGTCAGATTTTGTCCGACCACTTTCTATACTTACTTTCTATAGAAATTGACGCGGTCAGCTGATCAACATGATGGGTAAAACAAAAAGATATGAATTTACAAAAGTCATAAGAACATTAGTTGTTTATTGTCATGGTGTGAGTCACCACACGAGAGGTCTTATTTATTTTATTTTTTTATTTATTTATATTATTTTATAAATTACAAATTTAGTTTTTATTTAATCAAAGCACGCAATTAGACCTCTGGGGTCTGTCCTAGCATGCCATGGCCTGAGATTTGATCAACGCCCTGTAACCCTTTTATACTTGTACATAATAAAGTTCAAAGTAAAGTTCTAATAAAGTTTTGTAGTTTGTAAATAATATAGGTAAAAAAAAAAATATCAACGTGCTATTATCAGTTAAGTTGTAATCGACTTGAGTTTATTATATTACATCCTGTATAAAGGGCATCATCATTCTCTTGCCCTTATCCCAATTCATTTGGGGTCAGCGCAGCATGTCTTCCTCTTCCATACTTCTCTATTACGCGTCATCTTATCAGACACCTCCTTCTTGCCATATCATGCTTCACACCGTCCATCCATCGTTTTTTTGGTGTTCCTCGACAAGATATTGTGTAAAAAATTACACGTAGTAAGTAACACGTACTTTTTTTACAAGCTACTTGAGGTCGGGGTTTTCTGTCTCACTATTCATCAGAATAAACCACCGATACCAACTCAGAGGTCACGGTGTCTTTTAAATAGTTAGTTGGATCAGGGGGTCTAAAATGGCCGCTTTAGCAGAATCATAATAGGATAATAATATATGAATTACGTTTAAATTCGTAAAATGGTCACAAGGAGACAATTCAAAATAGTAGGTAAGTCTATGACCATTTTAAGAATTTAAACGTAATTCATATTATTATCCTATTATGATTCTGCTAAAGCGACCATTTTAGACCCCCAGGTCAATCTAGGAGCCGTCCAACAATTGGTAGGGGATGAAAAATTCTCTCATTTCTGAATCATCGCCAATTTCCGAAGCAGCTGCTCGCACGAAGTGATAACATACGAACAAGAATTACGTCAGGGAGTCTAAAATGGCCGCTTTAGCAGAATCATAATACGATAATAATATGAATTACGTTTAAATTCGTATAATGGTCACAAGGTGAGAATTCATAATAGTAGGTACGTCTATGACCATTTTAAGAATTTAAACATAATTCATATTAATAGCTATGATTCTGCTAAAGCGATCATTTTAGACCCCCAAGTCAATCTAGGAGCCGTCCAACAATTGGTAGGGGATGAAAAATTCTCTCATTTCTGAATCATCGCCAATTTGCGAAGCAGCTGCTCGCACGAAGTGATAACATATGAACAAGAATTACGTCAGGGGGTCTAAAATGGCCGCTTTAGCAGAATCATAATAGGATAATAATAATTATGAATTACGTTTAAATTCTTAAAATGGTCATAGACGTACGTACGTATTATGAATTGTCACCTTGACCATTTTACGAATTTAAACGTAATTCATATTATTATCCTATTATGATTCTGCTATAGCGGCCATTTTAGACCCCCTGAGGATTTCGCCGATCGATGTTATTTGTGTCAATCGACACGTGCGGGCGTCACTTGTTTTGTTTGCTGTACCGTCAGTCACTCCACAAGTCTCGTCACAATTTCTTTCATTGGGTTTCTCCGCCGACAGGACGCAAGACGCGTGTTGTTTGAGTAGGTATGTATACACGAATACTACCTCAAGATAATATGTAGGTATAATCAGCTACAAATAAAGTGGAACACTTGGACTACGAAAGAAGCTGTCAATGTTAAATTATTGCCAATGATGTGTGGTTGACCGGAAGGTCACGATCAAAATAAATTACGCATGAAAATTCTTTTTTTTTTATTCAGCTCATATTAGTTCCATAAGTACATTATTTATTCTCCATGGTTTAATCTTACGCATTGATGCTCGCGATTATTTTATGCCATCATGCTCGTAATTCCAGTGTAAGTAGTGTTAAGGGTGTGCATTTTGAATGGGACCGTCGCGAATTGCTGTAATTTCGCTGTTTTGATGAATTAATTAATACTACTAAAATAAGGAAATATCGCTCTGTGTTGCACTAAAATATTGATTTTTAATTGCAATAAGAACACTGGAATAAGGTTTGTAACAGTTTTTGCTGCATATATTTGCACCTAAAACTATATAATCATAGTCACGATATAAGTAATTGCAATTCACAATCAATACTTTTGTACAACACTGAGCGATAGGTATTCAATAATTTGAAATATTTTAAATAATTACTAAAAAAACAGCGAAATATTTGACGGCTATTTGCGACGTTTCCAATTTTCAATATGCACCCCCCCCCTACCCCCCGCCCCCTAAATGTTAGGTAAAGGTGCATAAGTTTAAGTCCTAAATACATAGGTAAGTAATGAGAGATAAGCCTTTTTTCAGCATCAAGGATATTCCGTAGGAATTCCTAATGTAAAACCCCAATAACACATTACGACGGGTTATTGTACATTCGCCACAAAGTAAATTCGTCACATTTTGTAAACTCCATACATTGAAACTGAACCTAAGAACCGAACAATCAATAAGGAAATAACTTGAAATAAATAACACATTTACAGTAACATTTAACTTACGTCAGTCAATTCGATAATGGCAAAGTTACAAAATTATGTGGGATACAGGGTTCTTCCAGGCAATAAAATACTGCAGTCTTGAATAATAATTACTTTTATTTTTCTTTAGCAACTTCCCAACGTCTTTTCGATACTCTGTCCTCTCTTACAACATGGCGTCATCTTCCTTCCCTCGTCTATCGCTGTCTGCCTCATACATCGTACTCCCTTTCTTTCTTTCACTTACGTTCCATTTCTCTTACTTCCAGTTGCGTTCCATTTCCCACAATTATATTAGAATAATTGTTGCCTGCGATTTAGTCGCATCCCGGAAAACTACATTATACCCACACAAAAAAAAATGTTACTCGTAAACGTAAATCTTAGCTATGGAAATATTAAACTGATCCTTTAAAACTCGGTTGAATAATGATACTATACTACAGATATTATACGATACTAAGCGTAGGGTTAGACGGCCCCCAGATAGCTAGACCGTCGACATTCAATTATTTTATTCGTTAATAAAAACTTGAAAGCACGCTTTAGAGTGACGTCATTATATTTTTCTTATTCTTGTGGGCAAACCGTTTAGTTTGATACGCATATCATGGGAATGTATGTATACAAATAATAATTATTAGTCCGCCATCTTTGGGAGTCCGCTATATTGGATTTAGAATGACGTCACTTACCAACATGCATTGTCATCCAAACTAAACATGTGTGCAAAATTTCAGCTCAATCGGAAACCGGGAAATTGGTCAAATTTAAATTCTAAGATTTTTTACATAGTTACAGGTATATTAAAGCATAATTATTAAAAGCAAGCCGAATCCGAGTCGGACTCACATACGACGGGTTCCTTAAAAAACGCCGAAAAAGCACGTCTCTTATATGGGGTTCCTTCAATTTCAACATTATTTTATTTATTTATATCTTTGTTATTATACCCGTCATAGTAATACACACAATGTACAAAATCAAGATTATTGTCGACGTATTACAGTTCCAAAGTTACCACGTATTCAGTACATATTATTCACTTTGGCCATAGAAAATCTAGTACAAAAATGGACTTGAAATACAAAAAACAATATAATTAATGACGTAGACAGTGCTAAATTCCTAGGACTTAATTATGATAGATAGACAGCTTAACTGGAAGAATCATATTGAAACATTATGCAAGAAAATAAGTTGCTCATCCTATGCCCTACATAAACTTGCTCCAACCGTTAACACGGATGCACTACTCACAGCCTATCATGGTCTTGGGGTTCTGTGTTAAGATACGGCATCATATTTTGGGGTAACATGAAGCAATCGTTGAGGGAGCGCTTCTTTGGACGCCTGAAGAAGGTATTAAATAGCCTTCTTTCAGGCGGAAACAAGGTGCGTGCCTTCAACGATTGGGTCACGCCAGTTTTAATGTACTCTTTCGGCATACTCGAATGGACTCAGACCGAACTCGATGCCCTGGATAGGAGAGTTCGTACACTGCTGACCGCAAACCGGAAGCATGACGCACGATCATCGGTGATAAGGCTGTACATCTCGCGGAAGTGTGGGGGTCGTGGCTTTTTAAACGCGAAGACCCTCCACAACCGCGAGATGTGCAGTCTCAGAGAATATTATTTAAAAGCCGAAGTGGGTATGCATCGAGATGTGGTCGCAGTGGACAAGGGACTCACCCCGCTGTCCATGGCTAAAGAGAACTGGCGCAAACCTGTGGTACTTACTAATGATGACCGCAAGGAAGTATGGCAAGGCAAGGAGCTTCACGGGCGCTTCTACCGAGCTCTTCATGGGCTGAATGTAGATTTCCTAGCGTCCGTGTCCTGGCTACGTTTCGGCGCCCTCTTTGGGGAAACTGAGGGTTTTGTCTGTGCGATTATGGATAAAGTTATGTTAACGAACAGCTACTGGAAACATATTATGAAGGACGGGACGGTTGACGTGTGTCGGGCATGCCACCGTCCGAGTGAGTCCATCAGACATATTATTTCTGGTTGTTCTCGTCTAGCTAACGGCCAGTACTTGCACAGGCACAACCAAGTAGCCAGGATTATTCACCAGCAACTTGCCTTGAAATATACACTTGTGGAATCTGAGGTACCGTACTACAAGTATGTGCCCGACCCAGTTCTCGAGAAAGACCATTTCACGCTGTACTGGGATCAGTCTATCATTACTGACAGGACTATTGTCGCCAATAAGCCTGACATAGTGGTGATAAACCGATCAGCGCGCCGCGGAATGATAGTCGATGTTACCATCCCGCATGACGAGAACCTCGTGAAAGCTGAGAAAGAGAAACAAATAAAATATCTCGACTTGGCACACGAGGTTGGCGACATGTGGAATGTGAACTCGGCTATCATTGTGCCGATTGTCGTAACGGCCAATGGCCTTATAGCCAAGAGCCTCGATGACCATCTATCGAGGCTCTCCTTAGGCGGTTGGATCAAGAGCCTGATTCAGAAGGCAGTACTCCTCGATACGGCTCGCATTGTGAGCAGGTTCCTGTCTCTTAAGCCCTAACCACCGGTAGCTTGGACCCTGCTCCCGACACCGACACCAATATTTTTTTTATATTTTTAAATGTTTTTTTTTTGTTTTTTTGAGAAATATTTAAAATGTGTACATAGATAAATAAAGGAAATAATAATTAAAAAGCAGCCATTAAAAGCAGATGAAATTCTTATTCTTTGTTTTTCTTACAAACATACAAATATTCAGGATAAACTAATACATAAACTATTTAAATATTAAATAAATTTTATTAGAAGAAACACATAATTATTATAACGTCACACTGAAATAAGTTATTTACAACTAGTTATCCGCCCCTGCATCGCTCGGATACAATTATTTGCGACATGCGTAAACATCGACATTTGTGTGATACATCTAAGTTTTTTTTTTTTTAGTTTACACTTAAACCATCCCGGAAATGTATTCTATAAATGGCAGTGAAAACCGTATCGAAATACATACTTGCAGTTTGATTACGTAACCGAATGCATGCACGATGACCGCTTGGCAAAACTCTCCACACGATGGTCGCTGGAAACGGACGGCGCCGCCGAGGACAGCCCAGAAAGAGGTGGCGGGATGATCTTGACGAATACCGCTGGGGCTGGTTCGAGGAGGCAAGAACACATGGAAGGAATTGGGGGAGGCCTTTGCCCAGAAGTGGGACAGTACTATACAGGCTATTAAAAAGCGAACACACAGACCAACAGGACGAGCGCTTTTATACTGTTATACTTAATGCAGGAAAATTCCAAAACAGGAAAAACAATAAATAATGTAAATAATTGGCTTTAATAACGATCATTGCGTGTATAATTATATCAGGAAAACAACACATTGTCAGAATTATAATTTAGTTAAAATAAACTTTATTATAAAAGTTTCCAAATCTCGACATGTAACAATCGATTCAACAATATTGACATAAGCTTTTCGTAGCTTCTGTCGGTCTCATACGTTTGTTTTTGACAGACCTTGTCACTTTGTGTAAGTGAAAATTTCAAAGAAGACAAGTTTGAAATTTTCACATGACTTAAAGAATAAGAAAAAAAAAATGATTTCAAAAATGTGTGTGGTGTTAGCGTATTTCTTTATGGTTTGGATAAATCATGGCGTAAATGGCTTCTTCACAAGTAAGTTAATTTGCTTTCTTTGTGTGTGTGTTTTTTTTTAATATTAAACTGTGCAAACTAGGATATGGCCCACTTAATGGTAAGTGGTAACTACCACCAGCCATCGCTATTTGCAACGCCAGAGTGTGTTCGTTGCCATCCCAGACAAAAGATACTGAAATATCCAATTCAGTTGACTTCTTTCTTCTTTACCAGCATACCTGAGAGATATTTCTTGACGAAAAAAATATTATGTTAAGCCAGGTCATCGGCCCATGGGCGCCCATGGGGCCTAAAAAACTCAGACACCAGGGTAGGCCCTAACCAGGGCTGCAGGACTGTTTGAAAGAGATAGGTACCGCGGCCCTGGAACGCAAAGGGCAAAAGAAGGAACATGGATGGGTTTTAGTCAGTAAAATTCTGACACTCCGTTCCGCTCCACCCAGAGCAGGATGGTACAATTGATGATTTCCCATCCCAAAAAAAAACAAAACAGGGTAGGCCCTAAGCACACGATATAGAATAAGATTCAGTTGACTGAATATAAACGTTTAAGAACAAAAGGAGGGAGACTTTAGGGAAAAATTAAAGGATCATGTGTGTGAAGAATGATAGCGTGGCGAGTGACACGGGAGAATGGAACAAAAATACGTCTACCGACCCCGAAGTTGCATCATCATCATTTTCCATCATCATCATTTTCCTGTCCTTGTCTCATGTAATTTGTAGTCGGCGCAACATGTATTTTCTTCCATTCTCCCCTGTCAATCGTCACGCTATCAATCCTCAACACCATCCTTTAATTTTTTCTATAGTTTTCCTCCTTCCCTTCTTAATCTTAAATATTCCCTCGATATCTTCTCCTCCTTTTTCCTTCAGATCATCTTTTGGGCGTATGAAAAACAGGGTGTAAAGTTCTTCATCCCCCATAGAAAATGGAGGATCCTCCGACAAGACGAGTGTTATGTCTGGTGGGCTACTGCCCGACAGTTTGTTGTCGGGTTCTTCTATGTAGTCTTAAGTCGTGAATAACTTTTACTTGCGCGATGCAGGATTGAGATGTGTTTCGATGTTTAGTTTATCCTCTGCGTCATAGATGGCGCTGTAGTACTTTTTGTTCTATGTTGCTGTAGTACTTTTTGTTCTATGTTGCTGTAGTACTTTTTGTTCTATGTTGCTGTAGTACTTTTTGTAGTGCCGCTATAATCTTCATTACCCCAAAGTTACATAATAAGATGATTTAACTAGAACACGGAAACTTTTTCCAGTTTGAGCTGGGTAGATGTTGCATTTCACGACAGTGCGTCATGACGTGCTCCCGTGAATCACATTATTAATACTGCAAAAATATGAGGAACAAGGTAAACAGTTCTTCATCGTTCAATGAAAAAGTGTAGTGACTTACTGTAATTAATATACTAAAAGCATCAAAATTATATAATTAGTATAATAAGAACCAAAAATAATTTATGTACATATTTACATTTATCATAACACAAGTAGTAAAACTAGTATTGTATAAAATCTAAATTCAAAATAATAAATTTCTAGGTAATTAAATAACCAATAAATCAACATACAAACACATATTTTTACTAGTAGATAAATTCTTATCGGTTAGCCGGCGCAGCTATGACGAGTCTTTTGTTCTAGCGGCCAGCGCGCCCGCTACGTCACTCGAACCGGGTGCGTGGGCGGGACGGCACTATCATTGCGTTACGCACGCCTGCGCGTGCGCCGGCCGCCTCGCCAGTATGTTGAGAAAACTTTGAGTGACCGTTGCTATATAAAAACATAGCTGCGCCGCGCTAAAGATTAACTGTTATCTCGCTTATATCCTTGCTATCTATTCTTTTTCTACTACTCCTTCTTCTTAGTGGAACTCTTGTGTGTGTGGAACTGTAACCGGTGTCTGTGCAATAAACTTTCTTCTTTCTTCTTGTGTACTTCGGACTTTTCTTCACCCTTCGTTATCTTCACACATCAACCACCACACACGCCACCACAGACCTACATTGGTGACCCCGTTCAGGAGCACGAGGATGGCCGAGGACAAAGCGCGCAGTCTTAAAGATGTCGGTGAATCGGCAGCGGAAATTTTTCGTGTGGGTGTGCTTGTACCGCCGTTCTGCCCGGAGAAACCGGGATTATGGTTTAACCAGTTGGAAGCGCAGCTCATCCTGGCGAATATAAAGTCGGATACACAAAATTCTATTATATTACCGGCAACCTGGAAACGCAGTATGCTTCCAAAGTCGAGGATATTATCGACCACCCTCCACCCACCGGAAAATACGACAAACTAAAAAGTGAGCTCATATGACGGCTTTCGGCAACGCGTGAGAAGAAAATCAAATAACTTCTCATGCATGAAGAGCTGGGCGACCGGAAGCCATCCCAGTTTTACCGACACCTCCTCAACCTCGCTGGTCCAGGTGTGCCGGAGGAGTTCCTGAGGACAATATGGACGAGCCGCCTACCCTCAAGTACACAGGCGATCATAGCTTCCCAGTCCAAGCCGGACCTGGATGAGCTGGCTGAGCTGGCGGACCGAATCCACGACGTCGTTGGCACCCAGGTAGCATCAACATCTGCATCCATCACTACAGCTGCATCGTCGAGCACCCCGGACAAAAGCGTGTCTTCCGAGATCGCCGCACTGACCAAGCAGATGGAGAAGCTGTCGGAGCAGGTAAATCGATTGTCTCGTCCTAGAGAACGGTCCCATAGCCGTACGCGCCATCGATCCAGCTCCAAGAGATCACAGTCCAGCTACAGGAGGTTCCCTCAGTGCTGGTACCACCAGAAATTTGGGGACCAGGCTAGGAAATGCGTGAAGCCGTGTGACTACCCTACATCGGGAAATGTGCGGGGCAATCAGTGATGGCGACCGATGATTGTCCGAGTGCTGGTCGCTTATTTGTCACCGATCAAAGGTCGAAGGTGCAGTTTTTGGTCGACACCGGTAGCGACCTCTGCGTCTACCCCCGATCGGCAATAACAAGGCGATTGGAAAAAACAAATTACCAGCTGTGTGCGGCGAACGGGGCAACGATTACGACGACGTACGGATTTATAAATGTAACTCCGAATCTAGGGTTGCGCCGCGACTTCGCTTGGCGTTTTATCGTCGCTGATGTAACAAAGGCGATAATAGGTGTGGATTTTTTATCTTTTTATAATTTGGTTGTTGATTGCAGGAACCAACGCCTCATCGACAATCAGACTACGCTCTACACCCCGGCGTCGCCTGTCCGTCGTTCTGACGTCGTCTCTTCGGTGAAAGTAAGTCTTGGTGATTCCGCATACATTCACATACTACGGGAATTTCCCGACATCACCACGTGGTATACACCGCACTCCGAAACACAATACAGTACATCACATCCGCACTACACCAGGGCCACCAGTATCGTGTTCACCTCGCAGATTGGCCCCTGACAAACTAAAAATAGCCAGAGACGAATTCGAGGCAATGTTGCAATGTGGCACCTGTCGCTTGTCAGAGTCACCGTGGTCGTCGCCTCTCCACCTAGCACCTAAGAAAGACGATGGTTGGCGCCCCTGTGGCGACTACAGAATGTTGAACGCAAGAACCATCCCTGACCAATACCCCATACGGCACATCCAGGACCTTGCTCATAGCCTGGCTGGCTGTACCGTGTTTTCTAAAATCGACCTGGTGAAAGCATACAACCAGATTCCAGTGCATCCAGACGACATCCCGAAGACCGCGATCACAACACCGTTCGGTCTTTTCGAATTCCCGTACATGACGTTCGGTTTACGAAATGCCGGACAGACGTTTCAGCGCTTCGTGGATGAAATGCTCAGGGGTCTGGACTTCACGTACGCTTATTTGCACGATTTTTTAGTCTATTCGAAAGACCAGAAGACCCACGAGCACTACCTGCGTCAGCTGTTTATCAGGCTCCGAGACTACGGGCTGGTCATCAACAGCTCTAAGTCCGTCTTTGGAGTATCTGAGGTACACTTTTTGGGCTACCACATCTCGGTCAAGGGCACAAGGCCATTGCCAGCCAAGGTCGAAGCCGTGCAGAATTTTCCAGCGCCTAAGACCGTAAAAGAGCTACGCAGATTTCTTGGGATGTTGAACTTCTACTGAAGGTTTATTCCAGGTGCGGCTAACTTCCAAGCACCCCTGAACGTTTTACTAAGTGGATCGGTTAAGGGTTCACATCCGGTCAACTTAACACCCGAGGAGTACGAGGCATTCCAGAACTGCAAGACTAGCCTTTGTCAGGCAGCACTGTTGGCTCATCCTGATTGCAACGCAAAGATGGCGTTGGTCACGGATGCGTCTGACAAAGCCATGGGCGCGGTCTTGCAGCAACTGAATGGCGGAGCTTGGGAACCCCTGGCTTTCTTTTCGCGGAAACTCAGCTCGGCGCAGGTTAAGTACTCACCATACGATCGCGAGTTGCTCGCCATTTACGAGAGTATGAAGTATTTTCGACACATGCTGGAGGCTCGTGACTTTGTGATTTACACAGATCACAAGCCATTCGCCTTCCACTCTCGTAAAGAAAATTGCTCCCCACGACAGTTCCGTCATATAACCCAATTCACAACAGACATTCGGCATATATCTGGGAAGAATAATGTCGTAGCCGACACCCTTTCGCGTGTCGAGGAGATTACCCAACCTGTGTCTGCTGAAAGGATCGCTGCAGCACAGCGGGAGGACGAGGAGCTGAAGCAACTGCTGACCGGGGACAACGCGTTACGCCTGCAACAAGTTAGCGTGCCATGATCGCAGACACAGCTATACTGCGACGTCAGCACCCCTACGCCAAGACCCTTTGTACCCAAGGAGTTGCGCAGGACAATTTTCCTTAGCCTGCACTCCTTGAGTCACCCAGGCACCAAGGCAACAGCAAGATTGGTCGCTGACCGATATGTCTGGCCTGGCGTTAGGAAAGACTGTCGAGAGTGGGTTCGTTCTTGCCTGGCTTGCCAGCGCTCGAAGACCACGCGGCATGTCTTCGCTCCAGTAGGAACCTTCAAATTACCAAAGTCAAGGTTTGCATTCATCCACATCGACCTCGTGGGACCATTGCCATTGTGCCAAGGTTTCCGCTATTGTCTCACAGCCGTTGATCGCTTTACGCGATGGCCAGAGGCAATACCGCTAGCAGACATAACTGCAGAAACAGTGGCAAAGGCCTTACTGAGTGGCTGGACGGCTCGTTTAGGCTGCCAATCGTATATCGTAACCGATAGAGGTGGGCAGTTCGAATCCGCACTCTTCAAATGCCTCTCTGCCATTGCTGGGTTCCAACATCGCAGAACAACTGCGTACCATCCTGCCTGTAACGGATTGGTGGAGAGATTCCACCGTCAGCTCAAGGCTGCTATCACCTGCCACGCAAATGACGGTTGGGTGGAATCGCTTCCACTAGTCCTGTTAGGTGTGCGCAGCGCTTACAAAGGAGATGCGCAGGCTTCTGCCGCAGAATTAGTTTACGGCCAGCCATTGCGCCTACCCGGTGAATTTTTTGACCCTCAAGCTGACGAGACCGTCGACATGACCGCCTACCTGTCAAAGCTTCGGAGTATTATCCGGAATCTGCAACCATCACCAGCAGCCAGGCACAACAGCAGCTTCAAAACTTTTATTTACAATTTATCCTCATCGAGTCACGTGTTCCTTAGGGACTGCACGGCTGGTGGTGGTCTGAAACCGGCATACTCTGGTCCTCATAAGGTCATAGAAAGAGGTGACAAGGTATTTAGAATAGTGGTAAACGGTAAAGAGGTTACCGTATCGATAGATCGTATTAAGCCAGCCTTCATACTGCGTGACCCCGGTAACACATCATACTCACCACATACCACTAACATGTACCACAACACACCACAGTTACCACTCAACACTAACGCTCATCACTACACACCCAACGCGGATAACCGAAACTTGCCTTCGGCTGATGATGACGTCGTCAGAACGACGCGGTCAGGACGTCGCGTAAGATTTCCCGACTATTATCGCCCTTGACGGTCTTTGGAAGGGGGTGATGTAGTGACTTACTCTAATTAATATACTAAAAGCATCAAAATTATGTAATTAGTAAAATAAGAATCAAAAATAATTTATGTACATATTTACATTTATCATAACACAAGTAGTAAAACTAGTATTGTATAAAATCTAAATTCAAAATAATAAATTTATAGGTAATTAAATAACCAATAAATCAACATACAAACACATATTTTTACTAGTAGATAAATTCTTATCGGTTAGCCGGCGCAGCTATGACGAGTCTTTTGTTCTAGCGGCCAGCGCGCCCGCTACGTCACTCGAACCGGGTGCGTGGGCGGGACGGCACTATCATTGCGTTACGCACGCCTGCGCGTGCGCCGGCCGCCTCGCCAGTATGTTGAGAAAACTTTGAGTGACCGTTGCTATATAAAAACATAGCTTCGCCGCGCTAAAGATTAACTGTTATCTCGCTTATATTCTTGCTATCTATTCTTTTTCTGCTACTCCTTCTTCTTAGTGGAACTCTTGTGTGTGTGGAACTGTAACCGGTGTCTGTGCAATAAACTTTCTTCTTTCTTCTTGTGTACTTCGGACTTTTCTTCACCCTTCGTTATCTTCACACATCAACCACCACACACGCCACCACAGACCTACAAAAGGAGGATCCTCCAATCCTTTGACCAAATTGAGTTGTATCTGGTGGGAGGATTTGACGGTTATTGTCGATATCGTAATCTCGCAAATGACTGCTTAAGCTATATTATACAGCTTAATATCATTTTGACCTTAATACCATTTTGTTTTTGTTTTCAGATACTCCTAAATTTCAAGTTACAAGTAAACCTTTTAAATTTCGATACGTCGAGGATGATTTGCTAAAAATGGATTTAAGTTTTAAAATGCCTCCAGAAGCGATTGCCGGCTTTGTAGTATTATACAGTCCACCTGGTAAGGACCACAGTTCCAAGAAACATACCACCCCACCACTACTTAGAGTCCAATTATAAATGAAATATAAGGACATAAGGACTGAAACTTAAATTATTCAAATATATATTTCCGAAAAAGCTACAAATATAAAGAATTAAAATACTGTTAAAATACTGTGCTGACTTAAACCCAATCCCAACATAAAATGGAAAACGTTAGGCAAATGATATTATGAATTTATTAAATTCCACATACTTGTGTTCCTGTAAATTAAGGTTATGAAATATTCCAGATCCCCGCCCAGAATGGACAATTGAAATCAGAAGACCTAACGATGATGAGACTAGTGATCCTGTAGCAACCATATCCGGTTTCATATCGGGTGAACATGTCTACATTGACGTTCATTTATACAATAAAACCGGAGTAATCTTAAATAAAAGAATAGCTGAAGGCGCAGCAGTGAAATCAGCACTGAACTCTAATGACTTGGATAGCACATGTAAGAGAATGTTTATTTGTCAATTACAGTGAGGCCACTATTCTTAGAAAACAATCACTATAACCGCTTGGCCCAGACCTACTTGATCAAGTGACAAGCGTGTACAAAATATGGAAGAAGTTGCTTAGAACCTAATCTTAAGGCTCATAGTAATTCAAAGCATTTTGTGATAACAAATACCTAATGCATTTTATCATGAGTACCACAAAGTGCAAAGCTGGCGTTTGGCATGTCTTAACTTAAGACACTGATTACAAGATTTATTATTCATCGACATAATACATGTATCCACTCTGAACTCATGTGCTTTTCAATACTAAATTCATTGAAGCTTGTGATTCTTACAGATAGCCTGATTTGTTTAAATGGTGAAAAATGTGAAGTTGAAGCTGACTTAAGAAATCAAACTAAAGGTTAGTAAGCCTTTTGATTCTGTGGACTTACTCTAAAATATATGTAGAAACGATTGAAATGAAACAACATTTTATTCCCAAAAACTAGATTCTTCTCTTTACCAGCATGAGAGATATTTCTTGACAGCATGTTAAGCCAAGTCAGAGGCTCATGGGTGGCATAAAAAACTCAGACACCAGGGTAGGCCATAAGCACACGATAAAGAAGAAAATGCAGTTGACTAGGGAGCCTTAATACCTGTATAAATATTAACGTTTAAGAAGAGATAGAAGAAGACCAAAGAAGAAATTAAAGGATCGTGTGTGAAGAACGATAGCGTGACGAGTGACAAGGGAGAATGGAAGACAAATACGTCTACCGACCCCGAAGTTCCATCATCATCAGCTTCTTGTCCTTGTCCCATGTAATTTGGGGCCGACGCAACACGTAGTTTCTCCCATTCTCCCCTGTCAATCGTCACGCTATCAATCCTCACACACGATCCTTTAATTTTTTGTTTAGTTTCCTCCTCCTCTTCTTAAACTTTTATACTCCCTCGATATCTTCTCCTCCTTTTTCCTTCATAACATCTTCATCACCCCAAAGTTACATAGTAAGATGATTAAACTAGAACACGGAAACTTATTCCAGTTTGAGCTGGGTAGATATTGCATTTCACGACAGTGCGTCGTTCCCTTTCCTGAAAGTCCTACTACGTGCTCCCGTGAATCACATTAACTATACTGTAGAGGAACAAGGTGAACAGTTCCTCATCCTCCAATATAAGATAAGACCCTCTGACTAGACTGTGATGTATCTGGTGGGCTCTACTCGACAGTTGTTATATCCTAATCTAGTGTACTTGTAACTTCAGACGATTCAATTTATGATCGAACTTTATGAGGATGACATAACGTTGTTTCAGATGCAGACATTAAAAAAACTGAAACTAGAAACGACTATCTGATTATTATTATAAGTTTATCTGTATTTGCTATGGCGATGTTAGTGCTAGCTATTGTTTCATTTACAAAAAGCTGCTCGTTAAAACGTGGCACACCAGAAACACTACAAGTAAGTGATTTGTTGTTTTATATCTCTATCTACTAAAACCTGTAACCGCAAAGGGTTAGGCAGATCTATAACTTAGTATCCCCACATTTCACCAGTTAAGTTAAGGTCCCTTAAGTAATGGGAAAAAATAAATATTTTGATTTAATTTGATTTGATTAGGGAGCGAGCTTTTTGCCATGAACCGGACACAAACTTAGACTCCGAGCTCCTATTGAGAAATTATTGATTACTTATTTACTTTACCCGAATTGGGATCCGTACCTATGAGTGCACTTCAGAGAGAGAAGTAAAGTTAAAAATACTGTTCGTTAAGTTCTCAAAAAAAAACTCAACTTTTTTTACACAAGTAAGGGCCGATTTTTCAATACTCAGATAAACAGTTAGATAGCACTTATTAGACAGATAACAAAATATTGCATTTTTCAATCGTCAGATAGGCTCTATCTGGTCAATAACGGCCCTAACTGAGGAATAAATCTATCTGCCACTTTGACGGCCAGATAAACGTCTATTCAATAGATACAACTAGATCCAGTGACGTTTAGTTTGAGGTTATTTCTTCTTTTACCAAAGTAATATCAAAATTATGGAAATTTTCGATACTGTTGACGATCTGGCAATTGAAGAAGAGGCTATAATGTATGAATATTTAAATACTGAAAGGAAACAAAGAGTAATTAGATTAAGACCTTATTTATTTATTTTTTTTGACCTTCATACTTTAACTTCAATGTCTTCCATGTGCGAATACTAAGTAGTTGGTATTCCACATGAATTAAAAGAACTCTCAATTTTCTTCCAAGCCGCATCTTTATCTTTATTAGTAACCGCATCAGTATTTTTATTTTCCACAATATGTTTGTGCTTGTCGACTAGACTTACGAGCAATTCTACTTCAACAGTATTGAAATTAGCAGCGCTCTCTCTTTTCTTTGATTCCATTATTATCGAAATAATAACAAGTCACTGACAGTAAACCAAACAATGCACGGGATGCACCATGAAAAAAAAGGTTATATTTAACCGTCAAATAAACGAATGTCAAAGCATTTGCTATCCTCTTCTAACACACATTACACCGTATGCGTGTTTCACGCTCCCACAATATTACAGTGAAGTTGGCAACAAAAATCCACAGATAACTATTCGCTTGCTATCTGGCCATTGAAAAGTGCAACAATTTTATTTGTCCTTTTAACAGTCAGATAAGTTAATTCGCTAGTTAGTTATTTGTTCAGTTATTCGATGATTGAACAATCGGCCCTAAGTAATATATAGGGTGACTGGTAATTAGTGACCGATACTAATTCGCTCCGTAAACGGCGCCCACGACACAGGCCGGCCGCCACAAAAATAAACGTATGCGTATTCAAAAAAAAAATCTTTTCTTGGGAAAGTTGTTTGTTATCATGAGTACAATCACGTGTTTAAGTATCGGTCACTAATTACCAGTCACCCTATATTAGAATCATCATCATCATCATCATCATTCGCCTGCCCTTATCCCAATTTATTTGAGGTCGAGGCAGTATGTCTTCCATTCTTTTCTATTACACGTCATCTCTTAGGTAATGTATTAATGTTTATTTTTCAGAATAGGAATCCATTCTATGAAAATCTTCTTTTCCGTAAAGAATGTCAAGAAATCATTGAGGACCTGGAACAAAATCACTATGAATTACTAGATCCATTCGAACGGAGATAGAATACAATTGTATAACTAAGTAATTTTAATTAAATATTTGTTTATAAATATGGAAAGCAAAGATACTTTTTTAAAACTTTTATT
Source organism: Eurois occulta (assembly GCA_950022335.1). Classification (NCBI taxonomy): domain Eukaryota; kingdom Metazoa; phylum Arthropoda; class Insecta; order Lepidoptera; family Noctuidae; genus Eurois; species Eurois occulta. Next base: position 20,363,479 of record OX465480.1, on the reverse strand, counting down.
TTAATTCTAAAACCAAACAAATAAACCTGTTTAAAGTATACATGCTACACACATTCAAAAACGACAACATAGTGGTGTAAAGTTCTGAAAAAATTCGGATATTCATTCTCATCAACTCCTGACATTTATTTATTTATTGACCTATCTACAATTGTTACACTGTTTATCCAAATAATACAAGCAATATGATACAAGCACACAATACGAGTATGATGCGATGCACACAGCATGCAAAAAAAAAAAACAAAAATAGTGCAGAAATAACACTTTCAACAACAGTGGGTAGCTTTAGAAATACAGTAAATACGAGAACAAAGACGAAGTCAAAGTCAATATCGTGGTTAGTTTTGATGGACTTGGCGCTTGAATTTTTTAAGTGTTGTGGAGTAAATAAATAAAACAACTCCTGACATTACAAAAATGCCAATTAAATACTCAATAAGTCCAGACATTCGCTAATAGTCTAATTTAATAATTTTCCCCTTTATACATACTTACGCACATACATAAACTCACGCGGTTTTCCCATGGGGTAAGCAGAAACCACAGAACGCCACCTGCTACGATCCTTACGTACTCATTTTGCCTTGTCCACGTTCATATCTGGTCATACACGCACTTCGGTTGCGAGTACTACGCACCTTATTATTTATTCCAAACAAACTAGGTCACCGTCACCTCTGATTCATGTGCGTATTGTAATAACTATCACTTGCTTCGTTGAAGGAAAACATCGTGAGGAAACCAGCATGCCTTTTTTTTTGGGATGGGAAGTCATCAAATGACTCCTCCCGCTCTGGGCGGAGCGGAAGGGAGTATCTGACTTTTACTGACTAAAACCCATCCATGTTCCTTCTTTTGCCCTTTGTGTTCCAGGGCCGCTGTATCTCTTTCGAACAGTCCCGCAGCCCTGGCAGGCATCGGCCCTTGCGGGGCCCCTCCTGTTTGCTGACATCTCTTTGAGGCGCGCGTGGAACACTAACGCGCCATCGACACGGCCTGTCGTCATAAGCACCTGATCTCTAAAGAACCCTTTTAAGTCTAAACAAAAGAAAAAACATATATATCTTAATTCCAACCAAAAAGTTTGACAAAATACTTGATAAAACGGTTTACCAACATAAAATGGAAATCGAACTCGCTAACACTTTGGTCACCCTGTGTGCCTAGCTAAGCTGCAAACTACTGTACCCAACCCAACTACTTTGAAACAAAACAACTATTTTGAAATTGTTGAAATGTTTGGATTTAATATTAAAATCTCAATCTCATTACTTTAACTTAAAGATTACTTGGTTAACCAACGAGGAAAACACGATACTTATAAAAGTTAATATAAGTTACAATAACTTAAGTCTACTTATAGATTATATTACTGAGTTAATCAATTAACTTACATGCTTAAATTGTTATTAAGTTTAGACTTAAGTAGACTAGCTTACTTTAATTAGATAAAGTTATGTTTTTAGAAAATCACATTTGTTATGTTATAACATCACGCCTATAACATATTTAATTTTTTATAATAAGGATTCGTGCCTCGGAGAGCACGTTAAGCCGTTGGTCCCTCCTGTCATTTGTAAATCTTTGACAGTCGTTACAGGTAGTCACTGATCCGAAAGTCCGACAACCAGTCTTGCCAAGGATATCGTATTACCCAGTGGACCAACTGGGTTGTGGAGGTCAGATAAGGCAGTCGCTCCATGTAAAATATTGTTATTCAGCTGCATCCGGTTAGACAGGGAGCCGACCCCAAGATAGTTGGGAAAAGGCAGGCAGATGAATGATTTATTTCAAATCTATGGATGGATCTCCAACAAAAGATTACACAAAGCATTATTAGTTCATGGAAAACATAAGGTATTAGGTAGGCGTACTCCTTCACCTAAAGACCACAGTATGCATAATAAAGTTAACAAATTAAGCCCCTAATAATTAATTAAACACAATATTTCTGAAGGGTTAGGCAGAGGAGTACCTAACGGTACACCCACATTTCGCCAGTTTTGTTCACGTCCCATGTATATGGGGGCTAGTCTAATGCCAACAGCCGGGCACAAATCTAGACTCCATCGCAGTTACTGAGAAATTCCTGATGGAAAAATCCGAAAACACTTTGCCTGACCCGGGAATCAAAACCAGGACCTCATGCTCAGCAGCCGCGTTGTGACCACTGAACCAACGGGACAGAATTTACTTAATCAGAAATTCTTCAGTATTTTGAAGTTTTTTGACGGTGATCATCTGTCTAGACTTTCCCCAATCTTATTGGGGTCGGCTTCCGGATGTACCTGAACACCAATATTTTACACGAAGTGACTGCCAATCTGACCTCTACAAAACAGTCACTGTATAAGTACTAGAATACGATAATAGATTATGCCGATGCCTGCTACCTGGATGCTACTGAGGAGCTAATAAATAAGCTTGAGCGCTTTCAAAATTTATGTATTCGCTTTATTTTTGGCCTCCGTAAATATGACCACGTTTCTCACCTTCGCAAAGAACTCAAGTGGCTCCCAATCCGCCTTCGCAGGAACACTAGGATCCTATGTCTCCTCTTCAATACCTTACACAACCCGTCCTATCCTTCTTGCCTGCGTGAGCGTTTTTCTTATGCCCGCCCTACTGACGCACCGTGTAGATCGCACCTTAGATCCCATCCTCATAAATCCAGCTACTACTCATACTCCTTCACCGTCCATGCTGTAAGGTTGTGGAACTCACTTCCGCCTAGCATTCGCGATTTGAACACTATTTCAATATTCAAAACCAGAGTGACCTTTCCTCTCAATTATAATTTATTATATACATAATTATATATTTTTATTAGTTTACTAGCTGTGCCCGCGACTTCGTTGGCGTGGATGTCGGAACTTGACAATGTATTTTTTAGCGCGAAGCGCTGTTGGAGGTTACCGATACAAATATTTTTTATTTATTTATGCTAGTGCTTCTTTATAAACAACATAAGCTGTGGAACCATCTGGAACGTACACAAAAAGATTATTGGGGTTGTTTACGCGTGAAAGAGCTACGTATAGTTGACCATGGGAAAACATCCAATACTTAGGTCCACCCCCGCAACGGATAATGTCTGGCCCTGAGCTTTATTAATCGTCATGGCATAACAGAGACTGACTGGGAATTGCACTCGTTTGAAAGAGAAAGGAAAGTAGTTAGGAATTATAGGTATTCTTGGAATAAAAACAATATCATTAGTTTATATATCTTAGCATTATGTATTTATATAAGTATATATTAATATTGACTCATGTGTATTTATACTTAATATTTTAGGCTAAGTTAGATAAGGCACATAAACACATTTTTCTCTTCCTTTTCTCACACACTATTGTCTACATTTCTTTTTCATTTCTCCTTTTGCAGGTCTGCTGGCAGAAATTTCTTGAGAAATAAGCAGTACCTTTGTACTCATGTATAATAATATTATTTTCCTGTGTTGTCTACTGTGTGTACATAAATAGTAAAATAAAATAAATCAATAGAAGTAGTAATAATATTACCAGCAGTCTGGTTCATCATTTGTCTTTGACGCTTGGTTATTAAGAATCGGCGATTTAAGACTTAATTAATTATAAATTCATGTTTCCTCATGATGTTTTCCTTACTGATGTCAGTAACGTCTAAGATAAATTCCATGTATGACGTTCGCATTTGACGGTATTTGACTAAATTATAAGTGAAAAATACTTCAAACGCCATAAAAATGCTAAAATACCATTATTGGAAAGAAGGCGAACAGTCATTTGGAAAAAAAAAACATTTTGCGGCGACGAAATGAATGTACTGACATTTAAAAATACTGGCTGTCTCTCCCGGAGTCGGTTGCGTTCTGCCTTTAAAAAATAATGGCACTTAAATTTACCAGCAATATAAAACACAAGCTTTTAAATAAGAATAGTTGGTTCTGTAAAGCCTCACAAATAAACTTACAATGTTTTCGAAAAGGGTACATCCGAAATAATGTCAAACTGTCAAAAATCTACAAATGATAGCAGGAACCAACGGCTTAGTGTGCTTTCCGAGGCACGGAAAAATCTCGGTATGTAATAGGTGGTCACCCATCCACAGACCAACCTAAGCAAGCGCGGCTTAGCCTAAAGATTGATCCGAGCGGCTGTTATTATTTAGCCACGAGCTTTTCAACTCTCCTTTGTTTAAGCCTTCTTGAATAACAACGATACTTTTACATAATTATCGAAAAAAAAAACAAATACAAAACAAATAAAATATTATTCAAAACAGCCAATACAAATCTCACGAAAATCACATCAACGAATCGACAGAGTTCGTAACAGTATTACTATGGTATCCTCCGAACGCAAATGACTTTCAGGCGGAAGGAAATTCAATAAAAACTCGTATGTACGCAATAAATATTGTGAAATGTATGTAACTTTGGGAAATCACAAAATAATTTTGCATTGACATAGAGTAAGTTCGCAGATACGATAAAGCAAGAAAGAAAATTGTGTTTATTTAGCATTATCAAAACAAGACACCTTAAAAAATAAACAAACAAAACTGATAATGGCAAAACGGCCAATCATTGGTGACGAGTTACCTACCTACATGTTCAAGCGACGTGCGTCTTACGGCTAGAGCTACTCCAGAGGAAACAAATGATTCTCTGGGGTGGAAGCGAAAGGGTAGCCCGCGAAATTCACATAATTTCATGAAGAAATCATGAAATTTCTTTTTTGAATCCAATATGATTAAATGAACTGCGAGGGTTGTATTGAAGATTTAAATGATTTTAACTGTAAAGCCATATTTATTACGTACGCGAATCATAGTTTAGTCAACATACAACCTGACACTGACGTGCAAATTGCAAAAAACGTAAGACAATTTGAATTTATCCTGGCGCTTTCTCCTTAAGAGTGTTCTCGGTAAAAATCATAAATTCGGGGATTTTTAAAGTGAAATTACTCCATTTTGCCTGGGATTTGTAAAAAACTAATTTCAGTATCACATTAAGCATATCTTTAAATTGTATTTGTATAGAATAAAACATTGAAAAATGACAAACGTTATCAAAAATAAAGCTTATTTTAAACACATGTTTTTGGAATTTTGCGAGAAGGCTGAATTTCGGAATGAAATTGTGAATCAACAATGAGTCGTGGAAGTCTGGAAAAAATTATGGCGGAAGGCAAGATACTGTTCATGTTATTGTATAGAATAGAAAAGTAATTTTAATCCATAAACTCCCTAAAAAAAAAACATTTCCTTTACTTAAATGTTGCATTCTAAAACATCATTTTATATTTTATTACGGCAGAAATAACTAAAAAAAAACACTATTTCTAAGTGGGGTTCAGGCAAATAGAAAACCAAAAAAAAAATTACACATTACATTAGTATGTACTAATGTAATGTGTAATTTTTTTTACAACAAACGACAATATAAAATTCCAAAGTTACTAATAAATAACGCAGCGCAACTTTTGTCATTTTTCAATGTTTTATTCTATACAAATACAATTTAAATATATGCTTAATGTGATACTGAAATTAGTTTTTTACAAATCCCAGGCAAAATGGAGTAATTTCACTTTAAAAATCCCCGAATTTATGATTATTGAATTTTTTTACCGAGAACACTCTTAAGAGCATGCCACGAAATACAGTGACGCGACTTGCAGAGAGACGCGTGTGTCGCATGACGCATGTTGCGTTACGAATCGCATCGCTCGTTGCCGTTAATGGGTCTTAATATATAAAAATCGCTCGCAAAAGCATTTCAACAACAACTTATTAACGATTAACATAAAGTTTTCGGTATCATAGCGTCATTCTCTTGTCCTCATCCCAATTTATTTGGGGATGGCTCAGCATGTCTTCTTCTTCTATACTTCTCTATTACTCTTCATCGAAGCAGTCACCTCCTTTTTTGCCATATTCTTCACACGGTCCATTAATCGTTTTTTTGGTCTTCCTCTACTCTTATACCCATCTACATTCATACTCAAAACTTTCCTCACGATATTTTTCTCATTCCTCCGCATCACATGCCCATGCCAATATTATTGCAATTTTAGTCTATGTCAAGTTACTTCAGGCGGGACCCAGGAGTCTACAAAAGGTGAAATGTTTATTTAGAATGTATGTCAATACTAATATATCGTGTCGAAATTGCTCTTTTTACCGACTTCAAAAAAAGGAGGAGGTTATGTATTCCACCAGCAACTTTTTTTTTGTTTCATGTTTGTACACCGATTTCTCTGTGATTACTGGTCCAATTTTGGCAGAAGAAGCTCACGCGGTGGTTCCATATAAGTTTGCATAGCTAACTTGGGAAGCTTATGAGTTATTTTTCATAATACGTATTTCTAGGGTTCCGTACTCGATGGACCAACGCAACGGGACTCTATTACTAAGCCTCCGCTGTGCGTCCGACAGTCCGTCCGACCTTCCTTGCGACAGTCCGTCTGTCTGTCACCGGGCTGTGTCTCATGGTCCGTAATAGGTAGACAGTTGAAATTTTCACAGAATGAGTATTTCTGTTGCCGCTATAACAACATAATTATAGTAAAAATTAAAATAAATTAAAGGAGGATCCCCTACTACAATGGTTCGGAACTCTAAAATAAAATACTGGTATTCAGCTGCATCTGGTTAGACTGGAAGACGACCCCAACATAGTTGGGAAAAGGCTAAGCAGATGATAAAGCAATTAAAAAATCAACGTTCCGGAACATAAAATTAAAACCTTTTGTTTGGAAGAAAATAACTGGCTTAACTAGTTGTAATAATTACAAAACTTTCTCCCCAAATTGGAGGCGCCATCAAAGTTTTACAAAAAAGTATTTCTATGTAAAACAAAATGGCTAACCTAAATATTAATCACGCCAATTATTCTAAACATTGTAAATCACCAGTTTGACCGGGAATTTTGGACGTTTCCCGGTCATTGTGCGTATGATTGATGACAGTAATTAGCAGCTTTCAATAGTAGTTGTACATAATGAGTCGCAGTTTTATTGATACACTAATTAAGCTTCCTGGCTTTGTCCGTTTTGTTAAGGCAGTGTCACCCATAATTTGTTTTGAAGATTAGTCATTCCCTTCATTTCCTATTATTTCATCAGTCTTACCGTGGTGTATCGTATTAACCCGTACTAGCTGGGTTCTCGAGGTCAGATAGGCAGTTGTCTGATATTAAGCTGCATCCAGTTAGACTGGATGCCGACCTCAAAATAGTTGTGAAAAAGCTAGGCAAAATAATGACCTATTATTTTCAAAATGCGTGAGTTTATAGAATGTTAATATTGATTGGTGATGTTGACAAACTTGAATAAATTAGAAGCTCTTCAAATTCGATTCTTGAAACTACTTGTTACTCAAAAAATTGAAAACTGTTGTAAAGGAGATTATAGGGAACTATATAAAACATGTAAATTTGTACCGGTCAGTTACAAACGTACCTAAGTATCTTTTAGCAGTTAACTACCATGGTGCCCAGGAGCATAACCTAACTCACGTAAAGAACAACCATAACACACGATCTATGGCTGCTGGCAGATTCAATTTATCCAGAGTCACTAATTACTTTGGTGACAGAACCCTGAATAATCGATACCATATCTATTGAACAGTCTGCCGGCAGACATAAGGAGTGAAACGAATGAAAATAGTTAAAAAAAAAAAAAAACTAAATAATCTGATAATCAAATAAATCAAAAATATATTATTTAGAAAATGTGTAAAAGTGCTACTTACTAGAAATAATCAGTTTTTATTACGTTTAATTGAGACTCACTGACCCCACAGTCAAACCATTAATACGGTTTTGTGGGGCTTAGTTTATAAGGTTACGTACCATTATTTGAATACTAGCAACCCGCCCCGGCTTCGCACGGGTTCAATAAGTACATATAAACCTTCCTCTTGAATCACTCTATCTATTTAAAAAAACCGCATCAAAATCCGTTGCGTAGTTTTAAAGATTTAAGTATACATAGGGATATAGGGACAGAGAAAGCGACTTTGTTTTATACTATGTAGTGATAAATAAATAATAATAATTCGAAGCCACGCCTTGTAGCGAAGCAGTCAATATTTAGACACTGCGCTTACTGCGCCTGCAAAGTTATGCAAACTTCAACCTGAACTTATACTATAAACCCAAGTAACTTGACAAGATTCCTAGCGTCAAATACCTACTTCAGCTAAGCTCACCTCTTATCAGGCAACACCAATAACAGCAGAGTAACCACTAACCCTGACAATACCCCTGAGCAATGAGCCTCGGATGGAAACTGGGAGAAACTGCTCAATGTTCCGATGTTCAACTTCGTCGAGTACGAACGTTGAGTGAAAATATACAGAGGAGTTGCGGTTTGAGTAGGAAAATGTTTTGTATTGCTAAACATGTTTTCTGTTGCGAAGTTTACTGTTATCTCTCCAATGGCGTATTGGAAAAAAAAACTTATTCGAATGGAATTTATACATAATAAACGGTGTTTCTTTAACTGGGACTGTATGAGGAAAACCGAATCAATATGAGATACACAGAAACTTTCTTGAGATCTCTTTTTTATGAAAACCATTTTGGCATACTTAATTTTTTGGTTAAGTGTGAATTGTGCATAAAAATGAGCGAAATTGATCAAACTGTTTTAGAATGTTTTATTTTGTTTTAATTGAGGATCATTTCATTGGTAGACATGGCTGATATGTTTTGTGTCGTGTTAACCGATAAAATTATGATCCTAAGACAGTTTCCTACAACAGCGATCGTAAATACCAACCTGCAAAATTAGTAAAATCCAGACCAAACCCGTTATAAGTCAGTCCCAAACAAGCCAGTATCACGAGTTTACGACCCTCGTCCCGCGCGTGCTATTATCTTGACGTGTCATGTTGTGACGTGTCACGCTGTCACATCACTGAGCCGTCACGCCGAACTATGCCACACAATTATAGACACTATTTATGTGATGAAGAATACTCATCGATTTGTGCGTGCATCCTACCCGTCCTAACCTACGGTGCACAAAGTCACTTACTGAACAACAGAAGTCCAAACTCAAGTTTTAACAGAGAGCAATGGAGCGCAGCAGATGTTAAGCACCACCCTTTTTTTTTCTGAAGGGAAATCATCAAATGACTGCTCCCGCTGTGGACGGAGCGGAAGGGAGTGTCAGACTTTTACTGACTAAAAACCATCCATGTTCCTTCTTTTGCCCTTTGTGTTCCAGGGCCGCGGTATCTCTTTCAAACAGTCCCGCAGCCCTGGCAGGCATCGGCCCTTGCGGGCTCCTCATGTTTGCTGACATCTCTTTGAGGCGCGCGTGGAACACGAACGCGCCGTCGACACGGCCTGTCGTCATAAGACGAACGGACGGCGAGCTAGCCACCCTGCTCTCCATAACAGATTTTGGGGAAAAACAGCCAAGCTAAAGTGGGACTGGGCTGGCCACGTATCTCGAATGCACCACTGTGGCAATCTAATCTTGTTTGCGGGGCGAACATGAACAGATATCGAACAAGATAGAGGTTTGGAAGAAGAATGGGGAGGCCTTTGCCCAGCAGTGGGACGCGGCGGACACTTGACAGGCTAACAAAAATAAAATTATATGACTATTGACAGTTCGAGTACATAACATCACGCCTGTAATCCCCGAAGGGTTAGTCAGAGGTGTAGCTAGTAATTATAGTACACCTACATTAGATACCATAGTGTATGTCTAGACGGGTGGAAGTAATCCCTAGGTAATGTGCCTTTAAAGTCTCAAATCAATAAAAAGACTTGCGCTTTACAACAAACAAAATGCCAATATTAATCCTTTATCCATTTCACATTAATATTTGCACAAAACAAATGAACATGATAATCCTGAAAACAAATAAAGAATGAAACAAATGCCATTTAAATCCGCCATTACAGAAAACGAATTACGATCCGCAGACGACCCATATTTCATTTTGATCCAGAATCGTTCAACAGTTCATTCATTTATTCGTTCAGTCAATTAATTCTCCATTCGTTCGCTGTCAGTGGGACTCACTTTAATTTGGTAATTCGTTGCTGCTTATTCAATTTGAGTTTCGTAATTATAATTTTATTATGTGTTTTTGCATGGTGATTGATTATTTTGTACTGAATGTGCGACGAAATTCTCGGCAATCCTAGAGGTAGAAAGTTCACTTAAAGTTTTAATCGTGCAATAAATTAAACTTAAAAAATAACTACTTTATCCTAAAATGATCATTCATCTATCAAAATTGAACGTGTATACAAAGTTTCGTGTCCATGCTATGCTCGACACCGCCCGATTTTCTGTAGGTACGTGTATAGCTTGTCTATACAAATAAATAAAATTGAAGTGTCTGTTTGTAATATCAAAACAACAGCCTTTTACTGAATACATATGAAAGTATACGGTGCTTAGAACAAACACACATTTTGTTTATTTTTTGTCTGTCTGTCTGTTTTTTGTGGCTTATATCCGAAACGGCTGGATCAATTTTGACGGGACTGTTACGGTCAGATAGCTGATGTTATAAGGAGTACTAAGACTACTTTTATTTTAGAACAAGGCTTTGGGCTCTGTGCAAAAAATTTAGAACCCATGAAATTGTTAACAAAATCCGATTCAAATAATTTAAAATTATTATAAAAATCTTACTTCCCTAAGTAATATTTTTATAATAATTTCAAGCTGATGAAGATGCTGGCAACAATTACTTATAAAATAAGTTTGTGATCAACACAACTCAGAGCAAAGCATAGTTAGTGCCCCAAAAGTACTAGGACGACATAAAAGCCTGGAAACTATGACAAAACGAACACAGTCGCTATAAGTAAGCCAACGCTCATTCCCCAGCGGCTGAAACTTTCACGAATCTTCAGGCTTTTACAATCCGATATATTACGCCCATTGCGAGTAACTATCCCTTTTATAACAAAGGAATTTACACCTTGTCTTAGAGGACGGAAGGTAGGGTATGGGTTGAACGGAAGGTGTAGTTGTAAAGGCGCTAGAGTTTAAAATTGGGTACAGTAAGTTTTGGTGCTTGCCCCTTTCAGTATTTTGCAGGTAATAATAGGGATGTAAGTTAGAAGAGATCAGCTGATTTAGTTGAGACAATAGTTCAGATTCTGAGGTATAACGGGTGTAAAAAGGTTTTCAACGAAGACGACAGGCACTTGTTCTCCCCGTCCGTTTGTTCTGGACCATACCTGGGAACCTTCTAGTTACGGATATATTGGAGGTCAAGGTTTCATCTTTTTCACAAGTTTTTGATTAAATTGAAGTTTTTATTATTATAACTTTACTTTGAATATCTCCATAACCGTTATGATATTCAATGCACTTATCAGCATAATTTTTTGAGTGCGACATTAAGTTCTACCGCAAACCATGATTTTTCACTCCAAAAAAGAACTCGTTTCCCGGTAATAAATTTTTGCGTAGAGTGACTTAGTTTGATCTACTGAATGCTTGGTTGACAGCTTCTTGAAGGGTCCGTTTACACCTTTTATAGTCAAATTACTTGAATAAAATAGTAACACTCATTACGTACACCATACAAATGACAGGTGTGAAGCAAAAAGGAAACAAACCAGAATAATAATCCGAAATTTGTATTTTTTTTTATTTGTGATTATTTTATGACCTGTCTAGCCATTTGCAAATACCAGAATTTTACATGAAACGACTGCCTACCTGATCTCCACAACTCAGCTACTGGACAACACAATGCCTCTTGGCAAGACTGGTTGTCAGACTTTCGGGAATAGAAAGAAAGAAAGAAGAAAGAAAAAATATACCCGTAACGACTGTCAAAGATCTACAAATGACAGCCGGGTCAACTGCTTAGAGTAATTTCCGAGATATGGAGGAGTCTCGGTATGAGAATTTATGTATAAATTCAGACGGTTATCACGTGACACCACTCGTCCGCGTGGTCGGGCGGTGTAGAGGATCTCACGTCGCATTGGCTTGTATGATATCCGTGATGCCTAACACCGCTGACCGAGCTCGTGCTCCGTCGAGCGGCGCTGCTCACCGCACAGCGCACTGCCCGCTTCGCCGCCTCTGGCCGACCGCGCGGCTGAGTGGTGTCTTGTGAGCCACGGAAAAATTTCTGTGATCGACACTTACCTTTTAAAGCCAATCTAAACTAATACTGGGGCTGCCAGGCTAAAATTTGATTAGGCAAATCACGTCACCCGCGTGCACGACGATTGCCGAGCAAAAATCACATAATTGGTTGGCAGATGAGGGACGGCGTCGACGAAGCCGTCCCAGAAAGAGGAGGCCAGATGACCTGTTCGCGTACTTTGAGGGTTGGTTCCAGGAGGCACGGGATAAAAAGCAACAAAGTAACTGCTGGGCAAACCTAGCAGTGGGACAATATATAGGACCCTTCACGAAGCTGCCAACCAAGCATTCTGTACATCATACTAAGTAACTCTACGCAATAATGATTGCTGGGAAACTACTTTCTTTCTGTGTGATAAATCACGTCTTACAGATTCAGTGCAACGCACTCAAACATTGTGATGATGGATGCTTTGAATAGTACGGGGTTCGTGGAGGTATTTAAAGTTTTTTAGTTTAAGTTATAACATTAAAAACTTGGAAGTTTGACCCCCAATGTCTCCGTAAGTAAAACGTTCCCAGGTATGCGTTAGAACAAAAAAATGTATCATTGTCGTTATTGGTTGTAAAATTATTTTTCCTTCATGAATTCGCTGTATTATCAAGTCTTTGTCGTTTGATTTCACTTCTGCTATCCCCGTACCTCCATACTCTTCACATTTATTATTTAGACTATTCAAAAAAAAGTTTAATTCCATTACCAGACTTCATCTTATAACTTGTACCACTCAAAAGAGATCAAGTTTACGTTCTGTTCCTACATTCAGAAACTTTGATGTGCACATATTCAAGAATTCCATAGACCTACTTACACGTTATTTTACTATGTTTTACACTAGTTATTTTTCTTGAGGACCTGCATTATGGTTTTTGAGGTGGACCGGATTTAACGCAGGCAATTTTGATCTTGTTTTACTTAGATTTCTTAGACCACTCACTATACAGGGTTATTTGTAAAACACCAGAAACCTCTTAAGAGGTGTACTCATCACTATGAACAACTTTTACTATGGAACCAAACCAGAAATCGCGAAAAAAAAATCAGCTGTTCCCTACATTTTGACGAGTTAATCGATCATAAATATCAGATCAGCATATATTATATGCTGCTAAAAATGTTCTATTTTGATGATAATCTTTGTCATCGTCCTGTATGTATCTTAGTTAATTTAAACATAACATAACATAACATCTCGCCTGTAATCCCCGAGGGTTAGTCAGAGGTGTACCGAATACTACACCCACATTTCGCCAGTTATGATTTATCCAATGTAACAGGGTTCGAGCCTACTGTATTAATATCAACCGGGCGCAAATCCAGACTCGCTGGCTGCTATTGAGAAGTGAGAAATTCCTGATGGAAAAACCCAATAACACTTTGTCCAACCCGAGAATCGAACCCATTACCTCATGTTCAGCAGTCGCGTTTCCAGCCACTCGACCAACGAAGCAGACAATTAAAGTAAATGAAATAAATTTCGTGTTATCAACAGCCCCAACATATTTTACCATTCACTTTTTTCAGATTTATTTATCGTGCAGCTGTTCTACAGATACAAGATTATTTAGAAGCAATGCTCAGTGATAGCCTAGTGGTGTAACCCTCGGACTGACAAGTCATAGTCTCAAGTTCGAACCCAAGACACGCACCTCAAAATTTTCGGATTCATGTGCGTATTGTATAATTATCACTTGCTTCGGTGAACGAAAACATCCATGCCTGAGAGATATTTCTCGACAGCATGTAAAACCAAGTCAGAGGCCCATGGGTGGCATAAAATCTCTGACACCAGGTTAACCATTAACCACACGATAAAAAAGGGTTATTTATTTCAAAATTCATCGATATAACCCCGATTTACGATACACACGTTCGTGTTAGAGCATCGAAAAGTACTACTTACATACCAGAACATGAGGCCGCATTGTTGTGTTCCGGCTCGAGGGGTATGGATGCCGGTGAAATTACATGCCAGTCACATTTTAGCTTTGACTCCGAGTGACGGAAACATTGCAATGACATGGGGACATCGCAGCGATATATGTACGGCTGTGAATACGCGTCTTTGGGCTTAATAAAGGGGGAACTTTCTTACTCGCTTAAAGGAGGTTTACGTCCCAACAGTGGGAATATTATAGTCTGATTTATGATGTTACTAGCTGTTGAACGCGACTTCGCTCGCGTGGAAATTTTGATTTGTAAGTGTGGGGAATAAAATGTAGTAACTTATGTGCTATCACGCAGATCCGTTCAGCCGTTCTGCCGGGATTGAGTAACAAACATCCATTTCACATTTAAAATATTAAGTACGATTAGTTTACAAGGCAGATGTGAGTGGCAACGTCGGGAGGGGACGCCCTAGAAATCTAAAAAAAAATAAATAAAATAAAAACGTTTATTTCAATTACAATTGGCATTTCGATACATATTACTGGAGATCACCTTTTAAGCAAGGAATTGCTTGTATTAGGAGACTCCGCACTTCCACTTGTTATTTTTAAGCAATTGAAATGTAGACATGACTACAAAAAATAAACAAAAATTTAATTTAAAATTAAAAACAAAATAAAAATAACTTAAAAATTAATTCAAACATGTATAAAAAGGCTTGATCACGCGTGTACTTGTAGTATGTGTATCATGAGTGAGTGTGTGAGTGAGTGTTGGTGTGACTGTGAAAGTGAGGTAGTATGGTGTGTGAGATAGGTAATAGAAACAGAATAAGAACAATTCTAACAAATTGAAAGATCAATGATCACCTCGCTTTTCGGACGACGTGTGGACGAAGTGTAGGTCCAAATGTAGATTGTCGTTTGTCGGTTAGCCCTGCGACATTGTCTTGGGGTCAAAAGAAGCCAAATAAGTCTTCATTCACTAACCTTGGGCAAAACAACCCAAATGTAACTAATTTGGTTATTGAATAGTAGAAACAATAGACTCAACATCATCGTAGGTTTTAGTTTTAAGCCAGTCGATTACAACTTTTTTACAGTCCCGGAGCTTCATGGAGTATATTCGTAATTCTTTATTCAGCAAGTTGTATAGATATGATGATTGCCTTGCGTGTTGCCTTTTAGCGAAAGCAGATCTAACCCTGACCGTTGGAGCGACTAAGTAGCTCCTTCTACTTTTTGGCTTAGAGGGGTCATACGGAAGGCATGTGTGTTTTTTTAGTATTAGTTGAAGCAGATAAAGCTTTCTTACAGACAGAAGGTCAGATAATATGTAGAGGCTGTGGGTGGGGTACCTATAGGGTTTAAAGTACATGACCTTAAGTAAGGTTCTCTGCGCCCTCTCAAGTTCCAAAAATTTTAGTTTTGTAGTCCCTCCCCAGCAAGTCATACAGTACATGAGGATAGATTGGGCCAGCAAAATATATACCTGCTTCAGAAGTTGCTTTGAAGCCACATGTCGCAGTGTTTTAAATGTCCAAATCAGCTTCCTAACTCTTTTCATAATTATTTCGGTGTGCATGTGCCAGGACAGGCGCTGGTCAATAATAACACCTAGATATTTGGTATACTGTAACCTGTCAATTTTTAAGCAAGAGCAGCCAGGGGTTGGGGGGTTGGAACAGTTATGTATTTTTATTTGGAAGTTTTGAGACGGTTGCGAGTTATTATACTTAGTAAAGCAGATGTAGTTGGATTTTGAGGCATTCAGTGTGAGGAGACTATTGTTTAGCCAGGCTGCCATCTTCACAAGGCCACGCTCGGCCAACATACGAACATTATCCCAGGTCTTAGCAGTGAAGACAATGGCAGTATCGTCGGCGTATGAGAAAATGAGACCGCCATCAATCTTCATGTTGCAGAGATTATTAATGTAGATGAGGAATAAGGTCGGCCCAAGAACACTGCCCTGGGGGACTCCAAAATTGATGGTTAACTCGGAACTAGTGTACGTCACAATTTTAACCATTTGCTTGCGATTGTTGAGGTAGGATTTCAAAAGATCAAGAGCGGGTCCCCTTATGCCGATACGTTCAAGCCTCTGTAAAAGTAAGGGGACAGACACTGTGTCAAAGGCCTTTTTGAGGTCAAGAAAAACAGCTAGACACTTTGCTCCAGAATCCACACCGTCTACCAGAGCAGAAGTTAGTGACAAAACTGCATCCTCAGTAGACTTTCCCTGTCTAAACCCAAACTGAGAAGGCGATAGTATTTTATATTTAGAAAGGAATTTAATTAGGCGTGAGTTAATGAGTTTCTCAAGGATTTTTGAAATGGACGGTAGGACCGAAATTGGTCTATAGTTAGACGGGTCAGACTTATCCCCAGACTTGTAAACAGGAGTTATAAGGGCTACTTTCAAAGCGTCCGGGAAAAGTCCCTGCTTGAAGCATATGTTAATTAAGTGGGTTATGATCGGTACAATTTGTTCGTGTGCTGATTTTAGAAAGCTGACTTGTATTTTGTCCCAACCGGGGGCGCTATCCGATTTCAAGCTCATTAGAGTGGCACGAACTTCATCGGGGTCTGTGTCGAGAAGAACAAAAGATGTGGCCAAAGAACTGTCTGCCGAGAATGAGTCAGGGTTGATATTATTTCCTGCTGAGGACTGAGAAGTTGTGATGTTTTCAGCAAGAAGTTTGCCTATGTTACAGAAGTAGTCATTTACCTTGTCCACAGAGTTTTGTGGGGTAGTGGGTATATCTAGCAGTTCCGAATTATTTGTTTTTTTAGGTTTGCGTTGTGTGATGTTGTTAATGATAGCCCATGTTTTTTTGGGATTTCTGTGCGATTTAGAAAGTTGATCTCTGTCATGTTTACGTTTTATTTTTCGAATAATGGTACAACAATAATTACGATACCTTTTGTATGTGATTTTTAGCACCTCGTTGTATGGGTCAAGCCTAAGTCTCTTTTGCATTTGATTTCTATTTAAAATACAGCGCAACAAGCCAATTGTCATCCATGGTTTTAGAATTCTATTTTTCAAAGGTATATTCATAGTAATTGTACTGAGTGTGACACAGTGTTGTAATATTTCGATTAGGCTATTAGTAAGGGTGTTAGGGTTATCTAGTTTTAATAAGTCCGATAGGTTACTCTCTTTAAGCAGCTCAAGCGCCTTCTCCGAATTAAAAACTGTTTTTGTTTTTGAGCATCTTATTTTGTTAGTATGGTTTGATATTCTTAAGAAAGTCATGAAATGGTCAGTAATGGTCGTGTGAATAACTGCAATGGTTGCAGTTTGGTTGCCAGGTTTGAGTTTTATTATGAAGTGGTCAAGACAGGTTTTGTCTCTCGTGGGAAGCGAGTGACCAGGTAGTAAACCATGCATTGCTAACATATTCAGATAATTAAGTCTGTTTGTACGCTCGTGTGACTGCTCATTTTCATTGTATATTAGATTAATATTTATGTCTCCAGTGATTATTATGGTTTTATTTGATGCGAGGGTAGCTAAGTGATTGTTTAAGGATTGAATAAATTGGTCTGCGTTCGCAGTTGAAGGGGATCGATAAATTGCAATAACTATAAAGTCAGGCGTAACATGAATCTCTAAGCAAGACGCATGAGCTAACTTTAGTTCTCTAGTTTTATTTTTGTGTGTGCTTTTGATATAGGCGACTACCCCATCAGCCTTATTCAGATGGTTTGTAGTTTGGTAGGAGTTATAGTCAGTTATTTGAGGTATTTGTTTATTTGAGTTTAACCTACATTCGGTAAGGATTACCAGATCAATATCCGTTCCAAGATTGAGTAAATTTAATTGAAGATCGTCAAAATTAGAGTAGACAGATCTAATATTCTGCGAAACAATGGCAAAGCCGGGAGAGTTAGGCGCTATATGCTTAGTAAAGTCAGTAATATCACAATCAAACACTTGAGCTATTTCGGAATTGTCGATGTCATTCAAAGTTAGTAGAGTATTATCCATTAATATGAGTTTTATAAATGCAGGATAACGTAATTATATTCAAATTATTATTTCGTGTGTGGGTGATATTGGATGTGTGTGTCTGTGAGTGTGTAGAGGTATGTGTGGTTTGTAAGTTTGTAAATTTGATATCCGGATTGAATGTAGGTTTGAGTGATGAAGAATGAGTGTAAAGGCGCGATTGGTAAACAAAACATAACTTATAACATAATTTAGTATTTAACTTAATTCTAATTAATTTTAAGAGTTTAAAAAATCGATGAAAGTTTAACATATCAGCGAAATATAGTAAGAAAATAAAGTAACAACAGTTGGTCGCTTGTAAGATAGAAACTAGTCATTTAAGCTGTAAAAGGTTATGTACCTGTGACTCAGAATTTATGACAATAGTAGGAGAATCATCATCCTTCTTAATATATATCTTCCCGTAGGCTGTCCAGCAATATTTGTAGTCCTTTGATTTTGCTAGGTCACGCGTAAGAAAGTGTAGTCGAGCTCCTTTTGTAGTTAACTGTTCCGATATATATATTGGCGTATTCTCATCTCTCTTAAATCCGAGATGTTTCGCACATAATTTTCCATTCTGTTTTCTATTAAAAGCTTTAGTTGACTTCAAGAGATCTGATTTAAGAATAGTCGACTTTAGCTCAACTATAATAGGGCTATTTTTTGTGCTAGTTCGTTTGTTTTTAACTCGATAGATGTCACTAATATCCGGTTTTGTGATATTACAGCCTACTTCATTGGATAGACATAATGTCATTTTTATCAGATCTTCCTTGGATTCCTTATCTATTTTTGGGACATTTTTCATCTCGAAATTCGCCTTTCTGCTACCTCTTTGCAAGTCTTCTATTTTGTCCTCTAAAATTGTGATGCAGTTTCTATCATTTTTAGATTGTTCTTCGAGAAGCTTAATTTTGGACTTTGGGCATTTTTGGGCACTTTTGGGCGCCGCCAGAAAGGCCATGGAAGATTCTATGTTGCTATTAGTGGTTTTAATTTCCATTAGAGTTTGGTAGATCTTCTTACTCTCTCCTTGTTGTGGTGCCATTAAAGATGATATAAGTTCTTTGACTTCCTCCTTGAAAGCACGGAAGTCAGAGTCATAGTTATAAAGATCATTTAACGACCTCTTGTGGCTTCGAGATACGAAGTTAGGAGGGGTGCATTGTTCGAGTTCGAGTTCATCGCAAAGATTCGATTCGGAAAGGGATTTGCCACTCGAATCCCCCATTCCGAGTACCAGGAGATAATAAATCAAAGAAGATATGACACAGTTAGAAGTTATGGGCTGTCTGGCGGCTGGCTCAGTTATTTGTATCTTGATTAAATATAATCGACTAATGTACCAGGAGAAGATAAATGCCAGGAGGTCCTGCGCGAACTGACGCCCGCAGAGATAGGGTATTGTAGCAGTGTGATGTGCAGATTTGTTTTCGCACACAGCGGTGGTCCACTCCACACGGTAGGCTGTCCTTGACGCTCCAATGATGCGCAGGTAGGTGGTGCTTTGCTCTTCTTAGGGGCGTTGCTGTGCGCGTGGGCAGGTAAGTAAGTAATTCGTACCTTTAGATTGGGCGACTAGCTTCGATGTACTAGGGTACTAGGAGTTGCGAGGAGGTCGGAGTGCGACAACTCGTAGGTCGGACTGTAGCTCTTCCGGTTTATGCACTCCTATTTTTATGCACGATTTAACTTAGTTGAATTTTGAATTTATTTATCAAATAAATAAAGAAATACGGATTGAGTACACGTCTACACCAGTTGGCGGTCCGGGGGGAAGGGGAGAAGGACCTACACTGACCTTATTGGTGAGGTTCATTAGACAGGTCAGGTGCGTAGTACTCGCAACCGACGTGCGTGTATGACCAGATGTATGAACGTGGACGCGGCGAAAAGAGTATGTAAGGATCGTAGCAGGAGGCGATCTGTGCCTACCCCCATGGGAAAAAAGCGTGAGATAATGTAAGTATTAGTATAGATGTCAAAAGGCAAACCTGCAGGCCAATTACTGTAATTAAAAACATTTAAAATCAAGTCGCAATCACATCTCAGCGACCATCAATATACAAAACCTTCTAAAAATATGGGTAAAATAAAGGAAGCTATTTTCTACATATCGAGACTAGGAATATAATGCGAACGATTTTCTTTAAGGGGAGTTGCCCCCTCGACATCCATATTTCTTTCTATTGGATAGAAAAGAAAGTTATGTCTGTTTCATCATCATCATCAACATTCAAGTATTGTGTGGCTTGGATCTAAACGCCTCGAAATGTTATTCTTGTACCTTCACTCGTAAGCCGAAACCTATTGTTTATGATTACAAATTAGCCAACACTTCAATAGCCAGAGTTAATTTTAGAGACTTATTCGTCACCTTTGACTCGAAACTTCTTTTGGACACACACATCAATAATATTATTAAAAAAGCCTCTAAGGCACTAGGTTTTATCATGAGGATATCAGCCGATTTTAAAAATATCAAAACACTCAAAATTCTCTATTGTGCTTTTGTACGCAGTCATCTCGAATATTGCTCACCCGTATGGAGTCCCATTTTTAACACTTACGTCAATCGCATCGAAAGTATTCAAAAGAAGTTCTTGAGGTACATTCAGTTCAGATCCAAAACCTATTTACCTAATTATAGCCGCTGCAGGAAGTTCCACATTCTTCCACTTATTGAGCGGAGAAAAATTGCCGATATTCAATTAGGCAAATGGTTCAACCGACTGTTCTGAACTGATGAGCAAAATTGGGTTGCGTGTTCCATCCTTCACCTTAAGGAATCATCAGCCTCTGTATGTTCCCTCTGTGCGGTGCATATATCGACAAAACTCTTATATAATAAGAGCTAGCAGGGCATACAACTCGATATGTCAGAGTGTTGATGACCTGGACTTATTCTCCACCAGTGTTCCTAGACGTAAGAAATTACTGTGTAAAAACTTCTTTGAAACTCACTAAAACCTTTTCTTATATTGTATTCTCTCCGAGTGCTTAGTGAAAACTTTTAATTGGTCTTCATTTTCTGACTGTCAACTATCTGTATCCTAGCTGTAAGTTTTCTTAAGAAATAAAATAAAATAAAAAAATCAGCCAAAAGATGTCCACTTCTGAGCATAATATGCCTTCTGTAAGCAACGCCACATTACGGGTCCTGTGCTTCCTACATCCAGTGGGTTTCTGTGACCTGGGGGTCTAAAATAGCCGCTTTAGCAGAATCATAATAGGATAATAATATGAATTGCGTTTAAATTCTTAAAATGGTCATAGAAGTACCAACTATTATGAATTGTCACTTTGTGAGTATTTACGAATTTAAACGTAATTCATATTATTATACTATTATGATTCTGCTAAAGCGGCCATTTTAGACCCCCGGTTCATCTATCTATTTTAACCTAGCTATGTGATTATGGAAAAGATCATCTATGGTGAATTTTTAAATTGCCAATTAGCAAGATGCAACAATGACGCAGAGTAATTGGAAAATCGTTTTATTACGATCATCCAAGGATTTTTGCAAGGACCGGATTTTTGAAATGTAACAAGAAAGATTTTTGTAGAAATACGAGTAACTCATAATATCAGAATTTCAGATCTATTTGAACCAGCTTTCACTAATAGCACGATTAAAATTATTAATTGTAAAACTACCTTTTAATGCTCGCTATAGAAGATTCTATATAAAGAAAATAATGAAAGTCGGACACTTCTGTCCGTATTTAAGCGGGACTAAGTAGAATGGCACCTTTTCTACCGCTGAACAAAGACACAGTTTTAATTAAACTTAAATAAAAATGTGGGTTGGGTACTTATTTTTATTTTGCACTGTGGTCCCGTATGTTGTTTAAATTGTTATTTATTTTGTACATATTTATACCGAGATGTAGAGACTAATAATAGAGAAGTATGGAAGAAAAAAACCTGTTGTGCCGAGCCCAAAAAAAATGCGATTTCGGCAGGAGATTGATGATATCAGCTACGTAAGCATTAACCAGTAATTTGTGTTGTGTACATAATAAACAGTAGGTACTGTTTCTATTCACTACGCAGGCCCAGTGCGGGTGGGAGGACAAAATCCCTACTTCCCTACTAATAATTTAATAATATACTATAATAATAATTTATATTGTTATTTATTTATTTTATATTGTTTTATATTTAAATATTTCAAAATGTAAATAATGTGTAAGAAAAATGAATAAAGAGATAATAATTAATTAACAATTAAAAATATATTAATATTATAAATGCGAAAGTAACTTTGTCTGTCTGTCTGTTACGCTTTCACGTCTAAACCACTAAACTGATTTTAATGAAATTTGGTACAGAGATATGAGAAAGAACATGGGATAGTTTTTATCCCGGATTTTTGAAGAGTTCTCTTGGAAACGCGATATAACCGAACTCGACGCAGGCGAAGCCGCGGGCGGAAAACTAGTAATATAATATCTATGTAAAAAACCGTTGTATAATATTCTTCAGATCAACGCTCTTCTGATTAGAAAAACATATTTTAGGACGATACGCCGCTGATCCTATATCAAACTTTAATCATTCAATGTCGTTGAAGTTGAAACCAATTAAGTTATTGTTTTAATTTATCATAATTCAAGTCTTCAAAGTATTCTCGACTCTTCAATAATTTATTACGAACTGTGTAACATTTGGCAAGTTTTAAATTATAAAACTGTAATGAAAGTTAGAACATGTTAACTGAATAAAAGCTGGAGGTTACGATGTAGTTTTTATACAGATCTAGCTGCTGTGAGCTGTTGCCTGTAACCTTCGTTCGCGTGATAGTATTATAAAAATATTACTTCCCTTTTTGACTCGGATTTTGTTAACAATTTCAAGGTTTTTTTTTTTTTATTTACGGAACACTAATTGTTTGTCTAGTAAAAGTAGCCTTACCTTTTTTTTTTTTTTTTTTGGGGGGTGTGAAATCATCAAATGACTCCTCCCGCTCTGGGCGGAGCGGAAGGGAGTGTCAGACTCTTACTGACTAAAAACCACCCATGTTCCTTCATTGGCCCTTTATGTTCCAGGGCCGCGGTATCTCTTTCGAACAGTCCCGCAGCCCTGGCAGGCACCGGCCCTTGCGGGCCCCTCCCGTTTGCTGACAACTCTTTGAGGCGCGCGTGGAACACGAACGCGCCGTCGACACGGCCTGCCCGTCGTCACACGACGGACGGACGGCGAGCTAGCCCATTACTCACCGTCCACAGGCCCGCGCCTACGGTGGCCGAGAGCCATCACGGCGTGGCCCCCGACGCCCGGTGCTTCTCCCGCGGCGGCTGGGACGTGAGGAGGTTCTCTCCCTCTCACGTTCCGCCGCCTCCTTCGCTAGCATGACTGCTTCGCAGAAGGAGGCGACGGCTTCACATTCCCTCTCGCCCCGGACCATGGCTTGAACCAGGGCCGGGCGCGAGAGGTCGCCGCCGCCAATCGCCGCTACGAGGACACGGCGGTGCTCATCCCAAGCGGAGCAGACCTCGACGGTGTGCTCCACCGTGTCCTCCGGTCGATCCTCGCAATAGTAGCACCCGGGCGTTTCCTCCCGCCCGATTCGGTGCAGGTACCTCCCGAAACATCCATGTCCGGTGAGGACCTGCGTCAGGCGGAAGGTGAGGGCGCCGTGGCGCCTCTCAAGCCACTCCTCAAAGAGGGGACTTATCGCCACTATCGTGGCGTGCCCTGCACGGGGTTGCGATAGTCGCTCCCTCCATGTCGCCATGAGATCACGGCGGAGGTCTGTCCGCCGCGCGACAATATGCCGCGGCAGCGGAGTTACCCCCCGGCTCTGTACCTCCGCGCGCCACTCGTGCAGGCGCGCGAGGACTATGGCCTCCAGATCCCATGGCGGCAATCCGGCAAGGAGGCTCGCCGCCTCGCGGGAGATCGTGCGGTGCCCCCGGATCAGCCTTACGGATACCACCTTTTGGGGCGCGTTCAGGTAGTGCTTTGCACGCAGCCTTAGTGAACGCGCCCACACCGGGGCCCCGTAAAGGGCCATGGACCGCAAGATCCCCGCATAGAGCCTCCGGCAGGAGGCTTTTGGCCCCTTCAGGTTGGGTAGGAGCCGCTTGAAGGCAGCCCCGGCCTTTTCCAGTCTGGGAGGCAAACGTCGGAAATGCTCCACGAAGTTCCATCGGCTGTCGAGGACGAGTCCGAGGTACCTCAACGTCGCCTCGACGCCGACGGGAACCCCTCCTACCGTCAGTGTGGATCCCGACGGTGGCGCATTCCGAGGCCCATGAAAGCACATGGCCTCGGACTTGTGCAATGCCACCTCGAGACCCAATTGCCGGATCCTCTCAACGACTATCGCAACCCCGCGTGTCATCAATTCGGCCGCCACCTCGTGCGACCTCCCCTGCGCCAGCACCAGCGTGTCGTCAGCGTAGCAAACTACGCTGACGCCGCTAGGGAGGTCGGCACGCAGCACCCAGTCGTAGCCGATGTTCCACAAGGGCGGCCCCAGAACCGATCCCTGTGGAACACCGCACGACATCTCTCGCCGGTTCCATTCTCCGTTGTGACCGGGATATATGACGGACCTGTCCGTCAGGTAATCCCCGACCACACGACGAAGGTAGGTCGGCACCCGGTGATACCGGAGTGCCTCCCTAATGCAGCTCTAGGGCATGGAGTTGAAGGCGTTGGCGATGTCCAGAGACACCGCCAAGACAACCCTACCCCGGGACACCGCACCGAGGGCTCTCACGCGCATGATGGCGTCCACCGTCGAGCGCCCCTTGCGGAAACCAAACTGGTTGTCCGCAAGATCCGGCCCCATTCCCGCAAGGTGCCCGGCGAGGCGGTTTGCAATTACTCTTTCGAAGAGCTTGCCCACCTCGTCGAGCAACACAATGGGCCGGTATGCGGACGGAGAGTCCGCAGGGCGCCCCGGCTTACGGATGAGGACCAGCTTCCCTGTCTTCCAACGAAGCGGGAACTGGCCTCTCTCCAAGCATGCGCTTAGGAGCCCCTCCAGTCGGGGCCCGAGAGCCTCCAAGGCCAGGAACCAGGCTTTGCCAGGTAAGCCATCGGGTCCCGGGGCGGTATTCCTGGCCTTAAGCCGGTTTACCGCCACTCTCAGGTCTACCCCAGTCACCTCCGGAGTGTCGTCATCGTCATCGTGGTCCGCTTCCGGCACCGCAAGCGGCGGAGCCATAGGCGGGGGAGGATGTTCCCCTAGCGAAGGGAACAGAGCGCTCACCACCTCCTCCACAAGCTGAGGCCGGAGACTCTGCGTCAGCGGGGGGGCCCAGGTGCGGAGTTTGTCCCGCACCATCTTGTAAGGGCGCCCCCACGGATCGCCGTCGAGAGTCTCCAGCATCTCCTCGCGGGCCGCATCTTTGGCCCGCTGGACAGCCTCTCGGAGGGCGGTCTTCGCCGCTGCAAAGTAGCCTTACCTTACACCACCTTATAACATCAGCTATCTGCTAGTAAAAGTCCCATCCAAATCGGTCCACCCGTTCCCGTTCTCTATTAGCCGTCATCTCTGCAGTCTCCACCTTTATAGCCATATCATCATTTAAACAGTCCACCCATGGTGTCTTTCACTACTACTTTTATAGCCACCTATTATATCTTCCACCGCTTATCTTCCGTGATTATTTCCGTGGTGAATATCGGGAGCTCATAATCATGAACAATCACGGAAGATATCCCGTAAGTGACAGTATTAGTTTGGAATTATTTATTATTATTTCAAAAATTTTACATGACTGACAAAATGTGGGTGTACTGTAAAAACAAGCCCCTTCCTTATCTTTCGTGGATTAAGGGCGTGTAGTGATTTAAATTTATTCATTTATTTCAATCGTCCAAAACTCAAAATTTCGAAAAGGAACGCACCAAAGGCATGGTTGGCGCAGTTGTTGAGCGATTGGTTGCTGCGCTGCCAGTCGCTTGTTCAATTCCCACACAGAACAAATATTTGTATAGCCTACAGATAGATGTTCCGGGTCTGGCTGTTTGTGTATGTGAGTTTAAATGTTTGTAAACGCACCCGCAATACAGGAGAAATTCGTAGTAAAAAATAAAACGCGTGGCCATTTTGTCCTTTTCAATTACGATAGGCCATCAGTTTTCCAAGCAAAGTTTATATTACCTGGTAGTTACGGCAAGTTCCGATTGGCTGGCGACGGTGTTCAAGCCAATTATAAAGCGAGTTAAAAAGCGGAATCAGGTTTGCTTGTCCAGTTATTTTTGCTTTCTTCTTTATTTTTTTCTGTCTCGCTTAGACGTGATCGAAGATTCTTCTTCTTCTTAGCGTATCGATGGCAATCTAAATTGTATCAGCCCAAAACTGAGCTACTAGTTTGGCGCTTTCAGTAGCGTCCATCAGTTCCTGTAGCGAACAAACAACAGGGGTGCATGAAAGGAGCCTCCCCGAGCGACGTATCTACTGAGTCACAATACGTCTGGCGCACCCTGGGCAGTCAGCGATCCCTCTGCTGACTGGCTAATCCTTTCACCACGATGGCAATCCAAAGTCCACATCGAAGATTAGTAGATTGTCGTACTGAACGGATCTAAATGCTGGACTGTGAAGAAGATTGATGAAAAAACTATTGCATTTACCGGAGATGAGAATGTTGAGATGGATGCAAGGAATAATATTAATATTTGAGGAAGAATGAAAATGGCGAAATATATAATTAAAGGGAGAAAGAGAGTAAGGCCAAAGAAAGAGAAAATATGTATTTGTCGCGAGGACATGACGTGCTGCATACAAAATGACAAAAAAAAAAACAATAAATAAATAAATTCTTTATTTCACCAAAAGCCATTACAGTACATGATACACAACTAAGAGCATACAGCTTATAACTAGGTCACAATAATGTTAATACTCTGACTCCTAAACTAGGTGTATGTGCCTGTGCCTTAGGAGTCAGAAACATACAACGAATAACATGAAATAAATGAAATGATTTGCGACTATTCTACTACATTTTATAAAACAAAGTCCTCCGCCGCGTCTGTCTGTTCGCGATAAACTCAAAAACGACTGCACCATGTTGTGTTCACCAATGGATAGAGTGGTTCTCGAGGAAGGTTTTAGTACATAATTTGTCAAGTTTTTGTATACATTGGCTAAAATACAATGATATTTGTTGGAGGTGTCGGAAAAAAATAAGCCGTCTAGGAGCTTTCAACGAAAACACTGCCTAAACCCTTTGAGATATAACAAAGTGATGTTTGGTGAAATTGTGTATCTTATATAGGTTTACAGAAAAGTCCGCGATGGCATATGCCTATCTCTTATGGATAACATTCTATATCCATTTTAATACTTTAAAAAATTGGCAATTAAAAAGCGGTAACTGGAAAGCTCACAGTACACATACGGTATTACGCGATAACCGACATGCACACGAGCGAAGCCGCGGGCATCAGCTAGTTAGCTATAAGTTAAACGGAAAACCACTTTTTCTTTAGATTAGGCTGTCAAACTTCAAAGAGTATAAGTATTTTAATGAAATTACACCATCAGCACTTAATGTAAGCCGTTGGCCCCGGCTGTCATTTGTAGATCTTTGACAGTCGTTACAGGTAGTCAGTGGCCCGAAAGTCTGACAACCAATCAACCAGGGTTGTGGAGGTCAGATAGGCAGTCGCTCCATGTAAAATACTGGTATTCAGCGGCATCCGGGTAGACTGGAAGCCGACCCCAACATAGTTGGGAAAAGGCAGGCAGATGATGATGTCACCATATTCACAGCCGAAAGACGTCAGTCAAATCTAATTTTAGTACTATCAAGTCGAATCAACTCATCCTATCAAAGTTAATACCTGGACACAGACTATACTCAAGCTGCGCTCTCAACATTCGCGTAATTATAAAAATTGTACTTTCCTTTAAACATGTTTTCATTCTAAACCTGTAATAATTTATTAGAAAACGACTTTCTTTCCTTATACATGTATTTCAAGAGCTATCAAATAATCCGTCGCAATTTCGACAGTTAATACACAAAAGAGGGAAGGTACATTTAAATTGAATTTAGTAAGCAATACAACGTAAAAGCTGTATACCCCGGCCATAATAGACATAAGTGCAGGCATTGAAAAACCCTTCCGTAATGAGGGCCGACATAACGAAAGGGTTTTTCTACTTACGGTTTCGTGTGCGGACCCCTAAAAGGGTTGGGTATCATTTGACCACAAACCCTTATAAATCAGAAGGCTTATTACTCTTAATCTTGTATTAATTAATTTTTGTAGGGGATGAAATTATGAAAGAATGCCGCGTGGTTTCGTTATTAGAGGGGTGAGTATTATCTGAGGTAGGGTAGTTTAGGGGTGACATTTTAGTTGGCTTTTTTGCATAATAAGATGGGTTTTTTTCAGGGACGTGGATAATGTTTCTGTGTGATGACAATGGAAAAAAAAAGTTTTACAGGATAAAAGTATCTATGGTCGTGAAACACCCAACTTCCCCATTATTCAGCGGTGTCAAACAGTTACAAACTTGAAAAGTAGATTAATATTACTAACAGTGAATAAATTATAACATAACATAACATCACGCCTGTAATCCCCGAAGAGGTAAGCAGAGGTGTACTCAATAGTCCACCCACATTTCGCCAGTTATGTTTTAGTCCCACGTAATAGGGGGCGCGCCTATTGCCATGTATCGGGCACAATTTCCAACTCGGTCGCGGCTACTGAAAAATTCCTGATGAATAACCCAAACGACCTTTGCCTGACCTGGGAATCGAACCCAGGATCTCATGCTCAGCAGTCGCGCTTGCGATGACTAAACCATCGAGGCACGAATAAAGTTGTCGGATCCGTTCATTGGTATAGACTTAAAATGAATCGCAAGTACGCCAGTGGTGACATCACGCGACCTACTTACCCATACCACAGCGTGCTTCTACAGAGCCCTGATGTTTACAGCTCGAGCGGAGTCGAAACGCCTTGGAACTGTACCCGTTTATTCATTGTGCTCCGTATTACTGTGTTAAATTGTAATGTCAAGTAATTTGTTAGTTTAATAGAAACAGTGTATCACCCATTGTGTTTTCATTGCACGAAACCCATCTTCTGCCCACATGATGTAGGTACGAGCCTAACGGAATAAATCCTGACAATCCGACAAATTTATGTTACCTGTTTCGTGCAATTTTTATTTCCACTTAGTTAAAAAATACTACACTACAAAACTCTAATACTACTCTACTACTATATTTATTTATTTTATTTTTATCTAAATTGTAATGTTTTATTTGTGTTTATAGTGTGATTATATTTATCTTCTATTTATCACCAGGAGATTATAATTAAATTAAAACATTAAACCTTAAACCAAATTATATTTCGCGACCAAATAAATTAGATTTCCACCACAGACCACAATTAAAACAAAATTTTATAGCTGATCACAAACCGTCGGTAGCCACAAATGGTTGGTCAACTGACATATTGAAACAAGATGTGATTTAATTAATTGAACCGCTAATTCGTACAATATTAGCAGAGCTGTGGGTAAGTAGAGATGTAGGTAATTGGATTAGACGCCGAGTTAATTAATTTGGTGGATAAGACAGTGAAGCGATAATGCGGTCGGTCTTGCGGGAGTAATTAGATAATTTTGGTTAATCTATTCATCTATACAAATAAATCAAATTGTAGTGTCTGTTTGTAATTTCAAAATACTTTAGCTTTTTACTGAATACATATGAAAGTATATACGATACTTATAAAACAGTTCTTTTATTTTTTTCTGTCTATCTGTCTAGCTGTTCCGGCTAATCTCCGAAATGGTTGGACCTATTGTAACGGGACTTTTACTGGCAGAAAGCTGATGTAATAAGTAGTAACTTATTTAATTTTAGAAAAGTGTTAGGATTCCGTGTAAAAAAAAACCGAAATCCGATTCAAATATGGAAATAATATTTTTATAACAATTTCAATTTTGTTCATACAACCTGCAAATTGCAAAAACATGTGAAAATTTTATTTTCGCGGACTACCCTGGCGCTTCTCCCATAAGTTGGGTAACCTAAAGCCTTTTTTTTTTTTAGTTCCCGGTGTGGAAAATCCACACGTATGTCCTCCGCCCTGGGGCGGGCGGAGGGGTCTGTCGGACTCTAACCGACTAAAAACCACCCCGGTGTTCCCTTCCCACACTTGCACCTGGGATCATGGGAACTAGTGCGCCTTCCACGAGGGTAACCTAAAGCCTACCCGAAGCCCTAGTCAACTTAATAGCTATATTTATATACTGATATGCCGTCCGCAAACCAACTGCAATATACCAAGCGATTATTCAGACTGCTTTGCGACTGCGGTTAGCAATTTCGGATGCGGTTCGTCTCCAGACTATATCTTAGTAGATAATTAATGAATATCTAACATCCAACTATGAGTACTAGAAACTTTAAAAACGTCATATAAATAGCAGTCATTAAAAGCTCATCAGGTCTGCTGAAAACCGTAAATCGTTTAGAAATGCAAATTTTATAAGTAATGCACTCACTGTTACGTGGTCTGCGGCTGTTAGTAGGGGGCACATGAATTGGGTAGATTTGGGAATAAGTTTAATTATTTCATCACCATCATCATCATCATCTTCCTGCCCTTGTTCCATGTTACTTGGGGTCGGCGCAACACGTTTTTTTCTTCCATTCTACTCTGTCAACCGTCACGCTATCATTTACTTCTTTATCTTTCATATCATTCCTCACACAATCCACCCATCGTTTCTTTGGTCTTCCTCTCCCTCTCCATCCATCAATGTATTTAGTTTTAAGTTGTTATTTTTAAATCTTTTGCATGCCTACGTGGTAAAATATGGCTGTAATGTTATATTTTTTTTGTCATCGTTTGGTTACCCATATTTGCAAAATAAAGTTATCTTTTATCTTTTAATGTTTATATTCATCACTCTTTTAGTCACATGCGAGGGCATCACCACTGCTCTGAAAACGGTGAAGGAAAACGTCGTGAGGACACCAAAACTTTGTAGATGTGTAAAGCTCCCAATCTGTACTGGTCCATGGTCTGTAACGGCACAATTACTGTCACATAGAGCAGGCCTGTGTTTCAGCAGTTATCAAGTTAGTTGTGTAGAATAGATGAATGTTTGATAGAAAGATATGTGAATTGGTAATATTGATAAACCCTCTTATTAGTAGCACTGCCAAGAGCAGCTTAAATGCTGTTACCTGGTGTGAAGTTTCAGGTTCCATTTCTGTGGTAAAAAAAACCGGCCAAGTGCGAGTCAGACTCGCGCACCGAGGGTTCCGTACAAACCTGTAGGTATATAAGTAAAAGTTATGGTATTTTTATTGCTAAATGAAATCCATAATAAAATTATTAAAAATATTTTTATTATATGATATAACTAAAAATGTATACTTTTCGCAATTTTTCCTATATCTCTGCTATAAGACGTTGCTTCATACCAAATTTCAAGATTCTGAGTTTACGGGAAGTACCCTGTAGGTTTTGATTCCCTTGCGAGTGTCGAAAATTTGCGGCATAAACGGGAGTATCTTTTGATCGCGTTGACTAAGAAGTTTGATTTTTTCACAGCTCCAAGAGACCATAGACTTGAGTATTTGATATGAATTTCAGCTTGATACCTCCACGCGTTCCTGAGAAAAAAGGTCTTGACAGACAGACAGACGGACAACAAAGTGATCCTATAAGGGTTCCGTTTTTACCTTTTGAGGTACGGAACCCTAAAAACTACTAAATGTTCCGCTGTTTCTTTCGTAGGCACAACACTTACAAAATATCCTGAATATCACAATTATCATATTCGCCCTACCCATGTACCGTTTCCCACACGAGCATTCGAAGTCATTTCATTCTTCATATCGCTACACATCTATTGAATGGGCAGCGTTTCAATTTGAAATAGATTGTCCTACTAGTTCATTTACATTCAGAATAGGATACATAGGTCGTTTTTTTTTTCCTTTTCTAGCCGGTCCTACGAGGAAGTTAAACTAACGTTAAGGGTTTGAGCCTTAGTAGCCAGAGATTTGGGTTTCGTTTGGATTAAAACTTGGGTGGATTACAGTTCTATTAAACAAGTTTACCGCAAGAAGAACGTATAGGTAATTACATACCTACATAGATAACATAACATAACATCACGCATGTAATCCTCGAAGGGTTAAGCAGAGGTGTACCGACCTAACTTTTTCTCTATTATTTTGGACTCAGCTTCCAGTCTAAACGGATGCAGTTGAGTACCAGTATTTTACATGGAGCGTCTGCCTATCTGACCTCCA
Organism: Eurois occulta; assembly: GCA_950022335.1. Lineage (NCBI taxonomy): Eukaryota > Metazoa > Arthropoda > Insecta > Lepidoptera > Noctuidae > Eurois > Eurois occulta. Next base: position 20,331,176 of record OX465480.1, on the reverse strand, counting down.
CAACACTGGGGTATATCACAGTATTACCCGTATACCCATTCAGATATACCCTTGGTAACTCCAGACTCCGTCGCTGCTACTGAAATATTCCTGAAAGAAAAACCCAATAACACTTTACACGACGCCGGAATTGAACCCAGGATTTCACGCACGACAGTCGCGCTTGCGGCCACTAGATAAATGAAGCAGTCAATGGTAATCGTGTTGTGAAACCACGATAAACTATTTAAAATATCGAACGTATATTAAAAGTCTAGCTAATCCAAGACACTTAGTTAGTTATGTTAAACTTAATCAGAAAATGTCAGCCCTACAATATTCTGGCTAGTTTAAAATTCAACCTTAATACAATTTGAGAACGACTAAACTATTCATCAGTCTAGCTTAACATTCTACTAATCTAAAGTCCGTATGTAAAACCGTGTAAAGACCAACTAACGACACTCTCTGTAATCTTGACAAATAGGTATAGGGTGGTGTCAAAGTAGTGATATAGTCGGACGATTCGACGATTCGATTCGAACTGTAAAAACAGAAGTTTTTACAATTTTTGGCAAATTATGTTGCAATAGTAGTATTTATTTGAAAAGAGTATGCTTAGATGGTTTGGTCATTCGAGAGGATGAGTAAAAGACGACTTACAAAAGTTATTTTGGCAGATGTGAGTGGCCACGCCCCGGGACGCCCTAGGATTACATACACTGACCTTATTGGTGAGGTTCTTCAGACAGGTCAGGTGCGTAGTACTCGCAACCGGCGTATGAACGTGGACGAGGCAAAAGGAGTATGTAAGGATCGTAGTAGTGGTTTCTGCCTACCCCCATGTCAAAATGGCGTAAGCTAATGTTCTAGTAGTATTTAAAGTAGTATAGTAATGAGAATATTAGACGTCCTTGGGCAAACGCGCTACGTGAACGTATCGTAAATACGTTTTTGCCAATTTATTCATTGCATTTTTGTCATATATGCGCCAAGTTCAATTATTATCTTTACAGTAGCCATAGTATGGAGTATGCACTAATCGAGTATTTTTCAATTCTAAAATCTTTCGAATTTCCTTCATGTTTACTCTGAGCGGTACTACTAGACCCATCATCATCATCATTATTCACAGCCACCATCTGCTTGGCCTTTCTTTGCTTATGCCAAGCTCCACGCTCCTGTGCCAGCCTCATCCAGGATATTTCCGCAATGGCAGCAATGTCGTCTGCCCATCTCGCCACCCGACGACCAACACTTCTCTTTCCATTCCTTGGAAAGGTCCAAGTCCTAGACCCATAGGTCCAAATAAACATTTCTCCAGAAAAGACGACATTAAAAAAAATGTCTTTGTCTTAGAAAATCTGGCCAACACTTTAGCGCCACCCTATAGTAACATTAGTAACAAAATGATGGAGCTATAGAAAATCTCAGTACTTTGGAGACAATAGGATATAACACTATAGTGGAATTTAAACCTATTGTAATAGGTTCAACCGCTGCTGCCGTAAATTAGGAGGCCTATTCAGCTAAATCTGCAGGCTTAAGGACACCTTTTGTGTGTGAAATGTGTGTATAGTTGGGTGGAGGACTAGTTTTTGTGCACGGAGACTCTCTGAAATGTTAACTGGATAAAAATGGGGGTTTTTGGTTTTCATTAGTTGTATATTTTGCTGAACTCGACCTATTTGGCGAAGCCGTGAAACAGTCATTTTTACCCGACTGCGCGACGCAAAGGAGGGTAATGTGTTTATCAGTCTATGTATGTATGTTTGTTTCTATGTGGCGTTCTAGAGACCAAATGCGTAGGCCGATTTTGATAATTCTTACGTCAATCGATTCGTCTTAACCTTGCGAGTGTCACTAAAGACATGACAGTAATCAAAATTCACCACAGCGATAACCAGACGCTAAATTGTGAAAATGAAAATTAAAAAAATCAATGAACTATGTCAAGTGGGGTATCGTTGAATAGATATTTTAAAATCATCTTTAGGTTCCGTTTATCATTTTTCATTTTAAATAATAGTTTAGGATATATAACGATTTAAAGTTGTTTAACAAAACAATCATTCTCGCTAATTTTCTTACTTATTGATTTGTTTTTATTTCAAGTATAAACGATATACAAACAAAAAAAAACAGTTAAAAAGGATGAAGAACTAATACAAAGCCACCAAAACTATTACGATTCACGATAGTTCGGTAGGTCAAATCAAATCAAAATCAAATCAAAACATTTTTATTTCACATAGGCCTACATGGGCACTTATGAAACGTCGACAAAAAGGTGCACGGTTCGGGTTGGTCGCTTCCTATGGAGAAGAACCGGCAAGAAACTCCATGGTTATTCTTTTAAAATGATTAGATTTTACAATATTATCATGTTACAGCATTAGTACTCAAGTATTCCCATACTTGAGTACTTAAGTAGTGGCCTATGCTGTCCCCCCGGACAGCATAGGCCCGACAATAAGTCGTTGCTTACTACACAAAAAAACGGAAAACAAGATAAGAGGTTATCACACCTCTAGGAATCTACAAGGCCTACACTGTTCACACATTCACTAACGTCCAGTCAATGCAAGCAGTTGTCAGTTATCGTGGAGCTCGACTTATAACTCAAGGAGCTCAACGTCACGACGAACAATACCAAAGAAAAGACATCTGGGTGGGTCGCTTATAGTACTCATACTGCCAGACAATAGTTAAAATTAGAAAAAGACCCACATGATCCTCACATTCACAATATAAAATAATAAAATATCTGTCATATTAAATAATCATGTCAATTCATTAAATGTCAATACACAAAACTAAATAAAAAACAAAAATAAAATAAAATATTTAACATGTAAATATTCGTCAAAAAATAATATCATACTTAAAAAAGTAAACAATGTCATGTGTATAAAGAAAATTCATAAAATGTCAAATTGTAAAAAAGTAAAATAAAAATTCAATTTCGATTCAAATTGGAGCAGTTCAATCCCAAGCATTTTTGTCCTCTATATAATCTTTAATAGTATAAAATCCTTTCTGGCAAAGTTTACGTTTTATAAAGGATTTGAATTGATTAAGGCTTAAGTAGGGTACATCAGTAGTTGTTAAGTTTTTCGCTGTAATATCTTAAAAACTGCGACTGCGAGTTAAACTTGAAAACCTGCGACCTTTAACTGGCGAGCGCCTTCAAAGAGAACGACAAAAATGGAAACTATAGATTGGGTGATAATAGATGAGATTTCTATGGTACCTTAGGTACCTAACGCTACGGAATATTAATCTACGCCTTCAGGAAATGAATAATCAACTGCACTTTGGTGGTTGTAATATTATTTTATTTGGTGATCTAATGCAATTGCCACCTGTGTCCAAAACAACTGGCGGGGCTTATTGCTATCGACAACCTGTGACGTTAATAGGTGAAGTCAACCTCTGGCATCTATTTGATTTCTGTGAGTTACCACAAAATATGAGATAAGGACATGACACAACATTTGTGGATATATTAAATAATCTTAGAGTCGGTCAACTGACAATGCAACAATTGGAGATATTAGATAGTCGACGGGTAGAGGTAGACGATCTCAATGAAATCATTCGAGTTTTCCCAACTACTAGACAGGTCGATGAACATAATCAAAAGATGACAACTATATTGACAAAAAACTACTAGGTTATAAATTACATGCAGTTGATATATCAGTAGAATCGAAAACATATGGTCAAAAACCGAAAGATGTTTATGTTTCTGATGATCCTAACAAAACTGGAGGAATCGTTAAATATTTAACAATCGGTTTAGGATCACGAGTTATGTTACGAAGAAATTTGAATGTTATCCATGGTCTTGTTAACAGAGCAATGGGTGTTATAAGAACAATTGAGTGGCCAGCTCTTCGGAGGGACCAATTGGAACCCGGAGAATTGCCACAGGCTGTTTATCTAGAATTTGACGACAAAGCAATTAAAAACAATGTTCCTGGAGTAGGAGTCAGAATCGAACCATCGACGACAGAATTCGATGCACTGCGCGTACAGGGTAAAATAGAGCGAAAAATGTTGCCATTGATATTGTGCTGGGGTGTAACTGTACACAAGCTCCAAGGAACTACTTTGGACCGAGCTGTGGTTGACTTAAGTTCACGAATTTTTGCTAAAGGTCAAGCATATGTAGTTTTGAGCCGAGTTAGGTCTCTAGAGGGACTAATCATCAGTAGTTTAGACCACCGCAAGTTACTTAATAATCCCCACGATATTAACTCCCTCAATGAAATGACTAGATTGCGAAATTTACCACCTTATAACGAAGTCAATGAATCGTAACTAAAAAGTATAAAATAAAAAAATAATTTAAAGAAAAACAAAAAACCCGACTGCGTAAAAACTAATTTTAAAAATACGTGAAAAAATTAACTTAAATAAAAACTAAAAAGAAAGAAACAAGCCCAGTAGTTTAAATCATAAATTCTAATGCAGAACAGAACGACTCACAGTCGGGGCCCATTCAAATTTTACCAATCAAATCTTCCCAAGGGGCCCCGACTGTGAGTCGTTCTGTTCTGCATTAGAATTTATGATTTAAACTACTGGGCTTGTTTCTTTCTTTTTAGTTTTTATTTAAGTTAATTTTTTCACGTATTTTTAAAATTAGTTTTTACGCAGTCGGGTTTTTTGTTTTTCTTTAAATTATTTTTTTAAGTTTTTTTGTTCAATTTTGTGCGCACTTGTAGCACATGTACTAAATTGAGTTTGAGTCATCGTGGGACACACGATTTTCTCAAAAGACAGTGCGTCAGATGAAAGATGAGAATTATGGAGGAACAGACATCCCATTCCTCCTCACTTCATCAATCCAGCAGAACATCTTCCTCCTGGACTGGAACTGCAGTGGCCAATCTGGAAATCACTTAACCATTTGCGGGCCTAGGTTGGCCACTGTAGAAATAATCTGTCCAAATGGTATATCATCGACCCGTCCCAAATACCATGTCAGTGTGGAGCCCCACTGCAGGATATGCCCCACCTCCTTTCTTACCCATCTGCACCTTCCAGGATTTAAACGAAGCCAACTACAGAGCTGTGCAGGTGGAAATATACTGGTCGGGTAATATTTGAGTCAATCGACACGCAAAGTAGAAGAAGATGTGCCAAATTAATGTACTCTCTTTCTTATTATACCAAACGCAAACTGTTTAGTAATGCGTTATAGTACGAGAGTCGCGTTGTAAACGCACCGCCACTAAAATACTAGTGCATCCTGGCCAATCATTTCAGTTCGTAAGAGGTTTGGTAGTAGTAGTCTTTTGGAATATAGGCCTATACGTTTAAGAGAGTACCTCCTGGCAACGTCGCAAGAAGCTCTCAACAATTTAGCTGGTTTCATTATATTTAATCAATATTCCTCAATGAAGTGATGAAATATCGTTCTGTGTTGCACAACAATATTGACTAAGTATTGCAATACACTGGATAAGTTGTTGTAACAGTTTTAGATGTAAAACAGCATAGCGTGTACTTAAAACTAAATGTTCAGTGTTATGTAACTATAATAGTTATTGCAATTTAAAATCAACATTTTAGTGCGACACAGAGCGATATTCCAAAGAAATATATCTTAACAACGATATTTTTGACAGGTATTTGCAACGTGGAAAATTTTCAGAATACACCCTAAGAAACTTGAATGAAGAAAAAAAACCGGCCAAGTGCGAGTCGGAGTCGCGCACCAAGGTTTCCGTACAAACTTGTAAGTATTTTGTCATTAAACTACATATTTACGGTTTTCAGATTTTTTCCTTTACATATCCTGCAAGACCTTGCTTCTTGCCAAATCTAAGACAGCGGGAAGTACCCTTTAAATTTTGATTCCCTTGACAGTGTCGAAATATACATTTTTGCGACATAAACGGCCGTATCTTTTTTTTACGATAACTTAGAAGTTTGATTTTTTCACAGCTTCAAGGGACTGTAGACTTGAGTATATAGTTTTAATTACAACTCGATACCTCCGCGTTCACTAGATAAAGAGTCTTGACAGACAGACAGACAGACGGACGGACGGACAACTAAGTGATCCTATAAGGGTTCCGTGTTTTCCTTTTGAGGTACGGAACCCTAAAAACGAACCCAGGACCCCATGTTCAGCGGTAACACGACCACTAGACCAACAACACAGGCAACAAACAAACAGACTGGGAATAAACTAGTCAGATAGTAGTTGTTACTCATATAAATCCACACATGAATACTCCATTTTGTAACTTTCCTTTATAACTGAAATCTCTTCTGTAAATACTTAGAGCGACTAATTACGGCATTGTTTGGAAGGAATAAATTATGATTCATTGGTTTTAAGGTTCAATTTTAGGCTTAAAATGTCTTGGAAATTTGTTAGGGCCTGCAAACAACCTATGTGGTAGAAAACTCGTATTTACTGAGGCACTTGCCAAAGGCTGATCATACTATTAATGATAATATGTCTGCTTTTTTCCCTTCTGCAATAAATCATATCATATAATAAATAATAAATCATATAATAAATAATAAATCATATAATAAATAATAAATCATATAATAAATAATTATACTGTATTAAATTTAAACTACATGTAATTCGGGGTGAGAGCCTGGGGATCCGTCACACAGGGTATCCTAGTATGGACGCCAGTCTCTCACAAAGGAACATTATATTGTGCATTTTATTAAAATGTTATTCTTACAATTGTACTTATTAAAACTATGTGAACCTTTATGAAGAGAGAAAATAAAGATAGTATATATTGAATATGTAAAAACGATCAACTTGCCCATTACAAAGTGAGAAAAGAAAGATCAGATGCGTAGAACTCGCAACTGGCGTACGTGTCTGAACATGGACGAGGTATAAGCAGTATCTAAGGCTCGTAACAGGTAGTGTTCTTAGTTTCTGCCTTAAACTCATGGGAAAAATCATAACAAACCATCATCGTATCAGCCAAATAACGTCCACTGCTGGACATTGGTTCCTCCAAGCGTAGCCACGCCGAACCAATCTTGAAATTTTTGCATCCAACACATTACCACGTCTTCGCCAGGCTATAGTGAAACCTACAGACAAAGAACTTTAAAGACGTTTTTTAATCGCCTTTTATTTGCACATTTTACACTTTACTAAATAAGCTAATGCCACCAGACAATACAAATTGCAGAAGTTTTTAAAACAGTCGCCAACGCATCAAGTTACCACAACCTGTCAAATTTTCGCATTCGATTTTGAACTTAACGTTAAACATTTTATTGTTTAAAATCATTTGGAGAAAGGAGATGGTCCAAAAAACCCCAGATTCAATTGGGACAGACTGGGTACAGTCGATTCGTTGTAATGCACAATTTACCCCACCGAAAAGGTAACACCGAAATCAATGGGGTTTTTATATCTATAGCTATAAGCTGACAAAGTAACTGCTGTGAAACGGCAAATCTCGCTGCCTCGCTGTCTTATCACTCAGCCGCAATAAGTAACAGGTTTTGCATTCTCAATGATAAGTCATCACAGCCTAGCCTTATCCCAACTATGTTGGGGTCGGCTTCCAGTCTAACCGGATGCACCTGAATACCAGTATTTTACAAAGAGCGACTGCCTATGTGACCTCCACAACCCAACTAGCAATGGGTAACACCCTTTAGTAAGACTGGTTGTCAGACTTTCGGGCCATTGACTACCTGTAACGACTGTCAAAGATCTACAAATGACAGCCGGGACCAACGGCTTAACGTGCTTTCCGAGGCACGGAGGAAACTCAGTATGTAATTGATGGTTACCCATGCAAGGACCAATTTAGGCAAGCACGGCTTAACCTGAAAATCGACAAGAGCGGCTGTTCTTATTTAGCTACGAGTCCTCGTCAATTATAAGTGTGTGAGCAAAAGAGGGGTTTATCGGTGAAACTGTAGTGAACACTTTAGAGGAACTGGGGTCTTTTCCAATCGAAGTTTTTAGACCCTCCGAAAGAATATTTGAACATCTATTTTAATGAGACCTTTTTTTTTTTTTTTTTTTGGTGGGTGGCAAATCATCAAATGACCCCCCCCCCGCTCTGGGCGGAGCGGAAGGGAGTGTCAGACTCTTACTGACTAAAAACCACCCATGTTCCTTCATTGGCCCTTTATTTGTTCCAGGGCCGCGGTATCTCTTTCGAACAGTCCCGCAGCCCTGGCAGGCACCGGCCCTTGCGGGCCCCTCCCGTTGCTGACAACTCTTTGAGGCGCGCGTGGAACACGAACGCGCCGTCGACACGGCCTGCCCGTCGTCATACGACGGACGGACGGCGAGCTAGCCCATTACTCACCGTCCACAGGCCCGTGCCTACGGTGGCCGAGAGCCATCACGGCGTGGCCCCCGACGCCCGGTGCTTCTCCTCCCGCGGCGGCTGAGACGTGAGGCTCTCTCCCTCTCACGTTCCGCCGCCTCCTTCGCTAGCATGACTGCTTCGCAGAAGGAGGCGACGGCTTCCCATTCCCTCTAGCCCCGGACCATGGCTTGAACCAGGGCCGGGCGCGAGAGGTCGCCGCCGCCAATCGCCGCTACGAGGACACGGCGGTGCTCCTCCCAAGCGGAGCAGACCTCGACGATGTGCTCCACCGTGTCCTCCGGTCGATCCTCGCAATAGTAGCACCCGGGCGTTTCCTCCCGCCCGATTCGGTGCAGATACCTCCCGAAACATCCGTGTCCGGTGAGGACCTGCGTCAGGCGGAAGGTGAGGGCGCCGTGGCGCCTCTCAAGCCACTCCTCAAAGAGGGGACTTATCGCCACTATCGTGGCGTGCCCTGCACGGGGTTGCGATAGGCGCTCTCTCCATGTCGATTTTAATGAGACCTTATATACATTATTTTAAAAAATGTTTCCTGCTGTTGACAAGAATTAGAACTCGACTCTCATAATAACAAAAAAACCGGCCAAGTGCGAGTCGGACTCGCACACGAAAGGTTCCGTACCATTATCTATAAAAACGGCAAAAAAATCATATCTGTTGTATGGGAAATAATAATATTTAATTTTTTGTATTTGTTGTTATAGCGGCAATAGTAGTACATATTTGTGAAAGTTTCAGCTTTCTAGCTATCACGGTTTATGAGATACAGCCTGGAGACAGACAGACAGACAGACAGACAGCGAAGTCTTAGTAATAGGGTCCCGTTTTACCCTTTGGGTACGGAACCCTAAAAAGATGGTTCAAATTGTTCGTGCCTTTCCCACAAGTAGTGATCAAAATTGTTCAAAATAAGTTGATTTCGTGCACGGACTCTTAACCGTTAATTAAACTTGGAAAGAAAAAAGTCCTATTCAAAACACGGAAAACCAGCACCATTTTAGCTTATTCGCTTATTTAAAAAGCTTAGCCCACACCTCTAAACTTACCAACAATTTAGTACGAAGGTGGCTTATTAAATTACATATTCGTCCATGCAAATGCGGCTTGACAAAGCGCCTTTGATCCACGCGACATTATTAGCCCCACTTTCGCTGGGAAACAGGGGTGGCAGGACAATGTAAAGCATTTTTATTTGACGTTTAAGTTGTTGGGGTGCATAATCAGCCTATAATGTTCCCACTGCTGGGACACACTGCCTCCTCTCTATGAGAGGGAATGAACTATAATCCACCACGCGGGCTCTGTGCGGGTTGGTAGATATCACATGTCTTAATTTTTTAAGACATGCCAGTTTCCTCACGATGTTTTCCTTCACCGTTTTAAGAGCAGTGGTGATGAAATAAATTACACAAAGTAATGCGCCTGCCGGGGTTCGAACCCACGACTTACTGCTTGTACGTCGGGGCCGCTACCACTGGGCCACCGCTGTTGGGGTGATTTAGAGCTTAATAAGGAGCTAGATTTTAATATCATCATCCGTAGGTGAACCTAATTTTTAGTAATTATATTTTACATGGAGTAACCCGCCCACAACTGCTGCCTCTTTGGTCAAGTGGTCGCAAGCGCGATTACTGTACATCAAGTCCTGGGTTCGATTCCCGGGTCAGGCAAAGTGATATTGGGTTTTTCCATCAGTTCTCAGTAGCAGCCACGGAATCTGGATTTGTGCCCGGTTGATGGCAATAGGCTCGCCCCCTATTACATGGGACTTAAACATAACTAGTGAAATGTATGTAATGTAACCCATGTATGTAACCCAGTCACAACCCAGTTCTCAACCACAGCTGACAACGTTCCCTCAGCAGGAACACGCCATCCACACTCCCAGTGGAGGATGTCACTCATGTCTTCCAGTTTTAAGTCCTAGGACACACCTGTTTCCACACAATGTATTTTTTCATAGTTGTGAGAATAGTGGTGTTGAAATAATGTACAGTCGCCATTTCATTCGATTTTGAACTTAACCGTCAACATTTTATGGTTTAAAATCATTTGGAGAAATTTGACACTTTGAGACTGTACACAGAGTAAACTGCAATTTTTTGGTTCGACCCTACCACGTAATTATCACTGGAACACCACTGCTCTAACCTACTATCAGATTGTCAGTACACTAACATTGACACCAAACCTTTTGGTCACGGACGACTAAAACTAACCGCTCGCCAACCCTACGCGCTTATGAGTATTATACGCAACGACGTACACTCGCGCACAACGACCTACAGATGTTAGGTACAGTCTCGCACGGTACAATTAAACAGACAAATAACATTACATGGCGCTAGCTACTACGGCTGGGCTTGTATTTTTAAACTGTTGGTGAATGTATTAGTCTTGTTTTACTAACGGTGTGAGATAAAAAACCGGCCAAGTGCGAGTCGGACTCGCGCACGAAGGGTGCCGTACCATTATCTATAAAAACGGCAAAAAAAATCATATCTGTTGTATGGGAGCCCCCCTTAATATATATTTTTTTTTATTTTTTAGTATTTGTTGTTATAGCGGCAATAGTAATACATCATTTGTGAAAATTTCAGCTTTCTAGCTATCACGGTTTATGAGATACAGCCTGGAGACAGACAGACAGACAGACAGACAGACCGACAGACAGACAGACAGACAGCGAAGTCTTAGTAATAGGGTCCCGTTTTACCCTTTGGATACGGAACCCTAAAAAGGTTGTGTTCTGACTGAGCATTCAGGGCATAAATATTAGGAAGTTCCTTCGTTGGCTTAGTAGAGAACAGAAACATAACATAACGCTTGTACCCATCGGATAGTAAGGCAGAGGTGGATAGTCCACACAAGCGAAGTTATAAATAAATAAATAAAATAATCTTTATTTCGGATAAGTAACATTCATATGGGTTAGTAAACAAAATAAAAAGATGAATTATACATATGTTAGTAAACTTATTATCTATTTGGAAACCAGCCTGTTATTCAAAATGCATCTTCGAATACCATCACTTAACAAAGGAGAATCGTACCTCCCCGCTATGGGTTTCAGGATAGAGTTGACTTTCCCGCTCTCTGAAGAGCAAATACGCAGATTTCTGTCTGACGATGGCGTGAAAGTCATCCACGTGCACTTGTGCAAACATACCTGATGCACCGCTGAAACGGGACACCCCATTAACATCCTGAACCCGTTATTATATTGGACCCGTAGGGCACTGATAGCCTAGCTCGCCGTCCGTCCGTTTTATGACGACAGGCCGTGTCGACGGCGCGTTCGTGTTCCACGCGCGCCAAAAAAAAAAGGGCACTAATAGCCCGCTGAGTATAGTTAATCCACAGGCTGCACGTGTAGAACACTTGGCAATAAGCTATAAAAAGCGTTATTTTGACTGCCCTGTTACAGAGTGCAAACCTGCGAGCCAACATGTTACATCGGACTGCCAGCGCCTTACGTTCCCTCTCAATATCCACTTGATCATTAAGGTCGTCGGTTACGTAAGGTTTAGGCAGTAATGTGCGGTACGGGCCGGACTCCAGCGAAATGCAGACGACACGAGAGGACACGAGATGTATTGTAAACCACCAATAGAATTTCACTATTTACACTTCTCGTTTCCGCTTAGCTTTAATGGAAACGGTTCAGCAGACAGGAGAGGAGATCTCGCATAATTGTTTAGATCCGCCTCCTCACTCGGCCGCCAGACGAGAAGAGACGTGAGCGGCATGCTGCGAGTGGCGTGCGGTGAGTGCTGTGCAAATATTCATTAATCATGCAAATTCGGAGAGTGCGTAGGAGCTCCACGATCTGATGCCACCGTCACCCTTTTACCAACGGACTAGCAGACGTACTGCGGCGTATCATCCACACTTGGTTGATATCCCGACAAATCGTACTCGGCGCTTCTCCTCCACGTTTATTATGCGCACAGCTAAAGTGTGGAACTCTCTGCCGGCTGTTCCGTCCCACATATAACCCGTCTGCCTTCAAAGCAAGAGTGAACAGACATTTTTTGGGCACGCTCGTTTCATCATAGACCTCATCCATCGCCTTCTACCAGGCGTGATCGAGGTCAAGAGCAGACATTTTGCAATAAAAAATAAGAATATTGTTTGTCCGTCAATTACCCTAGACACTGGTTATTTGTACTAGACCCACGAGATAGACAAGACCAACCTATTATTAATTTAATTGACATTCTTATTGTTGACATTCTTATTATTGCCATTCTCATTATTAACATTTTCATTAAGTATTAACATTCTTATTATTATAACATGTTAATTATATTAAATTCACTTATTTATTCCATTACTCTTTAATTTTGCATACTAGGTTTAGCTGATTGTGTGAGCAACTGTAATAAAACTCGACCATCTACTAAAATTCTAGCACATAAATTTCATTTAAATTCATTTAATTTCAAGACCTAAAGATGCAATTCCAAATTCTATAGCGAACCGGCAGTGTTGCTGTCTAGTTGTATGTGTGTGTGTGTAGAGTCGTGCTAAACAAGGTAGAAGGGACATCGACGCTAAAACGGTTACCATGTATTCAGTACAACATTCTGAACCCCTTCAGATAGAAATTTTTATCCGTATTTTTTTTAATCAGCTGTTCAATACATTTTGCCCGTGTTCAGAATGATGTACTGAATCCGTGGTAAGCGTTTTAGCGTCGGTGTCCCTTCCACCCTGTATGGTATCTACGGAGCGCACCCGAACTGCAAACCGCAGCAGACGCTTTCTCACCTTCATTTTCTTTTGCCTTTTATGTTCCAGGGCCGCGGTATCTCTTTCGAACAGTCCCACAGCCCTGGCAGGCATCGGCCCTTGCGGGCCCCTCTTGTTTTCTGACATCTCTTTGAGGCGCGCGTGGAACACGAACGCGCCATCGACACGGCCTGTCGTCATAAGACGGACGGACGGCGAGCTAGACGCTTTCTCACCTTGAGACAGACTTTAAAAAAATATAAAAGCTTTTTAAGAAGCAACCCTCAAAAACTGAAATCTGTAAAATCAAAGTTGAAACCTAAAATGACTCGTCACCAACAATAAAAATGACTGAAAGCATCTTTCACAGCAAACAAAACACAGTAATGATGATAGATGTTGTATTCTAGAGGCGAAATATAAAAAGCTAACAATTACCATCTCTGCTTATTCACACCATTTAGCTGGGATCATTATAAATGTACCTACATCACTCACTTCGTTTGTGATAAATTACGGTGACTATGGGTTTGGGCAGTTTGGGGATAGTCCTGTTTAATCTACCTAATAAAAACGACAAAGGTCCCAATTATTTAATAGGCAGGTGATGTGCAGTGCAGGACAGGTTAAATAATGAATAAAAAGGAAAGCAATGAGTACTACATAAGAGGAAGTCTGAAAGTGGTGCCGGTGACTGAAAAGTTACTGGTTTTCGGTTATCGTGGTCATGGACATATGGTGCGGAGGAATGAGGTAAATGTTGAGTATGAATGTAGCTAGCTACAAGTGGAAGACCAAAGAAACGATGGATGGACTGTGTGATGGATGATATGGCTAGAAACGAGGTGACTGCTGAGATGACGAGTAATAGAGAAGTATGGAAGAAGAAGACATGCTGCGCCGACCTCAAATAAATTGGGATGAGGGTAAGAGAATGATGATGATATGCTTATCATTATAAGTGTAGACCATTCTAATATACCAATTTCTCAATAGGCAACCCAACAACTACTTATATTGCAGTGAAGACATAGTAAAAAAACTTTTCTGAAAAAATCATTACCAACTTGTGACTTTTGTTTCTTCCATTGATTTTTTTGCCACTAACTTCCGAAAATAGTCATTTTCCACTTTTTATTGATTTTTTGGAAGCCGCGGTATTTTTTTTTTTTGCCAAATTTTACCCTTGTACAAATTCTTGTCAAGTCTCAATTTTACATTGTAACTAGAAATACATATTATGGAAAAAAATGGTTAATACCGGTGGTTGGTTGGTTAATGGTTTTTATTTTTATTATTTTATTACTCATAAAATATTGCAGCAACGTTAGTAAAATTACCACAACGGACCACCGCGCAAGTTTCGTCTACCAAATGAAAAAAGAATCACTTAAATTAGACCAATAATCACGGAGAAATCGGTGAACATACATGAAAAAAAAAGATGCTGGCCAAATACATAACCTTGTTAAAATTATTATAAATTTTTAGTTTATAAATTATAATAATACATCGCAAACAATCGACACTGGACTTTTGTAACACTTCTAAGCTGTGGGTAATAGCATGATTTTAACGTATAAAGAGCATTAATTTATCTTTTGTACGAAAGTGTTTCATTATTTTTCAATATTAGTCAGAATTTGCCTGACACAATTATTATCTAGATTATCCTATCGTATGGTTATTATCCTACAAAACACTCAAATTATATCCGTCCTACTTAAAATAAATCACCATTAAGTTGCTAGCCTAATTCCTCAGGCCATTAGTGGCACATTATTGTACTGTTGATGGACCAAATATTTTGCACGTCAGCCCACCTCCCCCCCGCCCACCGCGAGAGCCTGTCCCGATAATTAAGGGACAGTTATTAATAATTTCGTTAAGGCGGTCTTCTTAATGTGTTGGGCCTGTTGTGGCAATTGCAGTGTTCTTTTTTTGAAATTTTGAAATATTGTGGTGAAGAAAATGATATGGAAAAATTCAGGAAGTTCGTTATCTTCTTGCCTCTGTCCCCTGTTACTTGGGGTTGGCGTCTTTCATTCTCCTTTGTCAACTGTCATGGTATAATTACACCATTTTTAAAGGAAATTTGTTTTCTCTCGAATCATCATTACAAGAACAGCTACCTATAGAATTTGTTATGTTAAAACAGATCTATTTAAATTTTAAGTGTGCTACAATATTGCAATGGGTCTAACCTGTAAGGATAGTTGTATGTTTAGAGTAAATAAATAAATCATCATCTGCCTAGCCAATTATGTTGGGTTCAGCTTCCAGTCTAACCGGACGCAGCTGAATACCAGTATTTTACATGGTGCGACTGCCGATCTGACCTCCACGACCCAGTTAGTACTGATTAATACGATACCCCTTGGTAAGACTGGTTGTCGGTCTTTCGGGCCACTCGAAAAAAAGTTTTAAAACCTTTGTGTCGCAGCTTGGCAGAGCCTTATGTCCAGCTGTGGGCTGCGATAAGCTCAGTTGATTGAAGCAAAATAATGAAGGATATCGATAAGCAGTTGGTCGACTCTTTACGTGACCAGATAACATATTATGTATTGTATGGATAACGTAGGTATATTATATTGTATGTATGAATTTCAGTTGATAAAATAATTAATTTATGTAATAAAATGTACTGTTAATGCACATTGGTATATCCTCTACTGCAAATCTCGCAATCGAAAAAAGGTTTTCTGTAGAAAAACCCAATTCTGGGTTAAGCTCGTCATTGTACATCCTAGTTTACTAATAT
The DNA here is from genome assembly GCA_950022335.1 of Eurois occulta. NCBI lineage: Eukaryota > Metazoa > Arthropoda > Insecta > Lepidoptera > Noctuidae > Eurois > Eurois occulta. The sequence continues at coordinate 20,315,348 of OX465480.1, read as the reverse complement.
TATAAATGCGAAAGTAAGTTTGTTTGTTTTTTATTTTTATTTTTTAGGCAATCAAGAATAAGAATTATTTCAATCTTTCAAGTATTTGATTGAAATATTGTCGACTTTCCCATCATCGTTTGCGCTGCGGATAGAATGTCACACTGTCTTGACGATTTTCCTCTCTGAAAACCACAACATATCACCTGAACCTAAGAATCGAACAAAAACCTTGTAACAATGTAAAATATAACGTCTACGTAAAAAGGTACGTACGTTATAGTTTCAATTACCATAAAACGAGGGATGTCTCATTACGTTTCGTGTGCTTACCGCTCTTCAGTAGGGTTACTACAGTTTTGGGAAATTTTGGACAATTTTGAATATGGGTAGTTTTTGTGAGATTAAAAAATGCACTTTAGTTTTACATGCATACTTAAATTCATGACTATTTCCCATGGGGAAGGGAAAAACTGCAGAACGGCACCTGCTATGACCTCTTCATATTTCTTTTGCTTAATCTTAGTTAATACATCTGGTCATACAAGCACGCCGCGCACCTGATCTTTCTGATGAACATCACTAATGAGGTCAATAACACCTTTTTATAATATTGTAACTTTTCTTCAAATATAATCAGACTTTTAATAGAAAACTAATTACCAAAATATTTTGTTTAATATAATAAATATGTCAACTTAAAATTAATTAATATCCCATCAATCAATGCCAATAATATTTATTTTAAAATTTAAAATGAAGACCGTAGAACCAATGCCAATAATATTTATTTTAAAATTTAAAATGAAGACCGTAGAACCGTTACTCGCTCCAGAAAAGTTCCCTTTTCGAATACAGTCTCTTTTTATCGTATGGTTAGTGCCTAATCCAGTAGCAGAGTTTTGATACCACCCACGGGGCTTAAAAAAAACTGACACCAGGTTAGGCGCTAACACACGATAAAGAGAGACTGTAATCCAAAAAGGGGATTGCAGTGATATTAGTCGTTAATGGGTGATAGAAATTGGCTTTATGAATGCACAGCCTTGCATTGTCTACTTAACATGACACTAAAACCCTGCACATATGTATAATTTCTACATCATTATTTCATCTCAAAATCAATCACTGCTTGGTTGACTGCTGGTTCTGCCCTTTTTTCTGCCATCATTCTCGATTCCGTGGGACACTCAACTGTTTCCCGCGACTTTCACGATTTCTACTTCATCTTCCTGCCCTTGTCCCATGTTACAGGGGTCGGCGGTTCCATTCTCCTCTGTCAACAGTCACGCTTTCATTTTCTTTCATATCATTCCTTACACAATCCATCCATCGTTTCCTTGGTCTTCCTCTTCCTCTCCCTCCATCAACATTTATATTTATCATTCTTTTATTCACATGTCACGATATCTTTGCTAACAAAAAATCCTACAAAGCTAAAACAAACACGCACCCTACATCTCTAAGCAATAACTTCAGTTTTCGCATACAAATTATGTTATTCGACTCGCAAGTGACACACCTCTATTCGTCTCTGTCTTTTGTTCTTGGCGACTCGTTTTGTCCCTCTCCATTCTACTAATTAGCGTGCCCTCGCGTGGTAAGCTTTGAGGTGTGACAGATATGTGGTAACGAGATATCTTGGGTACGATGTTGGTCGTTGAAGTACGATTTTTAAATGTGTCTAGACAAAGACTGGTTTCTTGAAAATAGCTTGTAATATCGTGTAATGTACTTTTCTTTTTTCGTCATCATCTGTCTAGCCATTCCCAATGTTGGATACAACTTTTAAAAGTCTAACTGGGGCCACAAATTAGATTTCTTAAAAAATAGTACAAAAACCTCTGGTAGTACCTCGAAGCAGATTGAAACTATGTAGCAGAAACTGCTACACCATGGCGGTGAAAATTTATAATAAACTACCGGAAATAATAAGAAAAATGAATAACTTAGAATTTAATAGAACTTTAAACAATTGGCTTTGTGACAGATGTTTTTATTCAATCGACGAATATTTATAAATCTAATTAATAAATTAATTAACTGTCTTGACTGTGAGATATAATCTATGATTTAATATATTTTATAAGCAAGACTTTAAATTTTATTATGACTATGATGTGTATGACAAATGACATTGATGTAATTTCATGATGGTTCTTATGACTGTTTTATTGATTATGCACTGTACTACAAATATTTGCACGACTGATAAGTCGAATATAGTGAGTCTAAAATTATTTTACCATGTTGTTATTATGTACGTATACCTAGCACTTCGTCAGCTCTGGTATTTTTGGCACCACTGGTAGAGTCTGCCGAAAGTCTCCGCCAGCAAAACTGTTACGCCACCCATTAATTTTGTATTACCCCTTATATCCCTTAGTGCTCTGTTTAAGGCTTCAATACCACCTTGATGAGCCATCGTTATTTCGTCCCACACAATTATTTTTGTACTCTTTAAAACTTCAGCAAAATTACTTTGTCTGGAGATGTTGCAAATGGGAGTCTCTGCAGTGATTAAATTGAGTGGTAACTTAAAAGTAGCATGAGCAGTTCGACCACCTTCGAGTAATGTAGCAGCTATGCCGGACGACGCCACAGCCAGGGCAATGCCGTGAGTACTTCTTACTTTAGCCAAAAGTAAATTAATAAGGAAGGTTTTACCAGTTCCACCTGGAGCGTCTAAGATTATTCAACCGCCATTTGCATCTACACTTGTGATAATTTTATTGTAAACTTCCTGTTGCTCGTCATTCAAGTATGCTTCATTTTTTCTTCACGTACTCTCTATTTTTTCAAAATGTATTGATGTTATTGGCTGAGGTAATCCATACTCTTTAAGAGGACGGCCGCCTAATGATAATACGGCATCCTCTAATACCGACAGGCATTTGTTGAATATCAGGTCCGATGAGTGCTCTACATCCACGTCACCTGGCCTTTCCAGTTGTTTTTTAAAGTCTTCATAAACGTATTCTTTGTATTTTTCCCAAAGACATAAGGGGTTGGAAACCTGCGTCTTAATTTATTTGTTCCCAATGGTACTGATATGTTCAAACTAAATACATTTACATCCTCCATCATCCCTTATTTTATCCCCATGGGGGTTGAATTTATCAAAATCCTATTTAAGCGGACGTCTTCATCATAGTAGCTCCATTAATTTCAGTTCAATCAGTCGAAAATCTAAGAAGATTTATTCAAACTTTCATCCCCTATTTTATCCCCATAGGAGTGGAATTTATCAAAATCCTTTCTTAGGGATGCCGACGTCATAGTAGCTTTATGCATGCATAGGCTCAGCCTGATCGGTTTAAAATTGACAAAGTTTCATTTTGTCGCAAGCGCAACTGAAAGACAAAGTATAATTCGTTTTTTTCCATGAAGAATTATTTGTCAGTAGCAACCACGGAGTCTGAATTTGTGACCCTATCACTTAGTCCGCGGCACTTACAGATAATTTAAGATAACTAACGCAATGTGTGAGTAGGTACTGTAGGTACTCTTCTGCCTAACCCATCGTGGATTACAGGCGTGATGTTATGTTATAAACAGTAATTTAAAAAGGTCAGTGAGAATGACATCCTGACCAGAACAATGAAATGGAATGATAACGTCTAAGTGATCGTTCAAAATGACCGTAAATATGCTGCTTTAAAGATTTAGCGTGAAAATGACGTCAATGATGATACCAAAAGCATTGCCATCTGCACTTACAGTGAGGAAATGACACATCACTTATCACATTATTTTCTCGTTTCTTACTTAACACCGAGGCACACCGTTTATTCCAAACTTTCACATACTCCAGTTTTTTATCACCCCAATTTATTACATTACATAACATAACATCACGCCTGTAATCTCAAAAGGGTTAGGCAGAGATGTTCCTATTAGTACACCGACATTTTGCCAGTAATGTTTAATTCCCAAGTAATAAGGGGCGAGACTACTACCATGGACCGGGCACAGTTCCAGACTACGTCGTTACTACTGAGAAACTCCTTAAGGAAAAACCCAATAACACTTTTGCCCGACCTGGGAATAGAACCCAAGACCTCATGCTTAGCAGTCCCGCTTGCGACCACTAGACCAACACAGTCGAGGTTTAACTATATTATTATGGTTAATTAAATATCAAGTTTTCCTTAAATGAATAATGAGCTTTACGTTGTACGACATACCCATTTGACTTGTTGTCCGGTGTAAACAGAATCCCAGACTGCCATAGAGCCTATTTTTTGTCTGTAGGTAGAGTGCGGTCTTGACAGGTGGAGAATAAATAAAATAAAAATAAAATAAAATAAAATAAGCCTTTATTGCTGTTACATTTTAACTTAGTTAACTAAACATCACTTTTAAATATTAAATTATATGATAACAATAGAGGTAAGAAAATTAAAAATTAACTAAACTAAAAAACGTATTCTCGGCATTCGGCTTAACTTTCCTCTTAACAGCTTGTCTTTCGACAAAGGCCTCCTCTAAGGATTTCCATTTGTTTCTGTCCTTTGCTGTGCGTAACCATTCAGGCCCCGCTACTTGCTTCAAGTCGTCTTCCCATCGCTTTGGTTGTCGTCCTCTACTTCTTCTGCTTTCTCTAGGGTACCATTCTGTAATTATTCTGGTCCATTTCTCTTTCTTTTCTCTCAGCATATGTCCTGTCCAACGCCATTTTAATTTTCTGCACACTGATTGGACTTTTTTAAACTTAGTCTTTCCTTTGATATTTTTTAATTGTATTTTGTCCCTTCTTCTAACTCCCAATACGCTCCTCTCTATCCCGTTCTGACATATATTTAATTTATTTTGTTGTTGTTCAGTTAAGGCCCAAGTTTGGCACCCGTATGTGAGACATGGCAGTATGCAAACATTGAAGACTTTTCGTTTCTCAGTCATAGGCATGTCTTTATTTTTCATTACTTCGCTCAACGACCAGAATCTCTTCCAAGTATTTGCTATTCTTCTGTCTATCTCTTTCTGCATGCTCTCTGTCGTTGATACTAATTGTCCTAAATAAATATATTCATTTACATATTCTAATTGCTGGTTATTGACTGAAATAGCAATTTTTTGTGAGGAATTGCTCATTACTTTTGTCTTGGTTAAATTCATTGTGAGCCCTGCATTCGCACTTTCGTCTGATAATTGCTGTAGCATTTTTTCCAAGATCGTTGGGCATTCGGCGAATAGTATTAAATCATCAGCGAATCTCAAATGACTCAACTTTTCTCCATTCACATTAAGCCCGAAATTATCCCAATCCAGTCTCCTAAAGATCAACTCCAGCACAGCTGAGAATATCTTCGGCGAGATAGGGTCTCCTTGACGTAGGTGGAGAATAAATGCCCATAAAGTAGGGACACCACAACTCTGGATATTTGTCAGACATTGTTGTCATTATTTTACGTGTTTTATAAATTTAGTAAGCGATTATTATGACAAACATTATATATTATATATATAATTATGTAAAATGGTAAACTGACTGACTGGGTGATATATCAACACACAGCCCAAACCGCTGGTCCTAGAGACATGAAAATTGGAGGGTGTGTTCTTTGTGAAGAGTAAGTATTCACTAAGAAAGTATTTTTGGGAATTCCATTCCTAAAAGGGTAAAATAGGGGATGGAAGTTTGTATGAAAGTCCGTCAGTTTTGAAGTTAGTATCTTCAAATTATGTGTTTAGGCTGACAATTGAAAATTGATTTATAATGTGTCTCAGCATTTTTGATAATTCTACCCCAGAAGGGATAAAAAGGGGGATGAAGGTATGTAACTATGTTTGTTACTATAAACAGGATTACACTACCTACCTTACCTGCTTTTTAATACCGGTAGTACGTTCCCACCAGATGTTTTTCTTTTTTACACGACTGCCCAAAAAAAGGAGTGTTATGTTTTCAGGGTTCATGTATGTATGTATGTTTGTGAGTTTCTTTATTCCACCATAACTTCTAAATGGCTTAACCGATTTCAATGTATGTGGTATCATTAGAAGCGTTGAGTTATTCCGGGTAACATAGGCTAGTCAAAATTTTAAAAAATGTAAAGGGGGAGCCATGGTTCCTGAAAAAATCTGAAATTTTTTGGTTTTTTCATGAAAATTTGACGTATACTACCATCGTCTAGAACTTGCTTAGTAAATAACAAAAATATGTAACAGTAGTATTCAATATGCATTCGTTCAGTAATAAAAAAAAAGAAATTAAATCTTTTACATATTAAATTCAAAGACCTGACTCAAAATCAAAATCAAAATCAAAGCATTTATTTCAAGTAGGCCCGTTACAGGCACTTTTGAACTGTCGAAACAAAGACAACAATGAAATTTAGCTACAGTCCCAGTCACAAGGCATAAAAACTGTGAAAGTACTGTAGTTGCCCATTCCCTAACGTAGATCTCTATGGAGAAGAACGGGCAAGAAACTCCATGGACACTCTTTTAAATCAGAATATTTTTACAAAACCTTGGTTACATCATTCATGTTTAGATGGTACATTATGTGAGAGCGATGTAGCAAGATGTGCACGTTAAAAGTGTCCATAGTAAAAACAAGGAAAAGAACAATTCAAAAAATAAAATAATTAATTCAAATATTTTCTGTGAAACTTTATATTCTCTGGGTCCGTTGACTCGACAATTTGTGTACACACTTCAATTAAAATTATGAGACGCGTGTACCGGAATTTTATTTTCCAAAATCATTCCCCAACATTGTCAAATAGGGCTACCAAACTCACGTAGACAGGCGCATGGCGCGCAGCGTTGCACAGGACGTACAGGGCGCGGGAGTATTTACCTATTAGTAAGTAGGTAGGATTTTTCTGAGATAGAAGTGTCTGTAAATATGTGTGAAATCCCGATTTTCGCGTTGACTCGTGATACGCAACATTGATATTAATTTTATTATGTAAAAGTATGTCTATAAGTAGATTCCTAATAAATCATTTGATTGTCGTGCGACAGTCGCAACCCCGTGCAGGGCACGCCACAATAGTGGATAAGTCCCCTCTTTGGGGAGTGGCTAGAGAGGCGCCACGGCGCCCTCACCTTCCGCCTGACGCAGGTCCTCACCGGACACGGTTGTTTCGGGAGGTACCTGCACCGAATCGGGCGGAAACGCACGGGTGTTATCATTGTGAGGACCGCCCGGACGACACGGTGGAGCACACCTTGGAGGTCTGCTCCGCTTGGGCGGAGCACCGCCGCCGTGTCCTCGTAGCGGCAATTGGCGGCGGCGACCTCTCGCGTCCGGCCTTGGTTCAAGCCATGGTCCGGGGCGAGAGAGTCATTCACAATCCTACCTGTATGAGGTCGGGCATTGTCATGCATAAATATAGCATCCTCACCTAAATTGACCATAAACGGACCAACGTGATCATTGAGGATTTCTTCCACATATCTTACGCTAGTTAAAGAGCCGTTTTCTATGATCACCAGCTCTGTGCGACTTTCAGAAGAAATTCCGGCCCACACAAGTACAGACCCACCACCGTAGACTACTTTTTCTTCGATGCATGCTTGCTTGAATCTTTCCCCTGGTCTTCGATACACTCTGTGTCTTCCATCGTGCTTGTAGAGCATAAATTTTGATTCGTCGGAGAACATAACTTTTGACCAATCTTCAATACTCCAATTTACGTGGCTCTGGGCATATCTTAGTCTTGAAATACGATGCCCACGCTCCAGTTAAGGGCCGTTTGCAGGTCTAAGGGGTTTTAAGTTAGATTCAGCAAGCCGACGTCTTACTGTCCATGCACTTGGGCTACTTCCTCCGAGGCATCGAAACTGATTTGTGAGTTCAGTTCCTGTGAGAAAGCGATTTCGAAGCATGGTGTTCACCAAGTATCGGTCTTCTCGTGCTGTGGTACACCTGGTTCTGCCCGTTCCTGGTCTGCGTAGGTTAGAACCAGTTTCTTCGTAACGTCGGAGAACTCTTTGTACTGTTGACAGCGACACACCGACAGTCCTGGCTGTATCGCGCTGACTCCGGCCGGTTTCCAGCATTGTAAGTATTCTGGTGCATTCTTCAGGCGTAAGCGACATAATTTCAGCTTGAATAATGAATATAGAGCACTATCAACATGGTTTATGTACCCACATAAATGACAGATTACAAACAAAAGCAAAACCAAATGCTGTAATTTCGTAGTTCCATCTTCGAAAGTGGCCCTTTTTCAAATTTGATTTTTTTATGATATAACTTTACAATAACTAAGAAGTTTTAATACCTTCATTTAAGGAGTATTACATTGTCTATTAAATACAATTTATTGCATTAACCTAGCATTTTTAGTTTCCGAGATTTTTAGGATTCTTTAAGTGACCCGGATTCATTGCTCTCGAGTGTATTTGCAAGTAATAAGTAAGTACATGTAAAAAAACGCGAGTGTGTCTGCATTATTCAAATAAAATTAAATACTTACACTAACTATTCTTTATTACCTATTCAACTTTAAAAGTAAAAACTACTCAATACATATATCTTAAATAAACTATTAAATTGCGAAAGTTTGGATGAATAGATGTTTGTTACTCAATCGCGCCAGAACGGCTGAACAGATTTTGATGAAACTTGGCACAGAGATAGATTATAGTCTGGTATAGCACATAGATTACTTATTATCCCAGAAGTAAGATCCCGTGGGCAATTCCCGAACTCCACGTGGGCGAAGCCGCGGGCATATGCCAGTAAGTTATATTTTGCGTGATATTGATTTCCTATAAAAATAAGTTTACCTTTTGTGGCACATTGTGCGTTTGAAAAATATTGTTTTATCACTAAAAGGATTAAAATAAAAACAAATAATTAAAAAAATTAAAAAACACGCCTGCCATATCAAAAAGTGAACTAAAAAATTGAAAACAAGTTACATGATTTTAGTATTGAATGGCCAAAAGGTAGGTACTAAATAGATTATATTATTTACTGTGCAATTAAAATGCCATTGTGCCCAAAAAAGGAAAACTGAAAACCAATCTTTTCATTGCAGTCGGGGGACGGTTCCTTGGAATAGTTCTTAACAGGTCCCCCGACTTCGATGAAAAGATTGGTTTTCAGTTTTCCACTAACACTAAATAACATAATCTATTTAGTACCTACCTTTTGGCCATTCAATACTAAAATCATGTAACTTGTTTTTAATTTTTTAGTTCACTTTTTGATATGGCAGGCGTGTTTTTTAATTTTTTTAATTATTTGTTTTTTGTTCTTTTATGTAAATTGAAATTAGTATTGTGTACAAAATAAATGATTCTATTTATATATATTTATTTCTTTAGAATCTAGACTAGCCACATAGCCATAACATTTTTGTTGAATGACCGATAGCTAGTGGAGCAGACGTGTCCTGTAGTCATGGAGATCGAGTATCGGCAAGCGTAGTGTGCGATGCCTTCGACGATAAGAAAGACTGGATGCGAAAAGCGATAAGGTGTTGTAGTTCAACGTGGGAGAAGCCTATGTCCAGCATTGGACTGCGAAAAGCTGTTGATTGATTGAGCAAAAGCTTTTCTGGTACTGATATTGTTGGCCTGTGTCATCCCAATGCTGAGCAAATGCCTCTCCCCATGATTTCCAGTTGTTTTGATCCAAGGCTCGTCCAGCCATCTTCTACGAGGTCTGCCGCGACGCCTTTTGGCTGGGTCGGGGCTCCGAGAAGTGACTATTTTGGCTCACAGCTCATTCGGCATGCGGACGACGTGGCCAGTCTAGTCCCTCTTCAGCTTTAGAAAGAGCTTTAATGATTAAAAAAAAGTATATGAAAAAACTGAAGTGAGTCATGAAGTGTTCCAGTAACAACCCATGTTACACAAGGTAACTTTTTGACCATGCTGCCCAGCGAATTGAAACACATAAAAATAAAGAAAACTGCTCATTCCCCAAAAGTAACAAGCGTAAAACTATAAAACGAAACGCAGTATCGGCAGGTAAAGTAATATCGCTGTAGCGGGCGACTATAAACCATGACACTGTATAAAGCAAACCAGTAAATCAACTAAGTTATTTTTATGTAACGACGTTGGAGAAAGTGTTGGAGTTGTCAACTAAACGTTTTGCTGTATTGGACTAGTCATATGAAACATACATATCAAAATCATAAATGATATAGAAAATCAAAGTTTAAGAAATATATTACAGAATAAGTAAGCTGAAGTGGCAATGGGCCGGCCATATTAGCCGTGGAACTGACAACCAGTCGGGTAGACGTATTCTTGAGTGGAGACCGTGAATCGGCAAGCGTGAGGTGGGATGCCCTCAGGGACGGTGGTCCGCTGGGTGGCTGGTAGCAGCTGGATGACATTTGCCGAAAATAAAGTTGAATGTCGTAGAATCAGAGAGGCCTATATGCAGCAACGGACTGCTGAAGGCTGATGCTAATGATGATGACTACACACTTAAGACGTAATCACTTGTCATACCGCGACAGCCCCGCCGATTTACTCACGAGTAACATGTTGCTTAGAATTTGTTTAAACACTTTGCATGTGTGTGTGAGTCGGTTCCAACTGCGTTCTTAATTGAAATACTGTATCATCATCATCTGCCTAGCCTTTTCCCAACTATGTTCTATGGGCTTCCAGTTGAATACCAGTATTTTACATGGAGCGAACCTATCTGATCTCTACAACCTAGTCACTACTAATACCCCTTGGTAAGACTGGTTGAGTTAAAATACTGTATATTAGTACTGTGACCATAGGTACCATAATATTCAATATTTGTAGGATGTTACCTTTTATACGGCCGAGAGTGCATCGTAAAATGTTTAGTACAAATATTTTTGTGAGCACAATTTAATCATTGCGGATATTGTAGGGGACTTACTTCCTGTATCGAATTTTTCTTGTTTACAATTTTTTGTATAGAAATTGCTTTATTTGTAAATCAAAACATCGACTGAGTGGGAAAGAATGCCAATGCCTTTGACCAGTAGTGGGACAGAATAGGCTCAACAAAATTAAAAACGGAAACGTATCTTATTGTACCTTTTTTTTTTGTTTTCGATGTGGAAATCCTCAATGATGTCCTCCGCCCGAGAGCGGAGGCCTGGGGTCTCAGACTCGTACTGACTAAAGCCACACCTTATTGTAATGCAATGCTACGCAGTCAGCGGTGTGAACCTGATAATAATTCAAAAACAAAATGCTCAATAAAATTTATTTGCACTAGAAGTTGGATTAATGTTGCCATCACATTCGTTACTCTCTACAAAACCTTTAAATAATAACTGGTCGATCTTTAGGTTAAGCTGCGCTTGCCTAGGTTGGTCCGTGGATGGGTGACCACCCATTACATACCGAGTTTCCTCCGTGCCTCGGAAAGCACGTTAAGCCGTTGGTCCCGGCTGTCATCGTATTACCCAGAACTAACTGGGTTGTGGAGGTCAGATCAGTCAGGGCAGTCGCTCCATGTAAAATACTGGTACTCAGCTGCATCCGGTAAGCCTGGAAGCCGACCCCAAAATAGTTGGGAAAAGGCAGGCAGATGATGATGATCAACAAAACCTTACCACTACGGTATTTAAGGGTTGGGTTGGGTTTGGGGTTGGGGTTGGAAGTAGTTCGTTGTTACAACGGAGAAACTGTTGACTGTACAGACCCCTAGACTCGCAAAAACTCTCTAAAGTCATATTCTTCTGTTAATTTACATTATGCGAAGATGAAGCCCATGATATATAATTAAACTAGCTTTTGCCCGCGGCGGGAACGTACTACCGGGATTAAAAAGTAACCTATAGGTTAATCCAGGTTACGGTAAACATAGTTACATACCTTCATCCCCCTTTTTAAGCCTTCTGGGGTAGAATTATCAAAAACACTGAGCCACATATAAATCAATTTACAATCGTCAGCCTAAACATAAAATTTGAAGATCCTTACTTCAAAACTGACGGACTTTCATACAAACTTCCATCCCCTATTTTACCCCTTTAGGCGTGGAATTCCCAAAAATCCTTTCTTAGTGGATACTTACTCTTCACAAAGTACCCACCCTCCAAGTTTCATGCCTCTAGGACCAGCGGCAGCGATTTGGGCTGTGTGGTAATGATTGTATCACCCAGAAATCGCGAAAAAAAAATCAGCTGTTCCCTACATTTTGACGAGTTAATCGATCATAAATGTAGGGAACAGCTGATTTTTTTTTCGCGATTTCAGGTTTGGTCCCATAGTAAAAGTTGTTCATAGTCATGAGTACAATGACCTCTTAAGAGGTTTCTGGTGTTTTACAAATAACCCTGTATATGTAGATAATCAAAATGCCAGCCTTGGTACCAGTACAACCGACGAAACAGTTTTGTTACTAACTTTCTTCGTTACAGGTATTTTTGTTTCCAAGACAAAAGATCCTAATTCTTAGAGCTGGTTATATTTTACACAAAGCCAACAATTTAGGTTATAAAAAAGATTGCTTTTCTTGGTTTTCTTAAAGCTTTTATAAAAGATCACGAAATCAAACAGTAAAGTTTCTCGTAGTACCTAATGATTTAATGTTATTACGAAAGTTCTAGTAAAGTAAGTCTACAGGGTGTATTGTGGGTGATTATGTTAATTAGAACAACCCTACGCCTTTTTTCAAATGTGGGCAAATACGAGTACCTGGGTACAGGCTAACTATGCCACTCCGCCTCCTACGATCCTCTCATTAAATACTACATAAAAAATACACACGAAAGTAGAACCTCCCCTTTTTTGAAGTCGGTTAAAAAAGTAGCTTTACTTTTAATTAAAAAACTTTCTGCATCCAAAGTGCCTAGACAATTAGTAACAAATGTTTTCAAAGCGTTTCGTACAAGGATATTCAACCACTTTGACACGCTTAAGGATTCTGCCCACTACACCGTAACATACCATGGCCATGCTATGAACGTCTCAGGTAAAAAATATTCTTTGTATTGAAAAGTATGACCCTATGCCTTCCGTCACCGACCATCAGCACCGCGTGTCATGCATGTAAATTCGCCGGCAATTGTTTACGGTCTGTGCATGGCACGCGACGGTGACGAAACGGTCTTATACTTTTTAATACAAAAAATAGAGGACTTAAACGCGAATGATGACCGTTTTAAACACGTTATAAACGGGTGTGAAACGCTGTTGATACGTTCTAGTGGGCATAGTAGTCCGTGTCATGTTTCTTTCCGTGGCTGGTAGGTTCAAAGCACGGTCATGGTATGGTACGGTGTCGGGCACACTCCTTTACCTAATCTTTTCATAGTAGTAGCTTATCTCAATCCAATACATGCTTTTTCCATAATTGTTTTCGCTTAAAAAATGTATCTTTGTCTAGGTGTTCTTGTATGATGACCACCCAACTCGTAAGAAAAACATGTTTGTATAAAAATACTAGCTTTTGCCCGCGACTTCGTTTGCGTGGAAATTTTGATGTGGAGGAAAAAAATAGCCTATGTGGTATTCTAGCCTATTATTTATCTGTGTCAAATTGTATTCAAATCTGTTTTGCCGTTCTGGCATGACTGATTAACAAAAAAACATCCATTCACTCAATCTCTCGCATTTATAAAAGTAGTAAGATTTGTTCTGTACAAAAATCTAACTTGCAACACGTAGCTGATAAGTCAATTTCTTAATCACTGCACCAATTAATAGTTTTCTACTAAACTATTGTAGTGAATTATCAACTTTATTCCATTCATTCGATTTTGTTAAGAAATTTCTAGAGAAAACAAGCAATTTGTTCGTACAACTTGGCTTAAGCTCAGAGTAACACCCTGTAGTTCTTACTAATTTCAGGCCAAATATGCTTAGCCTTATAAAACAAATATTAACCACTAATTAGGTCTCTATCAGGCCTTTTGCTATCAGAAAACTAAAATATTTGAGATAATAATTACGTACCAAAATGTACTGCTAACAATTTGGTGTACCATTGAAATAATATCTATTTTAGTGAGAACATAAATTACGAACTACTAGTAGATAATTCAGGTATTCAAATATGTATTTCATCCAACTTTTGATACAGATAATTTTGATGTTTTACCGATCATCATCATCATCAGCCTAGCCTTTTCCCAACTATGTTGGGGTCGGCTTCCAGTCTAATCGGATGCAGCCAAATACTCGTATTTTACATGGAGCGACTGCCTATCTGACTCCTACAACCCATTTAGTACTGGGAAACACGATACCCTTTGGTAAGACTGGTTGTCAGACTTTCGAGCCACGGACTACCTGTAACGACTGTCAAAGATCTACACATGACAACCGGTACAAACGGCTTAACGTGCTTTCCGAGGCACGGAGGAAACTCGGCATGTAATGGGTCACCCATACGCGGCCCCTGAAGATCGACCCGAGCGGCTGTTATTATTTAGCCACAAGCTTAATACGAAATAAATATAATTCAAAAAAGGTTATAACCAACAAAATTTTACAATCTTCTCTATTCACAAACATCTGGAAACTGTTTCCATTACCTCAGAAATCTATAAAACAAAACAAACAATATTAAAATTCCACCCACGTTCATAATGTTTATATTTAATTTCTAATACTGTTTACCTTTTGTCCGTCGTAACTCGGGCCGTGTGGTCACAACAAAGCCACAAATCGGTTAGGTCTCTTCTATTTTGGTACGGAACCACCGGTCCTGAACCACATGAAAAAGATGGATACAGAAAGTCAGTTTCGAATCAGCCTTTAACTTTCAACCAGCACACATGCTGTATTATCATTTACTAAAACCAGCTACTATGTTGTGGTCGGCTTTCAGTCTAACCAGATGCTGCTGAATTCCTGTATTTTACATGGAGCGATTGCCTATCTGACCTCCACAACCCAGTTAGTACTGAGTAATACGATACCCTTTGGTAAGAATGCGACTGTTATTATTTTGCCACGAGCTTCTATAAGACGTGTATGTGCTGATTTAAAAAAATGTCAGTTGCGTGTGCGCTTGCTCGTACATGAAGCGTGTGTGCGTACTGTGCGTGCGTTTTCACCCGTTTGTATGAAATTGACTTTCTGTCCATATCTGTTCTGTAACAGAGGCTATTATACCGAACTGCAGTATTGAAGTAATTGATGTTTTTCAAAGGTATTTTGTAAATAAAGGATGTGGGAGTACTCCTACGGAGTTTTGCGTTTTGATTAGTACTTTTTACAATGAAAGAGATCGGATTTTAGGGTTCCGTAGCCGAATGGCAAAAAACGGAACCCTTATATATTCGTCATGTCTGTCTGTCTGTCCGTCCGTATGTCACAGCCACTTTATTCCGAAACTATTAGGACTACACAGTTGAAACTTGGTAGGTACATGTATTCTGTGAATCGCTTTACGATTTTTATAAAAAAATAAAAGATTAAGTGAGTGCTCCCCAAAAAAAACATCAAACCTATACTTGCGGGGTGTTTATAGATAGTTCTTTAAAAATGACATAGAGGCTCATAAAACCATTTTTTCTCCAAAGTCAATCGTTTGAAAGAAAAACACTCCCAAAGTGGTAAAATGTGTGTCCCTAATTTCTAAAGTAAGAGGAGGAAAATTCTGAAAAAAATGGAAAATTGGATTGTAGAACGTAAAACAAACTTTGAACAAAAATTGGTTTTGTATAGAAGAATTTATCTTACTCAGGTTCTCAGTATTTTCAGAATGTGAACATTGTCACGCTTGTATTCCAAGAAGGCCTCATGGTCTCACTGTCACAAGTGAGTCGATGATCAGTCATCGCTGGGATTGACTGTCAAAAAAAAATGGTCCACTTAGGAGCAGACAGACGTGGATATTTGTGTAATTGATCTACTTACATTTCTAAGTTCTATCTTAAGGTTGGGCAGAGGTGTACCCATTACACCCACATTTCACCAGTTATCTTTACGTGCCATGTAATAGGGTAGAGCCTATTGCCATAAACCGGGCACAAATCCAGACTCTGTGACTGCTACTGTAAAACTCCTGTTAGAAAAACCCAATAACACTTTGCCCAACCTGGGAACCGAACCCAGAACCTCATGCTCAGTATTAGACTAGCGAGTCCGTTAATAGAGTATCTAATAGAGAGCAAGCATATCGCCATTACCTGTATTTTACATTAATTATAACACCCTCAGTATGATTTACTTTCGTCCATCATTTAGGAAGCTACCAAAACAATATAATATCTTCCGTTTCATAAAGAAAAAAATATATCACTCATGTCCCCATTTTTCAAACCATGGTATTATGATTTAATAAAATATGAAAAAAAACCTGTCAAGGGCGTTTCGGAGCACGCACAGTATGGATTCCGTATTCATAATAAATATTGGCGGATACACAGTATTGATTTAATTAGCCGCAAAAAAGTTTGTTTTTTTACTTCCGCGGCTGTTAAAATGAATAGTACCTAAGTTATGTTTATGACCTTCGACAGAGAAGGCTAAGAAAAAAAATAAAACTTATGATTATATTTTATAGAAAGTATTTTTCGAAAAGGCAATTAAGACAGAGGTATTGCGATTGTTACCAAAAACATCATATCACACAAACTATTGGCTAAAAATAACTCTTGACTAAAGGCCTTAGACTCAAGGCACCCAGATGATAGTCCGATTAAGCAGACGGCCACCTTCTGGATTGCTAGATACCATTCACAAAAAAAAAACGAAACAAAAAATCATTTGGAAACCTCATAATCTTTTTAATTATTGGACGAAATTCTTGACTGACTTTTTCTGAAAAACGGTATTGCCATGTGGCTACCGAACCCCAAAAACGGCATAAAAACTCAAACGCGTCGACCATGTTATGACGTCATAAGCCTGTGGATTGATGGGAGCGGTAAAATGCTGCATACCAAATATTATCATAAAGCTCTGTTTTAGGCACCATGAGTGAAACATTTTGATTGGTGGAATATTTTCCATGTTATATGGGTGTGATGATGGTCTCTGAATTATGCATGCATGAGTGATGGGTTCCTATATCTTACCGACAGTTACTGTTAGCAAACTGCTGAGCATGAGGTCCTGGGTTCGATTTCCAGTGTTGGGTTTTTCCATCAGGTTCATTGCAACAAGCTCGCCTCCTATTATATGTATGATATTTAAATATCATCATCATCATCAATCTCGAACTTATTTGGTGTTAAAATGGGATTTAAATATAAACTAACAAAATACACAATACACTTCTGCCTGACCCCCGAAGTATTACAGGCGTGGTATTATGTTAGTCATAATATGACATATAGGTGTCGTGTATAAACTAGCATTTATGTAAATACTTAAGTTACGACACCATTCCATTACAATTCTAAAAATCGGCCAAGTGCGAGTCGGTATATCGAGACCGAGTGTTGGTATAAACTTGTAGGTATTTTGTTATTAAACTGCATTTTTACTGTTTACAGATTTTTTCCTTTAAGTGTGCTGTAAGAAATTGCTAGTTGCCAAATTGCATGAGTCTAGGTCAACAGGAAGTATACTATAAATTTTGATTGTCTTGAGAATGTCGAAATACACGTTTTTTGCGGCATAAACGGCTGTATCTCTAGCCGTTTTTTGTACCACTGCCGGGTATGGACCTCTTCTCATACAGAGAAGGTACGAGAATTCATCAACACGCTGGCTCCGGACGGGCTGGCGATTTCAGACTTCCATCAATTCACTAATCCAAGTTACCTCACGATGTTTTCCTTCGCCGATGTCAATGATGTCCAAGATAAACATACAAAAGTACATGTATAAAGATTAAAAAAGCCACAGTAATTTGTATCTGGATTTGAATCCACAACTTAGTGCGAACAGGCCCCCGCTCTCCGCGCGCTTAACTGACGTCACCTTTTTTGCCGAGCGGCGGGGTGTCGGGTCGCGCGCACTCGAAACGTAAACAAAATATTTCTATGAAGTGATTGTAACTAATGATGGTTGTTTGAAGAGCAGACGCCACGCTATTTCTTACAAGTGTTTTGATAACTGTGGGTGACTTCGTTTTGTTTTTATAAGCCGGTAAAAATAGAACTTGGATTATTTCACAATCTAAAGCGGTGACCCTATATTTTTTTGAACCTAAATTATAGCCTAACTCAGTACGCATCAAATGACATCATAATAGTTATCACTCTTCAAATAAAGTTTGAAATACAATTTAATAACAACATCGTGTCGACAAAATTTCTAGTATTTTCTAGTCAAAACCTATACCTAAACTACGCGTCTCAATGTAAACAAATCATATCCTGACTTCGAAATCTTAACTAAATGGTATAGTTTTGCTACCAAATTGTTCGTAAATAAACACGCTTTCAGTTTAATACACAATCGCTTAAGTAAAAACAAGCAATTTAATAGATAAATCACGTTTTTATAAAATTATAGGTTTTGTGAGAAAGCACTAACAACCATTACAAAAAAAAAAAATACTTAAATAAAACTTGTATTATTTCAAAATCTAAATCGGTAACCCTATGTTTTTTTTAACCTAAGTTATAGCCTAACTCAGTATGCATCAAATGATATCATAATAGTTACTATGCTTCAAACAAAGTTTTTAATTAAAAATAATAGTAACTTCGCGCGGAATAACCGCTTAGTCAAAACAAGTGCTTAGCGGCCATGACGTAACGTAAACAAACGATAACAGACCTCGGAAAGTTTAACTAAATGTTATGTTATTGGTATCAAATTGATCGTAAATAGTCACGCTATATAGTTAATCCACAATGCCTTATGTACAAACTAGCAATTTAGGAGCTTCATCACGTTTTCATAAATTTATAGATTTTTCGGACAGAATTCCGACCTTACAACATATAACTATTGATTTCATCATCCAATTTTTGATCGATTCGGAATTCACATATATCATTCGAAAGGTCGTTAAATCACGAACAAAATGGTATATAATATTACTTACCAAACAAATAAGAAACTTCCACCACAAAGCACAACACAACCACGCACGGAACTATTCGTCGGAACGCCACAGACTAATTTTTTCCGTCAAAATTCAACTTATTCCACAGCTTATAAAGTGTGTTAGTAGCGTGTTGGGAATAACGCCATCTGCTTTAAAAGAACCGAAATTTCAATGGCTTGCTGTTAGTACAAGAAAGAAAGATGTCGCTTTGTTAGAAAAATTCTAAAAAATAAAACTGAGCGCTGTCAAAATAAAAATATTTCAACACCTAAATATATGTAGTGGTCAGTCAAGGCATGTGCGGCCCGTGCCTATATTTGTGTATTGGCCAGTCGAGAGACGTTCTATTCAGCATTTCATCAAAAAATTCTTGGAAGCATCCCGGGGCTTGTATATGCTTGTTAACTCGCCCTTTTCACATTTGCATACCGTTTCTGGAATACGGCGAAAATTGTTAAAGAGATTTCTATGAATTCATACTAGGCTTCGGGAGCAGCAGTGGCCCGAGAGCAGGCGTGGCCCAGTGGTAGCGGCCCCGACTTACGAACAGTAAGTTGTGCTGTTCGAACCCAGGCAGGCGCATTACTTTGTGTAATTTATTTCATCACCACTGCTCTCAAAACGGTGAAGGAAAACATCGTGAGGAAACCGGCATGTACTAGAACCAAAAATTCGAAGACATGTGACATCTACCAACCCGCACTGGGCCCGCGTGGTGGATTATAGCCCATTCCCTCTCTTAGAGAGGAGGCCGTGTGTCCCAGCTGTGGGAACATTTAGGCTGATTATGCTATAGGTACTAGGCTTCAATTATAAATAGTAACTTTATACATACATTTGTTTTCATTTACCGAACTAACGGACCGGTAATAATTATGTAAATAGTAGCTTATTTGTTTGTCACTAGTTTACACACACAAACACAACACGAAATATATCTGTATGCCGATTTTCGGCTATTGTGACTGTTTATGTTTTCTTTGTTGTTAGTACTTAAGTGCTTTCCTACCATTTGTGCTCTGCTGAAAATCTCCCACCTAGACGACGAGTTGCCATGGCTGACCTGAAAGTCATAGACTCTGGACACAGGTTGGCCGAAGCCCGGAAAACCTGTTCAGGTGGAGATTCATAGATAACTCTGCTCTGGAGTGTAAATGTGGTGTTGCCCCACAAACGATAGGACACTATGATATCGGGTCTTGCCTATCCTGTTGTTTGCCTATCGCAGAATCTGATGGACGCAACTGAAAGAGAAGTACTTAAGTGATGAGGTATAGCAAACTTGTGACATTTACCAACCTGCACTGGACCCGTGTAATGGATTACAGTCCACTCCCTCTCAAAGAGGTGTGGCCTAGGGCACTGCCGGGAAGCAGGGTAAACATTAACCTTTTGAAAGCCAGGGAATAAAAGCACGCGCGTGCCCTCCACGCCAAGCCACAAATTCACCGCAAGTACCTACAAAAAGAATAGGGATTCCTAAACTATTTAATTGTTTATTTCGTGTTATAGTGCACCGTGCATTTTTGTCACATATTTGTGTCGATGGCGTACAGGGCACGCGCTTGCTGGTCACGTATACATAAATGTGACAATGGCGTACAAAAGGTTAAGGCGCTCCCCAAAGGGAGCATTCAACTGCGATTTAACAGTTCATATTCGAGCATTAAATCTGTACTTTTTTTTTCGGATGGGAAATCATCAAATGACTCCTCCCGCTCTGGGCGGAGCGGAAGGGAGTGTCAGACTTGTACTGACTAAAAACCATCCATGTTCCTTCTTTTGCCCTTTATGTTCCAGGGCCGCGGTATCTCTTTCGAACAGTCCCGCAGCCCTGGCAGGCATCGGCCCTTGCGGGCCCCTCCTGTTTGCTGACATCTCTTTGAGGCGCGCGTGGAACACTAACGCGCCGTCGACACGGCCTGTCGTCATAAGACGGACGGACGGCGATCTAGCCCATTACTGGCCGTCCACAGGATTAAATCTGTACCTAACGATATTATTAATAGTAATCACTTTTTTTTTCTACAAAATCAAATCTTGGAGCGTAGGCATTACAGTCGAATATTCCGGTGAGGGCGCATTGAAAAGCTGATTACGCTTATGCAATGTTTATTGCACGTTGGATGCCTCACTCACGATGTGATCTCGTTTTCTGTCGAGATCTCTTATCCACTGGTCTTCAAGGCATACTTTCATATCTCTTGTTAACTCTGCTAGGATTATAAATGTATATAACTGTCTGTGTCTACAGACGAATTACAGGGTTTAGTCCGGATAAATACAAGTTTCTTGTGGAATCATTGAAGCGAAGACGCAGGGCAAAACTAGTAGTACTTCTTTTGCGTGGGATGTAGGAATTTGATCATGTGTTCAGCTGTTGAGTTCCCACGCCTAATGTAGACATTCTGCTGTGTCAATTTGTAAAACACACTGTATTTTCTTCAGACATAATTATTAAGGCGGCTGTAAAGATTACCGAAATCATTAAAACTATCAAGAATCGCGGAACAACACCATTATATTCCTACCCTAGTCCCATTCTACATGGGGTCGGCTCAACACGTTTTCTTCTTCCATTCTCCCCTGTAAGACGTCACGCAAGAATCGCGGAACATAAAAGGGGTTATATCGGATACCCCTGGACATGAAGAATCATTTTTTTTATTTATGATGTCACTAGTTGGATCACCCGGTATATGCCGGTGAAATTAAAGTATGAAACTCCTCAACTTTTTCTCTCGACGATGAGCGAAAGGCAATGTAACAGTGAAAACGTCAAAGGTACAGTTTACAATCAATTTTAATGAAAAATGCGGACGTAACTTGGCAACCTACCAGATTAATCACTTCCTGAAATAAAATTGCAAATCTAACATAAAACTCAGTTAAAAACCAGATTTTCAGAAGTGCATTATCAGACTTCACCTCTATCTACCCCATCAGGAATAATGTTATGTAAATACATCCATGGATTAGTTTACTTTGATCATAAATCACATATAGTACGTTCGTGATTTAATTTTCGAAAATGTAAACAAATCTTCATAAAGTTTAGTTTGCGCTAAAACTTCAAACATTTTTATAGTTTTAATAAGCTGGCCAGTTCGCTAAGTACTGGTCATACAAAATTTGTAACATTAAAAAATAAATAAATAATATTGATCGTTTGTTATTTATCGCTACATAGTATAAAACAAAGTCGCTTTCTCTGTCCCTATTATATCCTTATGTATGCTTAAATCTTTAAATGCGATTTTGATGCGGTTTTTTTTAATAGATAGAGTAATTCAAGAGGAAGGTTTATATGTATAATACATGTACCCGTGCGAATCCGGGGCGGGTCGCTAGTTTATTTATAAAAAGGGAAATTGCTAAAAGAAGACGAATAATACTTGTCATTCAGAAGTCATACAAATAAGTCGAAACATAAAATTGTTAGTAATTTAAGTAGAAGTAACACCAATGGTAAACAAAGATATGAATAGACTTTATGCTAGCCAAACACAATGCGTTTTGCACCAAAAACGCGCGGCTAAGCGATTTTCGCGATAACTGGTTCAAAGCTGCCTGTTGGAAATGCATGATTTTGCATTAGTGTAAACAGGGGATGGTTAATTGGTTTGATTCGGCGGGTGATGCGTTTGGTGTTGATGGTAAATGCGGGTTTGAACCTTGGATTAGCCACTACGATGTATGTTTAGAATGCTTTTATTTATACCAAATAACATAACGTAATTTGCTGTTTTCATGGCTTTTTTGTCTCTTTCAAAAACATATGATTGATGAAGTGAATATGTTTCCTCAATCATGTATCGTTATAATTTTAAACAAGTAAAATATATTTATTTATTTAAACTTCATATACGACAGTGGTACACAGGCGGACTCAATGCTCCTCTACCAGTCAACCTTTGGTTTAAATAAGACAACATTGTGATAGGGTTCAAAATTATATTAAAAAATAATAATAACTACTTGTTTTGTAACTACTTAACTGGTAAGATGTTATACTGTTAAATGCAGAGACCTCAAGACGAATCAAGTGAAGAGTAGGAACAGCTGTCAACTACCTCAAATTGACTAGTTTAGTAAACGAATCGCCCTAGTGAAGCACCAAAAAAACGGTGACACCTCAGACATCCTCCGGCTGACTATGTTGAGTTCACGGAAAAGCTTCCAAAGTGGGAGTATCCGACGAGTTCTAGTCGAAGCTAAGTAATCTTAAGAATCATTGACACGACGAAAAAGATCTTGTTTTCATCTTTCTTCTTTTATCGTGTCGTTAGTGCCTAACCTGGTGTCAGAGTTTTATTCCGCACATGGGCCTCGACTTGGCTTTACATGCCGTCGAGAAATATCTCTCAGGCATGCTGGTTTCCTGCCAGGGCTGCGGGACTGTTCGAAAAAGATACCGCGGCCCTGGAACATAAAGGGCAAAAGAAGGAACATGGATGGGTTTTAGTCAGTACAAGTCTGACACTCCCTTCCGCTCCGCCCAGAGCGGGAGGAGTCATTTGATGATTTCCAATACCAATAAGAAAAAGGCATGCTGGTTTGGTTTCCTCACGATGTTTTCCTTCACCGAAGCAAGTGATAATTTTACAATATGCTTAATATCATCTTATCAAAAAATCTTGAATGTTGTTAGCAAAGCGATTGTTCACAATCTCAAAACTCTTAAAAATATCTTTTGCCAAAACTACAAAATCCGGTCACTACGAAAAGTAGCACACATTATACCCACTATCCTAACCCCCAGCACGGCAGTATCTGTTGTCACGCCACAACGTCACCGAGTTAGCTCAGCGTCCGTTTGTTTGCGCGTCACCAGTAACGTCATCTATGACGTATTGAACGTTGTAATACGACGCCGTGACGTGTTTGTATATGGTAAGTAGGACTGTCAATATGGTTATGGATATTCGTGTGGCGTTGATTTTGTTTTTGGTGTGGGGTAAATGTCGTGTTGTGGTGGGCGAAATGTTCGTGTACATCTTTTAACTCTTCGGGGCTTCCAGGAGTGATCTTATGTTATGACTAGCTGTTACCTAGAATCTTGGTCCACGAAAATCTTGGTACGCGCTTGGAATCTTGATCTTATAACATATTAGATTAAATCCCTTAAATAAAGAAGATTAAAAAAAAAGATGTTAGATTGTTTAAAACAAAACTACATTTATGGTTAAACACTAAAAATTTTTATAGCATAAAAGAATTTAGTGACGGAAATCATTGTTTAACTTAACCAATAATATTTGCCAGCTATAATATATAAGCAAAACATGTATGCTCTGTAATGTCTTTAATATCTATAAACACCATGTTTTACGCAAATAAATATTATTTCTAATTATATAAAATATTACTTCCCTATTTGAATCGGATTTTGTTAACAATTTCAAAGGTTTTTTTTTGGACGGAACCCTATTCCTTTTACTAAAACAAAAGTAGACTTACACGGAACGACTGTCTATCATACCACCACGATCCAGTCAATGGTTACCACGATATCCTTTAGAAATACTAGTTGGAGTGCCATAATTATTATTCATCTATAACAGTAACTACAAAACTATACTAGAAATAAATATGTACAAGTATAAAAGGGTTACAGGGCGTCCAAAAATTCGTCAAAATACTAGTTGTCAAACTAACAGGCTTTTGTCTGCCCGTAACAAATTTCAGACATCTGCTAACGACATCAGAGACTTAAGGCCCAACCATGGTATGGCAAAGTGTTTAAATGTTTCCAACGACAAATCAAAATATGAAGTAGCAGCCTCGTGTCTAGATTTGTGTCCAGTTCATAGCATATCATACAAGCGTGGTGTTATACAGTCATTGGAAAACTCTCGTTTTAAAGAATCATCATCTGGCTGCCTTTTCCAACAGTCTTGGGGTTGGTTTTCAGACTAACCGGATTCAGCTGAATACCAGTATTTTACATGGAGCGACAACCCAGCTAGTACTGGGTAATAGGACAACCCTTAGTAAGACTGGTTGTCAGACTTTCGGGCCACTGACTACCTGTAATGACTGTCAACAATCTACAAATGACAGCCGGGACCAACGGCTTAACGTGCTTTTCGAGGCAAACTCGGTATGTAATGGGTGGTCACCCATCCACGGTCCTACCTAGGAAAGCGCGGCCTGAAGCTAAAGATCGACCCAAGCGGCTGTTATTATTTAGCTACGAGCTTCTACGTTTTATAGAAAAGAATATTTAAAATAAAAGTTAAAACAAAAGAAATAACTTTTCCATTTTTAGCTTTCTTATTCTACAGTCCTCAATCCGTTGTCAAGTGGTGTTAGAACTCAGAACCCTCTATTTTAGCAGTGAGTCGGGTAACAAGATATCCTCGTTCACCGCAAGCAGGCGCTCACTCAAATAATTCATGAATTGAAACCGTACATTGCAGGGAAATGGTTAGAAGGCTCGTAAGGAAGAATTGTTCAGGAGTCTGAAGATGGGATGATGATATTTTTTCTGGTCTGTATGAAGGATTTTTCACTTACCTACTGCTCATTTGAATTCATTTCTATAATTTAATAAATTCGTGAGTAACTCTTACGTCCTATTTTTACCTTTTCACGCCGAAAGAACCATGACCTATTGTAGAAAATAGAGTAATTTTCAGAATAGAATAGAATTTCAAAGTCCTTGACATCCAAAGTAAATATTAATTCACTTTAAAAAAAACTGAACAAAGGAAAATGGGCAAAATGGCCTAGTATCCAATAGCATTAATATATATACAAATAGAGGAGCTACTGAGCTGTATGAGAAATTAAGTTAAATTAAATACTGTTATTTCGTCAATTTATTAACTTTCATTAATACTGTAGGTTTTAAACATATTATAAGTATATAAACGACCTTTTCATAACATTGACATTTTAAATGCCGTTTTAAGGACAAACTCTTACAGTAGGTTGGAAAGATTTAACTCTACCACAACGCAAAATAGCGTTAACATAATTATGTATTCATTTGAATGATGTCTTCATGATTTCTTACTTTGTCAATTTTTCTCGATTCAGAGTCAGTGAGGAGATCCAGTTCGATACCGAATCAATTAGAATAGAATAGAATAAAGCTCTATGCAATGGATTATAAGTTATTACAATTGGTTACCCAGAAAACCTTAATTGGTTGCTAAAAAAATCTTAACTTCGTTGTCCAACTAGTTACCTGTTTAGCTCAATAACTCCGAACGGACTGCGAATTGCTTAAATTCGTATTAGTAGCAAAGGTTATCCTTAAAAAAATCTTTTCAATAACATACATCTTATGGCTAATGGACCTTGGGCAGATGCCCATACTACAATGCCCATTCTCCTTTCTTTTATCAATTATCAACATCTAGCATATAAAGTTTTCTTATACAACGATAAACATCACAGTACAACATCTATATAGAAAGATCGCAAACTTAAAAATATATATACGGTCGAATTGAGAAACCTCCTCCTTTTTTGAAGTCGGTTAAAAATAAAAAAAGTACCAAATCTTTCAAATCGTACCTACGTCCCATCTTGCTACGGCGTAGCACGCGACTACGAATTCCATTATGGCTACGAGCTACGGACTACGCAGGCACGCTACGATTGGCACGTTCGTAGCGTTATTGAAATGCGATGCGAGACCTCCGTAATGAGATCACTGGCATTTGTTTAAACTATTGTTCTTTTCAAGTATTCCCATCTTGACGGGGGTAAGCAGAGTTCCAGGTATTAAGGGTAATTTGATATTCTTGTTAGTTTCTTTTAAAAAAATCATGCTTTCACGGAATATTTTTTATTTATGCCCGCTTTAGAACAAAGCTTTTAAAGAATTCTTGTTGTAAATGATTAAGTGATTAAAAAATCGCTGGTTGACTGCCTTGTTGGTCTAGTGGTCGCAAACGCGACTGCTGAGTATGAGGTCCTGGGTTCGATTCCCGGGTCGGGCAAAATATTATTGGGTTTTCCCATCAGGAATTTCTCAGTAACAGCCACGGAGTCTTGATTTGTGTTTGATGGCAATAGGCTCACCCCATACATGGTACTTAAACATAACAGGTGAAATGTGGGTGTCCTATTAGGTACACGTCTGCCTAACCCTTCGGGTATTACAAGTGTGATGTGACGTTATGTAAATAAAATCACTGGTTTTCACATTTATTCATTTCCTTTTTTACACAAAACAACAGCAAATTCCAG
Source organism: Eurois occulta (assembly GCA_950022335.1). Classification (NCBI taxonomy): domain Eukaryota; kingdom Metazoa; phylum Arthropoda; class Insecta; order Lepidoptera; family Noctuidae; genus Eurois; species Eurois occulta. The sequence goes on along the minus strand of OX465480.1, from coordinate 20,288,293 downwards.
CATAAAGTTACACAAACCACTTAACATTTTCTAGCTACCAAGATCCCATGAAATCAGGTATAAAATCATAGCCAAGCTGAAAGCCCTCCGGCCATGTTTGTTGCTACATGAAAGAATAGAACTTTCTAATGGACTCTGTATAACTTTGTCCGGTAGCCGGCGTGGTGCCACAGAGAGCGGAGCGAGGAATGAACTGGACGAGATGAGCGAGAAATTAGCGAAGAAAGATTAAAAAAAATATATGAACTTCTTTTAACTTAAGTGCATCAGAAGTTGACTGCTAGGCTGTAATCGTGATTTTTTTTTGTACGGAACCCTAATTCTTATTCTAAGATAAAAGTAGCTTAAGCTACTCCTTATAATATCAGCTATCTGTCAGTAACAGTCCCGTCAAAATCGGTCCAGCCGTTTCGGAGATTAGCGGGAACAAACAGACAGACAGACAAACATTGAAAAAAAATATGTTTCTGTTATAATTTTAAGTGCCGTATAATGTATATATTTTCAAATGCATTCAATAAAAGGCTATTATTTTAATATTACAAACAGGCACACCAATTTTATTCTTTGTATATATAGTATTAATCGTGAAAATAAAGCTAAGACTGCGGAGAACCCAACGCTTCAATAAAATGAATCATGTCATGAAAATTTGAAAGAAAGAAAAAAATACATTTATTTGGCACATGCCACAAGTGCACACAATAAAACCTAAAATACATAAAATAATATAACAAAAAGAAAAAAAATCAAAACAAGAAACGTAATCACTGTGTGCCTCACGGCTGCGCCATATAGTCCCAGTTCAACAAAATGCCGGACAACTAGTGGTCGACTCTGATTTTCAACTAGACCTAGATTAGAGAGGTTACAGATGTAAAAAGTTTAGGTTTAATTAACTGGCAGATTGATTCCATACTGTTTTCTGGTCCACTAGAGTACAAAAATCGTAACTGTTCTAAAACATCAGTGTAAGAAGGTAATTAAATATCTTTCGGTCTTTGCACGCCAGCCATGATGAGGTGACATAAAAAAGGAAGCAAAAATGAACAAAAAAATAAAGCAGCTTGAACATCTATCTATAGGAATAATAAATTCTCAACATAAACGAATTACGGGGAAGAATTGAATTAACTTCTGCCAATCAAAGCAGGAAGGTTTTTCTTTAAAATAAATTTCAGAACAGGTACAAGAAATCTTTGCATTAAAATGATTTCATTTTCCAAAAATTCACTTACGTCTTTTTCACTTCCATCATTGATGGACTCCAGTACCTATACTTTATTATAATCAGAATTTTGCAAGTCGTTTGACTTTTAAATGAAAGTAACATCTCCCTTTTTATGTTGTACAATATTTTCTAGTGGAAAATGCCTTCCTGGTTTCTGTAGATACCAGAATTTATGGGTGGTTCTGTACTACGACAGCATAACTTTTGTCTGTCTTACTGCTGTGTTCCAAACTGACTGAAGCAGTATAGAAAGCAAGAAAATACATTATACAGGGTGTAACAAGACCCCCAACGAAGCTGTCAACCAAGCATTATGTCCATCAAACTAAGTAACTTTACGCAAAAATTATTGCTGGGAAACGACTTGTTTTTTGGAGTAAAATATCACGTTTTACGGTAGGACTTAATGTAACGCTTTCAAAACATTCTGCTGATGGATGGATAGTTTGGGGGTCATGGAGGTGTTTTTATATTAATAAAAACATGTAATAAAAAAAAAGTTTCGAAAAACTTGGAACTATGACCCCGTAATATCTCCGTAACTAGAAGGTTCCCAGGTATGGTCTAGAACAAAAAAATGATCACAATTATGGGAAGAACAAGTGCTTTTTGGCTTCGTTAAGGGTCTTGTTACACCGTTTATGTACTTCCTTAATTTTCTGTAAAATTAATTTACGCATTTAACTATATTCTAACATTTTTCGCGGATATTGGTGTACGTTAGTCGTTTATTTAGTTTTAAAATTATTCTGTCATACTTTAATTGTAATGAGAAACTGTTAAATGTCCCAAAAAAGTGAATTAAAATCAAAAAAATCAGATCATCTCACACTGCGACCTAGCCCTTACATCCTCCGCTTTATTTACAAAACTTGCACACATGGTTCCACATAACACAAACATGTACATAAGGCCGTACATAATTATAGTGCATTGTAGGTACAACAATAATACTAACGCTGCTTTGTACACAACATGGCTGATTGACTACAAATAACTTGGCAATGGATTTGTTTCTGTAGTTACTAAACTGTTTCTAGATTAGCATAACATAACAACACGCATGTAATCCCGAAGGGTTAGGCAGAGGTGTACCTAATAGTACACCCCCATTTCACCAGTTATGTTTAAGTCCCAAGTAATAGGGAGCTAGCCTATTGTCATAAACCGGGCATAAATCTAGGCTCCGTGACAGCTACTGAGAAATTCTTAAAGGAAAATACCCAATAACACTTTGCCTGGCATGGGAATTGAACCCAGGACCTCACGTTCAGCAGTCGCGCTTGTAACCACTGGACCCATGACGGAGACTGCTTTTAGTTATAAATAAAATAGAATACAAAATGAATTGGTTTCGAGGATTCTTTTGCAAGTTCCCTATGTTTTAGTATTTTATTGTTAAATGCACAATAATTTGTAGTTTAGACACATATGTTCATGATTCACATCTAGGGGAGCTCGTGGCTAAATAAGAACAGCCGCTCGGGTCGATCTTTTGGTTAAAACATGCTTACCTAGGTTGGTCCGTGGATGGGTGACCACCCATTACATACCGAGTTTCCTGAGTGCCTCGGAAAGCACGTTAACCCGTTGCATGGTCCCGACTGTCATTTGTAGATCTTTGACAGTCGTTACAGTCAGTGTCCCGAAAGTCTGTCAACCAGTCTTCCCATGGGTTATCGTATTACCTACCACTAACTGGGTTGTGGAGGTCAGCTAGGCAGTCACTCCATGTAAAATACTGGCATTCAGCTGCATCCGGTTAGACTGGAAGCCGAGCCCAACATAGTTGAGAAAAGGCTAGGCAAATGATAATGATGATTCATGATTCACATCTCCTTTGAAAATAAATAAAAAGAAACCTATTCAGTATATCTTGTTTTTTTTTTCAAACGGGTAAATTGTTTCAGCTTCTATTTCGTTTCATAATGATATTTATTTCTGTAAATCTGTTCCTTGTTGGTCTATTGGTTGCAATCACGACTGCTGAGCATGAGGCCGTGGGTCCGATTCTGGGTCAGGCAAATTGTTATGGGGTTTTTGCATCAGGAATTTCTCAGTAGCAGCCACATCGTCTGGATTTGTGCCCGGTTGATGACAATAGGCTCCCCCCCTGTTAATTTAAACATAACTGGCGAAATATGGGTGTAATTTTAGGTACATCTCTGCCTAACCCTTCGGGGATTACGGCGTGATGTTATGTAAATCTGTTTCAAAAACACTCACTTTCAGTCATGCCATCATAAGAGCGATGCAATAAAAATCTGATAACAAAAACTGACCTCACAGAAGAAACACTGAAACAAACTCAGAGATCTAGGTCTCTTTCAAGTCCAGACATTTTTTTTGTAGCCTGTTCTGTCCCACTGCTGGGAAAAGGCCTCTCCCAATTCCTTCCATGTGCCCTTTTCCCGTGCCGTCTCGAACTAGCGCTCGCGGTACGCAAAATGCCAGACAGATATTTCTACAAAACTTTTTAGCGACCTAAGATCTCTGCTAACTCGACGAATGTAAAAAGCGTGAAGTTTCCAACTCGGATAGTCTACAACAGGACTCGTGGGACCAGTAATTGTGTATCGAGCCAACGAAACAAAACTAGATCGCAATGTAATGGGAAAACTTTCCCATAGCGTTGTGTACATTATTTAGTATTTAATTGGGGTATTCTTCCCATGGAATAAATTTCCCATTAGAGGTTTTGGGGAATAACAAGGTTTTTACTATGGGGTTGGAAAATTCGTGGTAGGTTCAAGGACTTTTATTAGGTTGTAGTCAATTACCCACACTAGCTTACTTTTTTAATTAATTTAGTCTAATCTAGACTATCTAGTTTGCAGTGGAGAATAACTACTACTTTAGAAAACATGAACTGTGCTGCGTTCTTCTACAGAGAGAACACAGCTTGGGTCTTCTTGCTTCCACACGTAACAAATTAATATTATTATTGTTTCCTTTATTCATCTTTATACAAATTCATTACATTTTTAAACATTAATTTTAAAAAAATATATAAACCTTTTTAAACATAAAAAATTGTAGCCCAATACGAGCCGTGTCCAGGAGTAGAAAGAAAAGAAATAAAATATATTTAAAGAAATAAAACATGAGTAAGCTGCCTAACGAGAGCCTCCTCAGATATTGGTCGAGGCTCTTGGCAATTAAGCCATGGGCTGACACGACTATCGACATAATGATCACTGAGTCCACATCCCGCATGTCGAGAACCTCGTGAGCCAAGTCAAGATACTTGATTTGCTTATCTTTCTCGGCTTTTACGGGGTTCTCGTCATGCGGGACCGTTATGTCAACAATCATTGCGCGCCGCTCTGATCGATCCACCACCACTATATGAGGCTTATTGGCTAGAATAGTCCTGTCAGTGATGATGGATTGATCCCAGTACAATGCGATATTGCCACTTTCGAGAACTGGATCGGGTACAAACCTATAGTACGGCACTTCCGATTCCACAAGGTTGTATTTTAGAGCAAGTTGCTGATGGATAATCCTGGCTACAAAGTTGTGTCTATGCAAGTACTCTCCGTTAGCCAGACGAGAACACCCAGAGATAATGTGACGGATTGATTCGCCTGGACGGTGGCATGCCCGACATATATCAACCGTGCCGTCCTTCACATAATATTGTTATTGTGGTTTTGTTTTTATTATTGTTTTGGGTTTAATTTGTTCGTTTGTTGGTAAATTTGTTTGTTTTGTTTTTTAAGGCAAACAATATCTCTACTAATTCTAAAGAAAAAAAAAGATAAAATTAGTATAGATTTGACATTGTTTGCCTTTTAAGAGCAAACATGGAACGACTTATTCTATTTTTACCGAAAGCTTTCAGAGTTTTCGGTGAAAATAAACTATGTCTATTGATTTTAGATACAAGGACGTTCTGTCTCAAAACTTAGGTACTTAGACAAAATGACGTGGGTTTTGATGTTATTTTCTCAACTAATTTAGCGAAGAAATGGAAGGAGGGAGAAAAGGAAGGCTTTTGCCACGTGAGTAAGTGAAACAATACGGATTTATTTGTACGTGTATTGTATTGATTTACCTTTCATCCCGAAAAAAGTACTGTTCTCGATTAAAACGACAATAACGTTCTTATGAAAATAGATGGTGCCACGTGTCTTTTGAATCATGATTGAATTATATTATTACAAGCAGAGAACAACCCGAATTGATTGTCAAATTCAAAACTAACGCGAGCAAAGCCACGGGCAAAAGCTAGTTTTGAATAAAATAAATGAATACGTAATATCACGTTTAAACAAATCGAACATTTTTCGCGAGATTCAGGGGACTGGTCCCACCATCCCTCGGATTTGAAACTAAACTTGATTTATAATAATTTTGCCAAGAAATTACGATTTAATTAAAATGTAATTTGAAGTGAAACGCGCTTCCGCTTAATTGGACGATCCCCTGCATTGGATCGAGATGAGGGGAAGTCGTTTTGTTTGTTATTATATTATACTTAATCAAAAGCTGCGTAAGTATAAACTACAACTTACTGTTATTTATGCGTTCGACGTAATGTAATGAGTACAAATGAGTATTATTAATATACAAAATGGCGCCGACAATACGACAATAAATTTAATCACGTCATGAAGTATACATCTCATCTTCTGTGATGTCAGTTACTCCTATCAGACATTTATTGCATCGTTCTTACATTCAATCAAAAAAGTATCGGGAATTGATGATTTGTTTCTAATATAGGTTTTCAAACTGTCATGGTCACTAACATTATCAAAACAAACAGTGGACATGGTAAATATCCCGCGTCTAGTGTTAATGATAATTATTTATTTATGGTTCCAATTTTTTTTTTATAGTTGCATCTGTTATTTAGATTTAATACAGTGCTGTTTTTAGTTAGATCATATTATGTAGTGTGTATTGCGAATTTCATAATAGACTCTCGATCTAAGAGTTGGTCTTAAATTTTGCTTCGCCAATAGAATTTCGTGTTCGGAGTCCCTGAAAATGTTACAGAAGACTTACGGTGAATCGACTTTATCAAAAATACGTGCTTATAAGTGGTGAAAGCGTTCATAAGCGGTCGAGATATGATGGAAGATTTGCCTCGCTCTGGTAGGCCATTAATGTCTTCAACTGAAGTTAACATCGCAAAAGTGAAGGAAATAGTGACTGAAAATACTCATTCAAGTTTAAAAGAGATGCCGCTGAACTTTCTGTGCCTCGCGAATCGATCCGTACCATTTTAAATAATCACTTGGGTATGAAACATGTTGCCGTTCGGCTTGTCCCAAAAGACCTGAATTTTCTTCAAAAAACTCAATCGCATAAGAGTCGCTGAGGACATGCTAGAACGAGTCAATTCCGACCCAACATTCATGAAACGCATTGTTGCTGGTTACGAGACGTGGGTTTGCGAGTTTGACATGCAAACTAGTCGTCAAGCTTCGGAGTGGTGCCTGCCAACTGAACCAAAACCGAAAAAACTACGCCAAAGTCGATCAAATGTCAAAGTCATGTTGACCGTTTTCTTTGACTATCGCGGTGTTCTGCACTCGGAATTCTTACTAGAAGGTCAATCAGTAAATAAAGAATATTAGTTGAGCGTTATGCGGCGTTTAAGAGAGCAAATTCGACGAAAAAGGCAAAAGCGAAGAAAATTCAATTCAATTGAATTTTAGTGGAAGAAAATTCTTGGATTTTGCACCACGACAATGCGCATTTAGCATAAGGCCGTCACAGTGAGCAATTTTTTACCAAAAACTCAACAAATATCAACGAGCAACCACCTTATTCACCAGATATAGCTCCAGCCGACTTCTTTCTTTTTCTTAAACTTTAATTACCACTTCGTAGCACCTGTTTTCATTCGGTAGAAGACGTAAAGGTGAATTCGCTGAAATAACTGAACTCCATTCCGGAAAAAAGCGTTTGAAAAATGTTTTGATCATTGGATTATTTGTTGGCGTAAGTGTATCGTTTCTGAAGGAGCATACTTTGAAGGCGATAAAATAACTTTGGATAAATGATTCATATTTTGTGTATTATTCGATCGTTTCCCGGTAGCTTCTTGACAGAGTAGTATGATGGCATGACTTGATGTAAAGCCGAAGGGTTAGGCAGAGGTGTACCTAAAATGTCACCCACAATTCGCTAGTTATGTTTAAGTGCGAGCCTATAGCCATCAACCGGGCACAAATTTAGATCCCGTGGCTGCTACTGAGAAATTCCAGATGGAAAAACTTAATAAAAATTTGTCCAACCCGGGAATCGAACCATGACCGACGGCACATTGAAATAGGTGTTTTGACACACTACCCTATGAGGTAATATGCAACCACTAGTACGGTTTTTAAACTAAAAGGTACGGCGTTTAACAATTAATCCAATAAAATGGAATTAGGAAGATACGTCAAAGTTACAAAATATGAGGAAAAACACAACTATTTCATAGTTAAAGACCTATTATTAACGTTTAAAATATGTATGTGCATGTATTAGCCCTTTGCATAACATTTTGAGGGATAAAAAATAACGTATCTAAAATCTCCAGCAAAGTAATTAGGTACATTTCTATTTTCACTTATCCTTTCAACGTAATATCAATCCAAAATGTACCTACCCAGAGGTAGAAAATTCCTAATTTCCGCGCCCAATCAGTCGGAACAAATCGAAATTATATGCATGATCAGTTCAACGTGGAGAGTCTGATACAAAAGTCAAATACAAGGTGTTATTGATGAGTGAGGAAGCAAATACAGGCTGTTGCTAGAGTAATGAATGGAAGCTGTGAATATAATCATTGATTGAGTTATTAGATTGTGAAGGTGGAGTGGTGCATGTTATGTAATTTTCTTGTTATTCAATTGATGTTATTGGTTTTATTTTGATGGTACTTCCTTAATTATATAGGGTGACTGGTAATTAGTGACCGATACTTAAACACGTGATTGTACTCATGATAACAAACAACTTTCCCAAACAAACATTTTTTTTATACTCATTCACTGTAATTACAATAAAACAACAGCCGTATGAAATTTGCGCGCGCATATCGTCGTATCCTACGAATAGTGCCCTAACGAACTTAAGGGCTTTCTTTTTTTATTGCGTAATTAAATTCGGCTCATCCTATCACATGTATCCAATTCAACAAAACAGTTAAAAACGGTACAGGTTTTCAAATAATTAGGTTTTATAAAAAGCCACAAATGTAAGCACTAAGTTTTCAACGAAGATTAAAGCCACCATCGCCGTCGCGCCCTCTTTCTTCGGGAGTAGTGAGGGTGCGCGGGCGCGGCGAGAGCGTGCTAGCGCCGTTCGGCCACTAGTCGGCGGAATGCTGAGTTTGGTAGCTGCGGTGAGCATAATTGGATTTATTAACATTTATGCCTATACTACTAAGTTTTAGTCATAATTATCAAATTTGCCGTAATATTTTTTAATAAACAATGTAACGCCGAGGACGAAAGTTGGTGGAATTGATTGGAAAGGAAGATTGTGAAAACAGACGAAGATAAGTAAATCAAAATGTTTAATAGCTCAAGGTAATTAAATGTTGAGATTATGTTTTGTTAAATGGTACTGTATTGATTTAGTTCAAATTACATAATAACAGCAACGAGTTTGTACTTAATCAAGTCATTTTAATTATTTATTCAATTTTCAATATTGGATACATAGAAAAAAACCCCCATGGTGATTGTGGCTGTGTTGTATGGAATGGCTAAATTGCGTATATATAGAATAGATGAAGCCCTAATTACGTTTGTGTCTCTCTTCTACGTTCAAATTATGTTTTTGTCTTTTATTCTTTCTTTGATTTTTTTTTATTTTTTTATTTTTTAAAAATTGGCCAACCAACAATTGTTTACACTGATAACATTTAAAGTAAGTATATAATATTCGAGGTTAGTGTAACAATTAATTACAGGTTAGCACCGCATGCCCCATAAACAAATAAGATGTGCCACAAGCACTGAACTATTATTAAACATTAGTATTTGAGTACTTAACTAAAATTAAAATTAATGGGTATAAAAGCATTACGTGATGACATTTACAGTACGAAAAGCAAACAGAAACACATCGAACTGTACATAATAGCGAAATTGGAAATCAAAATTACAATCAAAAATTAAAGTCGAAATTAAAAGTCAAATTAAAATCACAATCAATATCAAAATCAAAATTAATTAAAATCCGAATCATAAGTACTTAGATTAAAATCACAATCAATATTAAAATCTAAATTACAATCACAATTTAAAATCTAAATGAAAAGTAAAATTAATATCACAATCAATATTAAAATCAAAATTAAAATCGAAATCAAAAGTCAAGTTAAAATCACAATTAATATTAAAATCAAAATTAATTAAAAGCCGAATCAAATGTCAAATTATAATCACAATTAATATTAAAATCAAAATTACAATCAAAATTAAAATTTAAGTTAAAATTAAAATAAAAGTAAAAGTAAAAACAAGAAAAAACAAATCAAAATTAAATTAAAATTAAACAATTGATATAGTTGTTCTATGAAACTTGGCATATGAGTCAAAATGCACGTCAATAAGATCACTGCTGTTATTTAATAATTTGCAAAGACGAGGAACGACAGAGTTTGCACCCAGTATAGTTCTGCGGAGTGGAGGGTGTAAAGGAGTTATAGGAGCACGAGGGATTCTGGCAGGAGCACGAAACTGAAACTTTGATAGCAGTAGAGGACAATCAATTTTGCACCGGAGTAGCTTATAAACAAAGGAAGAGTCAATGATTGTTCTACGTTTCTCAAGTGAGACCATCTTAAAATAAGATAGTCGGGATTCATAGGATCGTATCCTTTTAGCATTTCCGCTAGCATAGGCTAGATGCCAGAGGAATCTCTTTTGTATTCGCTCCAGTCGAAGAATGTGCGTAGAGTAATGAGGTCTCCAAATCGTACTGCAGTATTCTAAGATACTACGAACGATGCAGTTGTACAATAAGATCTTCGTCCGATTACGCTTAAAACCAGCAACATTCCTTATGACAAAACCTAGCATTCTAGAAGCCCTTTTGATGACACCCTCGACATGAGGTACAAATGTCAAGGCGCTGTCGAAAACAACTCCCAAGTCCCTTGTTTGATCCACCTCTTGGATAACGTTAGGGCCCACGCGATATACACTAGCAGTTGCTTTCTTTTTTCGAGTGTATTTCACGTGGTAGCACTTTTTTATATTTAAGCTCATTTCATTATCATTACACCATTTAACCAACGAGTCCACATCCCTCTGAAGTAATATACAATCGTTTTCAGATTCGATTATCCGTGAGAATTTAAGATCGTCTGCATACATAAAACATTCTGAGAATCTTAGGCAGTGCGGGATATCATTAACAAACATAATAAATAAAACTGGTCCAACATGTGAGCCTTGGGGGACCCCTGATGATGTTTTGTAGGTTCCCGATTGGAAACCATTAACTGCGACAAAGAAGGAACGATTTTCGAGATAAGACCTAAGCCAGTCGTAAAGTGTACCGGTGATTCCATACGCAGATAACTTCGATAGAAGTATATGGTGAGGCACGCGGTCAAAGGCTTTGCTAAAGTCTGTGTAAATCACGTCAATCTGCTTGCCGCAGTCAATGGCATCCGATAGCATTTCTGTGAAAGTCGCCAGATTAGTGCAGGTAGACCTAGACCCCACGAAACCATGCTGAGAAAAGCTCAAATACAATTTGAAATGTGCCTGAATGTAAGGACAAACTAAGAATTCGAAAACCTTAGCAAAGGTTGATAAGATAGAGATCGGTCTATAATTTTTAATGTCATCCTTTTGATCACTTTTATAAATTGGAATAACCTTTGCTTTTTTCCATAAATCAGGGAAAACACCTGAGCTAAGAGACTTGTTAAATATTAGTGTCAAAGGGGATACCAAAGCGGGAGCACATTTATAAATAAATATTGGCGGAATACCATCAGGCCCAGCACCTTTACGAATATCCAATAGTTTGAGCTTGTTCAACAGGCTATCGCGATCAATCACTGGTGCTGTTAGTGGCAGACTGTTATTCTTCATATTATGAAGAAAAACGGACTCAGGTTCACTATGGGTCACTGTCGCGCTACTAAAAGCGGTGGAAAAATTTGACGCGAACATTTCACAAATCTCTGGACCATCTGATGTAAATACGGTTCCATTAGTCATTGTGGCTGGATAAGAGCTAGAGCCACCTTTTTTATCTTTAATGTATGCCCAGAAGCGGTTCGGATTTTTAGGTATTTCATTTTCAATGTCTCTAATATACTCATTATAACTATCAGTAGCTAACTTGGAACACCGTTTGCCTAATAATTTGAGCTCGATTTCATCCCTAGGGTTCTTATAGACTTTGAAGCGAGATCTTATTTTTTCTTTTTCTTTTAAAGCTCTTATTAAGCTTTTATTAAACCATGGAGGATATTTTTTATATTTAAAAGTGGGTTTAGAGGGTTCGTGCATGTGTATAATATGCAGGAGCCTGTCATAAAACATTCGTAGCATTTCGTTAACATCAGCCATTTTTCCAAACAGTTGTTCCCAGTTTATATCGTTTAGATTCTCGCAAATTTTCGTGTAATCAAGTTTATTATAATTAATTTTTATAGTCTTAGGATTGTATGGAAGTCGGGTTTCTTCACTCGCTATAATCAGGATTTCGATGGGGGGGTGATGGACATCAATGGTGCTGAGGGAATTTAGGGCCGCAGTAACGCTACCGGTGGGTACATTACTTAATACGAGGTCTAATATTCGGCCAGACACATTCAGGATGCTATTAAGTTGTGACAATTTATGCATGTGAATAAAGTCAGTTAGTACATTAGCACTGCCAGGAGGAGTATAATTTTTTTCTGCGTCATATACCAAATTCCATTGTATATTACCCAAATTAAAGTCACCGACAATACAGGCGCACAAGTTTGTCTGTTCAAGAACCACGTTACAGCGGTCCAAAAAATTGTCCAAACTACTACGTAACACAGGGGGTGGTAAATAAACTGCGCACAGAGCCATTCGACGAATAGATTTTAAAAACGGTACCTCTATAGTTATCCAAAGATCCTCACATTGACTTTCCCACTGAACTATACGTTTTGAGTTAATTGTTTTTAATACAGCGATCAACACGCCACCCCCGTCCTTTTTCCTACCATCTCTATCTCTTCTATATACTATATACCGATCGTCAAAAAGCTCCGTGCTCAAAACACTACTATTCAGCCATGTTTCAGTTAAAATCACAATATCATAGTTCTCTAAAGACAATTGACGACAAAAATTATGAGTCTTCGTGCGTAGACCTCTTGTGTTTTGGTAATAAATATTAATATTATGAGCTGAGAATTTTAACTATAATTGATACCAAAGCTGCGACTACAATAAGTTAATGTTAATGAAAGTTAAAAATTATTTCAACTTATTCAAAGTGTCCATGTTTCTAACCATGATATGATCCGAGTCTTCTACTTTACGCATAAAAATCTTACCACCGCGAATCCACACAAATTTATAACCAAGTTCTTTGGCTTTGATCCTTGCGGCAGCGTGCAGAGCCCTGTATGTGGGGGACAGATGTTCAGTCACGAAGATTGGTGTTTTTGGCCCAGAATAGCCGAGGTGCACGCTGTTCAGCTTATTATCCTTATTGTTCTTATTAAAATTAACAATAGCCGCCAGGAATTGGTCACGAAGTCGAGGCGAAGTTGATGCGTTTGAAATATCCACATTGCTATTTTAAGTACAAACTTATTTACGCACACATGATTTTAACCCTTATGTACAAATTTAAACACTGAATACACAATTTCATGCTTTTTCTGGTATGGGGCTTAAATGCACTTATGTTTTTTTTCTATTGCTTGAAAATTGATACAAAAGCATTTGTGGCCGCATTCTAAGCATTCCACACGAAAATGACAATCACTTTTATTTCCTTATTTAGCTTTTTCCTAAAGTTTTAGAAGAATTCTGTTTTATATTTTTTGGCTATTTTATGTTTTAAACAAGAAGTAAGAATACATGCAAAAATGTTCGATTTAATCAAAATTATGGGTGCTTACGGAATTCCGGCAGTTTTCTTTCACAACAGTTTCAAATTTTCATTTTTTTTTTCAGCCGATACCTTTGACAGATGCAAAGATGAAAGGCATGGCGTCTGGTCTCCGGTTTATATTAATATTTAATGCAAGAAAATATTACCTAATCAGTGACTGTCAGTATGGTTTTCGCCGGGGACGATCAACCGGGGATCTTCTGGTGTTTGCTACGCACTGCTGGGGTGAGGCCATCGAGAAACATGGTAAAGCCTTAGCCGTGTCGCTGGACATCTCGAAGGCTTTTTTACAGGGTATGGCACGCAAGTCTGCTGAGCAAACTTGCTGCATACGGCATTCCCGTTGACTTTTGCTGCTGGATATCTAATTTCCTGAGTGAACGGTTGATTCGAGTGGTCATTGATGGCTGCTCCTCTGAGCTTATTGCTGTTGATGCTGAAAATCCTCAGGGGTCTGTTCTCTCGGCGACACTTTTCCTGCACATCAATGACCTTCTTAATTGGTCCTGGTATTGTTGGGTACGCAGACACCAGCACTGTCATGGAGAGTTATTCATCCACTGCAAAAGCTAGCGGTGAGGTAAAAAGGCCATGGTAGAACAACGAATTCAACCTAAAGTCTTGTCTCTGCAGTGGGGTGATGAAAACTGGTTGTTTATAATGCCACCAAAACGCAAGTGTGCCTGTTCACCGCCAGGAGTCCGTTCATTCTGGCTCCTACATTCCGGGGTGCATCTGTACCAGTTACCGACAGCCTTGACCTTCTTGGTACGAAGTTGAGTGCGAATCTGAACTTAGGTGCATACATTGAGTGGAAGGCTCAAACTGCGACAAAAAAGCTGGGTATCCTAAATAAGGTAAGCGTTACTTCAAGCCAGGACAGCTTTTAGTCTCATATAAAGCTCAAGTCCGGTCCGGCATGGATTATTGCTGCCACTTTTGGGATGGCTCAGCCAAATACCAATTAGCCACACTCGACTCTGTTGAGCGCAGAGCCAAGAGGCTCATTGGTAACGATAAGCTGGTGGGTACCAAGCTTCATAGCCTAACCAACCGCCGCAAAGTTGCATGTTTGTCGGTCTTTTACAGACTGTACTTCGTTAAGTGTGCTCAAGAAGTCCACAAGCTCATTCCACCATCTCCCTTCTTGAATCGAGCGTCCAGACGTACTGCAGGTTATACCATACCTTGTCGATGTTCCACATATTCGCACGAAGCGCTTTGCAAAATCTTTTATTATACGCACAGCCGAGAAGTGGAATTCACTGCCTACGTCGGTGTTCCCAAGTTCATAATATGAACTTGGGAACATCGATGAAAGGAAACTATTTAAGTCGCGAGTTACTAGGCTCCTTTTGGGTTAGCTCGTTCCATCGTCGACCTCATCTCTGTCCTCAGGACTAGATTGAGGTCAGAGTAGGCCCATTTAATATTAAAAAAAGATTTTAAGTTATGATTTTGAAAATGTGTCATTTGATTTTAAGTTATGATTTTGATAATGTGTCATTTAATTTTAAAGACTGATTCTGATAACGTGCAATTTTATTTTAAGGACTGATTTTGTGTTATTTCATTTTATAATAAAATTGTACATATTCCAAATCAGTCCGATTTTGAATATGTACAATTTTACTTTAAGGACTGATTTCGATTTTATGTAATTTTTATTTTAAAGATTGATTTTGAAATTATTGAATCATTTAAGAAAATACAATTGTTTGGTTTGTAGAATTATAAGAACTTTTATCCTGTTTTTAGACGCGTTTTATCATACATTCTATGAATGTCGATTCATTTGGTATACTTAAAAATTTAGGCTACCAAAACAAATAGGTTCATAAAATTTTAATTAAATACTATAATTATTTTCTTTTATTACATTCACATGAATGTTCCCAGTAAAGTTAAAATAGTTATTATACACAAATTCCTATGACAGAAAAATAAATACCAGCATCAGAATAATATAAAAATGGTATTATGGCGATTGTGGCCTCAATATTTCCGAAGATAAAAGGCATAATGTAACTTATTCCTCAAGTCCAGCCCTACTTTGCCTTAACACAACGGAGAATAAGGATTTAAGGGACAAAATGCGTATAAAATATAAAGTTAATTTATTGAAAATAATCCTAGCCGAACCATAAGATACCAATACATATTATTTTAAACCACCCAATAAATATTTGTTCATATTTAATTTAATTACACACAAAAAAGTGTCTCCTGAAAAGTAGCTAATATGCAGTTACGCCCCTATTCGTAGGATACGACGATATGACCTATCAGCTGTTAGTCGCGTGACGCCGTTCGCGTGGCTCGCAAGTCCGTTCCGTAAGCGGCACCCACACGCCACAGGCTGGCCGCCACATGCCGTACGTATGCGGTGTACGTAAACCTACCTACATTTTAGATTGTTGCTAAATTAAATATAATATCCAATCTGCGTTCCTAGATATTTTGTAGTTATGCGGACATACGTTGCATCTTAAAAAAATACTTAAGAGTACTGTCAAACACGCAGTCTTTGGATATTGTTTTTTTTAATTTAACAACGACCTAAACATGTAGGCACTGCTTTCGTATACCGACAAGGGCACGTGGTGGGGGCCTGTGGCACCGGCGCCGCTTACGAAGCGGGCTTGCTAGTCACGTGGTTGCTCTGCCTACCCCCTGTTGCACGGTACGCTAGTAATGAGACAGAACGTCGTCACGCAGCTAACAGCTGAGAGGTCACAGGAAAGCGCGCGCGCGCGAATTTTATACTGCTGTTGTGTTATTGTGATAAAAGTTTGTATAAAAATGTTTCTTTGGGAAAATTGTTTGTGATCATGAGTACAATCACGTGTGTAAGTATTGGTCACTAATTACCAGTCACCCTATGTAGGTTCGGTATATTATTGTATTTGATCACCAGTGTAACTGCACTAGGGTTGGATACTAGGTTTGAGGCGGCAACTCTCCTGGCACGTTTTCCACCGCTGGATATCCTGGCAGATATGGACACGAGGGTTTATAGCCAAATTCGCGCCATCCGCCAAAGTGGTAATAGTGTACCTGGAGCCGCTGTTGCAAGGCTGAGGCGGCAGGAGCGGCGACACGCGCTCGAGCAGTGGCATGAGCGGCTGCAACAGCCGCAATATTCGCGTAAGCGTGTTGTCGAAGCCATCCTGCCGCACTTCGAAGCCTGGCTGAAGAGAGGGGAGCGCATCTCCTATAGACTTACTCAGGTACTTACCGGGCACGGTTGCTTCGGCGAGTACCTGAATAGGATAGGGCGCGAGGCCACAACAAATTGCCATCATTGTGGAGGCGACCTAGACTCAGCACAGCACACGCTCGAAGAGTGCCCTGCATGGGACTCTGAACGACGGATCCTGGTAGCCAGGATCGGGCAAAACCTGTCTCTGTCAGCCATAGTTGGGGCTATGCTGGCGGATCCTGACAATTGGAGGGAGGTGACCTCGTTCTGTGAGACCGTGATGGTCCAAAAGGAGGCTGCCGAGCGGGATCGTGAGAGAGCCGATCCTAGTAGGAGAAGAAGTCGTCGGGGAGGCAACCGCCTCGACGCTTAACACGCCGAAACCCCGCCTGCATTACTTAAAGCAGGTGGGACTTTGGGGTCACGGGCATTCAGAGTGGGGACTCTGTGCGCTCACCGAGTGACCTCAGAGATGCCCGGCAGCACAGTGGTCACGTGCTGCCGTGCAAACTTGCACAGCGAGGCTCAGGGGAGACCTCTGTACAGTCGCTCCAGGGATGTGCCTTAACAGGCGTTGCACAGAGGGGGCTTCGGACGTGTCTTTTAAGAGGAAACGGTGCCTTCTCTCATGTGCGGATGGTGACCACCGGGGTGGTTTTAGTGCGGTAAAAATCCCACACTCCCCGGTCTTTTCCTCAAAGACCGGTCGCCTTTTGAAGGTTTCCCCCCGAAAACAAAAAAAAAAGGGTTGGATTCTAAGATCGGCTAAAGTTTTATGGGGTTTCTCCATTAGTATTATAGATCCCAGACTTTGAACGTTGTTGATGTGATACCGGCGATTATTCCTCTGATTGATCCCTCTCCAGTTCACCTGTTAACCTTTTCTCAGTGTTGTCGGGTTCCCGTCCCATCGAAGTATGAGAGTGAAGGAAAAGATAGTGCATCAATAGCCAGCTTCTAACTCTGACACATTCTGCACTATTATACAATACCCTACAGATTAACCGAACGAATTTTAATAAAGGCAACATTGTCGATTCATAATTCACGATTTCATTAAGCGCGGCGTGTTTTTCGCTCGCTCCCAAATGTTTTACGATTGAGCCGCAGTCGACACGGGAAGTAAACATTTTATGACGGGGGTTGCTACGTGTTACAATAGCGATAGAAAAAAACTTTGAAAGAGTAAGTTTTTGCAAAAAAAAAACGACTTTTTTTCCATCGACTTCCGAAAGTAAAGTTATTTTGGACTTTTTTATTGTTTTTTTGGAAGCCGGTTTAAACGACGGAGTTATGCGGTAACAAAGATTTTAAAAAAATGCAACCGAATTGAGAACCTTCCTTCTTTTTTGAAGTCGGTTAAAAATATATTCGTGCTAAACACGACGCATAACATCTTGTTTTGTGTGCTCAATTAAAGCACGAACATACAAGAAGTGTGCACCAATACGGTCATCGCTCAGATCAATTCGCAGTTCTGAGTTTTGTTATTCTGAAATGAACATAAAACCATCCCTCGTGAGTGCACTCCACACATCATCTGCTAGCCTAGCCTAGCCTTTCCCAATTATGTTGGGGTCGGCTTCCAGTCTAACCGAACGAAGCTGAATACCAGTATTTTACATGAAGCGACTGCCTATCTGACCTTCACAGTATTTTTGGGTGTTTCCATCAGGAGTAGCTATTGAATCTGGATTTGTGGCCGGTTGATGGCAATAGGCTCACCCCCTATTACTTCTGTAGGTACACCTCTGCCGAACCCGTCTAGGATTACAAGCATGATGTGATGGTATTTAAATCTTTGATAATCAAAAAACCACAAACTCACATTTATATACCTAAATGCCATCGCAACACGGAATACAGCCCACAACCTGTTTTACAGACATTTCAACTGTAAAATAATTTTTACTACATCAACTGAATTAAGCATTTTGATAATATCACAAAATCTGAATTTTTACAACTTTTTCAGTATTCAAGTCGTGTAAAGTTAAACAAGTTTGATGCAGTAGCTTCGGTAATAAACTTACTTTTGCGAAAAACTTTTCACAAAAACAACTTTATTACAGAAAAAGGCTGAAAATAGCTTTACATAACATAACATCAAGCTTGCAATCCCAAGGCAGCTGGGCAGAGGTGTATCGAATAGTACCCCACATTTCGCCATACGATACAGTATATTTTAATTTAGGTTTGCATGTGCGCGTACCTGCTTTTTCTCACTTTTCATATGAAAGATCTGTGTAGGTCCCGTGAAAAACTAGTTCTATTACACGATTCAAGCATTCTGTACACATGAACCACATTTTTTTAATATTTCAATTAAAATAATATTTAGGAAAAAAAAACATTTAAAAAAGAGGCTTGTGGCAAAATAATAACAGCCGTTCAGATCGATCTTTAGGTTAAGCCGTTCTTGCCTAGGTTGATCTGTGGATGGGTGACCACCTATTACATACCGAGTTTCCTCCGTGCCTCAGAAAGTATGCTAAGCCGTTGGTCTCGGCTGTCTCTTGTAGATCTTTGACAGTCGTTACAGGTAGTCAGTGCCCCAAAAAGTCTGACAACCAGTCTTACCAAGGGGTATCCTAGTACTCACTGGGTTGTGGAGGTCAGATAGGCAGTCGCTCCATGTAAAATATATATAGTATTCAGCTGCATCCGGTTCGACTGGAAGCCGACCCTAACAAAGTTGGGAAAAGGCTAGGCAGATGATGACATTTAAAAATAAAAAAAATACATAGTAGTAGTATAGTAGCCCACTGTTAATAACGGGAACAGGGTCCAAGGTTTTCCTGACTACAAGATGGTGTCAATGCAAGTACTCTCCGTTAGCCAGACGAGAACATCCAGAGATAATGTGACTCATTGATTCGCCAGGATGGCCGCATGCCCGAGATATGTTAACCGTACCGTCCTTCACAATAAAACTCCGTTAGTTATTCGTCATTATAATTATAATTATTATTAGTTTGAGTAATGTATTTTCCGATTGTTAAACCAACTCCTCAGGGTATTATAAGAATAGATTTCAACGACAAAATTACGACAGCATCCTAAAATCTTCGCAGACAAAAGCTAGATCTATTCAACCTCAAAATCCTTATCATTTAGCTACAAAACAGGGAACAATACGACTTCAGGCATTCCCTAAAGACTTGTACATAGTAACAACACAACGTGACGAAATGAAAACATTTTGAATTCATTACGGGCCGCGTTTTAATCTATACAGGCGATGTCGGGGGAATGACACTTGTGTGCGGGATTACCTACCAAATTGGATGATTTAAAATGTATTTTCTTTTGAGGGTTCTGTATAGAATATTTGTATAAGATTTTCATCAGTTTGAATTTTGTAAGCACTATTTTATCAGGCGACGTCAGATGGTCATTTTATTTTTTTATAGTAAAGTCTTGGTTGTAATTGTGGTTTAAATAGTTGTAATTACACACACATATAATCGTAAATCACCATAGTATAGTCGGAAATAGATGAATAGATGAGGGATGCCTTCATCCAGATTTGGATGACCCCTAACTAGTTTAAAAAATATAGAATTGTAAATAAATTATAGTGAAACAAAGGCAATTTTTTTTATCCGTACATCTTACGATATCATATTTTTATCAATGATCATACAACCTGATATAGACCTGGTTGTTCGACTCTGAATGCATCGCTTCGGTCTAATCACACCCTAACGTAATCCATACGCAAACCAGGCATGGACACCACTTGAATGGCATTACTCTCAAACTAGTTAGAATCATATTATTCAACATCCTAGTTGAATAATATGATGTTTCTGATGTTTATGATGTTTCTGTTTGTTTGTGTTGATGTTTGTTTTGTTTGTTGTTGTTTGTTTTGTTTGTGTGTTGTTGTTGTTGTTTGATGTTTGTTGTTGGTGTGTGTTGTTATGTTGTTATTCCTTCGAGGTTTCGGCGCACAATGCCACATTCGCAAAATGACACGATTCCCACAAGAAGAATCATAAAAAATGACCACTTGTCGAATTTAGTTTGGCACAGTGTCGAGTAGAGGAGCTCGTGGCTAAATAATAACAGCCGCTCGAGTCGATCTTCACATTAAGCCACGCTTGCCTATGTTGGCTGTGGATGGGTGACCGCCCATTACATACCGAGTTTCCTCCGTGCCTCGGAAAGCACGTTAAGCTGTTGGTCCCAGTTGTCATTTTCAGATCTTTGACAGTCGTTAAAGGTAGTCAGTGACCCGAAAATCTGACAACCAGTATTACCAAGGGGTATCGTATTACCTAGTACTAACTGGGTTATGGAAGGTCAGATAAGCAGTCGCTCCATGTAAAATACTGGTATTCAGCTGCATCTGATTAGATTGGAAGCCGACCCCAACATAGTTGGGAAAGGCAAGCAGCTGATGATGGTGTCAAGTGGCTTTGTTTGAAACAAGGCAAATGGCGTCATCTTCGCGTTTACTTATGGTCATAAATCTCGGTTCTAGCAGATTCCACGACGATAATTGTGGTCACTTCGTAAAAGATCAATTTAAAAAAAACTTTTCCTTTCCTTTAGCTCAACGATTTTCCCACGAACCCCCAAAAAGTAGACATCCAAAATGAATTGGTATAACGTAGACATGTAACACGAGTACACAACACACACAGAACAATGTTCATATTGTCCGGTTTTTTCGCGAAATACTCGGCGTTTGAGTTCGAAAATTATTCATACGGTGATGTCGCCGGCTTCATGTCGCCATAAATTATTTTATTGAGATATCTTTTTTTGTGTAAAAATAAATTATTTATATCTGTGTCCGATGAGTGATGCTGTGATGTGTCGGTTTATTTTCCGTTTATTTGCTTTTTGATGATAAATTAACTTTTTTATCCACTCCGGTTTGTTTATCTATAAGGGAAAATATGTTGTCTCTTTAACGCTTTTAGCTTTAACACATTTCTGTTTCATACTGCTGATTAATATTTTTATTACTATTTTTTTTTTTGTTTTTTTTTTAACAAGAATTTATTTTTTTAAGATATTTATTGTACCTATCACAATGTTTTCTTATTTAACCCAAAGGTTGACTCGTAGAGAATGCCTTGTGGCATTAAGTCCGCCTATGTACCACTATTGTACATGAAGTTTAAATAAATAAATAATAAATAAATTTATTTTTTTAAACAGATACTTGCTGCACTTACAGTCTGCACCAAAGCGTGCAGCAAGCCAACAGCACAATTCAGCAATAATTAAGCATAGCTTTACTGCTACTCGTAAAAATATCTAGATTCGGTTCCTGAGTAATCAGGGCGTTTAGTAGATTCATCGCCTGCGGGCGCATATCGAGCAGGGGGTCTAAAATGGCCGCTTTAGCAGAATCATAATAGGATTATGAATTACGTTTAAATTCTTAAAATGGTCACAGACGTACCTACTAAGTATTATGAATTGTCACCTTGTGACCATTTTTCGAATTTAAACGTAATTCATATTATTATCCTATTATGATTGTGCTAAAGCGCCCATTTTAGACCCCCAGTTTGGATACGCACAGAGGGAGCCGCGAACAGGCCTCGCGAGGCACGGGCCCGCGACCGCCGCAGCCTGTCTGGAGCAAACAATGAACAACGAGCTAAAGTAGTCACGTCGTCAATTTTATTCTTCTTCATGAGTTTGGCTGACCTGGAAGTCTTTAAAAAGACTCCGGACTCATGTTGGTCGCAGCAAGGAAAACCTGCTCCGAAAGAGATTCATTAATGACTCTGCCCTGGAGTGTAAATGCGGTGCTGTTCTACAAACGATGGGGCAATTAATATTGTGCCCTGCGTGTCCTGTTGTTTGTTCACTACAGGAACTGATGGACGCTATTGAAAGCGCCGAGCTAGTAGCTCAGTTCTGGGCTGATACAATTTACATTGCCATCGACACGCGATGAAGAAGTCAATTTTATTATTTAGTAGTAAATAGTAGTAGTACTTGCGGAAACCGTGCCTTTTTCGCGATACCCACTTCTTAAAGATTTAAATCATTCTATAATTTTATTATTACCTATGGTCAGCAAATCTGATTTCCATCATATCGAAGAGTATGATGATGGAGTATCGAGGAGTATGTGTTTCGAGGATATGGCTTAAAGAACTTCTGTTGTATGTATCATCTCATGTACCCACCCATGTTCAAGAAAATAAATGATTTGATTTGATTTTTTATTTGATCATTGTGCCAATATCTAAAGTAAGTCGGAAAATAAATTGTATACGGTATGACCACTTTAAGTTTGCAGTTCAAGGTGGCGCTGCTTGTCAAGAAAATATGCATCAATATGTAAAACTTGGTACATTTATTTTAGTTCCGTGTTTTCCCACGAGCACAGATAAATTGGTGGAAGTTTACCCATGCGGTGGAATGTTTTATTTGGGTGATATTCTAGATTTAAAACAATACGAGGACAGATTTTAGGGGAGGATATAAATAAAACAACGATAAATACACACACAACAATTGGTAATAAATAGTTTTATTCTGGTTTTCATTATAAACTAAAATCACAGTTTTGTACATTCAAATTCCATACGAAACACATAAATAATCAAATAAACATAGTAATATTGCAAACAGTAAATATTATTACTTAATATGATCCTTCTCTTATATTTTATACATAGTTCTACACATTTATACATAAAATATAAACAAAATATTGTTCGTACATTAGTCAAGTTTATTCCAATCACTAACTACCTATCGTACTTTATTTACACACAATAATAACTAAATAAAAGTTTAATCACAGACAGTTATCAAAGTTCTAAGTATGTTTACGTGTAAGTAAGTATTTAAATAAAATTACCCATAACATAAATTGAATAATTAATTCTTTTTCCCTATAGTTTAAAGTTTTAAAACTCAACCGTACACTGTGACCTGGCCCGCGGTACACCAAGGTATAAATGATTTATTCAACATGTTGTTTATCGTTTACACCGAAAACAAGTTGTTAAGATGTTTACAAAACAAGTTGGAAAACATTAAAAAAAAGATAAACTTCTTTCTTTTTCGTGTAGTTAGTGCCGAACCTGGTGTCAGAGTTTTAATGCCGCATATGGGCCTCTGACTTGGCTTAACACACCGTCGAGAACTATCTCTCAGGCATGCTGGTTTGGTTTCCTCACGATGTTTTCTTAAAAATAAACTGAACAATACACTCTGAAACAATGGCAATTCATGTTTGATATACATTTTTATGTGTAATACACGACACGTTTTTGTCAAGATTTGTAAAAACAAGAAGTGTATATGGGTGGAAACGCGAAGTTAGAACCTCTCACCCACGTTAGTGGCGTGGTTCATTTGTTTTCCAGCCACGCAGTGGACAATCCCGCTTAAACTTTTATAAAAAGCGAAGCTAAGTACTTGTGTGCCATTGTAGCCATTGGCCACTGTAGAGTGACGTCTGTACAGTGACGCCACTATCAGGAATATCGCTGGCACTTTTACGGTGGCAATTACAATCACTATTTTCTATATATTTAAAAAAAAAAAAACGTTGCCCTACACTAGGAATTTCTCCTGTATCGTGGGTGCGTTTACAAACATTTAAACTCACATACACAAACAGCCAGACCCGGAACAACTATCTGTAGGCCATACAAATATTTGTTCCGTGCGGGGATCGAACCCGCGACACACAACGCAGCAGTCAATCGCTCAGCCACTGCGCCAACCGTGCCGTCAAAACTTCTAAAATTAACTTACTTAACCACGGTCTCAACGCACATCTCAATTTTAAAAGATGCGATGGAAACCTGTAAGAGCGGAGTACACCAAATTCACTGATGCAACTTGCTGTTAATCATCAAACGTTACACCACAAATCCATCATCATCATTAATTCTTCTCACAACTGCCGTATAAATCTCATTCTCTTCTTTTAGCCCCTTCTTACCAGCATAGTAAGGAAACTCATTATCTGTCGCCATATAATATATCCCTGGTCTATCAAAATTCGTTTCCAAACCTAGGTAGTTTGTAACAGTATTATTGTAGCACTGAGCAAATCTTGCGTCTTGGACGGAGTCACATTTGACAGCTATAAACTTTTTGGGATGTTCTAAGGCTTGCCACCAATAAATTATGGCTCGAATATGACTACAAATAACCAAACAAGGTATGGCAGGAATATCACCAGGTTGGAACTCCCCGCCATTAGCATAAATGTCTATATGTCCTAAAGTTTCTGCTATGCCAAATCCGTCTATATTCGTATGGAGTACATCGACTCTTTCGGCGTCCGTCTTCCATAGCTTATCCTCAGGACCTAAGCTTCTGAAGCAAGGTCCAGCTGGGTCTAAACCAGTCAATCTTGACGGTTTCTTCCCTGTAACTTGGTAGAAGTATTTGGCAGCGTATGCTATTTCATGAGCTCCTAGACTTGTGCCTACTAGTTCCAGGTTCTCTGGATCCATTCCCAGTTCATGTAGTCGTACTAGGAACTCTCCTATCTTCTTGCCGATGAATCTTGTTAGGCGCACTGACCTGGAACGAAAAAAAAGTGTTAGACGAATTCTAAGTGACATTTGTGTTCTCGTTTTTAACTGAGAAGTTGGACCGATTTTTGAAGGGGTGCTTTTAAGCGATGATTCCCGATGCAACATCCTTTGACGACAAGCAGGTATCTGCTTGTCGTCCGAACAATGACATGACTTTAAAAAAAAGCCGTTGGCCACCACTGAAACTGACTGTTTGTGCTCTTCTATGTTAATATAATTTGTCCTGTAAAGTATCTGTGTGTACATAAATAAATAAGTAAATAAATAAATAAGTAAATAAATAAATAAATAAATAAATAAATAAATAAATAAATAAATAAATAAATAAATAAATAAATAAATAAATAAATAAATAAATAAATAAATAAATAAATAAATAAATAAATAAATAAATAAATAAATAAATAAATAAATAAATAAATAAATAAATAAATAAATAAATAAATAAATAAATAAATAAATAAATAAATAAATAAATAAATGAAATACCATCGGAACGACGTGTGCAGACAGCCCTCTAATACCTTGCTTACTGCCTAGTCTTTTACAATATAATTCCTGCCATTTTTCATCTACTTTTCCTTCTCCCATGTTACTTTACTTGGGGTCGTCTACACGTTTTCTCATTCCATTCTCCCCTGTCAACCGTCACGTTATTATTCAAACCACTAATATAAATCCTGCTAACATCATTCTCATGCCCTTATCTAATTTTTTTACTCTACCAAAATGCTGTCCTATTTGACCCAAAGGTTGACTGGTAGAGAATGCCTTGTGGCATTAAGTCAGCCTATGTACCACTCTTGTACATGAAGTTTAAATAAAATGCTTCTAATAAGAGGGAAACGAAAAAGTATATGAAATCAAATGCTTTGGATAGCATTTAGAATTATTCGCTCAAGATTAAAATGTTACGTTAATTTCAGTCCACTGTTTGACGAAACCGATAAAGCGAAATCCGCTTTGAATTCGTACACTCACAAAGAAAAAGCCATTAAGACAATTAAATCCTTAGACCTATCGCACTCACTCGACTACTTATACTGTTGTCTTTTACAATACAAGCAAGAGCTCTGCCTATCCTTTTCCAGTCAGAACTGTCTTCAATTCAATTTGTCAGAGTAATACGCAATAACAGGCAATAATCCGCATCTGAGCAAACGGATCATAAGCTTAAGATACAATAGGGATGTTCATGCAGCGGATATCCGAAAATAATCTAAAATGTCCGCAAGAGCATCATCGTTTTCTTATCCCTATCCCAATTTATTTAAGGTTGGTACAGCATGTTTTCTTTTCCATACTTCTCTATTACTTGTCATCTCAGCAGTCACCTCCTTTCTTGCCATATCATCCTTCACACAGTCCATCCGCTTCTCAGGTTTTCCTCTACTCTTATACCCATCTAGTATCTATTTAGTTTTGAGTATGAATTTGTCCGCAAGAGCAATATGTGCCATTAGTGCAATACTGATTTCTACTGTTAAGTTCATCACCTGCCTACCATTTTCCCAACTATGTTGAAGTATAAGGCTTCCAGTCTAACCAGATGCAGCTGAATATTTAACTTTGAGCAAGGAGTTAGGGTGGATCGAATAAATTTCCCACCCGCTTGCAAAATACGCGCTTGGACGTGGAGTTGCAGACACCAACCCGTTATACAATACTAGCTTCCGCCCGCGGCTTCGCCCGCGTGGTGTGTTGATAAAAAGCAGCCTATATGTTAATCCAGGGTATAACCTATCTACATACCAAATTTCAACCAAATCGGTCCAGCCGTTTATGCGTGAAAGAGTAACAAACATCCACACATCCATTCTCACAAACTTTCACATTTATAATATTAGTAGGACAATACAACTGTTTATCTAACCGCCACAACCCTGTTACTAGACTACATTTCGTATGATTTCTACCGTTCTACTTCTTTATCGTGTGGTTAGAGCCTAACCTGGTGTCAGAGTTCATATGCCGCTCATGGGCCTCTGACTTGGCTTCAAGAAATATCTCTCAGGAATGCTGGTTTCTCCACAATTTTTTTCTATAGAGATGCAAGTGAAAAGTATACAATACCCACATGAATCCGAAATCAGAGATGCGTGTTTTGGGTTCGAAATTGAGACCTATGACTTGTCAATTCGACGGTCACACCACTAGGCTATCACTGCTGCACCGTCCTACTGCATGGCCATAATTTAATTTTGACAAGTACCTACAGTTTTTGTCTGGAAACCGATTTTTATATCAACATTACACAAACACTGGTCAATTAAACCAAAGCACAGTCCTAATTAACAAGAACTCGCTTAAAACACTCATCAATCCCTTAACTTACTGCTTTTGACGAACCACCGAGCCATGTTAACAAAATCACCACCAAATCAAAAATATCCGCATAATATATTTGTATATCCGCGGTATCCGTACGCCCCATCACTAGTGATTGCTGAAAGCTTCAATGAGGCTCATACCTGTTTGTTCGGAAACAATGGATGGTACTTTCCGATTGCAGAACGACACAACTTAAAAGTTGCATTGACGTACAGCCAGCAACGTTAAATATATTAGTGCTTCAATTGTTAATGAACACAACATTAAAAATAAATAAAGAAATTATGGCCGCCTCGTTGGTTTAGTGATTCCAAGCTCTACTGTTAAGCATGAGGACGTTGGTTTGATTCCCAGGTGGGACGAAGTGGTTTTTAACGGAGCCGGAGTCCGGATTTGTGCCTGATTAATGGCATTACATAAGATTTAAATATAACTGAAATGTAAGTGGACATTAGGAACACCTCTGCCTAACTTTGGGGAGAAATTCAGACGTGACGTTATTTTATGTTATGACAAACTCAAGTCGAGTGACCGTCTAAAGAATCTAGCTAATGAAACTTCTAACTTGTGTCGACCCATACCTCGCCTCACCGCAAGAACAGTTTATAAGCTATCGGCTGAAATATCACTCTAATTGGTAAAGCATATTAAATTGGTAGTCATTTACTTGTAAATCGGCTCTTTCAACGAGAAATAGGTTAATAGAGAGTGAATTATGAATGATATTAGGTACTAAATAATAATAATTAATTAGTAGAAAGTAAGAGTATTAAAGTAATGATATTGATAATTTAAACTGTTATTTGTAATTATATTCTAGTCTTAAGTTATTTTGCTGCGGTTTTTTTTTTATCGGATGGGAAATCATCAAATGACTCGTCCCGCTCTGGGCGAAGCGGAAGGGAGTGTCAGACTTTTACTGACTAAAAACCATCCATGTTCCTTCTTTTGTCCTTTGTGTTTCAGGGCCGCGGTATCTCTTTCGAACAGTCCCGCAGCCCTGGCAGGCATCGGCCCTTGTAGGCCCCTCCTGTATGCTGACATCTCTTTGAGGCGCGCGTGGACGGGACGGACGGACGGTGAGCTAGCCCATTAATTTTTTGTTGCGCCCTAACAGGGTAATGTATTCATTTGTTTTTAAGCCAAGCTTGTAACGGTGCGGTGTGTACATTGTGCAATAAATAAATAAATTTAGTCTAGTTGTAGGAATCACTTTGCCACCTTGTTATACTTCTACAGCTAGGTATGTTTGAAGATATTTATATAGTGACAATAGCTATTGCCCACATTTTTGTCGGTGTGAAATTACACTCGAGAGCAATGAATCCGGGTCACTTAAAGAATCCTAAAAATCTCGGAAACTAAAAATGCTAGGTTAATGCAATAAATTGTATTTAATAGACAATGTAATACTCCTTAAATGAAGGTATTAAAACTTCTTAGTTCTTGTAAAGTTATATCATAAAAAAATCAAATTTGAAAAAGGGCCACTTTCGAAGATGGAACTACGAAATTACAGCATTTGGTTTTGCTTTTGTTTGTAATCTGTCATTTATGTGGGTACATAAACCATGTTGATAGTGCTCTATATTCATTATTCAAGCTGAAATTATGTCGCTTACGCCTGAAGAATGCACCAGAATACTTACAATGCTGGAAACCGGCCGGAGTCAGCGCGATACAGCCAGGACTGTCGGTGTGTCGCTGTCAACAGTACAAAGAGTTCTCCGACGTTACGAAGAAACTGCTTCTAACCTACGCAGACCAGGAACGGGCAGAACCAGGTGTACCACAGCACGAGAAGACCGATACTTGGTGAACACCATGCTTCGAAATCGCTTTCTCACAGGAACTGAACTCACAAATCAGTTTCGACGCCTCGGAGGAAGTAACCCAAGTGCATGGACAGTAAGACGTCGGCTTGCTGAATCTAACTTTAAACCCCTTAGACCTGCAAACGGCCCTAAACTGGAGCGTGAGCATCGTATTTCAAGACTAAGATATGCCCAGAGCCACGTAAATTGGAGTATTGAAGATTGGTCAAAAGTTATGTTCTCCGACGAATCAAAATTTATGCTCTACAAGCACGATGGAAGACACAGAGTGTATCGAAGACCAGGGGAAAGATTCAAGCAAGCATGCATCGAAGAAAAAGTAGCCTACGGTGGTGGGTCTGTACTTGTGTGGGCCGGAATTTCTTCTGAAAGTCGCACAGAGCTGGTGATCATAGAAAACGGCTCTTTAACTAGCGTAAGATATGTGGAAGAAATCCTCAATGATCACGTTGGTCCATTTATGGTCAATTTAGGTGAGGATGCTATATTTATGCATGACAATACCCGACCTCATACAGGTAGGATTGTGAATGACTACCTTCAAGAGATGAACATTACTCGTATGGAGTGGCCAGCGCGCAGCCCGGATATCAACCCGATCGAGCATGCTTGGGACGAGCTAGGCAGATGCGTAAAACAACGAAACCCTCCCCCAATCACGCTTCGTGAGCTCAAAATTGCTCTCACAGAGGAATGGGAGAATATTCCCCAAAATCGTATAAGGAACTTGGTATACAGCATGCCAAACCGCGTAAACGCAGTAATGGAGGCACGAGGAGGCAATACGAAGTATTAAAATTCAAGAAAATCGTAATAAAGTTCAAAAATTTCATGTTTCCTATTTTTGTTTTAAGGAGAGATCAGCAGTTTTTTTCTTTATGTAATTTTGTGTTAATAAAATGTATGGCGACTCATATTTTTTTTACTTTCATTTAAGGAGTATTACATTGTCTATTAAATACAATTTATTGCATTAACCTATCATTTTTAGTTTTCGAGATTTTTAACATTCTTTAAGTGACCCGGATTCATTGCTCTCGAGTGTATTATAAAAATATTACTTCCCTATTTCAATCGGGTTTTGTTAACAATTCCAAGGGTTTTAATCTTTTTGCACGGAACTGTAATCCTTTTTCTAAAATAAAAGTAAGCCTAAGTTAAGCCTTATAACATCAGCTATCTGCTAAAGAAAGTCCCAACAAAATCGGTCGAGCCGTTTCGCCGATTAACCAGAATTAACAGACAGACAGACCAAAGCCTAAGTTAAGCCTTATAACATCAGCTATCTGCTAAAGAAAGTCCCGACAAAATCGGTCGAGCCGTTTCGCCGATTAATCAGATTTAACAGACAGACAGACCAAATTAAAAAAAATGTTATATGTACCGTAGGTATTACTTTCATATCCATTCAGTAAAAAGCTGTAATTTTGATATTACAAACAAACACTTCAAGTTTATTTATTTTTATGGACTAGAAATGACCTTGCTACATATAAACCTTTTACAGATACTGTGTTTGATAGGTCTATGTGATATTTCAGCTAAGTCTTTAGGGGATCAATGCTTCTTATACTCGCTATTTTCGGTACCATTTGTATTCCTTTGACAGTCGTTAAGAGGAAAAGAAATCCCGAAAGCCTGACAACCAGTCTAACAAAGGGAATTTTGTGTTCAATCATTCCCTAAGTCGATTCGCCAAACAAATTACACGCGTTTTAAAAAGTTCACGCTTGACCTCGTGGTTGATCAAGTACACTATTACCCAGCAACTCGGTTGTGACTGTTGTGTAACCGACGTATCACTATTTTATCTGGGGTTAGCGCAGCATGCCTGCTTCTTCCATACTTCTGGAAATCTCGTCATCTCATTTGTAACACCCTTATCATTTCACAAAAAGTTACCTTCAATTACAAATATTTTTCAAAGCACGTCAAAATACTCAACCATCAATAAAGGTCAGGTCGAAATTCAATAAAAATGGCCATCGCCGACTCGCTAACGACCGTTTCCATAATCTAGTGGCAGCCATATTTCGTTCCATTGATATTTATGTGCGATAGGCTATGACGAATGGGGAGACCTATTTTGGAAGGTTTATCGTCGTAACTGCAATGCTAGAGTAAATAGATTACTTCTAGAAGTGTATGGCAGTGCGCCGACTATGTTATTTGAAGGACCGAACGCCTAGACAAAATTACATTCTATCAGTCATAATGATGGTGATCAAGTCAAAAATGTAGTGAACTGACCTAACAAAATATATTTTGCCTCTGTGGTCTAGTGGTCGTAAGCGCGATTGCTGACCTTGAGGTCCTAGGTTCGATTATCAGGTCAAGCAAAGTGTTGTTTTTCCATTAGGAATTTCACAGTAGCAGCCACGGAGTCTGGATTTTTACCCAGATGATGGCGATTGGCTCGCCCCCCCTTAATAGCAGTTTATTTTCGAAAAACTTAGTACTATTTTACAATGGTAATGTGGCAACAATTTCAATTTAGGCTTTAAATGGTACCTAAACATAACTGGCGAAATGAGGGTGTGCTAAGATACACCTCTGCTTTACCCTTCTGGGATTACAGGCGTGATGTTATGTTATGGAATCCGTGGCTGCTTCTGACAAAATTCCTGATAAAAAAATCCCAAAATCACATTACCCGACCTGGGAATCGAGGACCCAGGATGTCGTGCTCAGTAGTTGCTCTTTCGACCACTAGGCCAACGTGACAGTCAGTACACAGAGTCGAGTGTCCGCAGCCAGTCCTCAATCTCTCCGTACCGATTTGACCGTACCTTTATTTGTCTTTACAACACCCACAGGAAAAGAACTAGTTATTGACGAACTTATCCGGGAAGCCTACTAAAACTTTACTAAACTATCTGCAAAGTTATCTCCATTTCCCCAAGCGACCCTTAACAAAAATATGCCCTCAACCGAGGCCATAAGATCTATAATCTCCTAGTTTTAAGGACATCGCCGTATCAACTTAATACAATCTCAATATCTTTGGCCTGTGCCAAACTTGGGCCCAATTTATGACCAGGGACTCGAACCGGGGACCTTTGAGTCATAAATTTTGCAGGATATAGTTCTAGGAAATCATACAGGAATGAATAGGTCGTGTATGGAGATAAGGCGGAAGTTGCCTGAGCGATTGTCACAGCGATTAGTCTTGGGGGCTGTGGGTGTGTGGGGTTTAGTCGCATGCGAGAATGTCAGCTTGTTTCTTCATCTTACTGGTGAGTGGTGAGGAACGACAATAGTCATAAAAAAGCGGCCAAGTGCGAGTCGGACTCGCCCATGAATGGGTTTCGTAGCAGCAAGTAACATAATATAAAAGTTCTTGTGGTTCGTTGTAACTTTGATCGACGTTTTAATAATAGAAATCGTATTAAAAAAAAACTACTTACTAGATCTCGTTCAAACCAATTTTCGGTGGAAGTTTGCATGGTAATGTACATCACATATTTTTTTTAGTTTTATCATTTTCTTATTTTAGAAGTTACAGGGGGGGGGGACACATTTTCCCACTTTGGAAGTGTCTCTCGCGCAAACTATTCAGCTTAGAAAAAAATTATATAAGAAACCTCAATATCATTTTTGAAGACCTATCCATAAATATCCCACACGTATGGGTTTGATGAAAAAAAAAATATTAAGTTTCAGTTCTAAGTATGGGGAACTCCTAAAATTAATTGTTTTTTGTCTATTTTTGTGTGAAAATCTTAATGCGGTTCACAGAATACCTCTACTTAGCAAGTTTGAACAGTATAGTTCTTACAGTTTCAGAAAAAAGTGGCTGTGACATACGGACGGACAGACAGACAGACATGACGAATCCATATCGACGGTTGAAAGGCTAATTGATCTAAGCGACATTTTGTAAAACTTGCAGGAGGACGGATCAAAGTTATTTTTTTGGAAAAAAAAATCATAAATCAAAAACTATTTGATAGACTTTTATTTATTTAATACAGTATATCCGTAATTAAGTAAGGAAGGTTTTTAAGTGATTACTGTTGAAAATTGTGTATTATTTTAGAAAATTTATGTTGGTTAGGCCAAAATGCATCAAAGTTAGTTATTTTTTGAGAAAAGCAAAATGGTTCAAATGCCTACCGTTAATAAAATAGCTGAAAGTAAACTGGCTCAAGCATCGACTTAGAACCAAATAATACGAGAGAAAACGAATGTAGCGCCAAGTCAACCGACAGTTGAATATGCCCAATGAACCTAAGCAACATGATGGTGTTGCATCAGAGTGAAGTAGTTTGATGCAGATGCCCCTAAGAGGGACTGCTGGGTGAAAAAAATGAACCCTTACTAGATTATAGTAGATCTATATTGGTGCTTAGGCTCTCATTAATCAGCAACGTCCGTAAGATATTTTTCAGGTTGGTATGCCACTTTATACAGTTTTAGACAGCGTTTTGTACATTAAAAAAAGACATTTTTGTGTACAAGAATCATTCAAGATGTTGATCTAACGTGTTTTGGAACAAGGTATATCACCCTTTTTTTTTTTTTTTTTTTGGTCGGTGGGAAATCATCAAATGACCCCCCCCCCCGCTCTGGGCGGAGCGGAAGGGAGTGTCAGACTCTTACTGACTAAAAACCACCCATGTTCTTTCATTGGCCCTTTATGTTCCAGGGCCGCGGTATCTCTTTCGAACAGTCCCGCAGCCCTGGCAGGCACCGGCCCTTGCGGGCCCCTCCCGTTGCTGACAACTCTTTGAGGCGCGCGTGGAACACGAACGCGCCGTCGACACGGCCTGCCCGTCGTCATACGAGGGACGGACGGCGAGCTAGCCCATTACTCACAGGTCCACAGGCCCGTGCCTACGGTGGCCGAGAGCCATCACGGCGTGGCCCCCGACGCCCGGTGCTTCTCCTCCCGCGGCGGCTGGGACGTGAGGCTCTCTCCCTCTCACGTTCCGCCGCCTCCTTCGCTAGCATGACTGCTTCGCAGAAGGAGGCGACGGCTTCCCATTCCCTCTCGCCCCGGACCATGGCTTGAACCAGGGCCGGGCGCGAGAGGTCGCCGCCGCCAATCGCCGCTACGAGGACACGGCGGTGCTCCTCCCAAGCGGAGCAGACCTCGACGGTGTGCTCCACCGTGTCCTCCGGTCGATCCTCGCAATAGTAGCACCCGGGCGTTTCCTCCCGCCCGATTCGGTGCAGATACCTCCCGAAACATCCGTGTCCGGTGAGGACCTGCGTCAGGCGGAAGGTGAGGGCGCCGTGGCGCCTCTCAAGCCACTCCTCAAAGAGGGGACTTATCGCCACTATCGTGGCGTGCCCTGCACGGGGTTGCGATAGTCGCTCTCTCCATGTCGCCATGAGATCACGGCGGAGGTCTGTCCGCTGCGCGACAATATGCCGCGGCAAGGCGGCCGAGGCCGAGGGACCACAGATGCCGGCAGAGAGTTCCACACCTTGGCTGTGCGCATGATAAACGTGGAGGAGAAGCGCCGAGTACGACTTGTCGGGATATCAACCAAGTGTGGATGGTACGCCGCAGTACGTCTGCTAGTCCGGTGGTAAAAGGGTGATGGTGGGATCAGATCGTGGAGCTCCTGCGCACGCTCTCCGAAGTACAGTCTGTAGAAGACCGACAAGCAGGCGACATTACGCCGATGAGCTAGGCTGTGAAGAGTAGCTATCAGTCTCGTCGCCTATGAGTCTTTTAGCTTTGCGTTCCACCGAATCAAGTGCAACAAGCTGATATTTTGCTGAGCCATCCCACAAGTGACTGCAATACTCCATACAGGAACGGACCTGTGCTTTATACAAACTTAAAAGCTATCCAGATGTGAAGTATCGCCACACCTTATTCAGGATGCCCAGCTTCTTAGCTGCGGTCTGAGTTTTCGACTCGATGGTTGAGCCAAAGTTGAGATCCGATGTCAACTCCATGCCTAAGAGCTGTAGGCGGTCGGTAACTGGTACAACTGTACCTCGGAAAGCTGGAGACAACTGGAACTGGCTCCTTTAAGCAGTGACAAGACATGCCTGTGTTTTCACAGCATTGAATTTGACCAGATTGTCGTCGCCCTACTGGGAAACGAGATTTAGAGTCAAATTCATTCGCTCCACCATGGCCTCTCTATGAGTAGCTGATTCCTCTCTGCTGCCTCTTGCACTAGACAGGTATCTTTCTGCGACTGTGCTGTCATCAGCGTACCCGATTGCACCAAGCTGTAGCAGGTCGTTGATGTGTAGCAGAAATAAAGTTGCAGAATGAACAAACCTCTGAGGAACACTGGCATCAATGGCCTTAAGATCCGATGAGCAGCCATCTTTGACCACTCTGATCGAACGGCCACTCTGGAAGTCGGAAATCCAGTTGCAAAAGTCAGCACAGTTGCCGAATGCAGGAAGCTTAGCCAACAGACTAGCGTGCCACACCCTGTTTGAAATATCAAGCGATACAGCAAGGGCTTCGCCGTGTTTCTCAATGGCCTCGCCCCAGTAATGCGTAACATACACAAGAAGAAGCCCAAGTTTTTTAATGTAGTTGAATGCAAAATGGGCCAAACGACATAGCTTATTGTTTTAGTTGAATGCAAAATGGGCCAAACGACATAGCTTATTGTTTTAGTTTAATGCAAAATAGGCCAAACGACAAAACCACAACCATGGCGAAAAAGCCAAATGCCTTAATCGACACACGTTATAAAAGTTCGAAAAATCAAATTAGCTTAAGTCACGGAGTCCTCAAATTTTGTCTAATTTGGTGTCGTATAGATCAATGAGCTTAGAAATGAGGCCTGTTTTGCTGTGGGTGCTAAGCGCCAAAAAAGTAGTCAAAAAAAATTGAAACCTGACTCAAACGACGGAGAAAAATTTGCTGATCTATACATACAACATGTCCCAAAATTCAACGATAAGCCAGCACCGGAGGATAGACCTGCCCATGACTACTCGGGGAAAAAAAGAAAAAAAATATATATCTCTTTTTTTTTGAAGTTATAAAAAAAAAGAAGAAATTCTTAAAAAAGTGAGACCTTTTATGATATTTTTCACTACCATGACCACACTTTTTTAAATATTTCTGTTATTTTTTTTTATAGGCAACCTGAATAGCACTGCTATCTACCACAATTCTTAAAAAATCCAGAATACCTCTAGTTTTTTCACGTAAATTAATGAAACTTAATTTATTCCCTAAATTTTTTGAAGATTTTTACTTTTAATCAACTTTAACTCATCGTGGTGTAAAAAAAAAGTATGAACACTACTATGGCAAGTTTTTTTATAAATTGACGCAACTAATCAAGATTCCAAAATGGTATAATACTCTAGGAAAATCAACCACAAAAAAATAATATCCATACTAGTTCAAAACAAGAACCAAATTCCTTAAATTATAGTTGACAGTAATCACTTTCACTGCGTGCCCAAAATGGGTTCTTGTTACAATTTCTAGGAATTTGAGTGGGGCATACATACCTTAGAAGTTAGAGAGAGATAGATAGATAGAGATATTTACGTTAAAAAGAGACAACAACAGGGCAGGTAGTGGGTTCTTGTTACAATTTCTAGGAATTTGAATGGGGCATACATACCTTAGAAGTTAGAGAGAGATAGATAGACAGAGATATTTACGTTAAAAAGAGACAACAACAGGGCAGGTAGAGAAGCTGTTATTATTCTCAGAGCAAGTCAGTTCAGTACGCTCTGCTCCTTTGTTTACTGCGCACCTGCGTACTGAACTGACTTGCTCTGAGAATAATAACAGCTTCTCTACCTGCCCTGTTGTTGTCTCTTTTTAACGTAAATATCTCTGTCTATCTATCTCTCTCTAACTTCTAAGGTATGTATGCCCCATTCAAATTCCTAGAAATTGTAACAAGAACCCACTACCTGCCCTGTTGTTGTCTCTTTTTAACGTAAATATCTCTATCTATCTATCTCTCTCTAACTTCTAAGGTATGTATGCCCCACTCAAATTCCTAGAAATTGTAACAAGAACCCATTTTGGGCACGCAGTGAAAGTGATTACTGTCAACTATAATTTAAGGAATTTAGTTCTTGTTTTGAACTAGTATGGATATTATTTTTTTGTGGTTGATTTTCCTAGAGTATTATACCATTTTGGAATCTTGATTAGTTGCGTCAATTTATAAAAAAACTTGCCATAGTAGTGTTCATACTTTTTTTTTACACCACGATGAGTTAAAGTTGATTAAAAGTAAAAATCTTCAAAAAATTTAGGGAATAAATTAAGTTTCATTAATTTACGTGAAAAAACTAGAGGTATTCTGGATTTTTTAAGAATTGTGGTAGATAGCAGTGCTATTCAGGTTGCCTATAAAAAAAAATAACAGAAATATTTAAAAAAGTGTGGTCATGGTAGTGAAAAATATCATAAAAGGTCTCACTTTTTTAAGAATTTCTTCTTTTTTTTTATAACTTCAAAAAAAAAGAGATATATATTTTTTTTCTTTTTTTCCCCGAGTAGTCATGGGCAGGTCTATCCTCCGGTGCTGGCTTATCGTTGAATTTTGGGACATGTTGTATAATAAAACTGTAGAAAAGTCGTTTTTGTACATCGAAAAAAAATCCAAAAAAAATAGCCAGGGTGTTAAAGGACAACCAATAGAACCCATTTCCAGCATTTTTGGAATTTTTGTCTGTTTGTCTGTTTGTCTGTTTGTCTGTTTGTCTGTGTATTTGTTCGGGCATCACGTAAAATGTACAAAAGCATATAGCAGATAACTTTTATACACAACGATTGAGCGTAACTTGGAGTAACATTTAGTTTTTGTTGCATTGCAATCGGTTCAGTCTATCAAAAGATATTTGAATTTAAAGTGTTACAGAAGTAAAATTGGGGTTATGTGCACTTGGTCTCACAACTTCCCGTAACTTTTATACACAACAATATGTGCGTAAATTGAAGTAATTGAACATTAAGTTTTTTGTTTCATCGTAATCAGTTCACACCTTATAAATGGAAAGAAAGAAAAATGTAAATTAATAAAATTGTAATAGTGTTTCCGAAGTAAAATATTAAAACAGCGCCATCTATCGAACTCAGGCTGGACTATATGTAGAGCTCAACTGTGTGCAGCATTGAATATAGATATTCGATAGATGGCATTGTGCGTGTGACGACATTTTCTGATTGAGGCATGTTCAACTAAATACTGATGGAGAAATTCCTGACCTATAGGGTACGTGAAATTTGTCACAACAGGTCCTTATTGCTATTAAAGAGATAGTTAAGTTATAAGTATACCAGGGAACCCGATCAGTCAATACGGTTTGCCCACACCGACAGTCGATGGGGAACGTATAAACAGAGAATACGTATCAGAAATTAGTTAAAAACCCGTGGAACTCACAGAAATTTTACAAAATGGCTGCGCAAAGACAGAGGAACAGCGCCAGACGTTTGATAGGGTATGCTGCAGTGTAGAAAACGCCTCGGGTGAAATCCTGTTTTTAGACGCACCGGGCGGAACAGGTAAAACTTTCCTAAATAAAGTCATTTTGGCTCGAATAAGGAACTTTAGGAGTATGAAGAACAGGGTGTAAAGCTCTTCAACCCCCATTGAAAAGGGAGGATCCTCCGACCAGACGGGTGTTATGTCTGGTGGTCTACTGCCTAACAGTTGTTGTCGGGTTCTTCTGTATAGTCTTAAGTCGCGAATAACTTGCGCGATGTAGAATTTAGATATATTTCGATTTTTAGTTTATCCTCTGCGTCATAGATGGCGCTGTAGTACTTTTTGTAGTGCCGCTACAGAACCAAAATAAAATTTCCCTTGCTGTCACCTCTTCAGGGATAGCAGCCACATTATTGCCGGAAGGAAAAACGGCACACACAACATTTATAATTCCTATCGACTTAGACCGCACGGAAAGCCCGGTTTGCAACATATCGCGAAATAGCGATAATAAAGCAAGGGTTTTATGCGATTGTGTTTTAACTTTTTGGGACGAGTGCACTATGGCAAACCGCAAAGCTGTAGAAGCAGTGAATAGAACTTTACAGGACATAAGGCAAAATGACCGGCCGATGGGGAGGCATTACGGTGCTGTTCTGCGGTGATTTTCGGCAGACACTCCCGATAGTACCCCGAGGAACGAGAGCCGAAGAAATTGCTGCCTGTCTGAAGAGTTCTGTTTTATGGCGCAATATATCATCTACACACCTGAGTGTACATATGCGTGCACAGTTGCGAGGCTGCGAAAATGCACAGGAGTTTCTCAATTTATTGTTACAAATAGGCGATGGCACATACCCCGTACAAGAAGATGGAAAAGTTATTATATGGTTGATAATCTCTGTTCTTGCGTTACATCCCAACAGGAGCTAATTTCTTCTGTGTACGGAGATTCCACAAACATGGGATATCAAGCCGGTTCTTGGCTATGTCAGCGAGCTATTTTGACTCCTCGCAATGTCCAAGCTGCGGCAATTAATTTAAAAATATTGATTCATGTGTCCGGGAATAGTAGAGAATACACCTCTATAAATACAGTTATGGAAGAAGATGACTCCACGTACTACCCGGTAGAATTTTTGAATCAACACACCCGGACTTCCAGCCCACAAAATAGTTTTAAAAATCGGTGTACCTATAATTCTCCTCAGAAATTGATGTCCTCCAAACTTTGTAACGGCACTCGGCTCAAAGTCACAAATCTGCAGCAAAACATAATCGAAGCTGAAATATTAACCGGTTGCGGCGCTGGTGATATTGTTTTTATTCCAAGAATACCTATAATTCCTAACAACTTTCCTTTCTCTTTCAAACGAGTGCAATTCCCAGTCAGTCTCTGTTATGCCATGACAATTAATAAAGCTCAGGGCCAGACATTATCCGTTGCGGGGGTGGACCTAAGTATTGGATGCTTTTCCCATGGTCAACTATACGTAGCTTTTTCTCGCGTAAACCCCAATAACCTTTTTGTGTACGCTCCAGGTGGTTCCACAGCAAATGTTGTTTATAAAGAAGCACTAGCATAAATACATTGTTAAGTTCCGACATCCACGCGAACGAAGTCGCGGGCACAGCTAGTTCCGAATATGTATATAACTCAATATCGCAAAAAATGTCGCTTAGACCAATTAGCCTTTCAACCGTCGATATGGGTTCCGTTTTTTGCCATTTGGCTACGGAACCCTAAAAATGAGTCTAAATAGTTTTCGTGATAACACAGTGCTTTCTAAATTAATTCAAAATAATGTGCATCAAAATTATGAAACAAAATTAAAGGAATATAATAGTTACTTACATAATTATTTAGGCAGAGATCTTTAAACGTTACTTAGATATTAGACGTCATGTTCACCTATCTACAATACACTCGTAGTTTTGACAGTATTGCGAAAGCGAGAAGAATAGCCCCTGGGGGTCTAAATGGCCGCTTTAGCAGAATCATAATAGGATAATAATATGAATTACGTATTCATTCGTAAAATGACACAAGGTGACAATTCATAATAGTAGGTACGTCTATGACCATTTTAAGAATTTAAACGTAATTCATATTGTTATTCTAATATGATTCTGCTAAAGCGGACATTTTAGACCCCCTGTTCCTGGGGTCACGTAACGCAGGGCACTGACTGTACGCCTCGCGATTGTACTTACAAAGTAAAGTTTGTAGATCTCAACCTAACTATATGCTAGGATGACTGACCTTTATAAAATGTAAAAGCATGCAGACTCGATGCCAGTTTAAGTCCTATTATGGGATTAGTCGAGTACAAATAACAATAGTCATTGACTAGTACAAATCGAGAGACTGATTAGTAAGGTCCATTGACAGGACAACATTCGCCATGAACCATCCGCCATCTAGCTTAGCCATAATCTAAGAAAGGAACCATGCACTTTGGCAACATTCATTTAAATTTTAAAAAATAGGGTACCTAAAATGTGGGCAAAGATCGTTACTCACTGGACGCCTGTGGGGGGAAATCGCCGTTGAGGTACACCGCGGTGAAGGTGGTGTAATGATCTGATCTTGTTTGCGGAGTGAACATGGCCAGATATCGTACAAGATAGTGAGGTTTGGAAGGAGAAAGAGAAGGCTTTTGCCCAGCAATGGGACACCATGACGGGCTAGCAAAAAGAAAATTGAAAAAGTTAGTTAGAAACCTGTTTCATATTTACAAATTCTGCAATCATTGAACAACAGAACCGCATTTTTTTGGGAGCAGTATTGTTATGTGTTGCAGCAGACCAGCATGATACTTCCTGCTGCTGCAACTAACTGCAGTACCAAAGCTTCTATGAAAGTGAGTTGCAGTGGTACATAAACCCACAGACTTGTACTGTACACGACATGATATTTTTATGAAAACGAAAATGTGAAAACACCTACGTCGTACTGCAAAAATACTTCGAGCAACACTAGCAGTTCCAGTTGTATCCCACGATCTTCACCCGCGTGAAATTATAATAAAAATATTACTTCACTACTTATTTGAATCGGGTTTTATTAACAATTTCATAGGTTTTAGGCATAGGCTATTTCTTTTTCTAAAATAAAAGTAGCTTTAAGTACTCTTTTAGCATCAGCTATTTGGTAACCAAAGTCCCGTCACATTCAGTCCAGCCGTTTTGGAGAATAGCCGGAACAAACAGACAGACAAATATATGTATAAATATTTTTTTGTATTATAAGGACCGTATATACTTTCATATGCATTCAGTAAATAGCTGTTACTTGGAAATTACAAACGTACACTTAAATTGTATTTATTTATATAGATTATCATTATACTTAGAAGACTCTAGATGGCGCTGTTACCAATTAGTAGGACACCTCTGTCACAGAAAATAAAAGGAATCAACACTTTTACTCTTAAGCAGGAAACACAGCTTTTTCTTTCTTTCTACACTAATATTATAAAGAGGAAAAATTTGTATTTTTGTGTGTGTATATGTTTGTAATGAATAAACTCAAAAACTACTGTGCCGATTTCAAAAATTCTTTCAACATTGGAAAGCTACATTCACCCTGAATAACATAGGCACCCGTGCAAAACCGGGACGAACCGCTAGTATTTGATAAGTCAAGAGGGTAACTTAAAGACTTTTATCACAAAAACAAATACTTATACGCGTCGTCTTGAGAATCTCCTCCTTTTATTGTCGGTTAAAAAGTCGCTACGTGTGCAAACACTGTGACGTTTTTCCGCGAGTGCTATTTGTCAAAGATATTAAGCTAAAAGATAACTGCTCTATCCTATAGAATATAGATTAAGGCGTGTGTTCTGAAGATTTGTTGGTTATGGGAATTACATCTGTGTTATAATATTACTGTGTGACTTAAGTAGAATATTATATGATCGTATATCAATTCGTATGAGGTTTAGCAAAACGTCATAGTGACGTCATCATTTGCCTAGCCTTTTGCCAACTATGTTGGGGTCGGCATCCAGTCTAGCTGGATGCAGCTGAATACCAGTATTTTACATGGAGCGACTGCATAACTGAAATCCACAACTCAGTTAGTACTCGGTAATACGATACCCCTTGGTAAGACTAGTTGTCAGATTTTCGAGTATCTGACTACCTTTAACGACTGTCAAAAATCTGAAAATGATAGCCAGGAAACTCGGTATATAATGGGTGGTAACCAATCCACGGACCAACCTAGGCAAGCGCGGCTTGGCTTGGTTTTAGATTCATCACATTATGTTAAAGAAGTGGGTTATTACGTCACTATGATATTGTGCTAATTAGAGGAACTCGTGGCTAAATACTAAAAGCCGCTCGGGTCCATCTTCAGGTTTAGCTGCGCTTGACTAGGCTGGGCCGTGGATAGGTGACCACCCATTACATACTGAATTTCCTCCGTGCCTCGGAAAGCTCGTTAAGCCGTTGGTCACGGCTGTCATTTGTAGATATTTGACAGTCGTTATAGGTAGTCAGGGACCAAAAAGTCTGTAAGACATGCCTTTGCTGATGTTCATTAAGACAGTCGTCAGTCCAATAACATGTCACGATTCGCAAGCAAAGCATTAATATACTAGTAACTAAGTAATTTAAGTTAGCAATATGATTCGTATGTTATAATTAGACATTAATAAAAGGAACTTTGAAATGAACAGTTG
Source organism: Eurois occulta (assembly GCA_950022335.1). Lineage (NCBI taxonomy): Eukaryota > Metazoa > Arthropoda > Insecta > Lepidoptera > Noctuidae > Eurois > Eurois occulta. The sequence continues at coordinate 20,244,993 of OX465480.1, read as the reverse complement.
TTTCCATCTGCCACCTATACTTATGGATACACTTCAGTCAAAAGACTAGTCAAAGTTCACAGCACACATATCAACTCGGAAAGGGATCGGCACCGTTTCGCCTTTCACTACGCCGTCAAACAGGCGTCAACAACAGCGGATCAGCAGCTCCGATACGTCAACTCGGCTACGGCTAGGCGACGCCGCGCTTACGACTGGAAGTTACCCTGTGAATGACACTGGGTTGTGGAGTCAGATAAGAAGTCGTTCCATATAAAATATTGGTATTCAGCTGCATCCGGTTAGACTGGAAGCCGACCCCAACATAGTTGGGAAAGGGCTAGGCAGATGATGACCTATTTCTGTAATGTAGGACGTGACCCCTATAACAAGTTGAATAATTCCATAATTTCCATAAGCTTGTAGTGTTACCATCACATAAACACTGCCTACTTCAATTTGAACCGTAATAATGCTGTGTCATCCATGCATTTATGCATACCCTACTATACAGCGTGTAACGGAAGGGGGGTATCAACCCTGAAGGAGGTGAATGTGCTCATGGAACTCAACAACTTTCCCCAAAGAACATAGGTCGAAATATGAAAAAAAAATTTTGGCCCTCCCTTACAAAAGCTGAGCTGCCATGGCTGACCTGGAAGTCTTTGAATAGACTCCGGACTCAGGTTGGTCGCAGTAAGGAAAACCTGCTTAGGTGGGGATTCATTAATGACTCTGCCCTGGAGTGTGAATGCGGTGCTGTTCTACAAACGATGGGGCACTTAATATCGTGTCCTGCGTGTCCTGTTGTTTGTTCGCTACAGGAACTGATGGACGCTACTGAAAACGCCAAACTAGTAGCTCAGTTTTGGGCTGATACAATTTAGATTGCCATCGATACGCTAAGAAGAAGACTGAAAACAAAAGAATAATTCACTACTTACTTCGGATAAATATTAATAAGGAAGGCGAGAGTCTCAGACAGGAAGACATTGTACCCCCGCTTGGAGTACGAGGTACCTATCGCCTGAGAGAACGGGAACACCGAACTGTCTACGAAGCCGACTGCGTAGAACATTGTCTTCTTGTTCTTTAAGTCTGGAAATAAAAGAATGTGAGGTTATCGTCTAGATAAATGATATAATAGTATATTCCTTTATTCATCTTTGTACAATTTCATTACATTTTTAAGTATTAATTTAAAAAACGATAAATAGAATGACAAATACAATTATTTCATTGGTAGTTATGTGTTTGAGCCGTTTAGGGTTGAAACACTAGGGCCATGGGGTCCGAGTGCCCACCTAGTATTTCGGGAAATTGCCAAGCGGTTGGTCGACTCTTCACGTGACCAGAGGGCGGGCCTATTTTTTGGCCAAAGAATCAGCATTACCATCCAACGTGGCAATGCTGCCAGCCTTCTGGGCACTTTTCCTGTTGACAGCGATGCGGACGAATTTTCGGACGCCCTGTAACCTTTTCTTCTTGTACATATTTTTTATTACTATTATAGTTTTGTGGTTTTCAAATAATTTAATTATCTTTGAAATAAATAGATATATAAATAGCTCATTTAAAAAATATATATAAAACATATAAGATAAAAAAATTGTAGCCCACCGGTAGCGGACAGGGCTCCAGAGAGAGGAACCTCCTAACAGTAAGAGCCGTGTCCAGGAGTACCGCTTTCTGAATCAAGCCCTTGATCCAACCGCCTAAGGAGAGCCTCGACGACTATCGTCGAGGCTCTTGGCCATAAGGTCATTGGCCGTTACGACAATAGGTACAATGATAGCCGAGTTCACATTCCACAGGTCATAGTATATTGATTGCTAATGCGGTCAAAGAGCGGTGTGATGTCAGATTCTAGAGTATCTAAATGACAATCGCTACAAAAACTGCGAACTGTTGACAAACTTTTCACTAAAATCAAAATTTCGTTTCCCGGCAATAATTTTTGCGCAGTATCACTTAGTTTGATGTACAGAAAGCTTGGGTAACGGCTTCATTAAGGGTTTACACTCTGTATAACTGATCAGTTTCTGATCTGCGAGTACTTAATGCAACTAGCAGTTTACTACTAAAGAACCAACTGCCGTTAGACACCGCAGTAAAACAACAATTGTCCCGCTCAAAACTATTCCTCCTCTCCTCGAATCTCACTCAGATTTTGTCCGACCACTACGTAGTACCTGGACTGCTGCTGCCAGCTCAGTCGATTGCCTCATTCAAGTCAAAAGTATTGATTCAAAAATATAGAAAAAAAATATTGTCAATCGTAAATAAGACACATGTGAGTTTTATGTGTTTCGTACATTTACAATCCAACGGACTGGGTGATAATATTTCTTTCCATTCGTCAAATCATATTTTTGCTAGTCTTAAAAGATGCTATTTCCGTCTTATCTTGTCCTAGCTTTCTGGCCATATAATATTTTATGAGTGAAACACCTGGTTTCCGCATTATGGCTGATATTAACTGTTGCGATTGGTGGTAACAATAACCAATGAAATCTCCTTACTTGAAGTGAGATTTTATTGGATAACCATTTCGAAAACTGAAACATGCATTAAAATATCATCACGCCTTATAATACCCAAAAATTAGGTAGAGATGTACCTAACAAGTACACCCACATGTTTACACAGTTATGTTTAAGTCCCATGGAATAGAGGGCGAGCTTATTGCCATCAATCGGACACAAATCCTGACTCCGTAGCTGCTACTGAGAAATTCCTGATGGAAAAACTCAATAACAATTTGCATCGAACCCAGGACCTCATGCTCAGCAGTTGCGCTTGCGACCAACGTCTTAGTCTTTAGAACACAACAGAACCGGACCTTTTCTGCTTCAAGATGTATGTAGAAGATGATCAAGATCAAGAACAAGATGTATGTAATTTAAGTAGTGTAGTAATTAGGCTTGAGCTCGCAGGAGATGGTGGGACGAGCTGGACAGAACCAACGACCGGTAGTCCCCTTTGGCCCTGGATCGAATGATTTGGAGGTCATGGGAGAAGCCTTTGCCGAGCAGTGGGATGACACAGACTAACAGCAATACGCCCCGGGCGTCGGGGGCCACGTGGTGGCTCTCGGCCACCGTAGGCGCGAGCCTGTGGACGGTGAGTAATGGGCTAGCTCGCCGTCCGTCCGTCTTATGACAACAGGCCGTGTCGACGGCGCGTTCGTGTTCCACGCGCGCCTCAAAGAGATGTCAGCAAACCGGAGGGGCCCGCAAGGGCCGATGCTTGCCAGGGCTGCGGGACTGTTCGAAAGAGATATCGAAAAAAAGAAAAAAAAAGGCTAACAGCAGTAGTAGTAAGTAGTTTAAAATTAATTCTACATCTTTCAATAAAACAGCTCATCGCTGAACAGGCAGAAATATAACGAATTGTACTCATAAAGTTCTATATTTACTATTCATCTTCGACCCCAACTTTCCTAAGAGCAATCGCTTTGACTTAAGTCAAACTTCACAGTTTTCAACAACCTAAGCTATTACCCACTAAAGAACAGAAAAATCCTTCTTCGTTACACAGAATACAGGATCAAGAGACATTTCACAAGCCGTCCCAAAGATATCATGTCATTACTACAAGCCTCGACGCATAACCTGTTAGGGTGCTTACAGATTGGACGTTTTTTCAGCGCATGAGGCGTGTAATACGAGGTGGAACTGACACCGACGCACAAACGGTTACCACGTATGCAGTACCTCATTCTAATCCCCTGACATAGAAATTTTTCATCGATAATAAAAGCAGTATTTTAAAACGGTTTTTTTATACATTTTGTCCATGTAGGTACTGCACTTTTGTAGGGAAAAGCTGTTTCTTTTTTAGTTTACTTGCCGATAAAAATATAATGAGGGGTGGTTCAAAATGATGTACTGAATATGTGGAATTTGTGCGCTGGAGTACCTTCCACCCTGTATTGTGCAACACGGCGACACAAATTGCAGTTAAAACGAGCAGGAAACGCGCAGGCATCCTTACTGATACCGACAAACACCTACGGTTTCCGTGAAAAAGCTTGCCTGTAGCGTTTGCTAGTCGCATTTTGGGTTCCGAACGAACTTCACGACTGCTGAAAAGACTAGCACATATTAGCAACGATCATATGTGTGTGAAAAAAGGAGGCTGAGGCCTTTGCCTACTTAGTTCTGGGACAAACTGGTTAGGCTTCGATAGAATAGCGACTGTAAAGCCGCGTTGACACGATCAGAGTATGCACGGACCGAGTGGACTCGGATACCTACTCGGACGCAACTCGTATTGTGGCAACCAAAATCCGAGCGCACTCGGATGGGTTGGTATATTTTTCCGAGAGAAAATATGCCATAACAAAACTGCTAAATAGCCATGACACAAAACTGCTAAAAGTGGAGTGATTTGGAAGAGACCTACACTCAGCATTGGGTGGCCAAAGGTTGAAGAAGAGAGAGAAAGAGTACAAAAACGCTGCGAAAACACGCCCATCTGTTAAAGCCCTTAAGTATAGCTTCCAAACAATTTTGCAAACTTGTATCACGCTATGAATAATATATGAGTAGGCAGCTTATTCGTCGATCACGTTGTCACACGGCGACTATTCAATTTAGCGAGTTTTTCTCAAGAAAAACGTGAAAGGTCTTGTAGAGTAAAATATAGGGCTAAGAGTTTTTGAATGTACGAAATTACATGAGGGTACGAAAAAGCGTTCTGTGTTATAATCGAAATCGAATTTATTAATGGCGTTAACTTGTTATATTAACAACTGACATAACTTGCGAAATGCGGGTATACTATTAGGTACACCTCTGCCTAACCCTTCAGGTATTAGAGGCGTAATGTTAAAGGATGTTGTGTGTTGAAGGGTGGACCCTTCAGAGGGTCGACAAAGTGCGACAGTTGAAATACACGAATATGTCATACTGCCTGCTTTAAAAACCATTACTTCGCTCTTTGTGACGTCACATTTTAGCCCATGATTCACGGCATAGTCGATCAGTCGCCTCAGAGCACCGATCGATGGGCTCAGCAACACCATATCCTCAGCATAACTAATATTGTTAATGCACTTCCCGTCAATATGACATCTGACATTGGTGCTCCTGAGTTCAAGGATCAACTGCTTCATGTATAGGTTGAAGAGACGTTATGTTTAAGTCCCATGCAATAGGGCATGTAAAGTATAATTTCAATCCAAAACAATATAACTGTTCGATGCAATAATTGCAATCGGGGGAAAAGACCGGGGAGTGTGGGATTTCTACCTCACTAAAACCACCCCGGTGGTCAGCATCCACACATGGGAGGAGGCACCGTTTCCTCTTAAAATACCTGTCCGGAGCCCCCAACGTAGCGATACGATACGGCTGCACTAAGCGCGCCGCGAGCTCAGTGCATAACGGACAGCAACCGGGTGCATTCATTTCCATCATTTTAGCGATAGCTTAGCCTAAACACCTTTACCTTAATAAACCCCTTTAAAGTCTTTGACTGTTTAACTTAATAGCGTAGCGAATCCCACCAGGTACCACTTAGTCACGTCTCCTACAATAATTGTTAGATGGGTGTCAGAAAGTCCATTTTTGTCTGATATCTAGGTACACGTACTAAACAAATCTTCAGTCATTTCACTTGTTAACGCAGCTGTAGATCAGAAACCACCACCTAATTAATATCTGTCACAATTCTCAATCCATCATGCAAGCTTTTTATCTCCAAATCCACAAATTCCACCCGATAAGGATACATCTAATACCGTTTACTCCTCGTTCCCTCCCCTTAAGGAAAACGACGAAAAAGATTGCTAAATAAGTGGCTATTTATCTTTTTGACAAATACTCGGTATCTGGGAGTATCTGGGTCAAGCCAGGACTAATACTAGCAGTTATTTATCTTGCAGACACTGTTGAGGGAGGAACACATGATGGAAGAATGATTCTGGGGGGTAGGAACGCTGTCAAAATGGATTACTGGATAAATTATTAATTATCAAATGGATTGACTAATATAACGTAATTGAAATTTAACAGATGCTGACAGAAACCCTAACCCTAGACGGTCGACGTCAGGGCCACCCTGAGGTTCGGTTAGTTAGGTCCCTGTAAACCCTGCAGATATAAATAGGATCCCCACGCAGCGGGGCTCCGTCGACCTGCTGACGGAAATGCTAACCCTAGGCGGTTGAATGATTTGATAATTTAAAATTATATCTAGCAACTTTTGATCAGTCGTTCATTTGATGTCACATACATATTGGGATTATATTTTTTTTCTAAATAAAACATTTGGTCATTTAAATTTTGTTATTTCGTTTATTGTTCTTTTGAAATTTGCTCGAGAAAGTTTTGATTTTCTAATATGCAACCTGTTACTCGAAGGGAGAGATCCCTTAAGACTGAAGATCTCTGAAGACTGCCTCGTTAGTCTAGTGATTGGATCCAGTAATCACCGAAGGTTTAAGAAGAGGTGGACTTATTAGTACACCCATATTGCACGAGTTATGTTTAAGTCTCTTGTTACAGGGTTTGACCCTATACAACCACACAAATCCAGACTCCATCCACCAATCCATAAGAAAAACTAACACTTTGCCCGAACTGGGAATTGACACAGGACCTCATGCTCGACAGTCGCGCTTGTGACCACGCCAGCCAGCCAGCCACTTCATTTCCTATTATGATATATGGCTACTGTGTTACAAAGTTAAGAAAATCGACATTATGCATCTATTAAGTCGGACATAAAAGTAATTGCTTGAATAATTCTATACAATTAACTCTACCAAAGTATAAATATCGTGATTCTCATTGAGAATAAACTGCTGCGATTACATATTAAACTAGCTGTTGCCCGCGACCTTTGCTCGCGTGAAATGATTGTAAAAATATTACTTCCCTATTTGAATCGGATTTTGTTAACAATATCAAGTGTTTTAATTTTTTTGCACGGATCCCTAGTTATTTTCCTAAAAGCCTACACAACATCAGCTTTCTTCCAGTAAAAGTCCCGTCAAAATCGGTTCAGCAGTTTCGGAGATTAGCCGGAACAAACAGACAGACAAACAAAAATTTATAATAACCGTAAATAAACCGTAAAGTTGTAATTTTGAAGTCACAAACAGACGCTTCATTTTTATTATTTTTATTTTATATAGTTGTGAGATAATTATTTTTACGTAAAGAAAAGAATGTGAGTAATGTCGGTAAATTACTAAGGTGATTAAGCTTTGTGCTTCAAATTAAATGCTGTAAACATAGTCGTTTTATGCGGAAGATATAAATTAAATTGTTTAGCACGCTATAAAGTAATAATGGAGTAATTTTAGAGTTTATTTTTTAATTCAACTTAATTTGATCTTGAAAGATGTCTGAAAGAGATTTATGAACTATTATTTAACATAAAATGTACATTACATAGAAGAGTGAGGTGTACGTAATAGTATACCAACATAACGCCAGTTATGTTTAAGTCCCATATAATAGGGGGCGAGCCTATTGCCATCAACTAGGTACGAATCCCGACTCCGCTGCTGCTACTGAGAAATTCCTGACGGAAAAACTCAATGACAATATGCCCGACCCGGAAATCGCACCCAGGAGCTCATGGTCAGCAGTCGCGATCAGTCAGCCAGTGGACTGCTGTAAAACAACAAAATAAGCCTGTAACCATTACAGGCTTATTCTCCAGTTTCTCCCTCTTTTCTCCTAGCTTCTTCGTTGCAAAGAAGAATCGTGATATCCTGGATTCGAACCCCAGCTCCTGAATGTTTTATTCAAAAATCCAATGAGTGGTATCGCGTGGTTATTTGCCCGGAGTTTGGATATGCGCCCGATAAAAGTAACAATTGCGTTGGTTACTTGAAGCTTTTAGAATTTTGTAAACACATAAAATAGGTGAAATGTAGGTACACAAAAACGTCCGCTAGCGTAACATGAGGAATGTGTCAATCATCTGCCTAGGCTTTTCCCAACTATCTTGGGGTCAGCTTCCAGTGTAACAGGATTCAGCTGAAAACCAGTATTTAACATGGAGCGACTGCCTATCTGAGCTCCAACTCCACAACCCAGTTAGTACCGGGTTATACGATACGTTTTGGTAAGACTGGTTGTCAGATTTTCGAGCCACTGACTAGCTGTAACGACTGTCAAAGGTCTATAAATATAACCTGGACCAACGGCTTAACGTGTTATCCGAGGTATGGACGAAATTCGTTAAGTAATGGATGGTCACCCATCCACGGACCATCCTAGGCAAGCGCGGCTTAACCTAAAGATCGATCCGAGCGGCTGTTATTATTTAGCCACGAGCTCCTCCTGTGGTGAATTTGTGCGTGATGTTATATTTTTTTTTTTTTAATATTGGTGTATGTAGAGGGAGAGGAAGAGGAAGAGCATAGAAACGATGGACGGATTGTGTGAGGAATGATATGAAAGAAAAAAGAGTAAATGATAGCGTGACGGTTGACAGGGAGAATGGAAGAAAAAAACGTGTTGCGCCGACCTCAAGTAACATGGTACAAGGGCAGGAAGATGATGTTATTTGTGTTTTTATAGCAATTTCCAGACTTTAAATCACCAAACTAGTCCTCTAGAATAAGGTCAACATTCTCAAGGTTTCCGACCCGAAAATAAAGTACATACAGTCCACTCACCAACACTCTTATCCCTGGCAATGATCTTGTGTGCAGACTCCACCGGCATACTCCTCCTCACGATCTGTCCTGTGCTGGTCAGACGATGCATTGTCACTTGTAGATTCTTCATCATTCTGGGGCTGATGCTGGCGTTCTTGTGGGTACCAGGACCTGGAGACAGGAGAGAACATGAATGTCGTACTTAAGTCATATCCGACAACCCTTACTGGGCCCGCGAGGTAGATTATGGTCTACTGTGTCCCTGCAGGTGGATAATTATCGGGTGATTATGCTTGTATACTCGTTACACGTGTAATTATTATAAAAATATGACTTCCCTATTTGAAACGGATTTTGTTAACAGTTTCATCGGTTTTCATTTTTTTGCACGGAACCCTAATTCTTTTCCTAATATAAATGTAGCCTAAGTTACTCTTTCAAACATCAGCTATCTGCCAGTAACCATCAAAATCGGTCCAGCCGTTTCGGAAATTAGTCGAAACAGACAGACAGACATAAACAAAAGTTATAAGTATCATAATATACTTTCATATGCATTCAGTAAAAAGCTATTATTTTGAAAATACAATCAAACACTTTAATTTTATTTATTTGTTTAGATTAACCCAGGGACAAGGACAGGAAGATGCTGATGAACCTGGTCCTACAGCGCTCGCTGAAGAGTTCGTGGTTAAACAAACATTATCTACGGGTAAGCAACGCATATCCAGGTTGGTCCGTGGATGGATAACCGTTCATTTCTTATCGAGACGTCTCCATACTTCGGGAAACATGTTAAACCGTTGTTGCCAGGTGTTATTACTTTGTACCTCTCTGGCAGTCGTTACGGGACGTCAGAGACCTGAAAGTCTGGCAATCATTCTGCCACAGGGTATCGTGGTACTCAACAACTGGGCTGTGGAGGTAAGATAGGCCGTCGCTCCATGTAAAATACTGGTATTCCGCTGCATCTGGTTAGGCTGGAAGCTGACCCTCACATACTTGGGAAAAGGCTAGGCAGATGACGACTCCGTGGTAGGGAGGAATACCGATCTTTAGCGATAATGCGACATCTTAACCTCACGGGTCATTCAACCTCAATCTGATTCAGGTTTGATAGCAATGTTTTCCTTCAAGTCACTGGTGAAATATGACACGGCAAATATGCGCACCGAGCATTATCATACAGGGTATATTTATTTCAAAGATAATTAAATTATTTACAAACTACAAAACTATAATAGTAATAAATATGTACAAGTAGAAAAGGGTTACAGGGCGTCCAAAAATTCGTCCGCATCGCTGTCAACAGGAAAAGTGCCCAGAAGGCTGGCAGCATTACCACGTTGGATGGCAATGCTGATTCTTTGGCCAAAAAATAGGCCCGCCCTCTGGTCACGTGAAGAGTCGACCAACCGCTTGGCGATTTCTCGAAATACTAGGTGGGCACTCGGACCCCATGGCCCTAGTGTTTCAACCCCAAACGGCTCAAACACATAACTACCACTACTACTACATAGTGCCTAGGTATATTAGGTGACGGTAGTGCCTGAAGCCAGAGGCCCGACTCCCACTCACTCACAGCCAGTAGGCGGGCACGCTCAGCAATATTGGTAGACGTATTAATAAGTTTATTCCGTACCAACCTGCAGAGAGTTTACAACTATCATACTAATTTATTATAAACGCGAAAGTTTGTGAGGAAGGCTGTTTGGTACTCTTCCACATACATACAACACATCCTTATCCTTACTTCCTTACTAATGTATATTTTATTATAATTATGTTATATTATTTCTTTTTCGGTTTTCTAATACTCGACCTTGCGTCGGTTTAATTAATATCCCGTCCTCCGTCAAAAAAAGATATTTATTTCCGCCTATCATCTCCTTCTTCTCCTTTTTCCTTTTTCTTCTTTTTTTTCTTCTTCTTTATATTATATACTAGCGACCCGCCCCGGCTTCGCACGGGTGCATTAAGTACATATAAACTTTCCTCTTCAATCACTCTATATATTAAAAAAAAACCGCATCAAAATCCGTTGCGTAGTTTTAAAGATTTAAGCATACCATAGGGATATAGGGACAGAGAAAGCGACTTTGTTTTATACTATGTAGTGATTATTATAAATGCGAAACTAAGTTTATTTGTTACCGTTTCACGCCTGAACCACTGAACCAACCATCCTGAAATTTTGCACACACGTTGTCAAGTGTACAGATCCGTATCTAAAGCGGGCGAAGCCGCGGGGGTAACTAGTTTATTATGTTTCACTTGCCTTCACTACACCACTACGGCGGCGGACATCGTGGTGTACTTGTAAGTCACGGGGCGAGAGTGCAGCTGCTTGAGTCGCGCTGCAACGTCATCTTTAATGCTTTCGTGGTGCGAATGCCATCGTGTTACCTGCACCTCGTCTTGGAGGAGGACTTTTGGCCGCAGGGAGTGGTGTACCGTCGCTTCCACGGACAAGTGCCACATGAACGCGCAGTGACGAAGCGCACAAGTGAAGTTTTACTAACATAGTTTTAAGGTTCTATGCACTAACAAAATTGTCATTGAATATGGTGGTCTGTAAGGCATATACGTATAAGGGACAAAGTTGCCTGAGAATAAATGAATGATATGTTCTGTTATTTCCAAACTTTATAAGTAAGACAAGCAAATTTTCGTTTTTCCTATATAACGGGCGCCTGTCACCTTTTATATGTCAGAATGAAGTCGGAAAAATCACATAAAAACGTGCTTATCTAGTTTAGTACGTACATAACTTTTCCTTGGCAACCATAATTGTACACATTGTTAGTACTATCGCGCATTGGTACTAAAGTTATAAAACTTGACCTTTGCTCATCGAGAAATGCAGAAAAACTCGTACAGCAAGACAAGTGTGTACTTATTTAAGTACTTTAAAAGTTACAAAAATACGTCTTTTAAATGATTGAATAACTTGTTTATCCTCACTCGATTTTGTTCCCAATACACAAATCTCATTGTGTTAGCGGCCGAAATTTTGGCACTTTTTCTATTTTTACACAGCTAGGTACTATTAGTATTCTGAAGGATTGCTGTCAAACAAAATGTCTTTCTTGCACCTAAGTTTTCCCCAAAATTATAAATGATCTCGAAAAATACATGGCTACACATCATCATATGCCTGCCTCTTCCCAACTATGTTGGGGTCGGCTTCCAGTCTAACCGGATGCAGTTGAATATCAGTATTTTACATGGAGCGACTGCCTATCTGACCTCCACAACCCAGTTAGTACTAGGTAATACGATACCCGTTGGTATGGTGGTTGTCAGACTTGCCAAGTATACATGGGTACACATCACGCCTTGTAATTCAAGGGTTTGGCAGAGGTGTAAGTAACAAGACCCACATTTCACCAGTATCCACTGCGCCATGATTGACTTTTGACTTCCGTCGTCATTATTATCAATTACCGTACTTCGACATTGTAGTGACTACTAGTACTTACATTATGTTTATAAGACGTCAGGTTGTAATTACATCTCGCCTAGTAACTGGGCCCACTAGGGTGTTTCATCAGACTGACGGACAATGTAATGGAACACTAATAATATCCACTCGATATAAATTATTTGATCCATTACCTGTCTACTAATTTATTAGCTACCAGATTGTCTATCCATTATGATCTACCTGAGATCCTACTATGTTACTAGGCAATTATATGAATACCTACAAATGTAAATTCAGACCGTAGTACTTTAATTTATTAACCTTCGATTGACTTTCCAAGAAAACAGTAGCATACACATTAATTCAGATTTTAGTACCTAATAATTAAAACCAACGCTAGGTATAATATACAGGGTGTTTGGCGTATGGACCGACACAATTTTTCCAGGGATTTGGGAGGTCATTAGCTAGGTTCTACCCATACACCCTTTGTCCCAAATGTCACGGTTGGTTACATTTGTTTTTTTTTGTTTAAATGAAAAAAATGCCCAAAATGTTTCCTTTAATTCGAAATAACTTTTTTGTTTGTGGGCGTAGTGGCACAAAACAAATTTTGTTGCATTCTCCAAAGTCTTTTAAATCTAAAAACATCTTTGTTTTATACAACTGGTTTCAAGAAAATTCCTTACAAGCTTCCAAAGTAATTTTTTTAATTTAATGAATGAAATTTTACAACTTCTAAATTAATTATAAAAAAAAGTAAAAGTCATTTTGAACTTAGCTTTACTTTAAAAAGTTCTTTAGTTGATACCCTTTCTAACGGTATGCTACATGTCATAGAAATTATTCATTATGTAGTCAAAATACTAGTTAGGAGAGTCAGGGTTAAGAAAAGACTTTTTAAGGTTATTTTGTTTTTAATAAACTAAAGTTATAAAAAGGAGGCAAAACACCGGGAGAGGTGGAAAGTAATGGGGGAGGCCTTTGCCCAGCAGTGGGACAGAATAGGCTAGTTAAAAAAAAAGTTATAAATCTTGTTCAAATTGACCTCCTCCATTTCGTATGCATGCACGACATCTGTTTCTTATTTCAACTGTCGTTGTACGTAGTGCCCGAACTTGTTGTGCCTGTTTTGGAAGAAGGTGTGCCGATAGTTTTCCAAAATGACGGCTGTCCAGCACACTACCAACTGGACGTGCGAGAGCATTTAAATAATGCCTTTTCAAACGCATGGATTGGTAGAGGCGGCCCTATTCCGTGGCCCGCACGGTCCCCAGACCTGACGCCTTTGGATTTTTACGTCTGGGGACGTGCAAAAGAATTGGTTTACCAGACAGAAGTGCCCACTAGGGAAGTTCTAATTGAACCAATAACCGACGCGTTTCAAACTATGAAAGAAGAAATGCGACTACGTACAACGACAGTTGAAATAAGAAACAGATGTCGTGCATGCATACGAAATGGAGGAGGTCAATTTGAACAAGATTTATAACTTTTTTTTAACTAGCCTATTCTGTCCCACTGCTGGGCAAAGGCCTCCCCCATTACTTTCCACCTCTCCCGGTGTTTTGCCTCCTTTTTATAACTTTAGTTTATTAAAAACAAAATAACCTTAAAAAGTCTTTTCTTAACCCTGACTCTCCTAACTAGTATTTTGACTACATAATGAATAATTTCTATGACATGTAGCATACCGTTAGAAAGGGTATCAACTAAAGAACTTTTTAAAGTAAAGCTAAGTTCAAAATGACTTTTACTTTTTTTTATAATTAATTTAGAAGTTGTAAAATTTCATTCATTAAATTAAAAAAATTACTTTGGAAGCTTGTAAGGAATTTTCTTGAAACCAGTTGTATAAAACAAAGATGTTTTTAGATTTAAAAGACTTTGGAGAATGCAACAAAATTTGTTTTGTGCCACTACGCCCACAAACAAAAAAGTTATTTCGAATTAAAGGAAACATTTTGGGCATTTTTTTCATTTAAACAAAAAAAAACATATGTAACCAACCGTGACATTTGGGACAAAGGGTGTATGGGTAGAACCTAGCTAATGACCTCCCAAATCCCTGGAAAAATTGTGTCGGTCCATACGCCAAACACCCTGTATAATGACGGCGCCTCTGCAAGGCGTCATCTATGGTTAACATTGCAAACTACACAGACGAGAATGATGCTGGCTGGTATTCACTCTGGCGGAACGTCATGGCGTTTAGGGCAGCTATATTGACATGAGCGGTTATCGAGGATGGTGCCGCGTGACAGGCATGGACGGATCGTCTGTTTTCTAAATCTAATGAAATATTCCTCAATTTTGTATCAATGCTATATTTTATATCAATGTTAAATTACGTTATCAGTTCTTATTTGAAGATATCTTTTTTTTGGGATGGGAAGTCATCATCAAATGACTCCTCCCGCTCTGGGCGGAGCAGAATCCCGTCAGACTTTTACTGACTAAAACCCATCCATGTTCCTTCTTTTGCCCTTTGTGTTCCAGGGCCGCGGTAGCTCTTTCGAACAGTCCCGCAGCCCTGGCAGGATTTGAAGATATCTGTAACATGATTTTTGTAAAGTAACTGAATGATTATTATAACAGATTTCAATCAAACGAAGATTTGTTTAATCCGAGCATCAGTCGCTATGATTTCACATATCATGGGTGATTCCGATGGGAGCGGGCACGAGCCGTCATGTACAGATGCCAGCACATCAAGCTACTACAATCTGTCAAATTTCTTTAATAGATTTTCAACTTTATCTATAAAGCATTAGGTTCAAGGTTGGTTGGGAAAATCTGCTGCTGGAGTCTGTGCATTGCGATCGCAGCTCCGTACAAAATTGCTTCGCGATTGCAGTCCGTGTTAGGGCGAAAAAGTTTGTCTTCCTCGGGTTTGATGCTAGTTCCCACGCTTTGTAATGGGATAGATCCAAGTTCCCCATAGGATGCTATGCTTCTGGTCTATCAGTACTTATAACTTGTTATAGCCATTATACACATCACGTGGCACACACATAGAGCGTGAATGTAGCTGGTGAGCCATGACCGAACTGCATCGCTTAGTAGGCACTTACTACTGACCTTGCTACATTTATAATGTTACAAGTTTATATCATAGTTCGATTGACAACTAGTATTTTTGCTCTATCCAGTTGTTAGCCTATGGTTTCCGACAAAGACCGTCTTTTTTTCTATAGGTGCAAAGACATTCACATATTTACGAGCGATAGACGGGACAAGACGAAGAAAATCATAATCCAATACTTGTTACTACTTAGTAACAAGTCGCTCTGTCTAGTGTCATACGTCCGTTTGTCAGGTAGCATACGTATGTCAAAATCGAAATCAAAATCCAAAATCAGTCAAAATTTTTGTTTGAAAATATTATATTACATACCGAGTTTCCTCCGTGCCTCGGAAAGCACGATAAGCTGTTGGTCCCGGCTGTCATTTGTAGATCTTTAACAATCGTTACAGGTAGTCAGTGGCCCGAAAGTCTGACAACCAGTCTTACCAAGGGGTATCGTATTACCTAGCACTAACTGGGTTGTGGAGGTCAGATAGGCAGTCGCTCCATGTAAAATACTGGTATTCAGCGGCATCCGGTTAGACTGGAAGCCGACCCCAACATATTTGGGAAAAGTCTAAGCAGATGATGATGTTTCGGTGTTACCCGTTGTCAGTAAAAACGGAATAGTATCTAAACTAGTTACCTAAGGGTAGACGGATGTCCTAGAATTTGTTGGTTCTTGGACAGGCCGGTTCCCACACAATGTATTCTTCCACCTTTTGCAGAGCAATAGTGACACAAAGTGCCAATCTTGTTTCGGAGCCAATATTCTTCCACTTCGTCTTTATCGTGTGGTTAGGGGGTCAGAGTTTTTATGCCGCCTATGGGCCTCTGACTTGGCTTTACATGCCGAGTAATATGTCTCAGACATGCTGGTTTCCACACGATGTTTTCCTTCATCGAAGCAAGTGATAATTATAAAATACGCACACGAATCCGAAAAAAACAGAGGTGCATTCGAACTTGAGACCTATGACTTGGCAGTCCGACGGTCACACCACTACGCTATCACTGCTTACCGTTACTGAACCAGCACTGCTCCTAGCAACAACTAACGAAATATTATTTACTAGCTCATGCCCGCGGCTTCACCCGCGTAAATTCGGTAATTGTCCCACGGGATCGCACTACCGGGATAAAAAGTATCCTGTGTGTTAATCCAGGTTATAAACTATCTGTGTGCCAAATTTCATCCAAATCCGGTCAGTAGTTTTTACGTGAAAGAGCAACAAACATCCATCCATCCATACTCACAAACTTTCGCATTTATAACATTAAGTAGGATTTCAGATTTATTAGCACGACCAATAAGGAAACGTTTTACATAATTCCATAACGTTCAAACGCAAATAAATTGATGTGTATGTAAATATAAACAACTCTGTATATTTACTCATTGCTTGAGAAATAACCAATTGACAGTATTACTACTTATAGGTAATATTGGTTTTAAGATTACGTTTAAATTACCTCGGAAATGTTTTTCTTGACCACAATAATAATCTTTAATCTAAGGACTTTAACATAACTGGCGGAATGTGGGTTTACTATTAGGTACACCTCTGCCTAACTCTTCGGGAAATACAGGCGTGATGTTAATGTATACTTCTTAAACATAGTCCATACTTACATATTAATATTATAAATGCGAAAGTACATAAGTTTGTTTGTTTGTTACCTTTTCACGCCTAGACCACTGAACCGATCATTCTGAAATTATGCATATACGTTGTCAGGTGTACAGAAACGGACATAGGGTACCTTTCTTCCCGGAAAAAAGTACTGTTCCCGCAGAAAATAACGATAACGTTCTTATGACAATAGATGGCGCCACATGTCTTTCGAATTACGATTATAAATAATAAATAAATAATAAATATCCCTGGACATTTTCACACAGCACCATCTAGCCCCAAGCTAAGCAACTTAATGCTTGTGTTATGGTAGCTAGATGGCTGATAAACTACATATATACATTTTTTTTTGTAAATACATACATATTATAGATAGAAAAACACCCAGACCCGGAACAACTACTTGTAGGTCATACAAATATTTGTCCCGTACGGGAATCGAACCCGCGACATGCAGCGCAGCAGTCAATCGCTTGACCACTGCGCCAACCGTGTCAAATATATATATATATATAGATTGATTGTCAAATTCGAAAATTATCGCAAGCAAAGCCACGAACAAAAGCTAGTATTTAATAATATTGTGTCACAGTACTTACAATCAGGTATCAAACCAGCTGGGTACCCGTATTCGGCGCGCGGTCCGTACGTGGCCGCTCGCACTTGACCAACCAGTGTGATCGCCAACGCGACCGCCACCGCTAGCTTCAACATCCTCGACATTGTTCTGGAAATAAAGAAAAGAAAAATTAATCAGGCTAGCAAAAAACATACAGCATAATTATAGCAGATAAATGGGGTCATAGTTAAGGGTGAGATTCCATCATCATTCTTCTGCCCACATCATCATCATCATCTTTGCATGCCCATCGGACGGTAAAATGTGGAGAACTTATTTCTAAATATGAAACATAGTATGTATCTTTTACCCATGTTTTTGTAAAGCAATAAATGATTTGATTTGATTTTGATTTGCTCTTATCCCAATTTATTTGGGATCGGCGCAGCATGTCTTCTTCTTCCATACTTCTCTATTACTCGTCATCTCAGCAGTCACCTCCTTCCTAACCATATCATCCTTCACACAGTCCATCCATCGTTTCTTTGGTCTTCCTCTACTCATAAAGCCATCTACAATCATACCCAACATTTCCCACACTAGATTTTCCTCATTCCTCCGCATCACATGTCCATACCACGATAACCGATTGCCACACAACTTTTGGCACCAATATCGCAATTGTGAAAAAGTAATGCGCTATCCCATACAAATGGAACGAGTACGTTTTTTACAACAGTCTGCAACAGAGATGAGATGGTTTAGTTAGATTCTTCTCTGCTGCGTCTATCTGTTTGGAAGAGTTTATTTAACATTTGTTTAAGTCTATGCCCCACCCTAGGATCTTTTTATGTGTAGCGGCACTACAAAAAGTACTTCAGCAACATAGAACAAAAAAAAAGTACTACAGCGCCATCTATGACGTAGAGGATAAACTAAACATCGAAATACATCTAAATCCTGCATCGCGCAAGTAAAGTTATTCGCGACTTAAGACTATATAGAAGAACCCGACTGCAACTGTCGGGCAGTAGCCCACCAGACATACCACCCGTCTGGTCGGAGGATCCTCCCTTTTCTATGGGGGATGAAGAACTTTACTACCTGTTCTACCTACCCCCAAATATGCATCGTGGGTGCGTTTTCAAATGCTTAAACTCACATACACAAACTCGGACCAACTACCTGTAGGCCATGCAAATATTTGTTCCGTGTGCGAATATAACCTGGAACACGTAGTGCAGCAGCTAGTCGCTCAAGGTTTGTGCCAACCGTGTCGTCAAATTAATTTAATTCAACTATCTCATACGGTATGGCAGATGTATGCTTATTTAATTAAGGGCCATACGAAACCGGGATGATGGGACAGTAAGTTACCCCTTCGGATAATACAACCGCCATATTTTTATTGTAATACCTAAAATATGATCAATGGATGAAATAGTAATAATGGGTACATCCAAATTATAAAATAATATTGTAATTTCCACTGAGAATTACAGTGATTAATGATTCATAATGGCAAAAAATACAAAAAACAGGAAGTTACCGAATGGAAAGCGAAAAATAATTGAATTTGATATTATTATTCAATGCAGTATTTTAATTTCCTGCACAAACTCAAGGTCTTATTTATTGTCACATGACACCAACGGAGCAACAGAATAACTAAACGAATTCTGCTGTTTTTCATCTATCCTATGCCGTAGACATCGAATAGACCTCTTACAAGACATACAGCAATTCCCTTGGACTAACAACGATATTTGTTGAGCTAACCCTACTTTTTACATTGATAGTTGTTACATTACAAAAGTAAAATAATGCACAGCAACACCAGAACAATTATGCGCTTCGACAATCTGCGTGTTTTCATTTAATTAACATAAACATCTCACATCAGGGTGGTGGTGAACGAAGCACGAGATGTGTATATTTATTTACAACTTTAAACCACTTCCAACTAAACGCTTGCCAAATAGCCTATTAGCATCCATTGATATTGATTAATCAAACGTACGTGAATCATCTGAACTAGACAAATATTATGGACAGATAAAGGACAAAAGTTCCACTCCAGACAATATAAAAACTCCACATCTCACTATTAATAATTTTTGTGTTCCATGTGAAATAATCTATTGTATTCCCGGGTACAAATTCACACTTCTTGATCGTCAAACCCAATATCACTGCAGCGGCACTACATATCCAGCTGTAGCGCTTGCGACTATTGGATAGACCAACGATAATGAGGTTGCTCCATGATGCTTCATCACAATTTTAGTGAAAAAAACCTTTTTGTCCGCATTAACCTACACGGGCACTTTTTAGGGTTCCGTACCCAAAGGGTAAAACGGGACCCTATTACTAAGACTTCGCTGTCTGTCTGTCTGTCTGTCTGTCTGTCTGTCTGTCTCCAGGCTGTATCTCATAAACCGTGATAGCTAGAAAGCTGAAATTTTCACAAATGATGTATTACTATTGCCGCTATACCAACAAATACTAAAAATTAAAAAAAAAAATATTAAGGGGGCCTCCCATACAACAGATATGATTTTTTTGCCGTTTTTATAGATAATGGTACGGAATCCTTCGTGCGCGAGTCCGACTCGCACTTGGCCGGTTTTTCTTCTTCTTCTTCAACCTTTGGCCAGCCAATGCTGAGTATAGGTCTCTCCCAAATCTCTCCACTTTCTTCCCTCATCTTCCATCCAGTGTACTACTTAGATGGCCCGCCCACTTCCATTTTCATGGGGAAACGTTAAAACATACATAGGTGCACGGTTCGGATTGGTTGTTTTTTATGGAGAAGAACCGGCAAAGAATTCCATGGTTACTCTATATAAAATACATTTTATGTGTTTTTAAGAATGATATTCATGAACCTTTTGTACATTCGCTTGTCTATTGCCTTGTATTTATAAATGCTAATTACTGTTGTATTATGATAATTCGGCACAAATGAGAGCAGCCCAAACTACCATTGTTTGTTGTTTTCTGTTAGAATACATTATTCTGCTTGTTTAAAGACACGGTCAGAAAACACAATTTATAGTCAACCTCGTAATTACTTTACCACTATCATTAACAGGACATAAAAAATGAAAAAATTATCCCGTTTCTAGTGTTAATGAAACTGTTAGTGACCATGACAGTTTAAAAACTTATACCTTACCAGTTTTAATGACAATTTTTATGTAGTAAATGTAAACTTCACTAGGACTGAATTTATTAAACTGTTTCATAGACAAACAAACCTTGCCTTTTTATAACATGCAAATATCATTGTACACACGGCGAGACATTAAGCTATACATTTCCAGTATAATATGGCTTCGGTTTGTACAGATTTTCCGTACAATAAGAGATCCGCATAAACTGGTTAGATATAGCTTGATTGGTCATCGAACGTACCTAAGGGTTGTAAAGTAATTACAAGGTTGACTAATCCTTTCCTTTCTACAACTTTTATACTAGTTCCGGTAGAAGTTCAAGGAGAGATGTTATTTTTACCCGACTGCCAAGGAAGGGTTATGTTTTTCGCGCGTATCTTGTATGCATGTGATATTCTTTATTACCTCATATCTTCCAAACCGCTGCACTGATTTATTTTTAGAAATATTAAAATAAAAAACTTGTGATAAAAGTTTTTAAACTGTCATGGTCACTAACATTATCATTAACACTAGAAACGGGATACGCGGGATACACAGATAAACTCGGATCTGAACTGATTTTTATTTTCTTGCAAATAAACAATTTTGATTTGATTTGATTTGAAGTTATTGCCGGAGAAGCACCGGGCGTCGGGGGCCACGTGGTGCCTCTCGGCCACCGTAGGCGCGGGCCTGTAGACGGTGAGTAATGGGCTAGCTCGCCGTCCGTCCGTCTTATGACGACAGGCCATGTCGACGGCGCTTTCGTGTTCCACACGCGCCTCAAAAAGATGTCAGCAAACATGAGGGGCCCGCAAGGGCCGATGCCTGCCAGGGCTGCAGGACTGTTCGAAAGAGATACCGTGGCCCTGGAACGCTAAGGGCAAAAGAAGGAACATGGATGGGTTTAAGTCAGTAAAAGTCTGACACTCCCTTCTGCTCCTCCCAGAGCGGGAGGAGTCATTTGATGATTTCCCATCCCAAAAAAAAACAAAAGAAAAAGGTAGGAGCTTAGCTTGGTGGACTACTGAAGATGCGCGCTGGACCTATTAACTAGGAGACTCATTTGTGACAAATAAATCATGATACCCTAAGTGTCAATCTGGCTATTCATCATCTGCCTAGCCTTTTCCCAACTGTGTTGGTTTCGGCTTCCAGTCTAACCGGATACAGCTGAATACCAGTATTTCAAATGGAGCGACTACCTATCTGACCCCAGCAACACAGTTTACAGGATAATGCAATACCCCTTTGTATTGTATGGTCACCCATCCACGGACCGACCTTGGCAACAGTAACTTTCGATCGAGCCGTGCGGCTGTTATTAATGAATAGAATGTTATGTAGTAAAAATATTTATATTTATCATTATTTCCGCCAAAAACTAGATCCAAGCTTGGACGACAGAATGCACTACCGCCTGCTCAAAAACGTATTCACATGCAGAAGGTGTCGCTGTGTCATTGGCCTCACACTTCACTCAACTTATCTCACGTCCGACCCACCTTCACACTGAACTTTCACACCAGTGTTAAGGATTTAGTTAAGGGTTTATTTAGGAAGAAGTTCACAGATTCTCCAAATCTGTGAACGCGAGAAAACGCAGAACTAAAATAAATGTACTAAGTTTGACATATCGATGCAGTGTCACCTTGAACTGCACACTTAAAGTAGTCATACTGTACTAAACTTTTTTCGCTTTCATAATCAAACTTTTGACATCTGTCAAACGTCAAACTAAACTAGGAAGTAATAAAAGGTTACATAACACTTCCTAGTTCTATTGCTAATGAAATCTTAAAGGTCAAATAATAGGATCCTGATTGGCTCGTCAATGAATTAGATTCCGAATCTTAAATAGTAAGTATAATAGCAAGGTCACGGTCAGAGTATCGAATAGTGAAGATGCTAATAAAATAAATTGTATAGTACTTGGCAGGGTACGCAATATGTACATAAGCCGGTTTTTCTTCTTCCTGGCACGAATGTAATGCGGATCTAGATTATTTTTGCTAAAAAAGGACTAATTTTATATCGTCAAGAAATCGTCGTGAAGGAAAAAAATCATTGTCGACGACAAATTGAAGGAAAAAATCATTGTTGACGATAATTATAAAATATACTATCAAACTAAATATTACAGGACGCATAGCCGCTTTGCCTCTTTAGTCTAGTGGTCGTAAGCGCAACTGCTGAGCATGAGCATGCAAAAATGTAGTGGGTTCGATTCCCAGGTCGGGCAGTGTTATTAGGTTTTTTCGTTCATCTGGAATTTCTCATTCCAGATGAAAGAAAGTAGCAGCCACGGAGTCTGGCGTCTTGCCCGGTTGATGGCAATAGGCTCGCCCCCTTTTACATGGGACTTAAAGATAACTGGTGAAATGAGGTGTACCTACTATTAGGACGTGATGTTATTGTATACATATTGTTAAAACCTTGAAATGGCATACGAGAGTAATGTTAATTATAGCACATACCTCAATCCAGTTATCAAGGTTAAGGGCTTGCCGATTATCATAATTTATAAGTAGTACATTTGTAGCGGTACTACAAAAAGTACTACAGCGCCATCTGTGACACACATGAAGAACTAACATCAAAATTCCAAATCGCGCTATTAAAGTTATCCGCGACTTAAGACTATTATTATAGGAAAACGCAACAACAACTGTGGGTAGTTAGTAGCCCACCAGACAACTCCCGCCTGGTCGGAGGATCCTCCCTTTTCTATGGGGGTTGAAGATCTTTACACCCTGTTCTTCACGCACTTAAACATTCAACAATATATTGCGTGGAAATTTATCTGCCATTTTTCTTAATTTTTAACTAGCTTTTGCCCGCGGCTTCGTTCGCGTTAATTTAGAATTTGATAATCAATTCGGGTTGTACTCTGCTTCTAATAATATAATTCAGTCATTATTCGAAAGACACGTGGCGCCATCTATTATCATAAGAACGTTATTGTTGTTTTCCTCGGGAACAGTACTTTTTGTTTCGGGATGAAAGGTACCCTATGTCCGTTTCTGTACACCTGACAACTCATGTGCAAAATTTCACGATGATCGGTTCTGTGGTTTAGGCGTGAAAATGTAACAAACTTACTTTCGCAATTTTATAATATTATACTCGTAGTAAGGAAGCAAATTCTCTATGTAAGGAAGTAAGGATTATCGTTTTACATCTGCGCCTACTTATTTTCTGGTAGATACTAAGTACGATAGAAATACTTTCTAAGATAAAATATGAATCTTCAAAATAACTGCTAGACTTACAAGACAAGTCACGTTTTTTTTTTGGGATGGGAAGTCATCAAATGACTCCTCCCGCTCTGGGCGGAGCGGAAGGGAGTGTCAGACTTTTGACTAAAATCCATCCATGTTCCTTCTTTTGCCCTGTGTGTTCCAGGGCCGCGGTATCTCTTTCGAACAGTCCCGCAGCCCTGGCTGGCATCGGCCCTTGCGGGCCCCTCCTGTTTGCTGACATCTCTTTGAGGCGCGCGTGGAACACGAACGCGCCGTCGACACGGCCTGTCGTCATAAGACTGACGGACGGCGAGCTAGCCCATTACTCACCGTCCACAAGCCCGCGCCTAGGTTACATATTAGAAAATCAAAACTTTCCTGAGCAAATTTCAAAAGAACAACGTACAAATCAACAAAGTTTAAAATAACGATGGTCATTTGATCAAAAGTTCAGCTGACCAAAGTCTGGAATATCAATGTTTAAATTATTTATTACACTATTGACCAAATCGTTTAAAGGTCAAAATGGATTACTGGATAAATTATTATTAATTATCAAATGGATTGACTAATATAACGTAATTAAAATTTAACAGATGCTGACAGAAACCCTAACCCTAGACGGTCGACGTCAGGGCCACCCCGAGGTTCGGTTAGTTGGGTTCCTGTAAACCCTGCAGACAGAAATAGGAGTCCCGCGCAGCGGGACTCCGTCGACCTGCTGACGGAAACGCTAACCCTAGACGGTTGAATGATTTGATAATTTAAAATTATATCTAGCAACTTTTGATCAGTCGTTCATTTGATGTCACATACATTGGGATTTTAAAAATTTTCTAAATAATCATTTGGTCATTTAAATTTTGTTATTTCGTTTATTGTTCGTTTGAAATTTGCTCGAGAAAGTTTTGATTTTCTAATATGCAACCCGCGCCTACGGTGGCCGAGAGCCACCACGTGGCCCCCGACGCCCGGGGCGTCTCCGGCGGCGGCCGGGACGTGAGGTTCTCTCCCACAAGTCACAGTCTTAGGCTGCGTTTCCAAAATGCGTTACCAAAGATGAGAGGGATGTGTGTGCAACTAAGCAATAATATCGCTTCTTTTTCACAGCTAGGTATTCTAGCTACGTGATTGGTTAGTTCCACACTACGCAGCCTCGCTCATCTCTAGTGGAAACGCAGCCTTACTTGAATTATAAGTTACGGTAGCTATTACGCATATCTCGTGCAAATTAATTTTAATTTATGGTCATGTCTATTTATAAAACTAGTGTTGCACGCGACCTTCGTCCGCATGAAATTATTATAAAAATATTACTTGATATTTGAATCGGATTTTGTTAACAATTTCATGGGTTTTAATTGTTTTTTCACGGATCCCTAATCATTTTTCTAAATTAATCGTAGCATTAGTTACTTTTTAAAACATCAGCCATCAGCTATCCCGTCAAAATTGGTCTAGCCGTTTCGGAGATTAGGCGGAACAAACAGATAAAAATAAATGTTTTTTTTGTTGTTTTAAGTACCGGATATACTTTCATATGCATTCAGTACGTAGCTGTTATTTTGAAATTACAAATAGACACTTCAATTTTATTTATTTGTATAGATATCTTAAGTGTACAGACGTCAGCAGGTCAACCTACCCGAAACTATCAGATTTTCCCAACCAACCTTGAACCTAATGCTTTAGAGATCATCATCATCTGCCTAGCCTTTTCCCAACTATGTTGGGGTCGGCTTCCAGTCTAACCGGATGCAGCTGAATACCAGTATTTTACATGGAGCGACTGCCTGTCGGACCTCCACAACCCAGTTAGTGCTAGGTAATACGATACCCCTTGGTAAGACTGGTTGTCAGACTTTCGGGACACTGACTACCTGTAACGACTGTCAAAGATCTACAAATGACAGCCGGGACCAACGGCTTAACGTGCTTTCCGAGGCACGAAAGAAACTCGGTATGTAATGGGTGGTCACACATCCACGGACCAACCTAGGTAAGCACGGCTTAACCTAAAGATTGATCCAAGCGGCTGTTCTTATTTAGCCACGAGCTCCTCCTCCTAACCTAATGCTTTAGAGATGAAGTTGAAAATCTATTAAAGCAATTTGACAGCGTATGTGCATACATGCGTATCAAGTTGCCGATCGTACTCGTAGATACGAGTATGACCTTGTTCAAGACATTGGCATTACACTCATAGGAATTATCAATGGTAAGGTCAGACTACCGACAAGGTGCGAATTTTGCCACGTACAGCACATGTAAAGGAAAAAATCTGAAAACCGTAAATATGTACTTTAATAACAAAATACCTACAAGTATATACGGTAAGCTTCATAGCCTGGCCCACCGACGACGCAAAGTTGCATGTCTGTCGGCCTTTTACAGGCTGTACTTCGGTGAGTGTGTCCAAGAGCTCCACGAGATCATTCCACCAGACGTTCTGCAGGTTATCACCCATTCCTTGTCGATGTTCCACACATTCGCACGAAGCGCTTTGCTACATCGTTTATTATGCGCACAGACAAGGAGTGGAATTCCCTGCCTGCGTCGGTGTTCCCAAGTTCATATGACCGAGCGCGAGTTAGGCTTTTTTTTTGGGATGTGAAATCATCAAATGACTCCCGCTCTGGGCGGAGCGGAAGAGAGTGTCAGACTTTTACTGACTAAAAACCATCCATGTTCCTTCTTTTGCCCTCTATGTTCCAGGGCCGCGGTATCTCTTTCGAACAGTCCCGCAGCCCTGGTGGGCATCGGCCTTTGCGGTCCCCTCATGTTTGCTGACATCTCTTTGAGGCGCGCGTGGAACACGAACGCGCCGTCGACACGGCCTGTCGTCATAAGACGGACGGACGGCGAGCTAGCCCATTACTCACCGTCCACAGGCCCAAAATCTGAAGCCTACGGTTTATTTTTGGTTAGGTATTTGAGCGGTGACGGCCCCGTGGACGTGACTGCGACTTCCAAGTTGAAGGTCGTAGGTTCGAACACAACAAAACACTTTATTATTTCATCGTAACTGTACGCAAAATGGTAAAAAAACATCTTCAGGAAGCCAGTTCACACAGGGTTATTTAAAGAAACCGGTTAAGTGCGAGTTGGACTCGCGCACCGAGCGTTCCGTATAAACTTGTAGATATTTTGTTATAAAACTACATATCTACGGTATTCAGTTTTTTTTTTCCTTTAAACGTGCTATAAGACATTGCTTCTTGCCAAATTTCATGATTCTAGGTCAACGGGAAGTACCCTACAGGTTTTGATTCCCTTGTGAAATATGCAAGGTCATATCTTTTGATCGCGTTGACTTAAAAGTTTGATTTTTTCATTGCTCTAAGGCGTAGCAACTTGAGTATTTGATATTAATTCAGCTTAATATCTCTACTCGTTCCTCAGGAAAAGGATCTTGACTGATAGAGAGACAGACGGACAACAAAGTGATCCTATTAGGGTTCTGTTATTGCTAACACGGAACCCTAAAAACACTAATAACCTCTTACAGGTAAGTTTTTTAAATCACATTTAATAACACTTGTACTATGACTTTTAGAACAACAACAAAGCGCGTTTCATAGTAAATGATCTAATCGCTGATTGCGGCAATGTGTATTTGAAGTCTATTTTTGTTGCGAATTTACAATGTCATCGTATAAAATTAAATAAATGTAATGTAAAGAAGCTACTTGTAAGAGGTTCTTAGGCGGATGCCAAACCAGCGAATTTTTTAGTGCTGTGAGTCGTGTAAAATGAGTCGCGGAATTTACGCTGTATTCGTTGTCAATGAGTTACTAGTCCTGTTTGTACCGTGTGCTACAAACAGGACTATAGTGTATTTGTTTAGGTAATTAACTAAATGTAAACAATCTTAGCATGTCTTTTATCTAAAAAAATGACTAAAAATTGTATCTAAAAATGTTTACAATTAGGTATTTACTTAAATAGATGTTAGGTAATTAACTTCATTTAAATAATCTTTGTATGTCTTTTATACGATTTATTTTACATAAAAAGACATATCAAGATTGTTTACGTTTAGTTAACTACCTAAACCGATGGAGTATAGTAACTCATTTTGCGTCGCCGTGTGGTACAAACAGGCAGCTCAAAAATATACGCTCGTTTGGCCCCAACCTAAGTGTTTTTTCAATAACCTGAATACCTGCGACCGAAATTCGGCCCGGTTCTTGTCACAGAGTGGACGCCTGGGTCCCAGCGGTGGGAACGGTAGAGGGTGATGATGATATGAATGGTGAACACATGAAACTAACCATAAAGTCTAGTTCACATTGGCTCACCAAAACACACTCCAAAACGTAAGTAAGTAAAGAAAAAGTTTATATTATACCCCTTTTAGTGGTGGTATCTCACACAAATGCTTGTCAATGAGTTTCTTCTACCAAATGATAAAAGAATCACTTAAATCGGACTATTAATCACGGAGAAATCGGTGAACATAAATGAAAAAAATGAAAAAAGGTGCTGTTGGAATACATAACCTCCTCCTTTTTTTGAAGTCGGTTAAAAAGAACTTTCTGACAACCAGTCTTACCAAAGTGTATCATGTTACCCAGTAAAAACAGTCAAAAAATAATAGGCAGTCGCTCCTTGTAAAATACTGGTATTCAGCTGCATCCCGTTAGACTGGACGCTGAGCCCAACATAGTTGGGAAAAGGCTAGGCGTAGGCAGATTATGGTTAAAAAGAACTTTTATCAAATATACAGACTAGGTGTAAACGGACCCTTGACGGAGCCGTCAACCAAGCATTCTGTACATCAAACTAAGTAACTCTACGTAAAAACTATTGCTGTGAAACGACTTTTTTTTTATAATTAACACTAGAAACGGGATATTTACCATGTCCACTGTTACTGTTGTGTTGTTGTTGTGCTGGGTAGACCGATTTGTCTGCTCATAAACACCCACCCGCAATAACTTCAGTTTATCCGTGATCATGGTGCTTGCAACAGCGCCGAAACATCGGGAACTCAAAACAAACAGTGGACATGGTAAATATCCCGTTTCTAGTGTTAATTATAATGTTAGTGACCATGACAGTTTAAAGACTTTTTTTTGGTGTGAAAAATCACGATTTACGGTAGGACTCGATGTAACGCACTCAAAACATTGTGCTGATAGATGCATTGGATAGTACAGGGGTCGTGAAGGTATTTGAAGTAAAAAACTTACTTTAAAAAAATGTGTTTAAAAAAAAACTCGTGAAAAAGTTGGAACTTCGACCCCTAATATCTCCGTAACTAGAAGGTTCCCAGGTATGGTCTAGAACAAAAAAATATATCTCAATGACGGGGTCACCTGCCTTCCGGCTTCGTCAAGGGTCTTGTTACACCCTTTATACTACTCTAAAAATGTTATTAATTTCGCCTTTGACTAACTCTAACGAAAGATGGTCTTTTATCAAAATCTGGAGATGGATTACGTTACAGCTCCTAGGTACCTATATTAACAGTAACAAAGTAGATTAAACATAAAACTAACCGTATTATATTTCACAAAAGTAACAACACACTGGTTAATACTTTTATTATAAACCAAACTTTATCACTACACACTGTAACACGCACATTTTTAATTAAATAAAAATATTGGCACTGATATAAACGCATACAGCTTCATAGACAACCGTGTACTGATTCGATCTTATTCGCTATGGTTCAAGTTCACATGCTACGGATGTAAACAGGTTGTTTTTATCTTTACAAATATATAAATTGACGTGTCTGTTTGTAATTTCAAAATAAATTCTTTTTACTCAATGCTTAAGAAAGTATGTAAGTACGGTACTTATTACAAAAACTGTTTTTTTATGTTTGTCTGTCTGCCTGTCTGTTTGTTCTGACTAATATCCGAAACGACTGGACCCGCAGATAGCTGATGTTATAAGGAGTACCTTAAGCTACTTTTATTCTGGAAAAAGAATTAGGGTACACCAAAAAAAAAATTAAAACCCTTGAAATTGTTAACAGAATCTGATTCAAATAGGGAAGTCATATTTTATAATAATTTCACGTCGAAAAACCTCGCAGGCAATAGCTAGTTTAAAATAGAAGTCAATCCAGTTGTAGAGTCAAAAGCGTGGTTTTATCAACATTAATTTTGTATAATTTAAAAAAAAATTGAGACAGTACCATAAAATTCAATCTTAATAACTAGTGCACTAACTGTATTTAGCAGTTTTAGTTTCTCTAGAATTTTCCTAAAGTAAAAAAACTTCGGGATATTATAAATTGCATATCAAATAAATAATCGCCTATCAATACATACTCATCATTTATATTCTTTTTTACATCAGTTAAATTTATTTTTGTACAAAAATACTACATACATAGCATAAATACTGACTGCACAGCAAATTTTTGCTGACAGAAACCCTAACCCTAGACGGTCAACGTCATGGGCACCCGGAGGTTCGGTTAGTTAGGTTCCTGTAAACCCTGCAGACAGAAATAGGAGCCCCAGCAGCGGGGATCCATCGACCTGCTGACGGTCGACGTCAGGGGCACCCCCAGTATAATGTGCATTAAGATTATTAGCTGTGCATTGATGAACAAGCTTTTGCTATTTTGAGTTGAATATTTTGCTGTGCAATCAGTAATTTTGGTGGGAATTCGGAATCTTATTGCATAAAGAAAGGATATTTTTTTATTTGCGTTTAAATACTACCCAAAAACTTCATGATTTGCATGAGTTTATCTCGAATTTAAATAAAAAATTAAGCTGCAACCTCATCATCATTTATCTTATCTTTTCTCAAGACGTCAAGGACGGCTTCCTCCCTCTCTTATCAGTAGCAGCTATCGACACAATTTAATACCTAATTTATGGAAAGATTAGCCAGCGTTACCTCGCTGTACCTAGTCACCAGATTAAAACATAAACACCCGTTAAAAGTTTTTATAACGCTATTTTTCGGTGCGGCGCTATTTTTTTAAACGTTACCCCACACTAGGAATTTCTCCTGTATCGTGGGTGCGTTTGCGTTTAGAAACATTTAAACTCACAAAACAACTACCTGTAGACCATACAAACATTTGATCCGTACGGGAATCATATCCACGACACGCAGCGCAGCAACCAATCGCATTCACTGCGCCAACCGTGCCGTCATTACATTCTTATTGTTTATAAAATTCGATGATAAAACGTCCACACTATGATGTAATTACCTATGTCATTTCACGATGTCCTTGTCCTTGTATACTGTGTGTGTACCAGAAAGGTGTGGTCATATTAATTCAGGGTGTAAATCGGACCATCAAAATGAACAGCTGTCTCCATCAATCAGCTGTGGGACAGCTTCAAAGTCCCATTCAAACTTTCAATACCTACTCGACCCAAATGTCTCAGCGGGACAGCCGAATATTTTTTCGCGATTACGATGTTGGTCTTGCCTAGGTTAGTCTGTGAATGGGTCACCACCCATTACATACCGAGTTTCCTCCGTGCCTCGGAAAGCACGTTAAGCCGTTGGTCCCGGCTGTCATTTGTAGATCTTTGACAGTCGTTACAGGTAGTCAGTGCCCCAAAAAGTCTGACAACCAGTCTTACCAAGAGGTTTCGTATTACCCAGTACTCACTGGGTTGTGGAGGTCAGATAGGCAGTCGCTCCATGTAAAATACTGGTATTCAGCTGCATCCGGTTAGACTGGAAGCCGACCCCAACTAGGTTGGGAAAAGGCTAGGCAGATGATGATTACGATGTTGATTACATGAAGAAAGTTGTCCAGCTTGATCGTCTTAATCACACCCTTTTTTTCGGATGGGAAATCATCAAAAGACTCCTCCCGCTCTGGGCGGAGCGGAAGGGAGTGTCAGACTTTTACTGACTAAAAACCATCCATGTTCCTTCTTTTGCCCTTTGTGTTCCAGGGCCGCGGTATCTCTTTCGAACAGTCCCGCAGCCCTGGCAGGCATCGGCCCTTGCGGGCCCCTCCTGTTTGCTGACATCTCTTTGAGGCGCGCGTGGAACAGAAACGCGCCGTCGACACGGCCTGTCGTCATAAGACGGACGGACGGCGAGCTAACCCATTACTCACCGTCCACAAGCCCGCGCCTACGGTGGCCGAGAGCCATCACGCCATGGTGGGACAGCTTCAAAGTCCCATTCAAAGTTTCAATACCTACTCGACCCAAATGTCACAGCGGGACAGCCGAATATTTTTTCGCGATTACGATGTTGGTCTTGCCTAGGTTAGTCTGTGAATGGGTCACCACCCATTACATACCGAGTTTCCTCCGTGCCTCGAAAAGCACGTTAAGCCGTTGGTCCCGGCTGTCATTTGTAGATCTTTGACAGTCGTTACAGGTAGTCAGTGCCCCAAAAAGTCTGACAACCAGTCTTACCAAGGGGTATCGTATTACCCAGTACTCACTGGGTTGTGGAGGTCAGATAGGCAGTCGCTCCCTGTAAAATACTGGTATTCAGTTGCATCCGGTTAGACTGGAAGCCGACCCCGACATAGTTGGGAAAAGGCAGGCAGATGATGATTACTATGTTGATTACATGAAGAAAGTTGTCCATTTTGATGGTCTGAATCACACCCTTAAAATACACTTTTCTGGTACACGCTGCACCTACTAATGTACCTATTTCCTTTATTAACTTTCTCTTAATATACACTTCTCATCAAAAAAATCGAAACACCTCGCAGTTTATGATTTGTTTGATAAGGATTATCAGAAAAATGTGTATATTTAGGAATAAATGTAAAATGTCATTTAATAGTGAGTAGTATGAGGTTTTTAAATCCTAATGTTATTGTTCTAAATTCAAATTAAGTCTTCATAGGTTTCGTATTTTGTATAATGAGTAATTTTTACCCTGTATGGAATATGAAGGAAATGGGTAAAACAACACGCGTAAATGAAAAAAAAATGTAAGAAACGTTTATTTAATAACTTGTATTCCCTCCGCGAGCTCTTATTACTGCTTCCATACGGTTCTTCATCGATCGGATGAGAGTCACGATCACATGTTGTGGTATATTATCCCATTCCTCTTGGATTGCATTTTGCAGCTGGCTAAGTGTTTCTGGGGCTGGATCTCTTGCTCGAATTCGTCTCTTTAATTCATCCCATAGATGTTCAATGGGATTCATGTCCGGGCTTCTTGCTGGCCATACCATAATGGAGATACCGACTTCGGTAAGATAATCTCGTACGACGCCCGCGGTGTGAGCTCTAGCATTGTCGTGCATGAATATGAAGTCGTTGCCAATAAAATGTGCATAGGGCATCACATGAGGTTCAAGACACTGTTCGATGTACCGATGAGAGTTTAGTGCAGGCAGCCGTGGCCCAGACACAAAGGCAAGTTCTGTCTTACCGTCTGCGCTGATTCCTCCCCAAACCGTCCACGAACCGCCACCATACCTTTTCTTCAATGCAGCATTGTGCAAAGCGTTCTCCATCTCTTCTGTAGACCTTGTTCCTTCCGTCGTTACCATACAGCATAATTTTACACTCATCAGAAAACAGTACTTTGCTCCACTGAAGGTATGACCAAGTTGGGTGCTCGCGTGCAAAGTTAAGGCGCGCTCTTCGATGGTCTGCAGTTAATTTCGGCCCATTCGCTGGCTTATGCGGTGCCAATCCGCGTTCCTTCAACCTTCTACTTATTGTAGAGTCACTTACAGCTACTCTTCGTACAACGCGAAGCTGCTGCTGCAGTTGAAAAGCGTTAAGGCGTCGATTTCGTAAAGAAGTTGTTACAATAAATCGATCATCTCGCTCAGAAGTGACCCGATTCCTGCCAGATCCTGAACGGCGCGTGAACGAACCAGTCTCCCGATAGCGTTTGTAGACTCTATGAACAGATGATAAGCTTAGATGCAATCTTGCAGCCACAACACGCTGACTAAGTCCAGAATCCAGCAATGCCACCACTTGGGCGGCTGCTGCGGGCGAAGTATCCATATGTTTTAGAAAAAAAAGTTTTTTCAGACGTCCCAAAGTCACAGTAAATGAAATAAGAAACAAAAAGTTTAAAGACAAGCGCTAATTTTTAGTTTTTAAACGAGAAACGTACTCCAACCCTCAATACACATTTGTCTCAAAACAGTGATTAATTTCATTTATAGGATAAACAAATGAAATTCTAATTTCGAATTTTGATTTTTTTCTTCTTACTGTAATGACCAAACTGCCAGCTACACAATAATGTTTTTTTTTCATGGAATTAATTCTCTTTTGTAAAAAATTAGGACAAAAACAATAAAAACGAAAGTGTTTCGATTTTTTTGATGAGAAGTGTATATATATACGGTCCCATTAAAATAGATGGACTTTTAACACAGCGTTCAGTACGTCTAACCAAAGATATCCAAGCAAAAAAAGACTGATTAAAGTGACTTTATTTTGACCTAAGTAATAAATTGCCTGGACTCTAGAAAAAAACAATACCACAAAACGGTCAAAACAAAATCACTTTAATCAGTGTTTGTATTGATTGGATATCACTGGTTAGAGGTACTGAACGCTGTGTTAAAATTTGTCCATCTATTTTAATGTGACCTTAATACAAAATGATAAACTATAAAAACCTAAAAAATAATAAAAATAATATTTACATATCTCAAAAGCAGAACAGAATTATAGGGCGTCAACTTATATTTAATTGTAAGGTATCAATGCAGAGGGGCGGTGACCTCTCGCGTCCGGCCCTGGTTCAAGCCATGGTCCGGGGCGAGAGGGAATGGGAAGCCGTCACCTCCTTCTGCGAAGCAGTCATGCTAGCGAAGGAGGTGGCGGAGCGTGAGAGAGAGAGAACCTCACGTCCCAGCCGCCGCGGGAGAAGCACCGGGTGTCGGGGACCACGTCGTGATGGCTCTCGGCCTCCGTAGGCGCGGGCCTGTGGACGGTGAGTAATGGGCCAGCCTCAAAGAGATGTCAGCAATCATGAAGGGCCGCAAGGGCCGATGCCTGCCAGGGCTGCGGGACTGTACGAAAGAGATACCGCGGCCCTGGAACATAAAGGGCAAAAGAAGGAACATGGATGGTTTTTAGTCAGTAAAAGTCTGACACTCCCTTCCGCTCCGCCCAGAGCGGGAGGAGTCATTTGATGATTTCCCATCCGAAAAAAAAAAAAAAGGTATCAATGCAGAAGGTCACGAAATCTGAAGAACTCAAAGCAGTTCTGTAGTTTTCTGCCCCACGTCCCCCATTTTTTTATGTATGTAATAATAAATACACACTACACAACATACATACACATACATACTGTACATACTGCAACAACAACATAATATATCTTCTATATGTATAAAATGGCAAACTGACTGACTGACTGACTGGGTGATATATCAACACACAGCCCAAACCGCTGATCCTAGAGATATGAAACTTGGAGGGTGTGTTCTTTGTGAAGAGTAAGTATCCACTAAGAAAGGATTTTCGGAAATGCCACCTCTAAAGGGGTAAAATTGGGGATGGAAGTTTATATGAAATTCCATCAGTTTTGAAGTTAGGATCTTCAAATTTTGTGTTAAGGCTGACGATTGAAAATTGATTTATACATGTCCCAGTGTTTTTGATAATTCTACCCCAGAAGAGATAAAAAGGAGGATGAAGGTATGTAACTATGTTTGTTACCGTAACCTGGATTAACCTATAAGTTACTTTTTAATCTCGGTAGTAGTTCCCATCGCATATTTTTCGACATCCACGCGAGCGAAGCCGCGGGCAAAAGTTAGTACTGTATAAATACTTTGTCATAAAAAATTGGTCATAGCTGACAGTGGTTATATTCGGTTTGTCAATTTGGCCGTACAAATGAATCAAAAATATTAATGTTACCCCAACAACCACAAATCTCTTTAATCATTAGTGTTGCTATGTAACTGTTGAACTTTTTAAGGTCTTTTATTTAAGTACCGCTACGTAAGGTCAGCAGGGTCATAGTCCTATAATAATAAAATCTTAAAGATGGTAAATACGCCTATGGATATGGTTTTGGTTTTGTGTATGCCAGAGCTTGCCAAATTAATTCATCATCTGCCTAGCCTTTTCCCAACTATCTAGGGGTCGGCTCCCAGTCTAACCGGATGCAGCTGAATACCAGTATTTTACATGGAGCGACTGCCTATCTGGCCGACAGAACCCAGTTAGTACTGGGTAATACGATATCCTTGGTAAGACTAGTTGTCAGACTTTCGGGCCACTGACTACCTGTAACGACTGTCAAAGATCTACAAATGACAGCCGGGATCAACGGCTTAACGTGCTTTCCGAGGCACGGAGGAAAAACGGTATGTAATGGGTGGTCACTCATCCACAGACCAACCTACGCAAGCACGGCTTAACCTAAAGATCGACCCGAGCGGCTGTTATTATAACCACGACCTCATCTTGTTTGCCAATTTAATTATGGTATTTACTATAAGAATGAATCGTTGATAAAAGTTCACTGTCAACTTGCACAAGAATTTAGATGGAAAATAATCAATTTCAACAACTCATTTAGACCCTAAATGTACCCGGATAACAAAAATGTAAATACCTGCAATGCCTACTGATCTGTGCAGACTCCAATTATTATTTCATTATCTTTTCTTCATTTAACACTTAAAACCTCTTGCAGGTTGCTGGTAGATTAAAGGGCTTACTGACTTTCATGGGCTTGTCGACTGTACTGCTTAAAACCGCCCCTCCCCTATTTTAATAAACTGGTTATCGTGGTATGAACATGTGATAAGGAAAATGTAGTGAGGAAAATATTCATTCAACATTGTAGCCCACCGGTATCGGGAACACGGTACCCTGACCTGGTCAGGGCTCCAGAGAAAGGAACCTCTTAACAATACGAGCCGTGTCCAGGAATACCGTTTTCTGAATCAACCCCTACATCCAGCTGCCTAACAAGGACCTCCTCAGGTAATGGTCGAGGTTCTTCGCAATTAAGCCATGGGCTGATACAACTATCGGCATAATGATCGCTGAGTCCACATCCTACATGTGTTACACTTAAGAGTAGAGGAAGACCAAAGAAACTATGGATGGAGTGTGTGAAGGATGATATAGCTAGAAAGGAGATGACTGCTGAAATGATGAGTAATAGAGAAGCATAGAAGAAGATGACATGCTGCGCCGACCCTTTTTTTTTTTTTTTTTTTTTTTTGGGGGGTGAGAAATCATCAAATGACTCCTCCCGCTCTGGGCGGAGCGGAAGGGAGTGTCAGACTCTTACTGACTAAAAAACACCCATGTTCCTTCATTGGCCCTTTATGTTCCAGGGCCGCGGTATCTCTTTCGAACAGTCCCGCAGCCCTGGCAGGCACCGGCCCTTGCGGGCCCCTCCCGTATGCTGACAACTCTTCGAGGCGCGCGTGGAACACGAACGCGCCGTCGACACGGCCTGCCCGTCGTCATACGACGGACGGACGGCGAGCTAGCCCATTACTCGCCGTCCACAGGCCCGCGCCTACGGTGGCCGAGAGCCATCACGGCGTGGCCCCCGACGCCCGGTGCTTCTCCCGCGGCGGCTGGGACGTGAGGAGGTTCTCTCCCTCTCACGTTCCGCCGCCTCCTTCGCTAGCATGACTGCTTCGCAGAAGGAGGCGACGGCTTCCCATTCCCTCTCGCCCCGGACCATGGCTTGAACCAGGGCCGGACGCGAGAGGTCGCCGCCGCCAATCGCCGCTACGAGGACACGGCGGTGCTCCGCCCAAGCAGAGCAGACCTCCACGGTGTGCTCCACCGTGTCCTCCGGTCGATCCTCGCAATTGTAGCATCCGGGCGTTTCCTCCCGCCCGATTCGGTACAGGTACCTCCCGAAACATCCATGTCCGGTGAGGACCTGCGTCAGGCGGAAGGTGAGGGCGCCGTGGCGCCTCTCAAGCCACTCCTCAAAGAGGGGACTTACCGCCACTATCGTGGCGTGCCCTGCTGCTGCGCCGACCCCAAATAATTTTGGATAAGGGCGCAATACTCATCAAAAACCGGTCCGTTTTCCGGTTTAGACCAAACAAAAACCCAAAAGATTTACTAAAATGCACATGTAGATAATGAAAAAAACATGCAAGTACGTGCTTCAGTTTTTTTTACAGAACAAAAGCAATTATTGTTATCTCAATGATGTCGGAAACGATCTCACTAATGTTCTTACATTATTTTCCTAACTTGTTTATCTTGAGGTCAATGAAATAAAGAAAATCATCATAGCATTAGTACCTACTCGTAGTCTGCAGACGGAAACAAAAGAATTTTGTTCAAAAACTACAGCGCGATATTAAGAAAAGTATTGTCACTTACCGCTTAAGAGATAAAACTTTTTAGGGTTCCGTATCGAATAGCAAAAAACGGAACCCTTTTAAGTAGATTCGTCATATCTGTCTGATCTGTCAAACCGGGGTGTCTGTTTTAAACATGACATTGACGTTCCTAAAGCAATTTTTTCTCAAAGTGAATCGTTTGAAAGATAGACACTTTCAAAGTGGTAAAAGGTCCTCCCCCCCCTCCCTCTAGTTTCTAAAGTAATAGGAGGAAAATTCTGAAAAAATGGAAGATTGTAGAATGTAAAAAACACTTTTAACGAAAATTGATTTGAACAAGACGTGTTGTTTAGTTTTGGAGGACTTTTTCATCAAACTGCAGCAGTAACTTTGATTTTCATTCACATACTATGAACAACAAATTTAGTTTTGCTGTTGAATGTATACAACATACAATACAACATAATACGATTGAGCCTTCAAAAATATAGTACCCTTAACGAAGCCGAAATGCACTTCTTCTCCCCGTGATTGCGATCATCATTTTGTTCTAGACCACACTTGGGAACCTCCTAGTTACGGAGATTTTGGAGGTCAAAGTTCCAACTTTTTTACAAGTTTTTTTATGTTATAACTTTACTTTAACTACCCTCGTACTATTCAATCCATCCATCAATACCTACGATGTTTTGAGTGCGTTACATTGAGTCCGTAAACGTGATTTTTCTCCCCAAAAAAAAAGTCGTTTCCCAGCAGTACGTAATTTTTACGTAGAGTTACTTAGTTTGATGTACACGATGTTTAGTTGACGTCTTCGTAAAGGGTCCGTTTATACCCTGTATACTCTGTAGGGCAGAGACGGGAGTCTTAGGCAAACGTAGGTCAGTAAGTCACGAGTTGCACACCGCGCAGACCGTTCAGCTAGTTTTCTACGGTATGATTATTTGTCTGGTGATACAGTGTATCCCTATCCATATGATAGGCCAGCCAATAGCTCTATAATCTAAACTAAGTAGGAGGTGCAATCGAATTGTCTGACTCCTAAATAGGTGTGCAATAAAGTTATGTTTTTTTTTTCTGTAAGGAAATAGTTCTTCTAAAACTTTATTGCACGTAATTTTTTTTGCAATGTCTTAAGATTACATAGCGCCGGCATTTCCTAGCTGGCTGATTCCTGATATGAAACATTGAAACAAACTTGGAGGTCACAGTCTGTTTTGAGTTCAAATCCAATTTGGCTCTTATGTGTGTCTAACAATGCAAGGACATGTCTGGAATGGCCTTTTAAAAACTACCTATTTTCTTGCGACTATCTGGCACTGCTTAGACAGCTTAAGCTCTAGAAAGTGGCAAAAAGTTGGCGTTTTGGGAACTGTCATTTGTAAATTCTTGACGTACATAAAGTGTTGATTTTCAGCCTGGTTTTAAAAAGTAAGTTTTGAATTAACCTTCTGGATTTCTTCTGACTTATCTGATTCTTGTACATATATTTTATTATTCTCCAAAACTAGAGGATAAGTCACACTGACAGGAAATAATAAAATTTGACAATAGTTACCTTCCTTAAAATTAACATTCATGACACATTTACGTAATTTTGGAGTTTTACACGTGTTAATGCAAATTGGTTTCAACAAAATCGTAGAATTGTATGTATTATGTAAATTATGTACGACAGATTTTACCAAAAACAAGGATATTAATTTATCATAAGTATGTTATTTGAACAGTAATAACTTTTGACGTATGAGTAAGCATAAAGCGCGGGCCACACCGTCAGGTAGCGAGCGAGCGAGCAAAGCGGACGAGGCATCGTTTCACCACTTTTCATACTTTGGTTCACACCGCGAACTATCGCAAGAGCCGAACGAAGTACGAAAAGGCCCTTGTGTGCCTCGCTTCGCTCGCTTGCTAGCTGGCGGTGTGGCCTGCACTTAAGACCTCAATAAAAAAAACCGGCTAAGTGCGAGTCGGACTCGCGCACGAAGGATTCCGTACCATTATCTATAAAAACGGAAAAAAATCATATCTGTTGTATGGGAGCCCCTCTTAATATATATTTTTTTTTAATTTTTAGTATTTGTTGTTATAGCGGCAATAGTAATACATCATTTGTGAAAATTTCAGCTTTCTAGCTATCACGGTTTATGAGATACAGCCTGGAGACAGACAGACAGACAGCGAAGTCTTAGTAATAGGGTCCCGTTTTACCCTTTGGGTACGGAACCCTAAAAAACACATTCAATGTTAAAAATATAAAAGACTGGGCAAAAACGTATGTGGTTTAAATGTCAATAAAAATGTTCTTTATATTTCGTTAATTTAGTGATACATATTTGTAAAAGACACCCATAAAGTGACGTTTTAGTAAGTAGGTACTCATATTGTTTAATGCCAACAAAACTGTGGCCTATGGTGAGACAAAATACTATCTATAATAGCGTGATAAATAAAATTATGAATCGTGTGTATTTGAGTACAATATATCGTGATATTCGGTAATAAAATAAATTAGTACCGTATTCTCTGACATTGATACTTTGATCTCACTGCTAAATATTTAAAATGTCGTGTTTCAAATGCTATGAACAGTAATAGGAAGTAATTCTATACTTAATATTATAAATACACATTCTGTCGATGAATGGATTCCGATTAAGGGAGACCACGACCTGAGTATCCTAGGACCCACCTAGGATACTTTTCATTCAGTTATTGTGTTCCCGGTAGACTGCCTTGTTGATCTAACCTTAGAGGTCGTAATCGCGACTGATGAGCATGAAGTCCCAGGTCGGGCAAATTATTATTGGGTTGTTCCATCAGGAATGTCTCAGTAGCAGCCACGGAGTCTGCATTTGTGCTCGATCGATGGCAATAGGCTCGCCCGTTATAACATAGGACTTAAACATAACTGGCGAAATTTGGGTGAACTATTAGGTTACACCTCTGCCTAACCCTTCGGGGATTACAGGTGCGATGTTATGTTATATTACCGGAGATCCTTAATTAAAGACATCACGTGGATGAAGCAAAACGTGTGCAAAAGCTATGTTTTTCTCATGTATTTACAAAATCTTATGTTTTGACTATCTTTACTTACAAAAAAGTTGTCTATCCATACGGATACGCCAATCCCTTCGAACCTTATTAATTTTTATCTTTAACTTAGATACTGAACTAGACTTTTCAATCTTATCGATTTAAAATCTAAAAACCGGTGTGCTAGTCCGACTCACGCACGGAGGGTTCCGTACCATTATTTATTCAATAAAAACGGAAAAATCATGTCTGTTGTATGGGAGCCCAACTTAAATATTTTTTTATTCTATAATTTTATGAAATTTCAACTGTCTAACTATCACGGTTCATGAGATACCACCTGGTGACAGACAGACAGCGGAGTCTTAGTAATAGGGTCCCGTTTTACCCTTTGGGTACGGAACCCTAAAAATGATAACTTGATAGAGCACGATTAAGCGAGGAAATAATTATAAAATCGTTACCGCATAGATGTGTCAATCTTCAAGGTTTTTCGTGTTCGGTGCCGCGACCGGTCAAGTATCTTTGGTATGTATAGGTCAAGAATGAAGCTTTTCGCAAGATTTTTCGTATTTTTGGATGAGTTTACCTTTAATCCCTGACGAGGCAGACTTGTTCCTGTTTATAGTAGCTATGTACATTTTATCAGTTATGATTAAGTCATACAGGGATATAGGGGGTAGGGGTGATTGCCATCAGCTGAGTGCGATTAAAATAAGAAATACCGGGCACTAATCCAATCTCCGAGCTGCTACAAAAAATCTTTGTGGAAAACACCAAATAAGATATAATAAAAATACGAATACGTATTCTACGTTCTCGTATACATTTGCCCATAAAATATATGTGACCTTAAGTCTTCAAGCTATACCTTGGTACTCCGACAGTTTGGACGTCTTATTTAATGGAACTTTTAAAATGCTATCTTATCACAGAAAAAAGGTGATATACAGCTTGTAATCTTTCAAAATTACCGAAATCAGTAGACAAAGTATAAACAGACATCACGAAGAGGTCAACCAACCATTGTGTACATCAAATTAAGTAACTACGCAAAAATTATTGCTGGGAAACAACTTTTATTTTGGGGGGAAAAATCACGTTTTACAGTAGGACTCAATGTAACGCATTCAAAACATTGTGCTGATGGATGCATTGAATAGTACAGGGGTCGTGCAAGCATTTGAAGTTACAATATTAAAAATAGTATTTAAAAAAGGTGTAAACTTTTTTTCCAGCTATGGTCTAGAAAAAAAAGTCGCAATGACGGGGAGAACAAGAGCCTTTCAGCTTCGTTAAGGGTATTTTTACACCCATTAAAGGCTAGATACATTATTTCCTCCCTTGACCTCGTAGATTTTTTCACGCACATAGAACCGGTATTCAAACTCTTCCTAGTTAAAAACAGGTCCAAACTTAAGGTCAAATCTATCGAGAAAGGCATAACTTAGCCTAAGTTAAGGTCAGGACTCTAGGCAAGCAAAAACTTATTTATATAAGGCCTTAGCATTGAGCGAGATTAATAACTGTTTTTAAATATTTATAATGTTCGTTCTTCCACTAAATGATTTAATGTTTAACATGCGAATTCTAAATCGTTTCCGCGGTAAAATTCTTGATTCTGAGCGTCATTCGATAGAAACTTAGATAAAATCTCCTCGATTTGATATAAGCAATTTGTCTAAAATAGAATTTGTGTTAATCCACAAATTAACGCATACTAAATATCGTGCCTATCGTGTGTATATATCGTGCCTGTTCTGTTGCTGGCACGTTATAGGAGCTGATGGACGCTACTGATTACCAAACTCGTCACCAAATTTTGGGCTGATTGAATTTATATTACCGTTGAGACGCTTTGAGAAAGATT
The DNA here is from genome assembly GCA_950022335.1 of Eurois occulta. Lineage (NCBI taxonomy): Eukaryota > Metazoa > Arthropoda > Insecta > Lepidoptera > Noctuidae > Eurois > Eurois occulta. The sequence continues at coordinate 20,202,159 of OX465480.1, read as the reverse complement.
TTAAGGTTTTACTAAGATTATGTTAAGGGGGTTTCCCATGGGCATACGGTTTGTAACATAGGTATGCATGTGTCATCATCATACTCGAATTACCTCTTTTAATATCCTTGTCAGATAAACAGCATGTAGGATGATCTTCCGCAATAAAAAAATTAGCATAAAACTGTACAACAATAGTATTAAGTGAGTACTTAGCATTTGACCCATAGGCTCAGCACGAACACGCGAAGTATGGGTAACGGAAATACATACAATTTTAAAATTAAAAATGGAATTTCGTTCAGCCTATTATATATTTTTTTTATTCATATCTATTGATCTTGCTAAGGCTGCTTGTTGCATAAAGCCAAAAAAAAAAACACAAAGCAATACTACTTCTTTATTTTTCTCTAAAATCTTCCTTCCTTTCCTTCTTTCTTTGTTCCTTTGACCTTTTTGCTAGAGAGCAAAGTATTATCAGACCTGACGTTAAACTCACCCTGTATAAACTGATTTAACTCAGTCCGGACTGAGTTTTGAGTTTTACCGTTGTCAATTTTTTTTTGTTATGTTAATTTCTCTCACATAATTTTCCCGCAATACTAAAGTAGTAGTTTTAAAACCTTTGTTACTAACATGAGTATTTTTAGATATTGAATTATTTATTATTAGAATTTTATTGAATGATGCAATACTAACGTTGTTTTGATACTTTTGTTACTAATAATTATGGACAGTTATTTGCTCTGAAATAAATGTGTTTTATTTATCTATAAAGTTTCGTTAGTGACCGCGAAAAAATAAACAGGTGCGTGTCGTACTCACACGCACACAGGGTTCCGTAGAACCAAACAAGACAATAAAAACATTTTGTTGTATTGTTTGTTGTATTATTCATCCATATTATGTTGTATACATTGAACAGCAAAACTAAATTTGTTTTTCATAGTATGGTAATGAAAATGAAACTTACTGCTGCAGTTTGATGAAAAAGTCCCATATCTCAAAAAAACTAAACATCAAATCTTATTCAAACTAATTTTCGTTGAAAGTTTTTTTTACGTTCTACAATGCTACATGTTTTCAGAATTTTCCTCTTCTTACTTTAGAAATTACACACACATTTTACCACTTCAGAAATGTCTATCTTTCAAACGATTGACTTTGAGAAACAAATGGCTTTAGAAACTTCATGTCATTTTTAAAGAAGCTTTGATGAAAAAAAAATAGTTTCTTTTCCATGTTTGGAGAGTCCCCTTAATCTTTTTTTAACCGACTTCAAAAAAGGAGGAGGTTTCTCAATTCGACCGTATATGTACATATATTTTTTTTATTTGTGTCCGCGGATAACTTCGTCGTATATGAACCGATTTTTTTGTATAAATATCGTAAAGCGGTTCACAGAATACATTTACCTACCAATTGTCAACTGTGTAGTCCGAATAGTTTCGGATGAAGTGGCTGTGACATACGGGCAGACAGACAGACAGACATGACGAATCTATAAAGGTTCCGTTTTTTGCCATTCTGCTACGGAACCCTAAAAAGGCACCAATTTTGGTCATTGTCCTTTAGACTAAAATGATAGAGGACAATATTTAACCGACTTCAAAAAGGAGGAGGTTCTATTTTATTCTATTTTGAAAATTGTTTTTGTTTGAAAGAATATACTCCCAAGTTGGTCCCAAAGAAATATTGTCATGATCTCAATAAAAATCTTAATGAATCATGGACTTTGGCGTTATGGAACGGAGCTCTTCAATAATAGACAGCAAATCTGTCGTGATTGCTGCAATCGGTTGGATGTTTATTGTTTACACAACATCATAACATAACATCACGCCTGTATGCTCTGAGGGGTATTTATATTTTCGATACCAAAAACGTCGCGTTTACGCCGTTCGTTCTTACAGGGGCTCCTAACCTCCTATTTCTAATGGTCTATTAATTATCTATAACCTTCGTGATATTTCTAGCACCAGCTGTTAACAATTAGTGATATTGGTTTTATAATAATTATGAATAGACAATGGTTATTTGTACTAGGTCAAATTCTATATAATATATAATAATATATGTATCGCTTTCTTTTTCTTTACACCCTTATAATAAATAAGGGTGGATTGTTGCCACCCTTCAATCTTATAAGGACTGGCTCAGCATCAATTTCCTGACTAGTCATATAATATCACATACATACACTAAAAACAGTTAAATATATTAATCATAAAATGTACCTAGGTACCTATTAGATAAATTTGAGATTATATCAGGGCAAAAAGTTAATTAGAAATCTATAAAAACGTACCTTTTTGAATTCAAAATATCATCATCCAATTACTCCAAATATTTTAAAACAAAACCAAAGAGTTCTAAAAAACTTTAAATTGTCTTTTATTAAACAGTCACACACGGAAAACCCCTTTTATTCTATTATAAAAAAAAAACGAATCTCGATTTGAATTTGACTCGCGTTTCGAAACAAGAACAATGTACGGACGTGTGTTACGCGACACGCATGCGCTCGACTAGCCGACCAAGTTTAAGGACAACTCGGCGTCGGAGAGTGACCGCGCGTATTATGCGAGATGCAGCCAGTATTTATATTATTATGTAAATAATTATTTTTTTACAAGCCGCACACCTGATTTATTAACACTGTAACATGATAACATTGTTAAAACCAAATACTTTAGGTAAGTAACATAGCAAACGAACAGCCCGATAGGTCGTGTGTCTTTTGACGTTGTGTAAGTGCCCTTGCAGATTAATGTAAAATAAAATATTTTCTAGTGCTTTTTTTATTTATTACCTCGGATATTCTAAGTGGCTGGATGCATTTCGATGATTAAGGTATCATTAAATTCGTCTCAAAAATTCAAGTGTGCAGAATGTTGGTTAAAAAAATAAACAAAATGGCGGATTTTTGGCGCTAATTGTAAGTCGTTAATATTTTTTTTTCAACCAAACCTATCGAGTAGGGTAATCAAAATGCAGGAGATCACAAATAAGATAAGCATAATTATAGTATTTGTAGTCAGGTTTTTGTAACTTTTAATTAAATGTTGCTTGCTTAAATTGTGATGGAGTTTCCCACTGTTTAAAATTACGAATTAAGCCCTATAAGGGATATATTAAAAAAAAGAAGGAACATGGATGGGTTTTTGTCAGTAAAAGTCTGACACTCCCTTCCGCTCCGCCCAGAGCGGGAGGAGTCATTTCATGATTTCCCAGAAAAAAAATAATTAAAAAAAAGGATTGACAGTCCTGCCATGTCGACGGCGCGTTCGTGTTCCACGCGCGCCTCAAAAAGATGTCAGCAAACAGGAGGGACCCGCAAGAGCCGATGCCTGCCAGGGCTGCAGGACTGTTCGAAAGAGATACCGCGGCCCTGGAACATAAAGGGCAAAAGAAGGAACATGGATGGGTTTTAGTCAGTAAAAGTCCGACACTCCCTTCCGCTCCGCCCAGAGCGGGAGGAGTCATTTGATGATTTGACAACCCAAAGAAAAAAAAAAGGATTGACAGTCCCAGGTGCACCATGGAGGATTAGGTAGGCATGTAAGATTCAGATGCATACAAAAAGTACCTAACCAATGATGTTATGTTCAGAATATTTGAACACAAAAACATCCTGCTAAGATGTTGATGCCGATTTGCTTATTGATGTCTATTTAATTCATAATAATTATGACTTTTGAGATAATAAATTGATGCCAAAAATGTATAAATGTTTAACATAATTATTAATCGATCTTTTATTTGTGATGCCTAATGAATAACAAGAATTTATTTGTTGGTCTCGTGGTTGCGAGTGGAAGCGAGGGTCGGGCAAAGTATCATTGGGTTTTTCCATCGGGAATTTCTCAGTAGCAGCCACGGAGTTTGGATTTGTGCCCGGATCCTGGCAATAGACTCGCCACCTACATATACATACGTGGGACTTAACCATAACTGGCGAAAAGTGCAACATGGCAGGACCGGACCAGAAGGCGCTGGGCGGGATGAACTCGACAATATTCTGAAAAAAAATAGCCAATAACTGTACTGGATATAATAAATATAACAAAGTGGGAAAGGAGGCGTATGTCCAGCAGTGGGATATAAATGATGATAATAATAATAAGTTTAGCTATTTTCTTGTATGTAAATCATTATTTTTTTACAAGCCGCACACCTGATTTATTAACACTGTAACATGATAACATTGTGCTATTAGGTATTTCTTCTTCTTCTTCAACCTTTGCCCATCCAAAGCAGAGTGCAGGTCTCTTCTCAATCTCTCCACTTTTGGCGGTTTAGTGTCATGGTTATCCAGTTTCTTCCTTTAATGAGATCATCAGTCTACCTAGTCGGTTGTCTTCCCACATTCCTTCGTCTCGTCCGTGGTCTCCACTCCAGCACTTTCTTCCCCCATCTTCCACCCAGTCTACGGCTTATATGCCCCTTCCACTTCCACTTTCTATTAAGTACACCTCTGCCTAACACTTCAGAGATTACAAGGCGAAATGTTATGAATTTATATACAAAGGTACCTACCCGGTCAAGATCGAGTTGGCCTTGCTTTGTGTATTCCGTACAAAGAGATTTAAGATACCATAGAGACGCGAAGAAATGTCATAGAAAAAATGTGAAGGTCATTTAAGTAGCAAATTTATATAATTGTCAAGTTTCACACGTTACACTTATAGGTAAGGTAAGGGACTGCAAGATAAAGATTACGATTATTTTTTCATATTGTCTCTTTTATTGTTTTTTTTTTAATATGTCTTTGATTCCGTATCTCTAGGTAAATTGTCAATTTAGGGGTTATTTTTATCAATTACACACTCTTGTACAGCGTGTACCAAACAGGCCAGTGGCGGCGGCTTCGACTTACGCACAGTAAGTTGTGGGTTCGAGCCCAGGCAGGCAGATTACTTTGTGTAATTTATCTCATCACCACTGCTCTCAAAACGGTGAAGGAAAACATCGTAAGGAGACCGGCACTTCCTAGAACCAAAAATTCGAAGACATGTGACATCTACCAACCCGCACTGGACCCGTGTGGTGGATTATAGCCCATTCCCTCTCTAGAGGAGGCCGTGTGTCCCAGCAGTGGGAACATTATAGGCTGATTATGTGGTATTATAGACCATCAAACTAAACCACTTTCTACTTGGGACCAATATCGAAATAGCGACAAAAACTCAACTGTCCCATATAAAAACTTCAATGCCTACTTGACCCTAATGTACCTATGGCAGATTTATTTATGGCATTTCTTGTGCACGCTATATCCTCGTACACAGAAATAATTATCAACTGTAACAGACCTAAAATAATAATAAAAATAACGCGTTTGGGGTCGACGCTTCGGTTGACACTTCGCGTGACGGGCTGGCACTTTCTTTGGCCAAAGAATTAGTTTTGCATTCCACGTGGCAATGACATGATGACAACGCTGTGGAGGTTAGACACCTAAGCACCCTATTGTTTATTTAGTATATGTATTTTATATAAATTAGTCCCTTTTTTTAGGGTACCGTAGGATAAATGTAGGCTTGTAGAACGTAAAAAAAAACTTTCATCGAGAATTAGTTAGAATAAGATTTGATGTTTGTTTAGCTTTTGAGATATGGGACTTTTTCATCAAACTGCACCAGTAACTTTGTTTTTTAACGTACTATGAAAAATAGCAGCAGTTTTGCTGTTGAATGTAATACCATACAATATAAATGAATGAGCCTTCAAAATAATATGTTTATTAAATTTATTGGTGCTACGGAACCCTGAATGCATGTGAGTACGACCTGTACGACTCGCACTTGGTCGGTTATTAATTAATTACTCTAAACTGAAGTACATATAATTTATATTCGTTTATATTTTTAGATAAGCAGATAATTTCTATATTTGTCTCAGAGAGAACCCGAAAACAGAGCTCTCACGGGAGATTGATAAAATAGGCACTGTACTACGTTTTAGCATTTAGTTCCAAGGCAAACAAGTATAATTAATCTTAAAATATTAGATTAAAATCTAAAATTTCTTGCGAATTCACTTTTTATATATTTATTTACACATGTTTGTTTTTGTTTTAAATTTTTTGCTCTTCCTAATTGCTGGTTTTTTAAAACTAATAACACTACATCGTGTCTGTTTGTAAATTCAAAATAACACCTTTTTACTAAATGTAAAGTAAAAAAGTGTGTACGGTACCTACTCATAACAAAGAGACATTTTTTTTCAATTTTTTGTCTGTCTGTCTGTTTGTTCTATGATATCCCTGAATTGATTGATTGATTTTGACTGGACTTTTACTGACAGATAGAAAAATTTTAAGTTTAGAAAAAAGTAGAGGTCAATTTCTTTAGGGTCGGCGCAGCATGTCTTCTTCATCCATTATTCTATATTCATTTTTCTAAAATATTCATTTTTAAATATTAGAATATAAAATGACATAAAAAAAAACATTTTAAAATATAAAAAATAGTAGCCCACCGGCATCGGGAACAGGTTTCCAGCTACCGGTGGCCAGGGCTCTTGAGAGAGGAACGTCCTAACAATACGCGCCGTGTCCAGAAGAACTGCCTTCTGAATCAAGCGCTTGATCCAGATGCCCAGCGAGAGCCTCCTCAGATCATAGATCTCCTCATCAGAGCCATTGGCCGACAAGACTATCGGCACAATGACTGCTGTAGTCACGTCCCACATGTCGAAAACCTCGCGAGCCAGATCTAGATATTTGAATTGTTTATCTTTCTCTGCTTTCACGAGGTTCTCGTCATGCGGAACCGTAATATCAATAATCATTGCGCGACGCTCCAATCGATCTATCACCGCAATGTCAGTTTTATTGGCAACAATAGTCCTTTCATTGACGATAGGTCAATCCCAGTACAACGTGATATTATCATCATCGAGAACTGGACCGGGCGCATACTTATAGTATAGCACTTCTGATTCCACAAGGTTGTACTTCAAAGTAAGTTGCTGGTGGATGATAATCCTGGCAACGAGGTTGTGTCTATGCAAGTACTCTCCGTTAGCTAGACGAGAACACCCAGAAATCCATTATTCTTTATTATTAGTTATCGGTAAATCCTATCATATAACATCACACCTATAATCCCCGAGGGGTTAGGTAGAGGTGTACCCATTATTACACCCTCATTTCGCCTAAGTTAAAATACCATTTCACAGACTAGGGCGAGCCTGCTGCCATCAACCGGGCACAAATCCAGACTCCGTGGCTGCTATTGAGAATTTCATGATGGAAAAACCCAATAATACTTTGCCCTACCTAGGAATCGAACCCAGGATGTCATGCTCAGCAGTCGCGCTTGCGACCACTAAACCAACGAGGCAGGTAATGGAGCAACTAATATTAAATTAACTTATCAGTGAGTGACTGACACATGTAGCTTAAACCAATCTATAATGATAATGACTACCTACTATATCATTTTAATACAGATATTACCGGCAGTGCCCTTATTAATACATTAGAATCTATTTTGAACTGGAGTGCCACCTAGTAAGCTTGAAGCGCAGTGGCTAACCAAGTCCAAGGTGTGTTGTTCCGAGTTAGACTCCGCTCACAACCTCGGGCAATGCAACTTACTTGAACAGAAACGCTCGCGCGGCTTTTGTTTCCTTCGCGTACCATCGCTGCACAAGTCATGTCGCGGTTACTCGTAGCATGCTTCTTTCATTTGTTTTCATCGCAGCCTGTCGCAGGACGCGTGTTGCTTGTGGTTATGAGGTTAGATAAGATAAGATAAGATAAGATTTATTTATTTCTGAGTATATGGTACATTCATTAAGATCTTAATATTAAAAAGTTTCACATACACTACCGTTGCCGGTGTAGAAATATTAAATTAAGTTACAAAATAACTCAGTGGCCGAGTTCTAGTCCGCAACAATATAATTATAAATTAGTTGAGATGAAAATAATTAATTTTTATACAATGGGCAACTATAACAAGTACAATTTTTAAATTTATTATATATGAATGAAATGTCAAAATTTACTAATTATATAATGTCAAATGTCTAAAAAAAATATTAATTAAAAACAATATAAGTCAATAGGTATACACACACAAAGTATTGATAAAATGTAATGTCAAAATTTATAATTTAAGAATTCATTAACTGAATAGAAACAGTTGTCTAAAAGCCAGGCAAATATTGTTTTTCTGAATTTGATCGTTGGCAACACTCTGATGCGTGAGGGTAAATTATTAAAGATTTTGATTGCCATGCAATTGGAATTCTTGCTATACAAATGTAGCCTCTGGCTAGGTGCAAATAATTTATTTGGGCTTCTGCGTTTCACTCTTTTAGAAATGCTTTCATATAATGGGAACATGTGCGAATATCTTTTTACAAACATACAAATTTCAAAAATATATAAGCAAGGAAGTGGAAGAATTTTTAGTGCTTTAAACAATGGCTTACAATGCTCTAAATATTCTGCTCCATACACAGCTCTGACACATTTTTTTTGTGCAATGAATGCTCTGTTCACATCTACTGAATTTCCCCATATCACGAGACCGTAACGCAGCACAGATGCAACATAGCCATGATAAGCATTAAGGGCTGTTTCTTTACTGGCTATTCGTCTCAGTTTTCGAAGAGCAAACACAAATTTGTCGAGTCGAGTGCAGACTCTTTTTACGTGTTCTTTCCAATTTAATTTTTCGTCAATAACTATTCCCAAGAATAAGGTTGAAGGTACGGGTTCCAAAATTGAATTATTATATTGTACTTGAGGTGGTTTTACCAAGGAATTGTATGTTTGAAATTGTACTAACTTTGTTTTTTCAATATTTACACGTAAATTATTAGATTCCAGCCATTCCATTGCTTTTAATATTTCATTGTTAGTGTCAGCTTCTAGTTCATTCCTATTTGAACATTTTATTGTGAGAGTAGTGTCGTCAGCAAATAGTGTACAATCATGATTTAGGCTCTTGCAAAGGTCATTTATATATATTATAAATAATGGAGGCCCTAATACGCTTCCCTGGGGAACACCAGAACTATTTATTTTTAACTCTGAACTGTATGTTTTTTTTGTGCTATTGTCAATTTTTGCTATTACTGTCCTTTGCTGGCGACTCGATAAATAACTTTTAAACCAGTCATGCGCCTTGCCTCTTATGCCGTATTTCTCCATTTTGCAAAGTAGGCGATTATGTGGGACAAAATCGAATGCTTTGCTCATATCCAAAAATACTGATAATACAGACATTTTGTTATTGAGGGCTTCAGATATCAGTTTGACCAAAGTAAAACAAGCAAGTGAAGTTGAACTATTCCGCCTAAATCCAAATTGGTTTTCACTAAGTATGCTGTTTTTATTTAAAAAGTTTATTATTTTCCCATACATTGCCTTTTCAAAAATCTTTGATAGAATAGGGATCAATGTAATGGGTCTATAATTGGACATATCCGTGCGGTTACCTTTTTTGTATAGAGGCTTGACGATAGACTGTTTTAATCTAGTAGGAAATGTTCCTGTCTCAAATGACAGATTAGTTAGGTAACTTAAAGGTGCTACTATGCTTTTACTGCTTAGTTTTATTATTTTTGTGGTTATTTCATCATATCCAGTAGCATTAGTATCATTTAAAGAGTTAATAATTTTTACAATATCTTGTTCATTTACCGGAGTCAAAAAGATACTGTCAGTGTTAGTGGTAATGTCAATGTTACTTACGTTATTACTATTACTAAGGTTCAATTTATTGGTCATTTCAATAAAATAGTTATTAAATTGATTACATATGTCATTCGGATCATTAATTATATTATCATTTATTATTAACTCTTTAATGTCATTTTTATAATTATCATCATTATTTATATTATTTTTTATAATTGACCATGTTGCTTTGCATTTATTTTTAGAATTATGTAAATGTTTTTTGTTATTTATTAATTGTGAATGTGATATACATGTTTTTAAAATTCTAGAATAGGTCAGGTATCGCCTTTTATGATATTTTTTGCTTAGGGCATCGTGTTGGTAATTATAATATAAAGTTCTCTTTTTTATGCACGATATTTTTATACCTTTACTAATCCATTTATTTTTTATTGGTTTATTATATTTTTTAATTGTTATTTGTGGGAAACAAAGTTTGTAAAAAAACAAATATATAAGTCATGAAATTTGTTAAATGCATTGTTGAAGTCTGTTTCTTCATATATTTCATTAAAACTTAAAGCCGAAATACAATCAAGAAATTTTTTAACATTGTTTTTATTGTAATCTCTTTTGACTTCATAAAAGAAGTTTGGAATCTTCGGCTTATTAGCTATCGGAAGAAAGAACGTTAATGACTGCCCAGTATCATGGTCTGAGAGGGCTAGGTTATGTATACTGCTTTTTGTGTCTAGAGTCGATACATTACTGGCTATTTGATCTATGCAGCTTTTTTTCCTAGTGGGCATTTTAATATGTGTCAATAAGTTGAAATTATTTAAAATAGATATTAATTCTCTTGTATGTGTAGTGTCCTTTAGCATATCAATATTCCAGTCTCCGCATATTATGATACGATTCCTACTTTTATGAGTTAATTTTTGTAACAAAACTTCCATCTTTTTTAAAAATATACCTGCATCGGAATCGGGGATTCTATAAACACATACCAATATTAAGTTATGACTCGGAACTTCTATGCCGCAGCATTCAAAAGTATACTCGCTAGACATTTGATTTGTTATTTGTAAAGGGCTAAAAACTAAATCTTTTTTCACCAATATGCACGTGCCGCCCCGTTTTTTATTGGATCTTGAGTAATTCGCAGCTAAGTTATAGTTTGTAAGTCTAAGATTACCTTCATGACCGGATTGTATAAAGGTTTCGCTAAGACATATAAAGTCTATAACACCCATCTCTTCCGTCAACCCAGATATTGTAACTTCAAAGAAATCTAATTTATTGAGTATTCCAGCTATATTTTGATGGAACAATATAAGTTGTTGCTTATCTTTACTGGCATTGTTATTAAAGGGTGGGACGAAAAAACTTATTTTGTACATGAGCTTTACTCTTAAGTGATATTGGTGAATTTTCATGGTCATAATCCAATGGGTAATTTTTGATGTCAAGTATGTGACTGAAAATGCTTCCAAATATACATTTTATACCTAATTTATTAAGTTTCCCTGTTTTATATGAGAACATTTCCAAGGAGAGGTCACGATTCGTATCAAAGAAATATGCATAATTATTGTTTTGTATGTCCATGTAAAGTAAATTATTAAACAATTCTACTCGATAATTATGAATAAGGGCTCCCGTTACGTATGCCGGAGAGCATACAATCACATTTGTATGAGTTGTTTGCTTCAAGGATTCTCTAATTAGTCTAACAAGCTCGATGGGGTCTTCGTTATCGTTAAAGTCTTTTTCGCCAATCATTACGATGCAATAGTCGTCCATGTTAAAGTCTTGAACCTTGTTCGTAATATTTGTGAATATTTCTTTTATTTTACTATTAGGTGACACATAATGGCAATACTTAAACTGTTCGCAGAAAGTATCTTCTATAATGTCTACCGACCGATAGTTGTTGCAGTTACTAAGGACACATAGTTGCCTTTTTCTCTGTTTTATTATGTAATTTCCTCGCTGGTTTTCCATTTGTATGATTTCTAATTCCTTTGTAGTTGAAATTGGTCCCTCAGATAATTTTATTTTTGTAGTTTCAGCTAAAGCGCTATCTGTTATGATTTCCTTACACTTTTTAGTTTCTAGATCTTTGAGACTCTTATCAAGGTTATTTTTGGTAATATTTAAATTTCGTATCATACATTTATTTTTCTTTAAAGTTGAATGTTTGTTTGTACTACTTGGTTGGCCGTTTTTTAGTTTAGCTATCATATTTTGTTGTTCAGTTGTTTGTTTCTTTAAAGTGGCGTTTTCCATAACTAAGTTGTCAATTTTTTCATGAGCCGTATTTAATTGCATTCTCAACTGTTCAATATCTCCATTTAGTTTTTCACACTCTTCGCAACTTAAGCTGATGGTTTGTGGTAAACTTTTTGAAAGATATTCAGAATTAGCGGAGTCAAAAGAGGAAGTCGGAGAGTTGATTACTGTTCTATTTTTTCGCATAGTTATATTTTGAGAATCCATCTTTGTTTTTTTTTTTTTTTTGAGACTATTGACAGTTTTTACTGTAGTTTTGAAGCGTGTCGTAATCAAAGTCTGCTATAAAAGCGTATCGTTTTAAGGGTGGCGTAAGTTATGTCTGCTATAAAAACGCAGCGTAAGCTCAAGATGTTGAAACAGGATAAGGTTAGGATACATTATCTGGGAAGCCGTCGCCTCCTACTGCGAAGCAGTCATGCTAGCGAAGGAGGTGGCGGAACGTGAGAGGGAGAGAAACTCACGTCCCAGCCGCCGCGGGAGACGCCCCGGGCGTCGGGGGCCACGTGGTGGCTCTCGGCCACCGTAGGCGCGGGCCTGTGGACGGTGAGTAATGGGTTAGGTCGCCGTCCGTCTTATGACGACAGGCCGTGTCGACGGCGCGTTAGTGTTCCACGCGCGCCTCAAAGAGATGTCAGCAAACAGGGCCTCGCAAGGGCTGCGAGACTGTTCGAAAGAGATACCGCGGCCTTGGAACACAAAGGGCAAAAGAAGGAACATGGAAAAAAAGGATACATTATCTTATTATTTTCCTACCCTTGTCCCATTTCACTTGGGGTGGGCGCAACACGTTTTCTTCTTCCATTCTCCCCTGTCAGTAATCAGGGCATCATTTACTCATTTCTCTTTCATATCATTCCTTACACAATCCATTCATCTTTTCTTTGGTCTTCCTCTCCTTCTCCATCCATGGTTACTTATTAAATACACGGTATATTTTAGGTTACTTATATGTATTCATGTACATTGCTATTATACTTACTTAATAATTAATTATGTTGGGAAATCACGATGACATCAATAAAATTGAAGTGCTCAAGATTCCATTGGACTAATGTATTTTTCAATTAACAGTCATTAAGTCTACGTCCAGCTGGAAAAATCCTTCCCACTGAGAAATTCTCGATGGTAAAACCTGCAGATTGAACCTAGGACTCTACACTCAGCAGTAACGCTTACGACCACTTGGTAAAGTAATTAACAAACAAGTAGTAATGAACAAAACTAATAGCAGGTAGGGACATTGTTTGTCCGTCAATATTAATCGAGAAACAAGTTCTTAATTTCTTGTTTACCTATCCATCTGTGTGACGATTGGATACTGAGACCCTAGCACGAACACGCGACCTAATTATGTAACGTAAATTCGAAGGATTATTACTTTTTAACCAAAAGTACCGTGACGGTTGACAGGGGAGCATGGAAGAAAATAAAAACGTGTTGCACCGACCCCAAGTAGTTATCTAACATGGAACTATTGCAGGAAGATGAAAATGATTTAATTCTTCTCATCGTGTCAATCAACCTGTTGGTCCAGAACTGAGCTACTAGTTAGGTGAAGAGGAGAAATGCGTAGTTACGGTGGTATGATGCAGTCGTTCGAGCAGCGGCGACGGCCCCGGCGCCGGCGCGCGACGCGAATTTGGGGTGGGAGCGAGACAAAAAACACGCCGTGTTTTCGCTTTGTATATTTATGTTTATTTTGTTTAGCCTGCGCACATACTTTTATATTTTTGAAGTGTTTATTTTACTTCCCATTGTTTTTTTTATATTATAATCCAAGTGCTGTTTATTTTATTTTTTTCCTAATTCATGTAATCTAATATTTATGCTGTCTTGATTTTCGTACGTTTTTATTCCCACGGGTAACTATTGAAAACCAGCGCTGTGCTGTGGGCCCCCCATAGCACAGCATCATGCTGAGTGGTAGCCTGCTTGTCGCAGTCACGACGTGCAAGCTGTTAACTTTTTTTGTTTCTGTCCTGTTGTATTTATAATATTTGATGTGCTTTATGATTACTGTTATTTCTTTTTTTTGTATCATGTCCCTGCGACAAATAAATATATTTTCTTTCTTCCTTTCGGTAGCGTCCATCATTTCCTGTAGTGAACAAACAACGGGACACGCAGGCCACGATATTAAGTGCCCCATCGTTTGCTTCCGCAGCACCACAATTACACTCCAGGGCAGAGCAAACTCCACCTGAGCCGGTCATGAGAATAATTAAAATTACAATAATCCCATAGCATTTCGATTTATTGCGGCAAGCACTACAAATATTACCAAAGGATATTATTAAAGTTTTTAAAATAAGTAAAAATGATGTGAGAAACAATAATTTTCAAGTTACGTCTACTCCGCTCATTATCTGCTAGGCCTACCGGTGAACTTGACCGTTCGAAGTTCGCAAACGTTGAACTCGTGATATTCAATGAGTCAGTGAGAGGTAAATTTAAAGCAAATAAACAGTAATACTTGTCAATGATCCTGAGTACCGTTGTGACAGCTACAGGCTACTGTATTAGTCTGTTTACTGTTTGATGGCGTTAATTTACGCATGAACAAATTACCGGAATGCGGTATTATATTAATGAGTAATGCGATGCTGCTACTAACTACACACTTCTATTATACTCTTGCTTCTACACTCAATTTATCCTTATCATTTATCCTACGGTACTCGGCAATAACCTAGCTTTCTTTTTCTCTTTTTCCTGTCTTTTGCTTTCCAAGTCATATTTTTTGTAATCACATCAGCTCCACAATCAAACTCAAACTCAAACTCAAAGCATTTATTTCAATTAGACCATTACAGGCACTTTTGAAAGTCAAAAACAAAAAAGCTAAGCTACAGTCACAGTCACAAGGCATAACTTGCGAAAGTACGTAGTTGCACATTCCAAATCGTAGATCTCTATGGAGAAGAATGAGCAAGAAACTCCATGGACACTCTTTTTAATCAAAATATTGTTACAAAATCTCATCAATTATTATGTAATTACATAACAAACTTGTCATATCCGGTCATTGGTACGGGCTTAAAATGAATCGCAAGTACGCAGTGGTAGCCTCACGACCTACGTACTTACAAGTCTACCCACACCACAGCGTGTTTCTACAGAGCCCCGATGTGTGAATAAATTCAGACAATCCGAAAACCTTTTATTTACAAATATGAATGCTGAATTAAATTATTAATCCATTGCTTCGTAATTAGGCTGTAGGTTTTTGATTCTCAGGTGTTCAAATGTTTTGGGCTGTTGCATAATATGAAGAAGAAGTACATAATTATGTGTCCATTGTTTATTTCTCTGATTTTATTTTCACTATTCTATTAGGGCACAAGACTATTATCATCATCATCATCATCATCAGCCTATAGCAGTCCACTGCTGGACCATAGACCTCCTCAATCGCACGCCATTCAACTCGATTCTCAGCAACTCTCATCCAGTTGCTACCAACCACCCCGCGAAGATCGTCACTCCACCGAGCCTGAGGGCATAACATACACAGGCACAACTATTATATACACTAATATAACACAGACCTTGAGAGAGAAAAGAGAAAGAAGAGAAGAGAAGAGAA
The DNA here is from genome assembly GCA_950022335.1 of Eurois occulta. Taxonomy (NCBI): domain Eukaryota; kingdom Metazoa; phylum Arthropoda; class Insecta; order Lepidoptera; family Noctuidae; genus Eurois; species Eurois occulta. Next base: position 20,186,653 of record OX465480.1, on the reverse strand, counting down.
AAGAGTTTAGATGTATGCGTAATGTTCGGAACTACAGATCCAATTTCGAAAATTCTGTTACTAATGAGAAGCATCATTATCCCCGAGTGTCATAGGTCACTCCCATGGGATAATTTCTAACCATAACACGAGTGAAGCCGCAGACAAAAGCGAGTAAAATATTTTCAAAGAAAATTCTCCGTGATTTACCACAAACGTGTTTCGATAAGCGTTCCGTTTCGCCAATTTTGGCACGGAGCTCTAAAACCAAGGAATATTGACACCACAAGCTCTGTTTATACTAAAACAAGTAAAAGTTTTTAATAACGAATATCAGTTTACCGCATTTTTATATCCTCATTTCGTCACTCAACAGACATCAGGAATTATGTGTTTTTAAGGTATGTGTTTTTAATTATGATCATAAAGAGCGCATTTCTTCATTTGACATATATTTTATTAAATTTGCTGATTAGAGAATAGTTTTTAAATTGAGCTGAATAAATAGCATAAGCATGCAGTTTTCCTACATTTTTTGCTTTTTAGGGTTCCGTAGCCAAATGGCAAAAAACGGAATCCTTATGGATTCGTCATGTCTGTCTGTCCGTCCGTATGTCACAGCCACTTTTTTCCGAAACTATAAGAACTATACTGTTGAAACTCGTATTCTGTGAACCGCATTAACATTTTCACACAAAAAAAAAACAATAAATTTTGGGGGTTCCCTATACTTAGAACTGAAACTCAAAAAATGTTTTTCATCAAACCCATATGTGTGGGGTATCTATGGATAGGTCTTCAAAAATGATATTGAGGTTTCTGTGAGGGCGCCAATAGTTCGAGGGACTAAATAAGTCTTTAACCCGAGGTAAACACTGTGCTTTTCATTACGAATACAAGGAAAGTTCTCTTATAAAATCAGGCGTTAAATTCATATTTGAATCAGATGAACTCATTTTATACAAATCTCTGCTCTAAGGAAGTATAAACAAAACTCGAAAAAACAAATGAAGATCGGATTGCCGCTTTCCCGTTTCCCGCCTATTTTGTTTTTTTTCTGTGGCCGGCGGCCGGCCAGCTATTCAGCCATTTTTCATTTTCATCATTGAAAAAATGGTAAATATTTTGCCCAAATCTATGTTATCTTAAAGAAATTGTTGAAACTAAATTACAATAAAGTTATTTAAAAAATATATATTATTTTTAATCGATACTTTATATTATTTAAATTTACATCGTGGCTGTATAGAAAGTTGGAACATGGTTCAATAGAAATGTGAAAATAGAACTACACTCGAGAGCAATGAATCCGGGTCACTTAAAGAATGTTAAAAATCTCGGAAACTAAAAATGATAGGTTAATGCAATAAATTGTATTTAATAGACAATGTCACTTACACTCACCTCACAACTGACAATCTCCATAAATGAAAGTAAAAAAAATATGAGTCGCCATACATTTTATTAACACAAAATTACATAAAGAAAAAAACTGCTGATCTCTCCTTAAAACAAAAATAGGAAACATGAAATTTTTGAACTTTATTACGATTTTCTTGAATTTTAATACTTCGTATTGCCTCCTCGTGCTTCCATTACTGCGTTTACGCGGTTTGGCATGCTGTACACCAAGTTCCTTATACGATTTTGGGGAATATTCTCCCATTCCTCTGTGAGAGCAATTTTGAGCTCACGAAGCGTGATTGGGGGAGAGTTTCGTTGTTTTACGCATCTGCCTAGCTCGTCCCAAGCATGCTCGATCGGGTTGATATCCGGGCTGCGCGCTGGCCACTCCATACGAGTAATGTTCATCTCTTGAAGGTAGTCATTCACAATCCTACCTGTATGAGGTCGGGCATTGTCATACATAAATATAGCATCCTCACCTAAATTGACCATAAATGGACCAACGTGATCATTGAGGATTTCTTCCACATATCTTACGCTAGTCAAAGAGCCGTTTTCTATGATCACCAGCTCTGTGCGACTTTCAGAAGAAATTCCGGCCCACACAAGTACAAACCCACCACCGTAGGCTACTTTTTCTTCGATGCATGCTTGCTTGAATCTTTCCCCTGGTCTTCGATACACTCTGTGTCTTCCATCGTGCTTGTAGAGCATAAATTTTGATTCGTCGGAGAACATAACTTTTGACCAATCTTCAATACTCCAATTTACGTGGCTCTGGGCATATCTTAGTCTTGAAATACGATGCCCACGCTCCAGTTTAGGGCCGTTTGCAGGTCTAAGGGGTTTTAAGTTAGATTCAGCAAGCCGACGTCTTACTGTCCATGCACTTGGGTTACTTCCTCCGAGGCGTCAAAACTGATTTGTGAGTTCAGTTCCTGTGAGAAAGCGATTTCGAAGCATGGTGTTCACCAAGTATCGGTCTTCTCGTGCTGTGGTACATCTGGTTCTGCCCGTTCCTGGTCTGCGTAGGTTAGAACCAGTTTCTTCGTAACGTCGGAGAACTCTTTGTACTGTTGACAGCGACACACCGACAGTCCTGGCTGTATCGCGCTGACTCCGGCCGGTTTCCAGCATTGTAAGTATTCTGGTGCATTCTTCAGGCGTAAGCGACATAATTTCAGCTTGAATAATGAATATAGAGCACTATCAACATGGTTTATGTACCCACATAAATGACAGATTACAAACAAAAGCAAAACCAAATGCTGTAATTTCGTAGTTCCATCTTCGAAAGTGGCCCTTTTTCAAATTTGATTTTTTTATGATATAACTTTACAATAACTAAGAAGTTTTAATACCTTCATTTAAGGAGTATTACATTGTCTATTAAATACAATTTATTGCATTAACCTAGCATTTTTAGTTTCCGAGATTTTTAGGATTTTTTAAGTGACCCGGATTCATTGCTCTCGAGTGTAGTTTTTTTTAATAATTTGACAGCTGTCAGTTGGTAGCGATTCTCCCTAGGGATGAAATGTATTACTTTCATCCCGCTCCTCAGGCAACTTCAGACCTACTTTCAGAGTATGAGTAATGAAAAACAAATAACAGCATTAAATGGAAATTCGACATTTTATTCGATGGAAGACCCCATCTGGCACACTGGTAAATAAAAGAAATATCGACATAATTATGCACGCCTCGTACATAAAGGTATCTCTCGATTACTTAATTAAAGTTATTTTTTTCTACTCAAATCCAAAATTAATTTAAGGAGTAGTAGCTAGATGATATATAATTATGTATATACTTCGAGAGAATAGGTACCTACCCACTTCATAGCAGAATACGTAAAATTTTAAAACAACTTGTAACTTTATTACAAAGTTGACGGGTGCAAGAATTTAATGAAAAATTTAATAATTTACGCAGCTAAGATTAAGATCAAGATTTAAGACGAAAATATGAAATACCGACAGAATGATGCATTTTAGAGCAGATGCCGAGATGTATTAAAATCACATAACATCACGCCTGTAATCCCCGAAGGATTAGGCAGAGGTGTACCTAATAGTACACCCACATTGCGCCATTTACTTATGTTTAAGTCCCATATAATAGGGGGCGAGCTTATTGCCATAAACCGGTCACAAATCTAGACTCCGTGGCTGCTACTAAGAAATTCCTGATGGAAATACCCAATAACACTTTGCCCGACCCGGGAATCGAACCCAAAACTCCCGAATGAATAGGCAGAGGTGTATGTACCTAATAGTACACCCACATTGCGCCATTTATATTTAAGTCCCATTTAAAGGGCGAGCCTATTGCCATCAACCGGGCACAAATCTAGACTCCGTGGCTGCTACTAAGAAATTCCTGATGGAAATACCTAATAACACTTTGCCCGACCCGGGAATCGAACCCAGAACCTCATGCTCAGCAGTCGTGCTTGCGACCACTAGACCAACGAGGTTAAATGAGATGCACGAAATACTGCTTCAGTGTGAAATACTTTACACAAGCAAATAAGTCTTGTTCGTTTAAAACAATGGATAAAATGGAACATCCCAAACTATAAACTTTATATGCAGTAACACAAAGCTCCCGCACTTGAAAATAATGTGATTGTGTGCATAAAACACAATTATGGCCAACGTAAACTAACCAAAATATCTAAAGGGACCGGCATCCACATATTATTACGGTAAGTATCAGTCTTAGATATAAAAAAGGTAAGTCTTAAAACGCGGAGGGACGTTCTCGGCTCAGTGGAGCCACGATCTCCGCAGGGTGGCTGGTAGCAACTGGATGAGAGTTCCGAGAGGTAAGTGGCGTGCGATTGAAGAGGTCTATGTCCAGCAGAGGAGTGCTCAATGCCGGATTTAGGGCAGGGGAACTGGGGCATATGCCCCGGGTCTCCACAAGGAAAGGGCCTCCACAATTTGGTTAAGAAAAAATTACATCTTTTGTGTACAAACAGTTTTCAAACACCCCCTGAAATCCCGGACATCTATAGAGAAACCAACCTATCTAAGGCGGAATACTACAATTTCCGAGCTCGCTTCGCTCGCTAATACATCCTAATCCTATCTCAATTCAATATTAGTTGACAGATTTACTCCTTTTCTCATTTCTAAATGAATGAGCTAAAAGAACTAATTTATTCGAAGAGGGTTGTGCGGTTATTATTAATGTTACGTCTGTCCCAAAACAAATTTCGGTGTCTCCACTTCTTGGTTGCCCCAGGGCCTCCACACCCATAAATCTGGCCATGGGAGTGCTATAAGCTGATGATGATGAAGTCTTTAAACTAAGTAAGTAGCGTATGCGCTAAAAAGTATGAACAGAACATGCATTTGTTTTAGCAGTTAATGTCATCTGGGCAGAGGCCTCCCCATATCTTTCCAAGTACTCTTTTCGTGCGTCACCTCGAACCAGCCGTCGCAGTGCGCGTCCAGGTCATCTCGCCACTTCTTATGTCTACGGCAATAATTCTTGGAGTGTGCCAAAGAGCAATGGCATTCTGGGTGAATAAGTCAGACAAAATACGGAACACCACGCTCTCCAAAACAGGATCAAGTATCATAATCAAAATTTAAAATTGTTCGTATTTACGATAGCTAGTAAGGTACGTGTAGTCCTTGTGCTAGCCCCACTGAACATAAAAACGAGTAGTTTAGCCCGCGGCTTCACTCACAAAATTTGTTTTCTCGAATTTCCCAAGAGCACCATATGTTTTTCTAGGATAAAAGGAGGTGCTTGTCCTTAGACTCAACATACATTATTCACCCAATTCTCTAAATCCGTGGTACTGGTAGAGGGATGTCAAAACCAACATACTGTTTCAGCACCTCTTTTTTGCGGCTGAAGGGTAATCTGCCTACTTGCATTTACATATCTTAGCTCAGTACCTGCTAAGCTGAATAGTAGATAGGTATTTATTATTCTGCAAAGTTCTGTGCGTACCGCCAAGGTATGGAACTATTTGACGCAGTCTGTTTCTCGATACAGTCGCAGAATCTCAAGTAAATAGACTACTTTTAGACGTGCTCCATCATTAATTGAGCTGGGTCGACTACGACTTTGGCCGACTAACCGACGACGTCAATCACTGCTGTACTGTCGGTGGCATCTGCAATGTTCTTGGTATTTCATGTATAGCTGAGTCGCTCGCATTGAATTTTTTTTCCGATGGAACTTGAAATAATATTTTTCTTGCTTCAAGTTCAATTATTGAGCTGAAGGAAGAGTTGCGATACCTAGAATAGATAACAAAATATTAAACTGATTATAAAATAAAATGATTAAGGAATAATAAAGGGATTGGCAGCATTGCCATCCAACGTGGCTTAGCTGCCAGCCTTCTGGGCAGTTTTCCTGTTGACAGCGATGCGGGTGAATTTTTGGACGCCCTGTAATCCTTTTCTACTTGTACATATTTATTACTATTATAATTTTGTAGTTTGTAAATAATTTAATAATCTTTGAAATAATAAAAGTTATAATTTCATTTCAATTACTTCAGCCGACTGGTTGGCGCTTTTTGCCGACTATTCCCCGACTACAAATATGGCCGGATAGTCGGCTATACCAAGTAGTCGGTACCTACATCTCATAAAATTATGTGTTTTTATTGAAAATCAAATAAACAACAATGATCCATTGAATTAAGAAATATTTCAAAGACTTTTAAATTCAACATCTTTTATTTTACCAGTGGCGCCTGCTATTTATTAAAAGATCATGTTGCATTTTAGCGTTCATTATTTGCTTTAATCATTATTTTGCAAGGTTAAATTCCCGTTCGTTAGGATGTATAAACATCACATTATAACACAATTTTGAAAGTGCCTTTTAAGTGATGACCTTTGTAAGTCTGAACAACAAATAAGCTTTTATTTTTAGTCTTTGAAAGAGACAGAATAATGCACGAAACTTACCTACATGAAGGTACCTATACAAGGTGTAACAATAATAAACGCAAGATCTCTCGTGCGGTGTCTCAGATCATGAAACTGAACAACTTTTGTTCTATGACATTTGCAAATTCATAACTTTTTTTAAGTATTACCATACATCTTGATCAGCTGATCGTGTCAGTTCCAAGAACTCGTAGAACAAAAGTTGTTGAGTTTCATGGTCTGAGAGACCACACGAGAGGTCTTGCGTTTATTATGTTACACCTTGTATATGTTCACGATCAAGTGTAATCTCTTCAGAACAGCATGATTGAAATTACGGATCTTACTTTATCCCTCGAAAATTGAGCTACATGATTACTTGCCTACATGACCAGTATTCAAAAAATCTTCCTTTTTTGAAAAAATCCCAATGCTGATCAAAAATACTGGGCCGCGAGAACTACTACGCATGACGTCCGCGACCCATCCAGCGCTGCCACGGCACCAAACTCCTTTGGCGATGTCCGGGCTCACCTGAGACATCGCCACCACTCGTGAGGGCCATGCAACGCGAAGACAATAGACTCCCCGATCTATCGCCCGCTGGCACCTCCTAGGGCCGACCCCAAAATAGTTGGATGATTAGATGATTCAACCATTTTTTTTTGTTGTTTTGTCGTGTGTGAGTCTAGTAATTACTTTTTTCTTTGTTTTCTTTCTTTATAATGAAAATCTCGGGCCACCAACGTTAATCTGACAGACTGATCGAGCTTCGCTCTACGTGAGATAAAATTACAATACCGGGAATGAAACCATGTAAAATTACCCCTGAAGATTAAACCAATAACTCTCATAATAAAATCAAATGTTTGTCTGTTTATATTAAACCACAATTCTCAGAAACATGTTACTTACTATTGTGTCGACTCAAATATGTAAAAATAACCAAAGATACTCTTATAATTATAACACTTAAAAGGTGAGCCTACAGTTTATATACGCTCATTGTAAACTCTTGAGATAATGGCATTCCGATCTGTAAGTCTTCACAGTTTTTTGTAACACAATCGATGCTTTAAAAGATTGATTGTCTCCATGTGTCTTGATTTGAGGTACCTATAAACTGTCTCCGTTGTTGTAGTTTTTGCAAAGGCGTCAACTGAGCATGGCTTCCTTGATTCGAGATCCGGGACGGCATAGTGTGATATCCTTTCCGCGTCGTTGGTACGCGCGACCGCTGAGCATGAGGTCTTGGTGTCGCTTCCCAGGTCTGCCGAAGTGTTATTGAGTTTTTCCATCAGGAATTTCTCAGTAGCAGCCAAGGAGTCTTTATTTGTGCCCGGTTGATAGCAATAGGCTCGCCCTACATGAGGAATGGGTGCGACATAAACATAACTGGCGAAATGTGGGTGTACTATATTTGGTAGACCTCTGCCTGCCTTTTTGGGTTCACAGGAGTGATATTAGGTTCTTCTGTTGGTTTTCAGTCCAGCGTCTAGATTATAGTAGGCAAGAAACGAGGTGCTGACATGACGAGTAATAGAGAAGTATGGAAGAAGAAGACATGCTGCGCCGACCCCAAATATATTGGGATAAGGGCAGGAGAATGATAAGGTCCTTTGAAATGGATTCATCCCGATTCCCCACATGGGACTTGTATCAATGAATAGACTATCTGATACCACTGTCACTGGGATACAAGCGTGATGGTTGTTATGATTTCAATGCAAGACTTCTAGTTTACAAGGAGAACTTTTACAGAAAAGCTTCACTAAACTTGGCTATAACACAATTTTATGATTAAATTCATAGATAAAAAAGGTATGGCAGATGTGAGTGGCAACGCTGGAAGGGGACGCCCTGGAAAAACATGAACAACAACTCATCATCATGAACAACTTTTACTATGGGACCAAACCTGAATTCGCGAAAAAAAAATCAGCTGTTCCCTACATTTTGACGAGTTAATCGATCATAAATGTAGGGAACAGCTGATTTTTTTTTCGCGATTTCAGGTTTGGTGATGTATGTCATAATGATGAGTACAATGACCTCTTAAGAGGTTTCTGGTGTTTTACAAATAACCCTGTATACTGACCTCATTAGATATGATCTCCAGAAAGGTCTGGTGCAGAATACTCGTAACGTGCGTGCGTGTATGACAAGATATATGAACGTGGACGAGGCGAAAGGAGTATGTAAGGATCGTAGCTGGTGGCGTTCTGCAGTTTCTGCTTACCCCTATTGAAAAAAGGCGTGAGTTTATGTAGGTACATATGTACGTATACATGATTACCATTTATGAAGGCATTCTTGACGGCCTTGTGTGAGCAGAGTTCAATAAACGAAGGTATTTCTTATAGCAACTGTTTCAAAAACTTCCATCCTCGTGCAGAAGCAAGTGCCCTTTGCAAAAATATAAAAAGTAATTGCACTAAGTAGGTAAATCCGGCTTTATTTATTTATTTATTTATTCATGAACTCATACATTTGTTTTAACAGGTATGACCCAAGCTAACAAAAGTAGTCATGCATTGCTAATTGTCCAGTCCCAAGTAACGGGTCTAACGGGGTACGGGTCGGGGGTTTATGGTATGTCTGGTATTTTTTTTCAATATTTTTTGTACATCCGTACACTCACCGTTTGGTCCTATTAAAAACCAGCGTCGGGCACTAGTTGTCCGGCATTCTGCTGAACTGGGGCCTATTTGGTGCAGTCGTGAGGCACACAGTATTATCTCTCCTGTTTATATGTATTTTTTGTAAGATAAGTTTTATTTATTTTTCCTTTTTTTTAATATGTTCCAGAGGCACACGCACTCGTACACACGGCGGCACATCAAGCAATACATAACCAGTATAACCTGACTTCACTTTGTATGAGCTTACCGTACGATGAGAGATCAGCTTAATTTGGTTTTGCATAGTTTATTAGTCCTAAGTGTAACATTGTTAATTAATAACATAGTAGGATAGTGTAGGCTCACAGTAACAGTTACATTCTTACATTGATGAAATACAATATTTTGTATACTTAATCTATACTTCTATACTAATATTATAAGGAGGAAAGATTTTTTGTTTGTTTGTTTGTACCGAATAAGCTCCGAAACTACTGGACCGATTTTAACCATTTTTTCACAAATGGAAAGCTAAATTATCAAGAAGTAATAGGCTCTAAATTATATTTATATAATGCCAATTAGCCGAGCTATAACAATATTCACGGACGGAGTCGCGGGAAAACTGCTAATAAATTATATTTCGTCTTCTTTCATTAGTAACATTCGCTTTAGAGCAAAAGCAACTCCATGGAAGCATAGTGAATAAGCTACTAAAATAAATACTAAGTACCTACTTAGAGAACAAGCAAAGCGGGCGTCAACAAAGCTTAATAAAATTTGCAATGTTTTACTCACTTTCAAATGAAAGAAAAACACGGTGCATTAACTCCCTTTCCGTGTGTATTCACATAACATTAACTTTGTAGTATTTAAATATGGAAAATCCGTATGAGCCTTTTTTTCATTCAAATAAAACCTAAACTGTTTCGCTTCTTTGTGAGAAAAAGGAGGTTTTGTTAAAAACAAAATATAGTGTGGAACGCCCTGCTGCTAGATGGACTGTCAACCTTTAAAAGGTGGCTGGGACCTGGGGTGACAAGCGGGATTCGGAAGGCGTATGACAGGCTGTAGGCTCTAGCACAGCTTGTTAGAGGCCTACGTCCAGCAGTGGACTTCTCATTTCATATTACTTATATTAGTCTATGAGTGGACTGCTATAAACTGAGAACTATTTCATTTCATACCACAACACATCTGCAACCTTCTTAAATTTTTATTTTTAGAAAAACTTTTCTTTATTTAGAATGCACAAAACGAACGGCAGTATTTCTTTTTTAAGTTACTACACTTTTCCATTCCTTCTGTAACAAAAAAATAAATACATCGACAAAATTAAATTTTAATCCTTTTCATTTCGTACAATAGTAACTCAAAAACTCAAACTCAAAGCATTTATTTCAATTAGACCATTACCGGCACTTTTGAAAGTCAAAAAAAAAGCTAAGCTACAGTCACAATCACAAGGCATAATAACTTGCGAAAGTACTATTGGTGGTATTTTGTGGTAAAACCCTGTTCCATGATTGGAATGAAGAAAGCGGACGGCAATACTCTTTCAAGTTGCAGTTCTTTTCCTTTAATTCTGTAACAAAAAAAAAAACTTATTTATATAGACAAATTTCTATGTTATTCCTTTTCCTTTTGGTACCACAACCAATATTTAATTATTTTGTAGCTAACTCCTGTCCTTCAAGTTTGTCAAACTTGATTGTAAGAAATAATTGAACAAGTCAACCGCAGAAAAGAATTCTAAATGCGTTCCAGGCACAATTCAATCTTTTCTTAGTAAACGAATAATTATTTTTAAATTCAAGAAAAAAGAAAACTGTTTTTCTCTACGGCTTACCAAAGACAATTTAGGCTCTAGCTAAATATTAATTTGTGTGCAATGCAAAGTTGGATTGAAAAACTGGTTAAAAAACTAATTTTATATTGTAAACCTACAATAACTTAAACCCAAGTTTAAATTCCCAGGTGTAATAAAAATCAAGCACCGCATCTTATAACAAAAATAATTTGCCGCCAAAAAAAATTTGTATCTCTAGTAATATGAATACTCGCGCTTTTCTTATTTTTTCAGGACAATGGCAAAGGAATTTTGACGCATACAGCCTGGTCTGTCATGTTTTATTTATACAGATTACATTAGGATGCTGATGTAACACGCTCAAACGTCTCTAAGGAGCATTTCGGTCGAATCACTCACACTTTCTTTGAATAAGTTTGCTTTCCATAAGATTGTTTGCGTGGATTTACTTTTTTTATTATACAAAGTAGTTTTTGGTTGATGTTTAATTCAGCTGTCAAACTTCCAGTGAAAACCTTTTCAGTAGCAATAGCGCGCGAAATTGTTCGAACTGTTTTAAATCTGTCAAATGTTTGTTTTTTTTTTTTGCTAACCGTGATTTTTCAAATGCCACGCGATGCGATTTTTAACACGCTTATATTAGATCCCCTTGGAACAAACAATGTAATCAAACTTTGGAAGTCAATTTTAACCTACTTCTAATTGTCTTTATGAAATGAAACTTTATACATACATTTATAATATGTCGGTAATTCGGATGACAATAATATGACTTGGTATCTTGGAGCTGATCTGATGATGGAGCTAGGAGGTGGATAGTGGAACTCTTTAATGGCTTCTACTAAACCCCTCGAGTTTGTAGTCACAATTATTATTCGTTTTGATCAGTCCTCTAAATTTCACTTGGTGTCGAAGGAAAGATGATGGAGCCAGGAAATGGATAGGAACTCAAAATGTAGCAATAATTTTTTTTAGTGCCTGCTATCTCTTATTACACACTAAAATTTATGTCTATTGGTTTTCTTAACTTCTTACCTACATCTTTTTAATTAATTATTTAATATTGCTCTATCTATAGATATCTATACACCATTATTTTAGGTCGTTCTGGAACCGAATACCATTAGCTCGATCATCGAACTCGAAACGATTGGGACTATTTTTTTCAAAAAATAACAATACCAAAAAAAAACACGAAAGAATAAATTTAATGTTTTTTTTTTTTGTGAAATAATGAGAATCGATCGATGAATTAATTTTTCAATGGGTATCGTTCGCATGTGTTGCCGATCGTGGATACGTTTTACACACACGCATTTGAGTTCTCATTATTTCACAAAAAAAACATTAAATTTATTCTTTCGTATTTTTTTTTATTGTTACTTTTTGAAAAAATAGTCCCAATCGTTTCGAGTTCGATGATCGAGTTAGTGGTATTCAGTTCCAGAACGATCTAAAAATAATGGTGTAGATAAATGACTATTTCTATCCATAGTAAAACATTTCAAACTTAAGTCTTAGTGCCCCATTACTTAAAGAAGAGCATTACATGCACTATATTATGCGTCTAAATAGCTAATTAAACAATGAAATAAAATCTTTTCACATGATTATCAAATAATCATGATCTAGATAATAAAATGTTTTATAATTACAAGCAAATGCAAAACAGACGTTAATTTCCCTAAGTTGTTAAGAATTAAGTTAGGTAAGTAAACCATTGATGGAACTAGTAAAATTTATTGCACTTCTAATAAAGAGAAAGATAAAAAAAAGAAGAAAGATTATTGTAATATTGTTTATGTTATACAATTGTGGAAACTTCCCGCTTGTTTACATAGTATATTATTATGTTTAGTATTACCTAAATACACAAATGAGGTAGGTAGCTTCATAAATAATACCGCAAATCGTGTCTTGCGTTCAAATGATTGGAGTACCTGTCATAGTAGGAAACTTAGTAAGAAACATAGAATAAAGAAACATTCGTAACAAAGACCTACGTGAAAAATAGAATCTGTTGGCGGATTTTCGCTCTATGGTAAAATGTCCTGCCAAATTCAATCGCAGATTTTGAAAGTTCGATCAAGACTATAATCCTAATGTATAAAGCTGTACAAAGTACTATCACATTATATATTTTTCTACATTTTGTTTTACATTAAACTACTTATGGGATAAAGTGACACTATACAAAAATATTTGCTACTGCGATTTGACAAATTACACAGGGTGGAAGAGACGCCGATGCACAAACGGGTAATCTAAACCACGTATTCAGACATTAATCTGAGCCACCCCATATAGTATTATTGGTAATTAAAAAAAAAATACCCTACCCTACAAATTTCCTACAAAAATGCAAAAATGTACACGAACATCAGATTTTTTTTTTAAATTATCGATGATAAATTTCTGTTTCTGTATTTTGGTGTGAAAAATTTAAAATACGGTAGCACACAAAATTTAACACACGCAAATCTTATGGGCGCAATAGCATGCAACGTTACATGAGTGTTGGCCATTGGCTTCTTATTTTGAGAAAATTCATAAAAATTTATAACTTCTCCTATCTCTCTCCTCCTTTTAAAGTTAACACAAACAGCCTGTCAAGTCAGTGACATGGCATAAACAACGGAGGTATCGAGAAGAATCCAGCTAGGGTGGGCTGTATTCAACAAATTGGACGACATTCTGAAATCAGCCAAAATTCCACACTGCCTGAAGACCCGTTCTATAATCAGTGTGTTCTGCCCACCATGACGTACGGTGCTGAGACGTGGTCTCTCACACAGGAGGCTGTGTACAAACTCAGAGTAGCACAGAGAGCCATGGGAGCGTTCCAAGCTCGGCATAAACCTAATAGACCGAGTTCCAAACGTCGAAATCCGGAGACATACGAAGGTCTTCGATATTTGAAATCGCGTTATGGAACTAAAATGGAGTTGGGCAGGGCAGCTAGCAAGGTGCGGTGATGGTAGGTGGAGTAAAGCTGTGGCCGAGTGGCATCCAAGGAATGGGAAGAGAAGTGTTGGTCGTCCGCGGCGGCGAGACGGGCAGACGACATTGCTGCCATTGCGGGAATATCCTGGATGAGGCTGGCACAGGAGCGTGGAGCTTGGCACAAGCAAAGAGAGGCCTATACCCAGCAGTGGGTGAAGTCGGGCTGTGGATGCTGATGATGCTATAATAATAATAATAATAAGCCCCCTAAACAACCACACGTCCTGATGCCCCCTAAACAACCACACGTCCTGATGCCCCCTAAACAACCACACGTCCTGATGCCCCCTAAACAACCACACGTCCTGATTGACCATCTAATCACGTGGGGGGCGGACACACGAATGAAAAATTACTGGCGTGGCTAACGTGGCTCTGGAAAACCCACTAAAAATGGAGACTCGTTCAAAGAGAAAACGTATAGGACCGCTGCCCGGGGGCGATCGCCGGGGCACACCTGGAGCTGACGCTGGGTGTCTCAGCATGCGAACCGTCAGCGGTGAGGAGTTGAACAGGCGGGCTCCCACCGACAAAGATACTACAGCCGAAATCATTGACGATGGTGACAGATTGACGGACAGGATAGACACCCCTGTAGAACCGTACAGTCCAAGCACAGTCTCATATGCACCTTCTAGGCCATCATCACCATCCATACCATCGTCACCAGCACTATCATCATCCCCCATTATTAGTTTAAATATTGTTTCATCCAATCCAACCTTGAATGCTGCGCGGGAGGTTTCTACCTTTTTACCCGCGTCCACCAAGGCTGGAAAAACAAGAGTTCGCATGAAATGGAGCAAAGAAGTAAACACATTTATCATGCGAACTTACCTATACATCACTAAATTAGAGACAGATATGACCACCTACAGACAACAACTGCATGAACATTTTACACGTCGATATCCAGAAATTATTGTTTCTGAACAAAGGATTTCGGATCAAAGAAGAACTATCGTTAGGAATAAACTGTTGTCACTAGAGGAAATAGATAGATTAAAAGTAGATGTACGCACACAATTACACCTAGAATCAGTAAATGATGAAGACACTAACAATATCGCAGTTACACATAACACGATCGAAAATATTCAACAAGAACAACCACAGTCATACGCTCAATCAGAACCTTACTATCATCTATCATCACAGGCATATTCACAAATTTCGCATACATCCACACAAACTGAAAATGTCACCATAACGTTAGAAAATGACATTGAGGTCCTAGCAAATACAAATCAAAACCCGCCCACAGATACGCGTATCCGAGAAATACACGATAAATTTAAAACAGCTCTCACTCAATACTCCGGGATGGACCCGATAACTCGACCAAAACTACCCAAACTCAGGTACACACCAAAACTTGTTCAGCTCATTCATTTATTTAACCAAAATATTCTCACTCAGTATGTTAGCGAAGAAACTCAACTTACAGATGTACATACTTTAATATATTGCACAGCATTAGTTATTTCCGAAGAACTCAATTTTAAAATCACAGAATGCACAGGCAATGCCAGACAATCAAATGTTAACAAACCTGCATGGCAGCAGAGGCTTGAAAAAGATATAGAAAAACTTAGAGCAGACTGTGGTAGACTAACCCAATATATAAATAACAATAGATCAAACAAAGTAGTCAAAAGAGTAGAAATAATTTTCAAAAACATGGCTGTCCATACTAGGCACGAAAACCACAATAGAAGACCGGAAGAATTTTTAGATACATTAAAACAGAAATTAGCTCTAAAAGTCCATAGGTTGAGAAGATATAAGAAAGCACAAGAACGTAAAAATGATAACGCTTTGTTTGCTACAAACGAAAAGAACTTTTATAGAAAATTACAGCAACCAGAAACTGACACCGTCATACCGACAACCGAAAACAACATAGAACTACCAACAACGGAACAATTAGAAACCTTTTGGGCTGGCATATGGGAAGAACAAGTACATCATAAGGAAACATCGGAATGGATTCAAGACGAAGAAACTAAATGGAGCTCACTTGAAGAAATGGAATTCATCGAGTTATCTGAGTCTGACATAACTAGTGTTACAGCGAGACTACACAATTGGAAATCCCCTGGTATTGATAAAATACATAATTACTGGTATAAAAAATTAGAATCTTTACACAAAATCTTAGCTAAAAATCTAACAGAAATCATTCTAGGTAAACAAAACATTCCGGAATTTATTGCTACAGGAATAACTTACATGTTGCCAAAAACCCATTACTCATCACAGCCTTCCCAATACAGACCGATTACCTGCTTACCCACAATATACAAGATCTTAACGTCAGCAATAACTACAAAAATCAATAAACACGTAGAACATCACAACATAATAACAGAGGAACAAAAGGGATGCCGGCGAGGACACATGGGATGTAAGGAGCAATTAGTCATAGATTCGATCATACACAAGCATGCTGCCACAAAAAATAGAAATTTACACTGCACTTATATAGATTACAAAAAAGCTTTTGATAGTATTCCACACTCCTGGCTTATCCAAATATTACACATATACAAAATAAACCCAAAAATCATAGAATTCTTGCAAAATATAATGTCCCGATGGAAAACTACACTTCAATTAAATTATCGCGATAACGCTGTCACAACTCGCCAGATTGCTATAAAAAAAGGCATTTATCAGGGAGACTCCCTAAGCCCTTTATGGTTCTGCCTCGCTCTGAATCCTCTATCTCACCTACTTCAGCGTTGTCAGGCTGGATACTGCCTTAAACAAACAACAGAAGAAACCACTATCTCTCATCTTATATATATGGACGACATTAAATTATACGCAAAAACAGAAAAAGACATGAAAAAACTAATAGATATCACAACAGAATTTAGCAAAGACATAAACATGCAGTTTGGACTAGATAAATGTAAAACAGTACATATAATAAGAGGCAAAATTAAACCTGGTGACTATGCAATTAACACTACTGACACAATTAGAGCTATGGAACCCACCGATTTGTATAAATATTTAGGATACAGGCAACTAAAAGGATTAGACCACACCATAATTAAACAAACATTGAACACAGAATACAAGAGAAGAGTGGTCGCAGTATGTAAAACTCAACTTTCCGGAAAACATTTAATAAAGGCATTGAACACATACGCGATCCCAATATTGACATACTCGTTTGGAGTGATCAAATGGTCAAAAACTGACATCCAACAAATCGAGAGAACCACACGCACCACGCTAACTAAACACAATAACCTACACCCTAAATCTGCAATAGAAAGGCTGACCATCAAACGGCAACACGGAGGGAGAGGCCTAATTGATATCCATCATCTTTGGCAAAAACAAATAACGAGGTTAAAAACATTCTTTCACAGTAAATCTCAGACAAGTAAAATGCATAAAGCTATAGTAATGAACGACAACAACTACACCCCACTTAACCTAAATGAACAGACAGATACACAAAACACCAATAATGAAGACCCACACAAGCAAAAGTTAGAAGATTGGAAGAAGAAAGTTTTGCACGGACGGCATCCCCATGATCTTGAACAACCTCATATAGACACACTAGCATCAAATAAATGGCTTAAAATTGGTTCTTTGTTTCCGGAAACCGAGGGCTTTATTATTGCAATACAAGATCAGATCATAAATACTAAAAATTACAGGAAATTCATCATAAAAGACCCCACGATAACTAACGATAAATGCCGCAAATGTCACAGCCAACCAGAGACCATACAACACATCACAGGAGCTTGCACAACACTCACACAAACAGATTATACTCACAGACACAATCAGGTAGCAAATATCATCCATCAAAACTTAGCACTCAAACATAAGCTCATTCAAGACTCAAACACTCCTTATTACAAGTATGTACCACAACCAGTTGTAGAAAATACCACCCACAAACTCTTTTACGATCGCGGCATATTAACCGACAGGACCATTCACTACAACAGACCAGATATAATCCTTCAAGATAAAGTAAGTAAAGTCACATACCTCATAGATATAGCAGTCCCTAACACACATAATTTACAAAAAACAATAGGTGAGAAAATTGGTAAATATGCAGAATTGAAAGAAGAGGTGACCAGAATCTGGAGGCAAGAAAAAGTGTACGTAGTACCCATAGTAGTCTCCACCACGGGTGTCATACCCAACCACCTCCACCATAGCCTCAAATTAATAGACCTCAAAGACTCAATTTACATTACACTTCAAAAAGCCGCGATTTTAAACACCTGCAGAATAGTAAGGAAGTTCATGCAATACGACGAAAATGAAACACAACAACACAACTCATACACACACACGCTACGTTGACTTGGTTAAGGCCCGTTAACGTAGCTTAAACTAGCCAAAGAGCTAAGAAACATAACATGTTTTCCAAAATAATAATAAGCCCCCTAAACAACCACACGTCCTGATTGACCATCTAATCACGTGGGGGGCGGACACACGAATGAAAAATTACTGGCGTGGCTAACGTGGCTCTGGAAAACCCACTAAAAATGGAGACTCGTTCAAAGAGAAAACGTATAGGACCGCTGCCCGGGGGCGATCGCCGGGGCACACCTGGAGCTGACGCTGGGTGTCTCAGCATGCGAACCGTCAGCGGTGAGGAGTTGAACAGGCGGGCTCCCACCGACAAAGATACTACAGCCGAAATCATTGACGATGGTGACAGATTGACGGACAGGATAGACACCCCTGTAGAACCGTACAGTCCAAGCACAGTCTCATATGCACCTTCTAGGCCATCATCACCATCCATACCATCGTCACCAGCACTATCATCATCCCCCATTATTAGTTTAAATATTGTTTCATCCAATCCAACCTTGAATGCTGCGCGGGAGGTTTCTACCTTTTTACCCGCGTCCACCAAGGCTGGAAAAACAAGAGTTCGCATGAAATGGAGCAAAGAAGTAAACACATTTATCATGCGAACTTACCTATACATCACTAAATTAGAGACAGATATGACCACCTACAGACAACAACTGCATGAACATTTTACACGTCGATATCCAGAAATTATTGTTTCTGAACAAAGGATTTCGGATCAAAGAAGAACTATCGTTAGGAATAAACTGTTGTCACTAGAGGAAATAGATAGATTAAAAGTAGAAGTACGCACACAATTACACCTAGAATCAGTAAATGATGAAGACACTAACAATATCGCAGTTACACATAACACGATCGAAAATATTCAACAAGAACAACCACAGTCATACGCTCAATCAGAACCTTACTATCATCTATCATCACAGGCATATTCACAAATTTCGCATACATCCACACAAACTGAAAATGTCACCATAACGTTAGAAAATGACATTGAGGTCCTAGCAAATACAAATCAAAACCCGCCCACAGATACGCGTATCCGAGAAATACACGATAAATTTAAAACAGCTCTCACTCAATACTCCGGGATGGACCCGATAACTCGACCAAAACTACCCAAACTCAGGTACACACCAAAACTTGTTCAGCTCATTCATTTATTTAACCAAAATATTCTCACTCAGTATGTTAGCGAAGAAACTCAACTTACAGATGTACATACTTTAATATATTGCACAGCATTAGTTATTTCCGAAGAACTCAATTTTAAAATCACAGAATGCACAGGCAATGCCAGACAATCACATGTTAACAAACCTGCATGGCAGCAGAGGCTTGAAAAAGATATAGAAAAACTTAGAGCAGACTGTGGTAGACTAACCCAATATATAAATAACAATAGATCAAACAAAGTAGTCAAAAGAGTAGAAATAATTTTCAAAAACATGGCTGTCCATACTAGGCACGAAAACCACAATAGAAGACCGGAAGAATTTTTAGATACATTAAAACAGAAATTAGCTCTAAAAGTCCATAGGTTGAGAAGATATAAGAAAGCACAAGAACGTAAAAATGATAACGCTTTGTTTGCTACAAACGAAAAGAACTTTTATAGAAAATTACAGCAACCAGAAACTGACACCGTCATACCGACAACCGAAAACAACATAGAACTACCAACAACGGAACAATTAGAAACCTTTTGGGCTGGCATATGGGAAGAACAAGTACATCATAAGGAAACATCGGAATGGATTCAAGACGAAGAAACTAAATGGAGCTCACTTGAAGAAATGGAATTCATCGAGTTATCTGAGTCTGACATAACTAGTGTTACAGCGAGACTACACAATTGGAAATCCCCTGGTATTGATAAAATACATAATTACTGGTATAAAAAATTAGAATCTTTACACAAAATCTTAGCTAAAAATCTAACAGAAATCATTCTAGGTAAACAAAACATTCCGGAATTTATTGCTACAGGAATAACTTACATGTTGCCAAAAACCCATTACTCATCACAGCCTTCCCAATACAGACCGATTACCTGCTTACCCACAATATACAAGATCTTAACGTCAGCAATAACTACAAAAATCAATAAACACGTAGAACATCACAACATAATAACAGAGGAACAAAAGGGATGCCGGCGAGGACACATGGGATGTAAGGAGCAATTAGTCATAGATTCGATCATACACAAGCATGCTGCCACAAAAAATAGAAATTTACACTGCACTTATATAGATTACAAAAAAGCTTTTGATAGTATTCCACACTCCTGGCTTATCCAAATATTACACATATACAAAATAAACCCAAAAATCATAGAATTCTTGCAAAATATAATGTCCCGATGGAAAACTACACTTCAATTAAATTATCGCGATAACGCTGTCACAACTCGCCAGATTGCTATAAAAAAAGGCATTTATCAGGGAGACTCCCTAAGCCCTTTATGGTTCTGCCTCGCTCTGAATCCTCTATCTCACCTACTTCAGCGTTGTCAGGCTGGATACTGCCTTAAACAAACAACAGAAGAAACCACTATCTCTCATCTTATATATATGGACGACATTAAATTATACGCAAAAACAGAAAAAGACATGAAAAAACTAATAGATATCACAACAGAATTTAGCAAAGACATAAACATGCAGTTTGGACTAGATAAATGTAAAACAGTACATATAATAAGAGGCAAAATTAAACCTGGTGACTATGCAATTAACACTACTGACACAATTAGAGCTATGGAACCCACCGATTTGTATAAATATTTAGGATACAGGCAACTAAAAGGATTAGACCACACCATAATTAAACAAACATTGAACACAGAATACAAGAGAAGAGTGGTCGCAGTATGTAAAACTCAACTTTCCGGAAAACATTTAATAAAGGCATTGAACACATACGCGATCCCAATATTGACATACTCGTTTGGAGTGATCAAATGGTCAAAAACTGACATCCAACAAATCGAGAGAACCACACGCACCACGCTAACTAAACACAATAACCTACACCCTAAATCTGCAATAGAAAGGCTGACCATCAAACGGCAACACGGAGGGAGAGGCCTAATTGATATCCATCATCTTTGGCAAAAACAAATAACGAGGTTAAAAACATTCTTTCACAGTAAATCTCAGACAAGTAAAATGCATAAAGCTATAGTAATGAACGACAACAACTACACCCCACTTAACCTAAATGAACAGACAGATACACAAAACACCAATAATGAAGACCCACACAAGCAAAAGTTAGAAGATTGGAAGAAGAAAGTTTTGCACGGACGGCATCCCCATGATCTTGAACAACCTCATATAGACACACTAGCATCAAATAAATGGCTTAAAATTGGTTCTTTGTTTCCGGAAACCGAGGGCTTTATTATTGCAATACAAGATCAGATCATAAATACTAAAAATTACAGGAAATTCATCATAAAAGACCCCACGATAACTAACGATAAATGCCGCAAATGTCACAGCCAACCAGAGACCATACAACACATCACAGGAGCTTGCACAACACTCACACAAACAGATTATACTCACAGACACAATCAGGTAGCAAATATCATCCATCAAAACTTAGCACTCAAACATAAGCTCATTCAAGACTCAAACACTCCTTATTACAAGTATGTACCACAACCAGTTGTAGAAAATACCACCCACAAACTCTTTTACGATCGCGGCATATTAACCGACAGGACCATTCACTACAACAGACCAGATATAATCCTTCAAGATAAAGTAAGTAAAGTCACATACCTCATAGATATAGCAGTCCCTAACACACATAATTTACAAAAAACAATAGGTGAGAAAATTGGTAAATATGCAGAATTGAAAGAAGAGGTGACCAGAATCTGGATGCAACAAAAAGTGTACGTAGTACCCATAGTAGTCTCCACCACGGGTGTCATACCCAACCACCTCCACCATAGCCTCAAATTAATAGACCTCAAAGACTCAATTTACATTACACTTCAAAAAGCCGCGATTTTAAACACCTGCAGAATAGTAAGGAAGTTCATGCAATACGACGAAAATGAAACACAACAACACAACTCATACACACACACGCTACGTTGACTTGGTTAAGGCCCGTTAACGTAGCTTAAACTAGCCAAAGAGCTAAGAAACATAACATGTTTTCCAAAATAATAATAATAATATTTATTTGCGTAAAACATGGTGTTAAAGATATTAAAGACATTATAGAGCATACATGTTTTGCTTAGATATAATAGCATGCAAATATTTAGGTTACGTTAAACAATGATTCCCGTCAGTAAATTCTTTTATGCTATAAAAATTATTAGTGTTTAACCATACATGAAGTTTTTTTTTAAACAATCTAATATCTAAAGTTTTTAAATCATTTGGAATTTTATTATAAACGCGAACACACATTGCTAAACAGCTTTTACTATATTTAGCCAGTCTTGGCAAGTCATCTAATATAAGCCTGTGAGGATCTCGCCGGTTTCGAGGATACACATCCCCTGCCTTTTTAAATAAATCTCTATGCCTCTTTACAAACATGCATACTTCATAAATATAGAGAGAGGGAAGCGGTAATAAACCAAGTTCTTTAAATATTGGCCTGCAAGAGTCATCAGGTTGAAGCCCATATATTGCACGAATACACTTTTTTTGTGCAAAAAATACCCTATTTTTGTCTGTACTATTACCCCACATTATAAACCCATAGCGTATTATTGATTCAACATAAGCATGATAGGAAGTGATAGCAGTTTTAATGTTTGTAACATTTTTAACCTTTCTGAGTGCGTATACGAATTTATTTATTCTTTTAGATATATCATCTACTTGTGCTTTCCAATTTATATCCTGATCAATTATTACTCCAAGAAATTTCGTTTGTGTAACTTCATTAAGTTTTGGTATGTCAAGTTTCAAATTGTATTTATTATTACTAGATTTATTAAATTGTATATATACAGATTTATCTAAATTAATTTTTAAGTTATTCATGTCAAGCCATTCAATTAATTTGTCAATTGTATTGTTAATTTCTGTTTCATGGTCGTAAATTGTACTAGTTTTTTTATCAGACGTAACTACGATGGAAATATCGTCGGCGAATAGAATGCATCTATGATTTGTTATATCTATAATTGAATTTATATAAAGTAGGAACAATATTGGGCCCAAGACACTTCCTTGTGGGACGCCATAATTGTTGCTTTTATACTCAGATGAGTATGATCTCATGAAGTTGTTTTTATCCAATTTCGTAATAACAACACATTGCTGTCGGTTATTTAAATAAGACGATATCCACCGAAGTGCATGTCCCCTTATCCCGCTTACCTCCAGCTTTTGTATTAATAAGTCATGTGACACTCGGTCAAAAGCTTTGGACAAATCAAAAAATAATCCTGTAGTCAAAAAGTTTTTATTAAGATTGGATAATATTGATTTTATCAGAGTGAAAATGGCTAATGTAGTAGATTTGCCTTTTTGAAAGCCATATTGATCTTTATTTATAATGTTAAATTTGTTACAGAAATTGACTAGTCTAATACACATGCATTTTTCTAATATTTTTGACAGAATCGGTATTAAGGTTATTGGCCGATAATTATTTATGTAATCTTTTTCTCCCTTTTTAAAAAGTGGTTTTATAATGGACCGTTTTAATATATCTGGGAAAGTTCCTGAAGAGAATGATAAATTAATTAAATGTGTAAGAATTCCAACTATTTCATTAATGCATAATTTAATAATTTTAGTACTTATTTCATCGTATCCTTCTGAGTTAGTGTTAGCTAGCGAAATTATTACTGTTCTTACCTCATTTTCCGATACCGGTCTAAGAAACATCGACTCGTGAGTTGAGTTTTTACTACAACTACCAATTTTTGTCTTTGTTGGTGTTGATTTGTGTTCCAAATTGATGTAATGGGTATTGAAGGCAGATGCAATTTCTACGGGGTTTGTAAGTACTGTGCTATCAACTTTAATGTTATCTATGTTATCTTTGCAGTTAGTATTAAGTATTTCATTTTTTACAACTGTCCAAGTGGCTTTGCATTTGTTTTCACTCGTATTTATAAACTTGATATTAGCGTTTCTTCTCGAATAATAAATACATTTCTTCAATAAATTTGAGTATGATACGTATTTAGCTTTGTTAGCTACGTTTTTATTTTGGTAATATTTATAGCGTAGTGTCCTTTTGATTTTGCAGCTTCGTTTTAGCCCTTTGCTCATCCAATTTAGTTTTTTTTTATTATTAATATTTACTTTTACCTTCACTTTTGGAAAGCAGAGATTATAGAATAGGCATAACATTTCATGAAACTTACCGAATGCTGTGTTTAAGTCGTTTTCCATGAGTATTTCTAACCATGATAAACTTTTCAAGCATTCACGAAATTTCAGAATGTACTCCATATTATAGTCTCTCTTATATATATAATATGTGGCTAGTTTTTGAGTTTTATGTTTTAAAGGAACACTTAGCATTTGTGCAGTGTCGTGGTCAGATAGATGAAGTGGTAATACAGTTGCAGCGGCATCTGAGATGTTACTTAAAATATGATCAATACAAGACTTTTCATGTTATAGTTATTCGATAGGTCTTTTAATTCGTTCGCAATATGGCCTTTTTTTAATGTGTTTATGTTAAAATCACCTGCTATAATTATATTTATTTTAGAATTATACTTTTTGTTTATATCGTGTAAGAGAGTACTAAGTTTAGTCAAGAATTGTGTAGGATCTGATGACGGAGTTCGGTAGAGACAAATAATAATAAATTTATTAGATTGATTACATAACAGTTCTATGCCGCAGGCTTCAAACGAGTGTTGTG
Source organism: Eurois occulta (assembly GCA_950022335.1). NCBI lineage: Eukaryota > Metazoa > Arthropoda > Insecta > Lepidoptera > Noctuidae > Eurois > Eurois occulta. The sequence goes on along the minus strand of OX465480.1, from coordinate 20,161,679 downwards.
TGGCATATGTTTTAACAAATAGTAATTCTTTAAAGATTAATCCTCTTTTAACTAAGATACAGGTACCACCTCTTTGCTTCTCTCTGCAGTAATTTGCAGCCATTTCGTAATCGTAAATTTTTATATAACTCTCATAGCCTTTTTTAATAAAGGTTTCGGAGAGACATATTACGTCTGGTTCATTTTGTGCTTCACGTAACTCCTGTAAAGTTAATTCTAGTATTTCTTGCTTTGACAAGACACTTGCTATATTTTGATGTAGAATTATAAATTGATGTGGCCTGGAAGTAGTTAGATTATGCTCGAAAAAAAGTATCGTTCCTATTTACAGTAGAAAAATAATAAGGTATAGTGCCTTTCTTTATTGTCCCCGCGGCTTTTATAGGGTTTTCTGTTGGGTGAGTTTCAACACTGCTTTTGCGACTAAAATAGTAAGGGATTGTGCCTTTACTTGGTTTGTTTATGATAACGTTCGTAAGTAACTTATGACTTGGTTTATTACATGCTATTCGTTTTTTAAGTACGCTTAGGTCTAAATAATTCTTATCATAATCGTTACAGTCTATAAGGTAATTAATTGTTTTACAAATATCAGATAGTTTATCTGTAGTATTCACAAAACGACACGTTTTATACTTTTTACATAAGTTTTTAATATTGTCATTTAACTTATTGACCTGAAAATAATCATTTTTAAGAACATTTAATACTAAAATCATGTTGTTTTTAAACTTGACTAATATCGTTTTAAGTTGTGACAGAATTAGTTCAATGTTGTAATCGTTCTCACCCACGCAGATTACGATTTTATCGTCTCTCTTTAGCTTCGCGTCTCTACAAGTCTTTATTATTTGGTTACTTAGTGCGTTTGGCTTCGTTTCCGCAACTACTTCATATTTTTCGTATTTGGTTTCCACTCTTGAGCGCAAAATAGCTGAGGCCAGTCCAACACATTGCTGAGCGCCGAAAATTTGTATTCTTTTCTTTTCAGGTTGGCGTTTTTGTTGTACTGGGGCTGTATGTGTGTGTGCCGCCGGTATTTCTGATGCTGTATTGTTATAGTATCGCTTTGTAAGACTCTCTATTTGTTTCATAAGACCTGCAATTTCTTGAGTTGCATCTTTTAATTTTTGTTGCAGGATTTTAATTTCTTGTTGCAAGACTAATATTTGAATGTCGTTATTATAATCAGTTTTTAACGAGGAACGTAACGTAGCAGCCGAAGGTGTAGACCTAACCTGAAGGCTAAAAGCTGCTACTGCAAGTTGTTACTTGCAGTATTTGTTAACAGGTATTTGATTTCATTTCAAATACCTAATTTCATGCATGCCCTTTTCTATCACCTTATAAAGACTCCTGTTAGGTACCTACTATATTTTTTTATTTTATTTGGCTCTTCAACAATGAGTACACTATTACATAGATAGTAAAACATTTCTAACAAAGTCTAAGTGCCCCATTACTTAAAGAAGAGCACTACATGCACTATATTTCTATATGCTCTGGTAAAATATGTTTTTATGGTTTTTCGTGGTATGCTGAATAACCCACAAATATTGGAATCATTGGGATTGCTTGTTCCAGACAGGAGGCTACGGTTGGGACCAAGGGAGAGGCTTTTTAAAGTTCCGGCAACCCGTACCAACTTATTAAAGTTTGCACCAGCGATTCGTGCAGTAAGAATACTCAATAGTGTCTCTCGGCGTTTGGACATATTTTCTTGCTCTTTGGCGGAATTCCAGGGGGTGACACTTAGTATGTTATCCACTGTGTAACTTGTGTTTCTACCCTGACCCGTTACTTGGGACTGGACAATTAGCAATGCATGACTACTTTTGTTAGCCTGGGTCATACCTGTTAAAACAAATGTATGTGTTCATGAATAAATAAATAGGTAAATAATAAATAAATATTATGCGCCTAAATAGCTAATTAAACAGTGAAAAAAAGAATAAGTTAAGCCAAACAGAATCAAAATGTTTAGCTTAACTTAATGTTATCGATACTGTTGTTGTTTTCATTTTATATTTGTAATAGATAAATAAATAAAGATATGGAAAGCACGTACGTACACGCTATGAATCAACTTGAGTACCTACCACATAGGTATCTACTTTACCTGATCGCTAACCACTGGAAATGTGCTAATAAATGAACGATTCGCATACATATAACTTTTGTTCTTGTAACCACTTAATCCTAATATAATGGTAAACTATCTGGTTCCCTCACTGTGTCACATCAATAGACATACCTATTATAAAGGGAGTAAAAAGACCCTTAGGGGCTGTCTCCACGAGCGAGAGAATCGCGACGATATTATCGTCGTTGCAACGTATTTCTATACACTCTCTTAGAGGCCGCCTCCACGAGCGAGAGAATCGCGGCGATATTATCCCATACAAATACGTAATCTCGCCGCGATTCTCTCGCTCGTGGAGACGGCCCCTTAAGGAATCCGAAAGGTACTTGTTCTCTCCGTCATTGCGATATTTTTTTTGTTCTGGCTGGTAACCTTTTCTTTACGGAGGTATTGGAGGTCGAAGTTCCGACTTTTTCACTAGTTTTTTTTTTTAAATACAAGTTTTAATGTTAATTTAGTTTAAACAACTCCATGACCCTTGCACTATTCAATGCATCCATCAGCACAATGTTTTGATTGCGTTATCTACATTGAGTTTTACTGTAAAACGTGAATTTCCACCTCAAAAAAAGACTCGTTAACCACTTACCAGCAACCATTTTTGCGTAGAGTAACTTAGTTTGCTGTACAGAATGTCGGTTGACGGCTTCATGAAGGGTCCGTTTACACCTTATAGTTGCCTATTTACACAAGCGCCTCACAGTCCGTAACGAGTAAGAAAACACTACACACACAATATTCCCCCGTGGACAACGATACGTGAAATCTTAACTGTCCGTTGTCCCCGTTGCCCATATGTACATAACGGGGACAACGGTAAGGTTCAGATGTGCCCGTGACGGGGACACAGATTACGGGGACAACGGTAAGTAATTATGTGACGTACCGTTGTCCCCGTGACGGGGACAACGGTAATACACCCAAATGACCAAGATAGGTAATTCCGCATTCACATACCCACACACTAGGACCCGATCTAACGTTATTACCCAGTGATTCAATAAGTACGTGGCCACTGCCCTAATTTGTGTTCTCCTAATAAAATTAACATTTATTTTTTGTTACGAACTGAATTAAATGCTTTTCGTAATAAAAGGGCTGTGTTTTTCGTATGTTTTCCTGTTTGTAAGTTTCCCGGATGAGGAAAAGAGCTGTGACAAATACCTAGTTAGGTAGGTAGATTGGTACTTACGTGGCTTTTCTGGTATAACAACGGTTAAATACGTGACTATGTTGAAATTCTTAGTCCCTTTTGGAATAGTATCTTTGTGCTCTTCTATGTTAATATATTGTCCTGTTAAGTATCTGTGTGTAGGTACATAAATAAATAATAATAATTGGTTTTTTGTTTGTGTTTGAGGAGAGGTTGTGAGCTTCGCAGCTAGACGGAAGGTTCTCGTATCAATGTTTTGGAGTAAGAATACTGAAATCAACGTCATCAAAAAATGAATAAATCACTTATGATTATGACTTATGACTCATCATTTATGAAATAGTCGCTCTGTGGAGAAGGAAGACAAAAAAGCTACCTTACCTGTACCACGTAAAATTTCGTCAAGGGGTCTAAAATAGTCGATTTAGCAGAATAATAATAGGTAAGTAATATTATGAATTACGTCACAATTCTTAATTTAAGAATTTTGACGTGATTCATATTATTGAACCCCCATGCACAAATCCTGATTCCAGGCCGCTTATAGAAGAACCTGATCGAAAAACACAATATAACAAGGCTCTACCTAGGAAGCAAACCCAGGATCTCGTGCTCAGCCGTAGCGCGTGCTACCACCTAGACCAACGAGGCAATCAAACAACTCACAGCCGCCATAATTCTTATTTCCTCAGCTCTAAGTATAACTTCTAGGTAATGGTAGGTATACCATCGTCGCTCGCATCATCGCTTACCCTCAAGCGATACATAATATTGTTGTTTATGTAGCACATACGTACACACATATTACACTTCTCATCAAAAAAATCGAAACACCTCGCAGTTTATTAGGGTTCCGTAGTCAACTAGGAACCCTTATAGTTTCGCCATGTCTGTCTGTCTGTCTGTCTGTCCGTCTGTCCGTCCTCGCTTAATCTCTGTGACCGTTAGCACTAGAAAGCTGAAATTTGGGACCAATATGTGTATCAATCACGCCGACAAAGTGCTAAAATAAAAATTGGAAAAAAATGTTTTATTAGGGTAGCCCCCCTATATGTAAAGTGGGAAGTGTTTTTTTTTTTAATTTTAACCCTAATGTGTGATATATTGTTGGAAAGGTATTTAAAAATGAATATGGGTTTACTAAAATCATTTTTTGATAATGTCAATAATTTCGGAAATAATCGCTCCAAAAGTAAAAAACAAAGCGTCCCCCCCCCTCTAACTTTTGAACCATAAGTTTAGAAAATACGAAAAAAATCTGAAAAGTAGAACTTTATAAGGACTTTCTAGGAAAATTATTTTGAACTTGGATGGAAACAACAGATGGAAACTGCAGTTAACCAATATAATTTGGTCCCTGAATCGTATGAGCGCCTATACAATCCAGAGGTCAAGTTTCATTTGCCCGTATTTTTTTTTTAACTTCGTTTACATAATATTTTATTATCCTGAACGTATCTTTTTTCAAACAAAAAAATAACTCTTTTTTTTTTAGTTATCACCGTCCTTTGTGGGCCCGTTTTTAGTGTTCCGTAATTATTAGAGTTCCGTAACAAATAGCCTTTTTAAGTTGGGTTACCACTATGTTCATGCTCCAGCAGCGCTCCGCGCTCCTGCAACTGATCCAATGGATCTGTCGCGCGCCCTTTACATGCGCTCCCCTTTGACACACTGCGCTCCCCTTTGTGTTCGCGCTAAAAACCGTCACGAGTCGGAACGACTGCCGCGGAGCGTGCAATATTGCACGCTCCGTGTTCGCGCACGTACCCACTACCGGGAGCTGTTGCAGGAGCGCGGAGCGCTGCTGGATCGCGAACATAATGGATAGTATGGATACCCACCTTTAAACTCATAAGTGGGAACACTTATTGTGACGGACGGGAAACTACGGAACCCTACACTGAGCGTGGCCCGACACGCTCTTGGCCGGTTTTGATTTGATAAGGATTATCAGAAAAATGTGTATATTTAGGAATAAATGTAAAATGTCATTTAATAGTGAGTAGTATGAGGTTTTTAAATCCTAATGTTATTGTTCTAAATTCAAATTAAGTCTTCATAGGTTTCGTATTTTGTATAATGAGTAATTTTTACCCTGTATGGAATATGAAGGAAATGGGTAAAACAACACGCGTAAATGAAAAAAAAATGTAAGAAACGTTTATTTAATAACTTGTATTCCCTCCGCGAGCTCTTATTACTGCTTCCATACGGTTCTTCATCGATCGGATGAGAGTCACGATCACATGTTGTGGTATATTATCCCATTCCTCTTGGATTGCATTTTGCAGCTGGCTAACTGTTTCTGGGGCTGGATCTCTTGCTCGAATTCGTCTCTTTAATTCATCCCATAGATGTTCAATGGGATTCATGTCCGGGCTTCTTGCTGGCCATACCATAATGGAGATACCGACTTCGGTAAGATAATCTCGTACGACGCCCGCGGTGTGAGCTCTAGCATTGTTATGCATGAATATGAAGTCGTTGCCAATAAAATGTGCATAGGGCATCACATGAGGTTCAAGACACTGTTCGATGTACCGATGAGAGTTTAGTGCAGGCAGCCGTGGCCCAGACACAAAGGCAAGTTCTGTCTTACCGTCGGCGCTGATTCCTCCCCAAACCGTCCACGAACCGCCACCATAGCTGACCTTTTCTTCAATGCAGCATTGTGCAAAGCGTTCTCCATCTCTTCTGTAGACCTTGTTCCTTCCGTCGTTACCATACAGCATAATTTTACACTCATCAGAAAACAGTACTTTGCTCCACTGAAGGTATGACCAAGTTAGGTGCTCGCGTGCAAAGTTAAGGCGCGCTCTTCGATGGTCTGCAGTTAATTTCGGCCCATTCGCTGGCTTATGCGGTGCCAATCCGCGTTCCTTCAACCTTCTTCTTATTGTAGAGTCACTTACAGCTACTCTTCGTACAACGCGAAGCTGCTGCTGCAGTTGAAAAGCGTTAAGGCGTCGATTTCGTAAAGAAGTTGTTACAATAAATCGATCATCTCGCTCAGAAGTGACCCGATTCCTGCCAGATCCTGAACGGCGCGTGAACGAACCAGTCTCCCGATAGCGTTTGTAGACTCTATGAACAGATGATAAGCTTAGATGCAATCTTGCAGCCACAACACGCTGACTAAGTCCAGAATCCAGCAATGCCACCACTTGGGCGGCTTCTGCGGGCGAAGTATCCATATGTTTTAGAAAAAAAAGTTTTTTCAGACGTCCCAAAGTCACAGTAAATGAAATAAGAAACAAAAAGTTTAAAGACAAGCGCTAATTTTTAGTTTTTAAACGAGAAACGTACTCCAACCCTAAATACACATTTGTCTCAAAACAGTGATTAATTTCATAGGATAAACAAATGAAATTCTAATTTCGAATTTTGATTTTTTTCTTCTTACTGTAATGACCAAACTGCCAGCTACACAATAATGTTTTTTTTTCATGGAATTAATTCTCTTTTGTAAAAAATTAGGACAAAAACAATAAAAACGAAAGTGTTTCGATTTTTTTGATGAGAAGTGTATTATCATCATGGGTGTCCCACCAGAATAACATGAGACCTTTTTATTCTACACTTAGAATTTAAATGACCGTTTAAGTGCTGCTCTTGAACGTTATTACGAGGTCAATTAAACTATAAACAGCTTAATCGCATTGTTATTCTTTGGCAGTTATAAATAAATCGCTTTTAGATATCGAGAATTCGATCAAAAATATTTAATCGAACTTTAAAAGCATTTATTTTGACTTCGGAAAGGTTTGTTATCATTTTTGACAGATAACTCAGGTTAGCCAATCGCATAAACATAAATATTCTTCTGTACATAATAAAAAACATATCTTAACTGTTTGAATATAAAGTTGACTTTGCAGTGTCAATAACGAAACGTTTGTCACGATCGATATTTGTGCAAAAATAAACTTAAGGACTCATACCATAGATGTTATATTGGCTCAATATAGGTAAACCATCGAAAGATAATTATAATAACTTGTGTAAACAAAGTGACTCAACTTTTATTAATTTGCATTCTGATCTCAGACAGTGTAGTGTCAATAAGCTTTAAAACATGGCGGAAAAAATTGCAGTTGTCACAGGAGCAAGCAAAGGCTTGGGATTCGCTGTTGTGAAAGGATTATGTCACAAATTCAATGGAACCGTTTACTTGACCGCAAGATCAGAGAAAAACGGTCAAGAAGCCGTGGAAAAGTTGAATAAACTCGGATTAAAACCCTTATTCCATCAACTCGATATCAGTGATGATAAAAGTGTGAAAACATTTGCGGATTTTATTAAAATAAAACACGGAGGACTGGATGTACTGGTAAATAATGCGGCTATTTTAGATTGGGACGAAGTTTACCCAACCTACGAAGCGGCGAAAAGAAACATTGACATAAATTACAGAAGCTTGCTAACCATTGAGAATTACTTGTTTCCGTTGTTAAGAGATGGCGCTAGAGTCGTCAACATTTCGAGCGCTTGTGGCCATCTATCGAACTTGAAGAAACAATCCTGGATTCAAACGTTACAAGACCCGGATTTAACAACAGAACAAATAAACGACTTTGTTGACGAATATTTGGAGAGCGTTAAAAATGGAACGTTTGACAAGAACGATTTCGCTGATGAAGGGAAACATGCGGAGCATAGGGTGTCTAAAATTGCTTTGACGGCTTTGACGAGGGTCCAACAACGAAAATATTCTAACAGAAACATCTCCATAAATGCTGTCCACCCAGGACACATGAAGACTGAAATGGCCCAAGGTGGAGGAGAAGTAGAACCTGACCAATCAGCTGAGCTTGTCCTGTATCTAATTCTGGATGCCTCCCCGAAGTTGAGAGGAACTTTCATGTGGCATGACAGAAAGTTGATCGATTGGTGCGATGCTGAAGCTGATTTTGCTTGCAAAGACCTTTGGTAAATGAGTTAACTTATGTAAACCTGCCATACCTTGATCAATTTACAGTAAAAACGTTTTGGTAAAGTTAATTTGTTTAATTTTGTTGATATTCCAGTCTGTGTTATCTTGACACATGCACATCACACAAACAGCTTACCTCATATCGGTTGCAGGTATGAAGATGTTCATGCAGACGATCTCTGCCACTACTAGATGTCGCTGAATACAGTTCTTTTACCATTGAAAGTGTAGGGATACTTGCGTACTTATAGTGCGTTTTTACAATGTATACCTGTTTAATAATACCATAATCTAATTTGTATGTTTTAAATGATCATAAAGAACAGAAAACATTTGCGGTTCTCTTTATTTAGATGGCCAGAATGTAAAACTGCTTGAAACGGAACGCATATGACAAGACAGCTGAGCCGATCGAAGTTGACACATGTCAATCTGACAGTCTACGATTCGACCGCGGAATTCCGTTTGTGGGTGTGATTATTGAATTAACATTCTAAAATAAATCGTAAATTAATATCGAAAAGAACATAATTTTACAAAATTGTGAATTAAATAATATTTTATACCGCAAAAGACGGTGACTCCCATTTACGGATTGACACTCTGTTGGGTAAGTAATTTTTCCGCATTTTCTTTTACAAAAATTATCTAAGTCACATGCACTATGTATGAAAAAGAGAAAAGGAATACCAACTATGACATAATTTATGTCATATCAAAAATAAACCTTGCTGCAACATTACAATTTTAACGTTAATGTTTTTTATTAATGTGACAGTACAAAAAAGGCCGACGTTAGTGAACTAAAATAGATATTTTTGACGCCTTGACCTAGCTAGTGCCATTATTATTCCTAATGCAGTATTGGACAACCATTTCTCGACTTCAAAAAGTGAACAGACCTTAAGTTGTGTTTAAATAAAAAAAGTGAATACATTTATGTAATGTGCAGAGGTTTTATTGTTATAGAACTCTTTTATTTAAATTCAAATATGGAATGCGGAAAAGAACCTTGGCTGCTAGTGTTGTGGTGTTTTAGTGTATTATGAAGGTTAATCATGTTAGGTTTTTATTAGATATGAAAAATGATGTTAGGTGTGACTGATCTATTGGTCTGTGTAGATTTAATGTCAATTATACTGGAATAACCTTAAGCTTATGATAATTAATTCTAATTTAAGGGTACTTACAAGGTAAACCAGGCTGTCTCATTGCAGACCATGTAGTTAAGCTAAAACATTGATCTTACCGTAAATGTATTTTTTAAATTAACCGCTTAACATATCCACTAAGGCCCATACATTGAAAAAATACTGTTCTCGTAAAATAGGAAGTAAGAATTACATAACAGTTTACATTTTATATGCACAAAAAAAAAACTAACAGATGGTTAGTTAGGTATTCTTTATTTAAAATCTAGGTCACGGAAACTTGCAAAAGAAATCTAGTCTGTAAAAATTTCGTTTTTTAATTAGCAAAATAATAAATTGAACTTTAACTGCCAGTGTCTAAGGCTGAAAATTGTATTTCTAACAGGTAATTAAGAAATAATTACTGTCTGAAATACTTGAGTCTAGTTCAGATAAATACTGCAATGCAGACAAAAATAATATTGTATTTAATTACTGTACTAGAAGTATTTACATATTTACGTAAAAAAAATACCATTTTATACCATGTTTAAACTTTGCCTAGCAATTCAATACATGTGTGTACAGGTTGTATGACCCAAATAGCTTTTACCAATAGAGAAATTTGAATTTGAAAATGACTGTCTATTGCCAAAGCCAGGTCCTTGATGTTGAGTTTGTTCAGTATTTTTATTTTAAACTAGCTTTTTCTCACGGCTTGGGTCCCACGGGAACGTTTTAAATCTAACCTATAACACTTAGGGATAATGAAGCTTTCCGTTAGTCGGAATCGGATTAGTTGTTCTGAAGATTACCCCCTACATACAAACTTACAAACAAATGTTACCTCTTTATAATAATAGTTTAGATTGATATAGTAGAAATATAATAATGTTAAATGCCCTGTTTTATAATTATTTATTATAGGAAAACTGAATAAAGTGGTTTTACCATAAGGACTACTTTTGAAATAATGATGACATAGTTTTCTATGCTGGCAATAAAATCAAATACTCTGATAAAATATTTTTTTTTAATTTGTCTGTTGGGACATAGCAACCACTTCAATTATCAGGATAAACCATTGAGCTTTGCATACTTTAACAAACATATATTAAACACACACAAAACATATATACTTAATATTATGATTATAAAATCGTTTTTTTTTAATGTTTGACTGAATTCCATTTCATTTCCATTTAGAATTTTAGAAGTACAGTCAGCAACTAGAAAGCCAAGCCAAGCTAAGTCAGGAGCCAATGGGCGGCATAAAAACTCTGACACCAGGTTAGAACCACATGAAAAAAAAGAAGATCAATGACATAAAAAAACAAAATAGGTAGTCTACATAAAAATATATTTATTATTGGAAAGCATTTATTTAAATGATTAAACTTTTATTTTAATTTCATTGAAATGACAAAAGTTAAATTTTCCTAAATTGTTTAAATCGTCTTATTGTCCTGAGTGACGGAGTCTTATCACCAAACACCAAAATAGTAGAAGATGAGTCATTTCCCGTGTTGGAATAATAAAAACAATTTTTTATCATTCCAGCACGAGGAAATGACTCATCTTCCAATTAGGAATGTTATATTTTTTATTAACAATACTGACTTATTTTAATTAGGTGTCAAATATTATCTATCTGTCTTTGTTTATTTTTGTTGTTACTAAAAAACTAAGCAAGTTATATGTAAAACAAAATCATGTACAAATAAATGGACAAGTAATTGAGACCGCCTTTGTACGGAAATTTTTATTTGTATAAAATTTTTTTTTCCATTAAAAAGAAAATTATAGTTTGCCTCTATCTATTGAATCTCAAGTTATTATTATAGAAGATTACAGATATTGTACTATAACACATAAAATTATACATAAGATATTATCAGTAGGTACTTATCATAGGAAGGACTAACACATACCGACTCTCAAACTATTAATGTTAAAAGATGTACTACGGAGGTCACTGACAGTCAACCACTCTTATTACCAAAGGCATAAGGGTGAAAAGTGGCAGATCCTCAGTGAACTCGAGAGTAGAACGTTCTGAAATTATAATTCTTTTCTCAGTTATTTTACCTCTGAGAGCTGCAATATAACACCAGTCATAATGTTACGGTAATAAAGATCAACTGTAATTTTGGCAGACTTGTCAGTGACAGCAACCTAAAAGGAACGTTATTGCTCTTAAAATAAAGATAATTGTTTTTTGACAGTTATGCAAAGTTAGAGGTAGAATAACTGTGACAGTACTGGATATGGATAGTTATAAGTGAAAATTATTAATATTGTCTGTTTTAATGTAGTTGCCCTAGTTACTAAACCTTAAAGAAAAACACGACAAACACCAGCAGCCAAAATTATAGTAAAAATGCTTTAGATACTAAGATGTTTCATTCTAAATGAAAACAATATTGTGACTCTAAAACACTCAAAATAGTGTTTAAAATCCTTCAAATGATCAAAATCTAGAGTAAAAAGTGCCACCATGACTTCAGTGCAATCAGTCAATCCTGTTAACATAGGTACCCAATAAATACAGATCTTAGGTTAGTATAACAGGACCCTATGTTATGCCAAGCGGCGTACAAATTTGCAATTTTAAATAAATAGTAAATAATAGTAGTTCTAAATTAATTCGTTATTTAAGTATTCGTCAATAGAGTAATAACATCCATCAATTAGAAACGATTTCATTCGTTTTTTGAAATGTTTACATTTAGTTTTTAATAGCGTCTGGAATTTTATAAAGAAAAAACAAATGACTGTTAAACATTTATAACGAACATCAAACTCTAGTGCAATTTACAGAAAAATCAACATTATTTCTAACACCACAATGCATAGAATAGTGCGTTCAGTCCAGTTATAACCAAGACCAAACCTAGTACAAATTATAGAAAAATCAACGTTATCCTAAACACCACAATGCTTATAATAGTGCGTGAAAAAAACAGTAATGTAAAGAACATGACTATCAACCAGTTATAACGAACATTACACACTAGTGCAATTTATTATAGAAAAACCAACGTTATTCCTAACACCACAATGCTTATATTAGTGCGTTCAGTGCGCGCCATGGCGTCTTTCGCGGCGCAAGCGGCCCTCCGGTCTCGTTGGAGCTCTCTCATAGAATCAACGAGCGTCGACGTGCCAGGAGAAGTGACGGACGGCGTGCGTTCTGTCGTCGGATGGCTGAAACAGGCACGGGGTTTTACTTGTTGTACATCGATTGCTGCTCTGAATGTTTACGTTTGCAGGCTCATCTGGTCATGTAGGGATGGTTTATGCTAAGCTAACCCAGCTTGAGGTAACGGCAAGCTTCGTGGGCAGAAATGACCCGGTTCCACGATAGCAAAGACGAACGAAGCACAGAGAAAACGTGCAAGATTCGACCAATCACAGGAGAGACGAGAGATGCTATGTGGATTTCTACTAATGTGGATTCTTGTCTCCTTTCCCCTTCGTTCGTCTATGCACCGTTCACTTCCGTGGAAACCTATAGCATAAATCATTCCTAATATATCATATGTGATGCTGCAACACAACGGGTGTCATTCATCTGCAGTTCTTCAATACCTTTAAATAAACCGTCACGGGAATTTATTGTTAAGCAAATTGACACTCCACATCAATTTGCTGTGTTAAAAACGTATAAAAGTGTCTAATTACTGTCAAAAAATGACAGTTGTAAGTTGTCAAGTTGCGTAACAATTAATTTCCCTGATGTTACTGCGCAGGAGGATACCTCATGCATGCTCAATGTTCATGCTCAGAGTGGTAAAAATGTTCGGCGCATTTACACAAATGTAGGCGTGATTACAGTTTGTCTGGGTTCTTGAAGATTTCTGTATAGTCTGTATCTTACAAAGAAGAATGGAGAAAATGCTGTGCAATGACTGTACCAATATAACCTAATTCAGTTTCCTAATACGATGTTTCCTTCGTTTTAGCGATAATTACTTTTGGTAGAATTCAAAATATGGCTCAGATTAACGACTCGAATTCATAAGTTGTGTTTTCCTCTAAATATTCGCGTGATGCATATTTCTACAGCGAAATATGGTTGAAATTCCTTACTGACGTTCAGGGAAATAGCAGCATAATCAGCGTAGTATAATCAACCTATAATGTTACCTCTATTTTAGGAAGAGACCTCCTTTCTGAAAATGCGAGCTGCCCCAGCGTGGTGGACCACGCCACCACTAGACAATATTATCTTGTTTCTTTTGTAAGACTTATAAAAAACGCTACCACGCTTAGCTTTTTTTTTTTGTTTAGTATCATATTCGGACCCGTGTATCTCCAAACTCATTCTGTTGTCTAGTATACGCAAAATTATGAAATGCTTGGTAGAAGCTTTTATATCACCTGATGTAAAAAGTTAACACGCAGTCTTTGAGTCCATAAATTAGGCTGTTATTAACAAATGTATATTATTTGGCAGTCACAAGCTCGTATTTATTTTTTTGTCGTAACGATGTCAGACGACAGTGATTGATTTGACCGAAAAAAAAAACTAAATTATCTACAAAAAATAAAATATTCCGCTCAACGCCTACTCGCTACTAGACAGTTCACTGCTCAATTAGTTTGACAAGCTTCAAGTTTCCATCAATAATCAGGGTCAAATTAAATTGGCTAGTGAAAATCCTCCGAAAGACCTTGAGTAATTTTAAATTCCAACAATTGGTTACATAAGAACTCAATACGATATGATGAAAAGTAGCCCCAAACATTGTCCGTAATACAGTTGGCACGCGATCCTATAAAATGTTAAATACTTTAACGGAACTTCGTGCCATCGCACGCGTACATGAAAACGACCCGTTCTTCTTAATGAAGTGTTAATGTAGCACGTAATATACAGCTGAAATGCTGCTCATTTCCATCTCATTTGAGCCCTGTTTTGAGTTAATGAGAATTCATTGACTTGCCGAGTCAGCCTTGCTTTAGTAATTTCATCCTTACTTTGGCTGGTTTAGACCAATCGTATTGATTTCGAATTAAAAATTTCAAGAAAGGGTTTTTTTGTGTAAAGGTAGTCATATACACAGTAGGGTTTACCTGACAGGGTTGCCTGTACAGTTAGACTGTACAGGTGGAACCGGAGCGTGTATGTTGCAAAACTGTGCAGGTTTCTGTCAGTTACTCGTACCTACACCCTAGCGTGTATCCTACGTGTACCTTAACACGTTCAGACGGAGTCTAAAAAAGAAAACACATTCCGAAAGTTTCCATACTAGTCTCAATCCAACTATACAAATGCACGTTTTTCCATTTTGCTAATCTCGCGATATAAGTACCTAGCTGATGGAATTCGCTCCGTGTAACTAACACCCACAGAATCTAGAGTAGGTTCAGAAATAAATATAATTTAAAGAGAATAGTTCGGATTGTGTGGTGATCTATTCTTAGTCTTAACTTAACACGTAAATAAATGTAGGGAAAATCTGTAAGAAAAATAATTTCGATGTCGTCGATTTTTACCGCAGGATCATTACAACACCTATATTTATTCAGAACTGATATGACTAATGTTTTTTGTTAAAAGCAATGTAATCTCTATCATTTTTATCTCTCCCAAAAACTGTAACATAATACAAGAGACAGACAAACTAAACCACGCCAACATATTTAGTAGAAAATAATATTAATTCACAAATGCTTTTATTTTTCTATTCACACGTAGTTGTCGTATTTAGCTCATAATTTCGCACTTCCGGCGTTATAATTGCATACCTTCGCTCTTTCATGGTCGCATTTTATGCTGTAGTGCGGTTTAATATGCCTTACAGCTTAGCCGATCGATGATTTTTTCCTGTAGGAGTCTAGACTTTTGCAGTGAATGTACAGACACAAGCACTAATAGGAATACACTTACCTCAATGCTAAAGAGTATTCTCGTGGAATATTGATTGCAATTTTGAGATAAGACCTGTTTCAAAATAAGATTATTATGGGTTGTTAAGTACCAAGTTCGTAAAATCATAAAATTGCAATCAATATAGGAAGGATCACTTTTGTTTTTGTCGCTAAGTGTAGTGAGTGAAGTACATGTTGGTACTCGTGACTGTACCAATTTTGGGTTTAATTATCTGCCAAGGTCAATTGATGGCGCGACGCTATATTTTTTTGCGTTTGTACGATTAAATGGATCAGTGGAATCGGCAATTAGACCGTCTCCTAACCTATACCAAAAAGTCCATGCAAAAACGGCTGCAAAAGTTATCAGTGTTAAAAGTTAAAACACGCAGCCATTGGAGCTCGTAGAATGTTGATTACACAAGAGACCTAATAACTCTGCTCAATGTCTAAAATGTATGGAATAAATAATTTTACACTACACTACGAGTATAGTAAAGTCAGGGAAATTAGCTGTAAAGTAAATTGACTGCCAACCCAAACAGTCAGTGGATCTAAATTACAACTGTCACTGTTTGCTGTCAAAGAATGACAGTTGTAAGTTTTGTAATTTAAAGGCAAATTGACTAAGGGAGTCACTTTTTTTTTTCAAAACACGAACTAAATGAAGCGTTTTCTCAATCTTATTGAAGGTATTAAAATACATACCTACTTAGGCTTGCGGAAACACACTTTAAAACCTAGATATTATACTAGTCGCACGAGTCACGCATGAACAAAATCTTTGTCTTATAAATGTTGTCTTGCATGATAGAAACTAATTAATTAATTAGGTCTAAGAGCGTTTATACAGAAAGTGGGAAACGTCGCAAATAGCTGTCAAATATTTCGCTGTTTTGATTAATTTTGCAATATCACAGTAGGTATGGAAATAAGAAATATGGGCTGACTAAAATACTGATTCTGAAATGTAATAATCAATATCGTAACACCGAATATGTAAAGGAAGTATTTGGAACCTTTCCAAATGCCTTTTTTACACCTAAGACGGTTACAACATCAAATTCAGTGTTTTAATTACAATTCATTATTAATATTCTAGCTCACTAGTTAGAATGTTAATAATGAATTGCAGTTTCCATACTGTAATATTGCCAAATAATTAAAACAGGTAAATATTTGACAGCTATTTGCGACGTTGCCAACTTGCCAACTTTTTGGATGAACGCTCTTAATTTAAATGTTACATATTATCCCATAGACAAAGTTCGCATAAATGTGAATACATTTAATTTTCTAAAATGATCTGACACGAACATCAACAGGTTTATGCCATAAATCAAATGAAAAAAGAAAAATGTATAAAACGTTCAGGTATTTGTGACGTTAACTGCTACGATTCGTCTACCTAAGCATGGGATTAGGAATTACGTGACCTACCGTCTCGTACTTGCCACTTGCCTTTTGTTCAGACATTTTCTGTGTAAACGGCAATGTAATAAAACGGGAGGATAATCCTACTTTAAGTAGAGTAGCCACCATTTCTGTAGCCATTTTTTAAGTAAATAGTTTGATACTGAATGCACCGAGTCGAGTTGAGGGCAATAGGTAAGGTCTATTTATAGAGGGTTTATTAAATAATATGGCTGGAGTCATAAAAAAACAAGTCTCTTATTATAATGCTGATATGAAAGGCACATACAACATACGCAGTGTTTTGTTTCGAATATACCTAATATTCAAATACACACAGAAAAACAAAAGACGTGTTCTCATCATTATTTGGATTTCATGAAGGCACTGATTGCAAATAACACTTGTGATAATATGGGGAAGGTAACTGAAACTAATGGCGCCGATATAGCTAGTTTCAAACATTGGTTGAATATCTGTTAAAGTCATTTTATATTTCAAAATATCTTGATCTCATTGTTTGGATCTAACTATGACACGCAATCTACAATGAGCTTTGGACACCCTTCCATATTGTCTCATTCAACGCATTAAAAACCCAGCTATTTCCCCGAACGCTAGTTCTTTTCAACTCAGCTGCACCGTCTGTTTGCAGCAGACGGAAATTCTGCATTTCGTTGCAAAAATCAAAACTGGCTGAAGTACATAAGCAGTTTTCGATGCCAATAATGAAAAGGCCGTCAAAAACGCCATTGATTCATCGCCTCCTACTAGATCTCAAGCTAAAAATCCTTTGTAATACAAATAAAATCCTTAGTAATCCAATTCCCAGTACCTACTGCAAAGAAATCCCAATTTAATCGCAAGTCCCTAGCCATACAATACAGTAATAAATCCAAACTGACACGGCTAACCATTCGTGTATTGATATGACCTTCGCCTTGCACCCTAGCTTGCTATTACGGAACTTCCCGATGTCCCCACTGGGAGTAACTGCTGTGAGAATTTAGCATCCATATCCTATGGATATTTTTAGGTTGGGACGGTTCTGTATCGTTTGAATTTCCGTCTTACTTGAGAACCGTGTAGTTAACCTATTGGGATGAAGTATTTGATCATGGAAGTAAAGAATTTAAACAAAAACGGCATTTTTCTGCAATGCAGTGATGTGAGGGAGCATTCATTCTTCTCTCCTGTCCTGTCTACATTTTCCATTCTTGAAATGCGAGGCAGCTCATCCAGCAAAACCAGGCCCTACGATTGACCGTTATTGTTTTTTAACCGACTTCAAAAAAGGAGGAGGTTTCTCAATTCTTTTGATCTACCAACAACCTTGGCCACAGAACTCATCAGGTTTTAACACACCTGTGGCGGTGTTCTATTCTTTCCTTACTGCTTTTCATGCAGAAATATGAATCAAATTAATAGGCTTCTTCTGGGTAAGCTCGTTCCATCGTCGACCTCATCTCTGTCCTCAGGGCTAGATTGAGGTCAAGAGTAGGCCCATTTAATATAAAAAAACAAATCAGTTCTTTTTACATTTGAATTATTTTACATGCAGCAGTTCCCTTTTTACGAAGCCTGATATTTCAGCTCCGTGACTAAATCAGGTCTTACTTAAACTACGCCTCTTCTAGCCGTAGGACCTGATCTAGCTTCGATTAGCCCTGCAAAAATCGTCTGTCTATCTTAATACATACAACTGACATCACTATCCGTCTTCTTCTTCTCCATCCTAACATTACCTTGCCACCTCCAGGCATCGCTAGAAGTACGTCAGGTGGGCAGACGCGCCGTCAGTCAGCTGGCAGGCAGAGGGATGGGGGATGAGGTGGTCATCATACACTTCAACGATGTCTATAACATCGAACAGACTACCAGTAAGTATATATTAACAAGTTTAAGATGTCGATACTCCTCTCAATTTGATGTTTAAGGGACTCATCGACATGAAATCTGCTTAAGCCGGTCCGATCCAATCATTACCTGGACATAAAGCCCTTTTCCGGCTCAAGCTGATTCAGTGTTTGTAAGTGTGGTCACTCCATAGCCATTTAGACAGAGTCAGACTGAGATTGATAAGCGTTATTTAGCACGTATTTTGGCTTAGATATGTTCCCATCTGTACCCTTTAAGGTTGCGCTTCATCTAGCAGCACGTAATCGCATTTTTCAGTGCTCCTATCCTTTACTGTCACTCAAAACCGTCATTTGCTAGACTGAGAAACAGAGCGTGCTGCCGAGCGCATCTTCGACGCTGCCGCGAGCGGTAGCACTCCAGCTCTGTTACTTGTAATTTGCTACATGACAGTTTTAGTAACAATGCTTAGCTAAAGCTTCGTGATGAGTAGCGTTTATCAATTTCGGCCATAAACAGCTAAGCTGAAGAGGCAATCGGCTGACCTTATTTTTTTTTACGACATGGGAATTCGCAGGACAACCTGTGAGGCTGGTTTCTGCTTAACCGGACTATCCTGTAGATGCCTTGAGAGTAAGGCCTCCAGCCAGGAGCATAAAACTTGCAAACTAAACGACAGCGCGCTAAGGGCACCTCCTGTGGGGTCCGACCCTAGGCTTAGGCCGTCGCTGGTGAAGGCAGCAAAGGGACAGGCTAGATCTGAGTGAGCTGTCCATAAGTATTAGCGGTCGATCCAATTGTAGTTCACGCGTCCTTGAGTTGAGACCGCAACGACGTCGACGTCTACAAACACATTATTGTCGTAGATAGATCGGTGACATTAAATTAAAGAGGCATATGGCAATCAGCAAACTGTTAAAGGCTGTTGATGTTACGATGGTATAGCTCAGCTCATCAAGAATTTGTTTATCTTGTAGCAATGCTTTGCAGTTTTTCATCACCTTGGAGTAATTCTGTTCGTCTCTTTCAGGCACAGAGCCCGTGGGAGGCGCCTTAAGGTTCAGCACAGCGGTAAAGGCGCTCCAGCACTTGAATCCTTTAGTACTATTCAGTGGAGACGTATTCTCACCTAGCATGTGTAAGTACCTAGTAACCTACCTAGTGTGTAGTAGCAGCAGTGTGTGTGTACCTTATATGAAGTTAATACTTTGAACCTTTGGCAAACTATTGGTGATAGTGTGGCTTCATCCACAAATGGCAAAGCCATTGTTTTCTCGCCACCTTTCGTGCCTCTTGATGTTCAATTAAAAGTACTTAGGTACTTAGGGTCGTCCTTTAATAACGTGAGGTTCAAATCGGGGGGAGGGTCAGAAAAATCACGATTAATCACGATGGATAAAAGTGACAATCACGTGTATTTTTTCGTGACAAAAACAGAGTAAATGTGTGACTTATTTAATATTGTTTTTACCAATATCAGATTGATTTTACAATGTGACCACGTAAAAACTCGAGCAATTTAAATTGGGTCAAAAAAGGTCCTGCAAGTCTTTGAGTTTTTCAATAAATAAAAATACACGTGATGCGTGGAGGGGGTGGCCTAAAACCTCACGGCGTATCACCAGGGAGGGGGGGTTAATGGCCTAAAAAACCTCACGCGGTTGAAGGATGGCCCCTCATATGCGTATAATCTTTGATCAATACTCCTTTCGACACTCGGTCAGAATCATAATACGTACACACAACGACCAATCAAACTATAAATACTAGTTTATGCGGATCTCTCATTGCACGGGAAACCTATACAAAGCGAGGCCATGTTATACTGGAAATGTTTAGCTTGAAGTGTCGCCGTGTACCTAAATAGTTGGACGTCCCACTTGATGAGACGTATCCCAAGTAACACAGGAAGCATTTTAAAATACGAATAGTAAACTTATGTAAAACTTAAGGTCCGTATAAACTCTTACAAAAGTTCACCGAACGTCTTGATGCTTTATATTGGTATTTCAAAACCATTATGATGCTTTACGATGTATAACGGTTGGATAATGGCCTATCAAAATGCTTTTGTAAAGCCTTTAGTTTTAGTGAAGCCAACCACAATGCAGCTGTACAGCTTTCAGCTGTTTTTAGTGTCTTAGGGTTTACAATAGCATTGTTAAGCAGTAAGATAATGCCTATTGCCGCTTAATAGCATAAACCTGTACCATTATAATGCATCGTAAATCCAGTATACAGCTTTCAGCTATTTTTAGTGCCTTAGGGTTTACAATAGCATTTTAAGCAGTAAGATAATGCCTATTGCCGCTTAATAGCATAAACTTGTACCATTATAATGCACCGTAAATCCGTTATACAGCTTTAGGTTGTTTTTAGTGCCCTTTGTTGTGTTATAGCACTTTTAAGTGCTAAGTAAAAGCCTAATACTGCTGAACAGCATAAACGTGAATCAATATAATGCTTGCATTTTTAAAGATCAACTGAGTGCTGTTGTGCGAGTAACAGCTCTTTAATCAAATACACGTGAGTTATTGTAATGCCTAAAGCTATATATACATTCACTTTACTGTATTCTTAAAACCATTTGTCGGCCATATTGGGGAAAAGCACATAAAATATAATATGTGTATACATCAACAAATAACAGCATTTTTTTATGGTGTGTTGCCTAACCGTGTGTAATGATTATGATAATTATGCTAATAACAAAATTAAGTTGTGATTATTCAAGTAATACAAATTCTTGAGTTTTATTGTTTTGCTCAAGGATCCCCAAAATTACTTTAAAGCAATGGCACTATTTCAGTCTACATCAAGTCTATTGGTATATCGGTGAACCCTTAGAGAACTACTTTATAGCCAATGGCACTACGGTGGTTCATCAAAAGTCTTCTCTCTGGCCTCTAGCTTAACGATTGTTCACGTGTGACTATTTATACTGCTGACGGCATTAATTGGCCTTTATAAAGGTTCACCGGGCTATTGTAGACTCACGCCATTTTGAAAATATTTTATAACCAAAAAATATTATCATTCGAACCTATTTATAATAGCAATAGACCTTTATCATAATGATTTAACTTAATTTAATACTGCCCAATCAATACTATTACGTTAATTATGCAAAATTCTTTCTAGACTAGGAATAAAAAAATTGTTTTGATTATTTGATTCATATTTTTATATAACATTTTATATCAAAACTACAAAATATCGAAGGCGCGTGAAAATTTTCAATGAAACTTATATAGATATTTACAGTAAACTAGATTGCGTTTAAAATAGGCATGAAATAACAAAAGAGTCAAAAACTTAGCAAGTATTATAAATTTTATTTTAATGCAAATACAAGTATGGTGTCACTCAGTTTTGACGATCTTCGTCCATATTATATTGCTGAACAAAGTAGTGAAATTACAACGTTAATTGTATTATAACATTTGTGCTATGGTATTAGAGATGATTTTGCAATGATGATTTAAGTTCTACCTGTGAACACTTAAATAGCCTCAATCATGCTTTTAGAACAATCTTATGGTAGTCTAATGCTTTTGTAATGTAATTAGCATCTTCATTATCAATAATATTGCTAGTATAATGTTTCTGTAATGCGATTGGCAACTTCATTGACCGTAATAATGCTTCTATAATGCGATTCGCAACTTATTTGGTCACAATAATGCTAATATAATGCGCCTGTAATGCAATTAAACAACTATTTGTGAACTTATTTATGATCTAAAGCCGTATAATTTGTGCCCAAATTAGCATTACAGTAGCCGTATAAACGTTTGTAATGCTATCATAGAACTAACTCAAAATGCGAAAACGATACAGAAATGCTGGAAGTCGGCCGATATAGTGCTTTGATGTGTTACTTGGGATGTATGGCTTCCATGAAACACCTGGCTTCGACAAAATTTATATGTGCGTTCCTAACGTTGGAGGCTTTAAATGTCTTAAAACATCACGCCTGTAATACCCCTAAGGGTTAGGCAGAGAAGTACAGTCACGAGCACCAATATGTATATACTTTCCCCGCGAGAAGTAACGATTGTAACTTGGAGATAGGATCTTTTTCATAAAAATACGAGTTCCAGAATACTATGTTCGTAACAACATGAAATTTTAATCAGAACAGTAGGAGAAAAACACTTAAAATTTGTTAAGTGTTTACATATTGGTGCTCGTGACTGTACACCGAGTTGTGTTTCAGTCCAACGTAATAGGGGCCAGGGGGCTACCCTATTGCCATTGACCGGGCACACATCCAGTCTCTGGGGTGACAAAATTAAAAAAAAAAATACCCGTCTGGGAATCAAACCCAGGACCTCATGTTCAGCAAATGTCTCATGCACCTAAAATTTAACTGTCACTCATACTTTCCAAACAGAAAAACAAACATACATATTGCATACTATACAATAAAGATCATGTATGAGTAATACCACTTTTTACAAACGAGTGCATTCTTATTCCAGTGAGCACGTTCACAAAAGGTGAGCAAATGGTGCCGGTGCTGAATGAAATCGGAACGCATTGTGCCGTGTTTGGAAACCACGACTTTGGTGAGTGAAAGTCTTCATTGATAACATCTAGAGAATTTATTTTCGTACTAGCTGTCGCCCGCGACCTTCGCGGTGCGATCATCCGCGTGAAATTATTATTACAAAATATTACTTTCCTATTTGAATCGGAACCCTAATTCCATATCAGCTATCTGCCATTAAAAGTCCAGTCAAAATCGGTCCAACCGTTACGGAGATTAGCCGGAACAAACAGACAGAGAGACAACATTTTAAAAAAAATGTTTTTTTTGTTATAAGTACGGTATACAGGGTGGGAGCGACACCGACGCTAAAACGGTTACCACGTATTCAGTACATCATTCTGAGCCCCCACATAGGATTTTGTCATCGGTAATTAAAAAGAAATCAGGTATTCTATACATTTTGACTGTGTAGGTATTGCAGTTTTGTAGGAAACAGCTGTTTTTTTTTAATAACCGACGAAAAATTTCTACCTCCCCTATGTGTAAATGTGTATGTATGGGGGGAGGTCTATGTTCTATGTTAAGGATTTTGGTTTCCGCACTTAGTCCCTAAAGTGGCCGTTACTCCAACCAGCCCACCTCCCTCCAGATGTTCAAACTTCCCAGTCTTCTCAGGACATCCGCAAGAGATCTTGGTGTTTCAAGAGTCTCCTCGCGAATCTGGGAGACGCCAGTGCACTCGAGGAGTACGTGCGCTACCGTTTCCTCCGCCTCCATTCACGCCCTGCTCAGGGGACTGTCACTAATAGGACTAGGGGGGTCAGATTGGTGTAGTGAATACGTGTAAACCGTTTTAGCGTCGGTGTCGCATCCAACCTGTATACTTTCAGAATAATATGGATTCAGTAAAAAGATGACATTTTAAAATAACAAACAGACACTTTTTTATTTTTTTATATAGATGTGCATTCAATAAGCAAAGTGAAATAATAATTATAAATAAGTGTAGTCGTGTTTACGCGTCCATTATCACGTTTCATGATAACAGCTAGTACAACAATACACAATCAAAGAGGAAATTGCAATAATGACGATAGTTCATAGTTGACCTGGCGATTGCATTCTCCTTTAATACGATCACAATCTTTTTTCGCAACACGATGCTTTAAATTTATCCACAATTTACGATTCATTCGGATTGCAAAGTATTTTTTTTTTTATATTTTAATCTCTCGCCGACTGGTCGACACTTCGCGTGACCAGAGGGCTGGCTCTTTCTTTGGGAAAAGAATTAGCATTGCCATTCGACGTGGCAATGCTGCCAGTCTTCTGGGCACGTTCCCAAATGACAGCGATGCGGAGGAGTACTTTGATGCCTAAGACGTGTCCTCTAAAAACCACCCATGTTCCTTCTTTGGCCCTTTATGTTCCAGGGCCGCGGTATCTCTTTCGAACAGTCCCGCAGCCCTGGCAGAAGATAAAATCACTGCGGTAGTCCTCGTAGGGTTAGGCAGAGGTGTACCTAATAGTACACCTACAATTCGCCAGTCCCATGTAATAAATCTGCCCCTTATTATAAACAAACGATATTATTAATAGGTGAGCCTATTGCCATCAACATGCTCCTAAGCCTATTATGTAATTTCAACGACGGTTCCCATTCCAGATTTCGGCCTAGAAGTGCTATCCGGCCTGGTAGCACAGTGCAACTTCCCGTGGCTGATGTCCAACGTCATTGATAACGAGACAGGGAGACCGCTGGGGGACGGCAAGATCACACATGCTCTCATGTGCAATGGGCACAAGATTGGCTTCATTGGACTGGTCGAACAGGTAACTATGAAGTTACAAAAGCCTTGTGTGCCAAACTACATCTACAGAATCCCCGAATCCGCGGGTCGGTAGATGTCACATGTCTTGAATTTTTGGTTCTAGGACATGTTTCCTCACGATGTTTTCCTTCACCGTTTTTAAGAGCACTGGTGATGAAATAAATTACACAAAGCAATGCGCCTGCCTGGGTTCGAACCCCCGACTTACTGTTCGTAAGTCGGGGCCGCCACCACTGGGCCACCGCTGCTCTCCATCACAGCTAATTCCTGGCGACCACTGGAACAATCAGCCTGGTCTTGTAAACTTAACATGCATCTTTTTTTGTGGATGCTAAAATCATTCATGTTTTTTTTCAGGAATGGCTTGAGACATTAGCAACAATAAACCCAGAAGAAGTAACGTTCTTAGACTTCGTACAAGCTGGCACGAAGTTGGCCTCGCAATTGAAACAAGAAGTAAGTGACTATCCAGTCTACTACTACACCTTTTTTTTTTGGGATGGGAAATCATCAAATGACTCCTCCCGCTCTGGGCGGAGCTGAAGGGAGTGTCAGACTTTTACTGACTAAAAACCATCCATGTTCCTTCTTTTGCTCTTTATGTTCCAGTGCCGCGGTATCTCTTTCGAACAGTCCCGCAGCCTCTACTATTATACCTAAAGAATATATAGAATTTGATGACCATTTTTTGGGAGACGGACGGACTCTAATGATCCGTAATAGGTCGACAGTTGAAATTTTCACAGAATGTGTATTTCTGTTGCTTCTATAACAACAAATAATTTTATAATTAACACTAGAAACGGGATATTTACCATGGTACCAAATGGTAAATATCCCGTTTCTAGTGTTAATTATAATGTTAGTGACCATGACAGTTTAAAAACAAATAATTTTCAAATTAAAGGGAGGTCTCCTCTCACTATGATGGTACGGTTATGCGCAAGAACGACTCGCACTTGGCCAGTTTTTCTGATTGTGAAATCCAAGTAAATTCTTATGTAGAATTCGGTATTTTTTTAGTATTCTTCATTAAGCTTTTATTTTAATTAAAACCTATTCCCTGAAAAATGACGGCCTATACACACGACATTCTATACGGGCGTTTTGTGTAAAGCGCGTTTTTGCCTTGAAAAATCAGCATTAGTTGCGTATGGAACGCGAATACGCGCGTCGACGGCGTGTTAAAAAAGAAGCCGTATGTTTAAACCCTTAAAATTACTCTAAATGTTACTATAAGTACCTGTACTTGTTAGTTATACGTAAGAGGAAGTCTGAAAGTGGCGCCGGTGACTGAAAAGTTGTGTGGTATGGGCATGTGATGCGGAGGAATGAGGAAAATGTCGTGAGTAAAGTTTTGAGTATGACTGTGGATGGGTATAAGAGTAGAGGAAGACCAAAGAAACGATGGATGGACTGTGTGAAGAATGATATGGCACGAAAGAAACGATGGATGGACTGTGTGAAGGATGATATGGCACGAAAGAAACGATGGATGGACTGTGTGAAGGATGATATGGCACGAAAGAAACGATGGATGGACTGTGTGAAGGATGATATGGCACGAAAGAAACGATGGATGGACTGTGTGAAGAATGATATGGCACGAAAGAAACGATGGATGGACTGTGTGAAGAATGATATGGCACGAAAGAAACGATGGATGGACTGTGTGAAGGATGATATGGCACGAAAGAAACGATGGATGGACTGTGTGAAGAATGATATGGCACGAAAGAAACGATGGATGGACTGTGTGAAGAATGATATGGCACGAAAGAAACGATGGATGGACTGTGTGAAGGATGATATGGCACGAAAGAAACGATGGATGGACTGTGTGAAGGATGATATGGCACGAAAGAAACGATGGATGGACTGTGTGAAGAATGATATGGCACGAAAGAAACGATGGATGGACTGTGTGAAGGATGATATGGCACGAAAGAAACGATGGATGGACTGTGTGAAGAATGATATGGCACGAAAGAAACGATGGATGGACTGTGTGAAGGATGATATGGCACGAAAGAAACGATGGATGGACTGTGTGAAGGATGATATGGCACGAAAGAAACGATGGATGGACTGTGTGAAGAATGATATGGCACGAAAGAAACGATGGATGGACTGTGTGAAGAATGATATGGCACGAAAGAAACGATGGATGGACTGTGTGAAGAATGATATGGCACGAAAGAAACGATGGATGGACTGTGTGAAGAATGATATGGCACGAAAGAAACGATGGATGGACTGTGTGAAGGATGATATGGCACGAAAGAAACGATGGATGGACTGTGTGAAGAATGATATGGCACGAAAGAAACGATGGATGGACTGTGTGAAGAATGATATGGCACGAAAGAAACGATGGATGGACTGTGTGAAGGATGATATGGCACGAAAGAAACGATGGATGGACTGTGTGAAGGATGATATGGCACGAAAGAAACGATGGATGGACTGTGTGAAGAATGATATGGCACGAAAGAAACGATGGATGGACTGTGTGAAGGATGATATGGCACGAAAGGAGGTGTCTGCTGAGATGACGAGTAATAGCGAAGTATTGAAGAAGAAGACATGCTGCGCCGACCCCAATTAAATTGGGATAAGGGCAAGATAATAATGACTCGTTAGTGTTACATGGTTCCCTAATTATGGCTTACTTCTTCCAGGGTTGTGAATACGTGATAGCTCTAACGCATATGCGGACACCAAACGACATCAAACTCGCTGAAGGATGCAACGATATTGATCTCATACTGGGGGGCCACGACCATGTGTATGAAGTCTTACATGTAAGTACAGAATATTCTTAAATTTATACTCTTGTCTGCATTTGTGCCCGTTGATGGCAATAGGCTCGCCGCCTATTACATGGGACTCAAACGTAACTGTTGAAATGTGGGTGTATTATTGGGTACACCTCTGCCTAACCCTTCGGGTATTACAATGCGTGATGTTATGTTTTGTTTATCTATAAACTTATCTATAACTCTGATATGTTCCCGTTTCTTTTTTGCACTTGAAAGTTGACAGTTGTATCAGAATGACAATAATAACTGTACAGTGCAAGCACAGCACAGTTTTCATATCAATATGTCAGCATTTTACCTGCGCCAGGCCGGCTAATTTAGTACACGAATAGCATTCATACCGCGTGCACTCATCTATCATACAATCATACTTTTATCAATAAATATCAATCAATCAGTAATCAGTGTATCAACCAGCATCAAGTCAAGGTGTAAGGTCCCTAACCATACAATAACGCAAAGCGGATACCAAGTATCGTTTATGAATCTCGCCCTAAGTCTCCAAAACAACCTCCACGGAGGTTCGCTTCAAGTAAATAAATTAACCATATTTTTTATCATTTCAGATCAACAACAAATACGTAGTGAAATCCGGTACAGACTTCAGACAATTCAGTAAGATCAGCATCAACTTCACTGAAGAGGGCGTGACGGTCGACATTGCGGAGGTCGGAGTCACTAGCGCCTTCGCTGAGGATCTAGTGCTGAAGGAGAAAACTGACAAATACTCCTGTAAGTTCACATATTTATACAGGGTTATTTGTAAAACACCAACAACTTCTTAAGAGGTCATTGTACTCATCATTATGAACAACTTTTACTATGGGACCAAACGTAAAATCGCGAAAAAAGATCAGCTGTTCCCTACATTTTAATTAGTTAATCGATCATAAATGTAGGGAACAGCTCGACGGTTGAAAGGCTAATTGGTCTAAGCGACATTTTTTGCGATATTGAGTTATATACATATTCGGAATCAGCAAATTTTTCTCCGTCGTTTGAGTCGGGTTTCAATTTTTTTTGACTACTTTTTTGGCGCTTAGCACCCACAGTAAAACAGGCCTCATTTCTAAGCTCATTGATCTATACGACACCAAATTAGACAAAATTTGAGGACTCCGTGACTTAAGCTAATTTGATTTTTCGAACTTTTATAACGTGTGTCGGTTAAGGCATTTGGCTTTTTCGCCATGGTTGTGGTTTTGTCGTTTGGCCTATTTTGCATTAAACTAAAACAATAAGCTATGTCGTTTGGCCCATTTTGCATTCAACTAGATACATTAAAAAACTTAGGCTTCTTCTTGTGTATGTTACGCATTACTGGGGCGAGGCCTTTGAGAAACACGGCAAAGTCCTTGATGTATCGCTTGATATTTCAAAGGCCTTTGACAGGGTCTGGCACGCTAGTCTGTTGGCTAAGCTTCCTGCATTTGGCATCTCTGCTGACTTTCGCAACTGGATTTCCGACGTCCTGAGTGGCCGTTCGATCAGAGTGGTCAAAGATAGCTGCTCATCGGATCTTAAGGCCATTGATGCCGGTGTTCCTCAGGGGTCTGTTCTTTCTGCAACTTTATTTCTGCTACACATCAACGACCTGCTACAGCTTGGTGCAATCGGGTACGCTGATGACAGCACAGTCGAAGAAAGATACCTGTCCAGTGCAAGAGGCAGCAGAGAGGAAACAGCTACTCATAAAGAGGCCATGGTGGAGCGAATGAATTTGACCCTAAATCTCGTTTCCCAGTGGGGCGACGACAATCTGATCAAATTCAATGCTCTGAAAACACAGGCATGTCTTTTCACTGCTAAAATGAGCCAGTTCCAGTTGTCTCCAGCTTTCCGAGGTACAGTTGTACCAGTTACCGACCGCCTACAGCTCTTAGGCATGGAATTGACATCGGATCTCAACTTCGGCTCAACCATCGAGTCGAAAACTCAGACCGCAATTAAGAAGCTGGGCATCCTGGATAAGGTGAGGCGATACTTCACATCTGGATAGCTTTTAAGTTTGTAGAAAGCACAGGTCCGATCCTGTATGGAGTATTGCAGTCACTTGTGGGATGGCTCAGCAAAATACCAGCTTGCTGCACTTGATTCGGTGGAACGCAAAGCTAAAAGACTCATAGGCGACGAGACTGATAGTTACGCTTCACAGCCTAGCTCATCGGCGTAATGTCGCCTGCTTGTCAGTCTTCTACAGACTGTACTTCGGAGAGTGTGCGCAGGAGCTCCACGATCTGATCCCACCATCACCCTTTTACCACCGGACTAGCAGACGTACTGCGTACCATCCACACTTGGTTGATATCCCGACAAGTCGTACTCGGCGCTTCTCCTCCACGTTTATCATGCGCACAGCCAAAGTGTGGAACTCTCTGCCGGCATCTGTGTTCCCTCCCACATATAAGCCGTCTGCCTTCAAAGCAAGAGTGAACAGGCATCTTCTGGGCACGCTCGTTTCATCATAGACCTCATCCATCGCTTTCCACCAGGCGTGATTGAGGTCAAGAGCAGGCCCATTTTGTAATAAAAAAAACTTAGGCTTAGGGTGATATACCTTAGGGCACGCCACGATAGTGGCGGTAAGTCCCCTCTTTGAGGAGTGGCTTGAGAGGCGCCACGGCGCCCTCACCGTCCGCCTGACGCAGGTCCTCACCGGACACGGATGTTTCGGAAGGAAGGTACCTGCACCGAATCGGGCGGGAGGAAACGCCCGGGTGCTACTATTGCGAGGATCGCCCGGAGGACACGGTGGAGCACACCGTCGAGGTCTGCTCCGCTTGGGAGGAGCACCGCCGTGTCCTCGTAGCGGTGATTGGCGGCGGCGACCTCTCGCGCCCGGCCCTGGTTCAAGCCATGGTCCGGGGCGAGAGGGAATGGGAAGCCGTCGCCTCCTTCTGCGAAGCAGTCATGCTAGCGAAGGAGGCGGCGGAACGTGAGAGGGAGAGAGCCTCACGTCCCAGCCACCGCGGGAGGAGAAGCACCGGGCGTTGGGGGCCACGCCGTGATGGCTCTCGGCCACCGTAGGCGCGGGCCTGTGGACGGTGAGTAATGGGCTAGCTCGCCGTCCATCCGTCGTATGACGACGGGCAGGCCGATGCCTGCCAGGGCTGCGGGACTGTTCGAAAGAGATACCGCGGCCCTGGAACATAAAGGGCCAAAGAAGGAACATGGGTGGTTTTTAGTCAGTAAGAGTCTGACACTCCCTTCCGCTCCGCCCAGAGCGGGGGGGGGGGTCATTTGATGATTTCCCACCCACCAAAAAAAAAAAAAAAGGGTGATATACCTTGTTCCAAAACACGTTAAGATCAACATCTTGAATGATTCTTCTACACAAAAATGTTTCTTTTTTACGTACAAAACGCTGTCTAAAATTGTATAACGTGGCATACCAACCTGAAAAATATCTTACGGACGTTGCTGATTAATGAGGGCCTAAGCACCAATATAGATCTACTATAATCTAGTAAGGGTTCATTTTTTTCATCCAGCAGTCCCTCTAATGGGCATCTGCATCAAACTACTTCACTCTGGTGCAACACCATCATGTTGCTTAGGTTCATTGGGCATATTCAACTGTCGGTCGACTTGGCGCTACATTCGTTTTCTCTCGTATTATTTTGTTCTAAGTCGATGCTTGAGCCAGTTTACTTTCAGCTATTTTATTAACGGTAGGCATTTGAACCATTTTGCTTTTTTCAAAAAATAACTAACTTTGATGCATTTTGGGCTAACCAACATAAATTTTCTAAAATATTACACAATTTTCAACAGTAATAACTTAAAAAACTTCCTTACTTAATTACGGATATACTGTATTAAATAAATAAAAGTCTATCAAATAGTTTTTTATTTATGATTTTTTTTTCCAAAAAAAAAACTTTGATCCGTCCTCCTGCAAGTTTTACAAAATGTCGCTTAGATCAATTAGCCTTTCAACCGTCGAGCGCTGATTTTTTTTTCGCGTAGTAAAAGTTGTTCATAATAATGAGTACAATGACCTCTTAAGAGGTTGCTGGTGTTTTACAAATAACCCTGTATATGCTAGACAGATCGAAGCCACAATGTTAGCCTGCCTAGCTCTGTTCCAACTACGCCGCACCATCGCTTCAAATCAAGCGAGTTGCGGCCAAACGCAAGCCTATATGACATTTTTGACATTTAATAATTTATTCTAAATCGTTTGTGTATCTTGCTTTTGACTTGGTAATTTAAGTCAATAATACACTCGAGAGCAATGAATCCGGGTCACTTAAAGAATCCTAAAAATCTCGGAAACTAAAAATGCTAGGTTAATGCAATAAATTGTATTTAATAGACAATGTAATACTCCTTAAATGAAGGTATTAAAACTTCTTAGTTATTGTAAAGTTATATCATAAAAAAATCAAATTTGAAAAAGGGCCACTTTCGAAGATGGAACTACGAAATTACAGCATTTGGTTTTGCTTTTGTTTGTAATCTGTCATTTATGTGGGTACATAAACCATGTTGATAGTGCTCTATATTCATTATTCAAGCTGAAATGATGTCGCTTACGCCTGAAGAATGCACCAGAATACTTACAATGCTGGAAACCGGCCGGACTCAGCGCGATACAGCCAGGACTGTCGGTGTGTCGCTGTCAACAGTACAAAGAGTTCTCCGACGTTACGAAGAAACTGGTTCTAACCTACGCAGACCAGGAACGGGCAGAACCAGGTGTACCACAGCACGAGAAGACCGATACTTGGTGAACACCATGCTTCGAAATCGCTTTCTCACAGGAACTGAACTCACATATCAGTTTCGACGCCTCGGAGGAAGTAACCCAAGTGCATGGACAGTAAGACGTCGGCTTGCTGAATCTAACTTAAAACCCCTTAGACCTGCAAACGGCCCTAAACTGGAGCGTGGGCATCGTATTTCAAGACTAAGATATGCCCAGAGCCACGTAAATTGGAGTATTGAAGATTGGTCAAAAGTTATGTTCTCCGACGAATCAAAATTTATGCTCTACAAGCACGATGGAAGACACAGAGTGTATCGAAGACCAGGGGAAAGATTCAAGCAAGCATGCATCGAAGAAAAAGTAGCCTACGGTGGTGGGTCTGTACTTGTGTGGGCCGGAATTTCTTCTGAAAGTCGCACAGAGCTGGTGATCATAGAAAACGGCTCTTTAACTAGCGTAAGATATGTGGAAGAAATCCTCAATGATCACGTTGGTCCATTTATGGTCAATTTAGGTGAGGATGCTATATTTATGCATGACAATGCCCGACCTCATACAGGTAGGATTGTGAATGACTACCTTCAAGAGATGAACATTACTCGTATGGAGTGGCCAGCGCGCAGCCCGGATATCAACCCGGTCGAGCATGCTTGGGACGAGCTAGGCAGATGCGTAAAACAACGAAACCCTCCCCCAATCACGCTTCGTGAGCTCAAAATTGCTCTCACAGAGGAATGGGAGAATATTCCCCAAAATCGTATAAGGAACTTGGTGTACAGCATGCCAAACCTCGTAAACGCAGTAATGGAAGCACAAGGAGGCAATACGAAGTATTAAAATTCAAGAAAATCGTAATAAAGTTAAAAAATTTCATGTTTCCTATTTTTGTTTTAAGGAGAGATCAGCAGTTTTTTTCTTTATGTAATTTTGTGTTAATAAAATGTATGGCGACTCATATTTTTTTTACTTTCATTTAAGGAGTATTACATTGTCTACTAAATACAATTTATTGTATTAACCTATCATTTTTAGTTTCCGAGATTTTTAACATTCTTTAAGTGACCCGGATTCATTGCTCTCGAGTGTATTTCTAATGTAATTCTGACAATTTAGGTTTTATCAATAATCTTTGTTTGTATTTTTATCTATTTTTGTTTTATGGGTCTCGGACCTGAAATAAATGAAATTTATTTTTATTTATATGGTGTAAAAAAAACATTCCGATGCAAAAAAAACGGGTTGCACTCCGGGAGTGCCGGCAGAAGTGGAAACTTGAATGTTAACGTTGTGCATTTTTGATATTTTGGAATGGTTAGGGAATAATTTTGCACGAATTGCTTTAATTATCAGTATAAAAGTACTATCATTTATGTGGTAAAATAAAATATTCATTTATTGCGCTATCTTACACAAACATGACAATTTATGTTACATTAAAAATTTAACACTTCAGAACTCCCTCCGTCTTACGAATTTCCGATCAGGTCACGTGTCCTGACGCGAGTAACATTTTTTACCCATCACAAAAATAGTTCACAACGCCGCTAAAGAAGTTTTCAATTAAAAAATGTACAGTGCAGCTGAATAACAGTATTTTACATGGAGCGACCTACAAAGCTCAGTTAGCACTGTGTAATATGATATGTCTTGGTAAGACTGGTTGTTAGACTTTCGAGCATCTGCGTAACAACTTTTAAAAATCATAGTTGTATGAATGACAAATGATATTTCTTTTACTATGGATACTTAACGTACACATCTTGCTACATCGCTCTCACATAATGTACAATCTCAACATGAATGATGTAACCAAGGTTTTGTAAAAAAATTCTGATTTAAAAGAGTGTCCATGGAGTTTCTTGCCCGTTCTTCTCCATAGAGATCTACGTTAGGGAATGGGCAACTACAGTACTTTCACAGTTTTTATGCCTTGTGACTGGGACTGTAGCTACATTTCATTGTTGTCTTTGTTTCGACAATTCAAAAGTGCCTGTAACTGGCCTACTTGAAATAAATGCTTTGATTTTGATACAACTGTAAAACACGACAAACAATTGGGGCTTGCTGTGTTTTCCGAGACACGGATTCCGATACCAGACCTACTTCGGTAAGTGTAGCTCGATCGTTAACCGCCTTTCGATATTACTTAATACGCTTTTTAACATTTATTGTCGTTATTTTGTCATTGACATTGTCATTTGTAGATCATTGACAGTTGTTACAGGTAGTCAGTGCCCCAAAAAGTCGTGACAACCAATCTTACCAAGGGGTATAGTATTACCCAGTACTAACTGGGTGGTGGAAGTCAGATAGGCAGTCGCTCCATGTAAAATACTGGTATTCAGCTGCATACGGTTAGACTGGAAGCCGACCCCGACATAGTTGGGAAAAGGCTAGGCAGATGATATTGTTATTGGCACGGTTGGCGCAGTGGTCAAGCGATTGACTGTTGCGCTGCATGTCGCGGGTTCGATTCCCGTACGGAACAAATATTTGTATGACCTACAAGTAGTTGTTCCGGGACTGGGTGTTTTTCTATCTATAATATGTATGTATTTACAGAAAAAAAGTATATATGTAGTTTATCAGCCATCTAGCTACCATAACACAAGCATTAGGTTGCTTAGCTTGGGACTAGATGGTGCTGTGTGAAATGTCCAGGGATATTTATTTATTTTCGTTATTTTATCAATTAAGCTGATACAGAAATTAGTTTAAAAAATTAACCACTTATAATCCTCTTTTCCCCAGCAATGATCGAAGGCAAAATGGACGAGATCTTGGGAAAATTCTGCGTACCGCTAGAAGGTCGGTTCTCGTGCATCAGACGGCAGGAGTGCAACCTCGGCAACTGGGTGTGCGACGTCCTGCTGGCGGCCACCGGCGCTGACCTCGTGCTGCTCAACTCGGGCACCTTCCGCTCCGACCAGGTGAGGCGGGAACATAGCCCGGCTAGAATTGTTAACTTCATCTGGGGGTACTAAAATTACCCCTTTTGCGAGTGCTATCTACCCTATCTGGTAGTCACTACGACTCACTTAGGGCTTAATTAGTCTACCGGTCATTATTACACCGCCTAGGGGACTCAATGATACCCCCTCTGGGAGGTGAATGACTCCTTTTTTTTGGAAGGGAAATCATCAAATGACTCCTCCCGCTCTGGGCGGAGCGGAAGGGAGTGTCAGACTTTTACTGGCTAAAACCCATCCATGTTCCTTCTTTTGCCCTTTGTGTTCCAGGGCCGCGGTATCTCTTTCGAACAGTCCCGCAGCCCTGGCAGAGGTGAATGACTCCTGCCTGGTGAATAAGCTTTCGCCACTATTTCGGTTGACCGTAAATGCTTTACTAAAATATAATATTAAATTTCAAACTCTCTAAATCTGTTCCAGGTGCACGCAGCCGGCGACTTCACTCTCCGCGACCTGTCCACCATCATCCCGATGCGCGACCCGCTGGTCGTGGTGGAGGCTACCGGCGAGGTCATCCTGCAAGTGTTGGAGAACGCGGTCTGCAAGTACCCCAGTCTAGAGGGACGGTTTCCTCAGGTATGATTATGGCTTGTGGCTAATTAATAACAGTCGCTAGAGTTGATCTTCAGGTTAAGCCGCGCTGGCCTAGGTTGGTCCGTGGATGGGTGGCCACCCATTACATACCGAGTTTCCTCCGTGTCTCGGAAAGCACGTTAAACAGTTAGTCCCGGCTGTCATTTGTATATCTTTGACAGTCGTCGAAGTCTGACAGCCAGTCTTACCAAGGGGTATCGTATTACCCATTACTAATAGGGGTTTGGAGGTCAGATACTCTTGAACATAATACCTAGATTATTTTAACCCAAAACATGCTAACCATATTGCCGAAAGGTCTCAAATGCTGTATTGTGTCAATTGCAATTATTTATAGATCAATGGCCAATGGATACACGTGGCCTGTCTAAAACATTAACATTATTGTCCAAGCCCGTTTCTACGACCACACACGACTAGCGGCCCGCGCGGCGTGCTCTGTAAATGACCCTTAATTGATCGCTCAAAAATATTATAACTTGTTCCATATTCAAGTCACTGCGTTTACACAGCTTTGAAAATACAGTAGTGGTAATAAAACTGTGTATCAATTTACTAAAAGCCTGTTTCTACATTTCCAGGTCGCCGGCGTATCATTCGCCTTCGACCCCTCCAAGCCTCCCGGCCAGAGAGTAGCCGAGCAAGTCGTGAAGATAGGCGACGAGTACCTCCACAAAGAACAGAGCTACCGCCTGGCAGTCAAGCAGTACTTACAGAAGGGAAACGACGGCTTCACCATGTTACCGCCGTGCAAAGTTATTGTAAGTTATATAGACAACAATATGCATGTTACAGCAAGTAGGTATTACGAGGGTAGTAATAAATAAATAATTAAATCAGTAGTGAAGATTCTGTAAGGTCAACTAGCACACATCACGGACGGTAGATAGGGGATTTTCCAGCGGCATGCCGGCGGCTACCTGCGGCCTTAGCGTCCTTCAGCTGGTAGTTGCATGCCTCTACCAGCTGAAACTTACCAACTGAGGGACGTCACGTCCCTCAGTTTGTCGTCGTATGCCTTCGCAATTCTCAGTTTGCAACATCTTTTGCGCGGTATCCTCTAGTGCGTTTTTCAATGCCGCGAAGGAAAATCACACAATCGTACAGCGGCGCCTCGGGATTGGCTTATATCGGCCACCCGAAGACGGTGTCCCCCTAGTAACGATGATGAACGAGTATGAGTCAAACTACACAATAACTGACAAATGCTTAGTATTCTTACACCTCAAATTGGCGTGAGCTGGTAGAAACGAGGTGTTATAAGCTTTATCTTACTTCTTACTTATATTTATATTATATATATATATATATATACAGGATGTTTGGCGCATGGACCGACACAATTTTTCCAGGGATTTGGGAGGTCATTAGCTAGGTTCTACCCATACACCCTTTGTCCCAAATGTCACGGTTGGTTACATATGTTTTTTTTTGTTTAAATGAAAAAAATGCCCAAAATGTTTCCTTTAATTCGAAATAACTTTTTTGTTTGTGGGCGTAGTGGCACAAAACAAATTTTGTTGCATTCTCCAAAGTCTTTTATATCTAAAAACATCTTTGTTTTATACAACTGGTTTCAAGAAAATTCCTTACAAGCTTCCAAAGTAATTGTTTTTATTTAATGAATGAAATTTTACAACTTCTAAATTAATTATAAAAAAAAATAAAAGTCATTTTGAACTTAGCTTTATTTTAAAAAGTTCTTTAGTTGATACCCTTTCTAACGGTATGCTACATGTCATAGAAATTATTCATTATGTAGTCAAAATACTAGTTAGGAGAGTCAGGGTTAAGAAAAGACTTTTAAAGGTTATTTTGTTTTTAATAAAGTTATAAAAAGGAGGCAAAACACCGGGAGAGGTGGAAAGTAATGGGGGAGGCCTTTGCCCAGCAGTGGGACAGAATAGGCTAGTTAAAAAAAAAGTTATAAATCTTGTTCAAATTGACCTCCTCCATTTCGTATGCATGCACGACATCTGTTTCTTATTTCAACTGTCGTTGTACGTAGTGCCCGAACTTGTTGTGCCTGTTTTGGAAGAAGGTGTGCCGATAGTTTTCCAAAATGACGGCTGTCCAGCACACTACCAACTGGACGTGCGAGAGCATTTAAATAATGCCTTTCCAAACGCATGGATTGGTAGAGGCGGCCCTATTCCGTGGCCCGCACGGTCCCCAGACCTGACGCCTTTGGATTTTTACGTCTGGGGACGTGCAAAAGAATTGGTTTACCAGACAGAAGTGCCCACTAGGGAAGGTCTAATTGAACGAATAACCGACGCGTTTCAAACTATGAAAGAAGAAATGCGACTACGTACAACGACAGTTGAAATAAGAAACAGATGTCGTGCATGCATACGAAATGGAGGAGGTCAATTTGAACAAGATTTTTTTTTTTTTAACTAGCCTATTCTGTCCCACTGCTGGGCAAAGGCCTCCCCCATTACTTTCCACCTCTCCCAGTGTTTTGCCTCCTTTTTATAACTTTAGTTTATTAAAAACAAAATAACCTTTAAAAGTCTTTTCTTAACCCTGACTCTCCTAACTAGTATTTTGACTACATAATGAATAATTTCTATGACATGTAGCATACCGTTAGAAAGGGTATCAACTAAAGAACTTTTTAAAATAAAGCTAAGTTCAAAATGGCTTTTATTTTTTTTTATAATTAATTTAGAAGTTGTAAAATTTCATTCTGTAAATAAAAAAAAATACTTTGGAAGCTTGTAAGGAATTTTCTTGAAACCAGCTGTATAAAACAAAGATGTTTTTAGATTTAAAAGACTTTGGAGAATGCAACAAAATTTGTTTTGTGCCACTACGCCCACAAACAAAAAAGTTATTTCGAATTAAAGGAAACATTTTGGGCATTTTTTTCATTTAAACAAAAAAAAACATATGTAACCAACCGTGACATTTGGGACAAAGGGTGTATGGGTAGAACCTAGCTAATGACCTCCCAAATCCCTGGAAAAATTGTGTCGGTCCATGCGCCAAACACCCTGTATACTATTATAAATGCGAAAGTTACGATGGATGTTTGTTAGTCAATCACGCCAGAACGGCTGAACGGATCTAGATAAAATTTGTAACAGAGATAGATTATTATAGTCTGGAATAACACATAGGCTATATATTATCACGCTATTAACTTCGGGGGATGAGCAATAGAGCATTACAACCATATTCTTGGCGACGGTTTGACAACTGACAACTGTCATAGCATGCATTAGAATAGAACGGCTATTTCAAACAATTTGCCACAGGTATAAGTGGCCTATCGGTTCAGCGACCGCCCTGTAAACCAGAGTTCGCAAATTCGAATCGCAGCCAGTATTCACTTTTTGTGTTTTTTTTTAATGCTATTAGATTTTCAAAAATAATAAACATGGGTCGCAAGTTCGATCCCCAACCAGTTTTCACTTTTTGTAAGTTTTAGGTATTTTGTTTTATTTTTATGCTTTACGTTTTTCAAATCATTACAAAATAGATTAATGTATACTTTTCGTTTTTTTTACAAAAAAAAATAATAATGAATGAAAATTGACCAATTTACACTGTACAAAAAAAAATCTCTAAAAATTTTAAAAATGAAAACAAAATTTGATAATATCCACGGCGTTGTAAATATGTTCCGTGCGGAAATCAAATTCGCGACACGCAGCGCCGCAGTCAATTGCTCAGCCAGTGCGCCACCTGTGCCGTCGCATAGCATTTGTTCTGATTCATCAGCTGGGCCAACTCCGCAAGGACCACAATGTACAGCATGAAAGTTTTTTTTTAAAGTTGTTTCACACTAGAAAATTCTCCTGTATCGTGGGTGTGTTTACAAACATTTAAAACTCACAAACATACAGCCAGACCCGGAAGAACTACCTGTAGGCCACACAAAAATTGGTTCGGGGCGGGCATGAAACCCGATACAAGCAGCGCAGCAGCCATTCGCTCAGCCACTGCGCCAACCGTGTCGTCATATAACTGTGGTTGTGGCTTCCTCAGGCATTGCTGCAACTTTGCTTATGGGTGGTCGGACTGCACATTCCATTTTCAAATTGCCGCTGAATCTTGCTAGATACGTCCCAACATGCAATATCACCAAATACGGGGGAAGTAGTTTGGGACGAGTGCACAATGTCACACAAGCATGCATTAGAGGCGTTGAACCGCAGCTTGCAGGACATCCGCGGCAACCAGGTGCTGATTGGTGGCGTCATCATTTTGTTCGCAGCGACTTTAGACCCTGTGGACGGTGAGTAATTAGCTAGCTCGCCGTCCAATCGTCTTATGACGACAGGCCGTGTCGAAAGCGCATTCGTGTTCCACGCGCGCCTCAAAATGATGTCAGCAAACCGGAAGGGGGGAACATGTATGATACTTCCTTCCGTTCGACCCAGCGCGGAAGGAGGGGTCATTCAAGCTCCATATTACGTGCAACATGCGCGTCCAACTGTACAACGACCACGAAGCAGGTGTCTTTGCGAATAAGCTGCTGCAAATGAGAGAGGGTCGTCTGGAATCCGACGGAGATGGGAAAATTCTATTGTCCAAAAAAATTTCCCATCCAACTGCTGTGCTAGCGCCAAAGAACGAGTGGGTCAGTAAAATAAACAAAAAAAAACTAAGTATACACATCCATATCATTGTGATGGCTAATGATGATAGTACTGCCTACTCCGTTGAATTTCTCAACTCCCTGGAGTTAACGGGCGTGCCGTCTTATCAGCTGGAGCTTAAATTTGGCGTTCCAGTTCTGGTGATGCGAAACCTTGATGCAACCAGACTGTGCAACGGCACCAGGCTTCGTATCACAGAGCTGAGCTGCTAAAGGAGAGAGCGTTTTAAGTCCCCGCATACCCATAATTCCAAATAACTTACCATTTCAATTTAAGAGGTTACAATTTCCCTTCAAATTGGCCTTTACAGTGACGATCAACAGATCCCAGGGCCAAACCATAAAAGTGACAGGCATTCAATTGTGCACTCCATGCTTCTGCACACAGTCAATTATATGTTGTTTGTTCAGTGCCCAAAACTTTCACGTGCTTGCGGAAAATAATAAGTCATTTAATGGTTTATACAGAACGGTATTAGAATAAATAGTGCCCAACAAGGCGTTTGCTGGTTTACTTTGAGAAGAAGGTTGTATAGCGCCAAAATAAACGGATTTAAGCCATATCGTCGCCTCATTTAATTTTGTTGCGGATCTCTGCGCACAGAATTACAGTACCCAAAAGGACGCATTTTGAAGTCATCACCCACATTATCACATTTTGATCAGCCAGTCAGTTCTCACACATAACATAACATCACGCCTGAAATCCCCGACGGGTTATCTCCAAATCATGTGCGTTATAACTTAATGTAATTTAAATAAACATTTTTTTTAACACTGTCTGCCCCGGCAATCGATCCCAGGACCTCATGCTTAGTAGTCGCACTTGCGACCACTCGACCAACGAGGCAGTCTCACACTTACACACCTAAATAGCCACGCGAACGAAGTAACGGGTAGCAGCTAGTATTGTTATATATTTACATGTTATTTATCCGTTACCCGCAGATCCCAGAGGACATGTGCCCGGAGATCGGCATGGCGATCCAGAACCACTTCGCGGCCATCAACGTGCGCACGGGCAAGTCGCGACCCAGCAAGCATCGCCAGTCGCTCGTCACGCTCAGCAGGAGGTACACACACTTTTTAATTATTTGGACTTTTGATAAATATTTTTTATCTCCCGATTAGTAGACGCTAGGGTTCGGTGAAACTATTATGGACTGATTGTGAACCGACAGCGGACAATGACAGATCATCATCATTCATCATTAAGCCTGCCCTTATACCAATTTATTTGGGGTCGGCGCAACATGTCTTCTTGACAAATATTTCAGTAAATTAAAGACAGAAAAACTATTTATTTGACACGCACAGGGCAAAACAATAAAACAAAATTAAATGAAAAGAAAACATACATTATAATAATAAATAATATGTTTATTTTCTCATCACAAACATTACAGTGAACAGAAATGATTAAATCTAATACACAGGGTAAACATTTTTGTCGCGGCCCTGTGGACAGTGAGT
Source organism: Eurois occulta (assembly GCA_950022335.1). Classification (NCBI taxonomy): domain Eukaryota; kingdom Metazoa; phylum Arthropoda; class Insecta; order Lepidoptera; family Noctuidae; genus Eurois; species Eurois occulta. The sequence goes on along the minus strand of OX465480.1, from coordinate 20,119,668 downwards.
AATGGGCTAACTCGCCGTCCGTCCGTCTTATGACGACAGGCCGTGTCGACGGCGCGTTCGTGTTCCACGCGCGCCTCATAGAGATGTCAGCAAACAGGAGGGGCCTGCAAGGGCCTATGCCTGCCAGGGCTGCGGAACTGTTCGAAAGAGATACCGCGGCCCTGGAACACAAAGGGCAAAAGAAGGAACGGATGGGTTTTAGTCAGTAAGTCTGACACTCCTTTCCGCTCCGCCCAGAGCGGGAGGAGTCATTTGATGATTTCCCATCCCAAAAAAAAAGGGTAAACATTTGTGAGAGACTGGTGCCCGAAATAGGTATACAATACCTGTGTTACGGGTCACCAGGCCCCCCAAGACTTATACGAATAAAACTAATTTAGATTAATAACTAACAACTCATGCATGATGATTTTATTTGAATACTAGGCACAGAATGTTGTAAACTAAAAATAAAAAATAAATAAATAATAATTACTCTAGAGGGACATATATGCGTGATTTATGTGGAATGTGTGATTTATGGTAGTAAGTGTGTTACATTAAAAAATTAAATTGTTCATGTATGAGGCCAGAAGGTATCAGCATGGTGCAAAACTTCATAATAATCTTATCATTAACACTAGAAAAGAAACAATATTCACCATGGTAAATAAGATAGGGTAGGATGTGGTGTAAACATGGTAAATATCTCGTTTCTAGTGTTAATGATAATGTTAGTGATCATGACAGTTTAAAAACTTATAATTCATTTCATTTATTTATTCTCTCTTCACAATATTGGTTTCCGTAAAGAACAATGTTTTTGACTAATGTTATATTCGTCAAAAACATTGTTAATCTTTTTATAATATAGTAATTTTTTAATAATAATGTTAGTTTCCGATTTCAAGTAACCGTTGTATGTCCAGGCACAGTCTGGTCAAAATGCTAGACGTGAGCGAGCTGGACGGCCCGCCGCCGCTCCGCCGCGCCTCGTCCGCGGCCGCCGAGCCCGCCGCGCACTCCGGACATCATAGGTATGCTAAGTAAGGACGACACGGAGGACACACTGGTTTTTGATATATTTGTAGTCATTTTTTGTGATGTCGTAGTGGTGGTAGGTCAGATTAAAAAAAAAGTCAATATAGTGTCATTCTTCTGCCCTCATCCCAATTTATTTGTGGTCGGCGCAGCATGTCTTCTTCTTCCATACTTCTCTATTACTCGTCATCTCAGCAGTCACCTCCTTTCTAGCCATATCATCCTTCACACAGTCCATGCATCGTTTCTTTGGTTTTCCTCTACTCTTATAGCCAATAATTAGGTTATATAGCGTGTAGTTTAGTGATCGGAGTAGGTAGAGCTATTTTGGTTCAATGACCGCAAAGTCGATGTTAATATGGATATTCCCCTGGCATTCCCCCATTCCCCGTCAAAAGGATTGGCCCCTATTCATCACCATCATCTTCCTGCCCTTGTCCCATTCTACTTGGGGTCTGCTCGCCCGCTATTACGTGGGACTTAAACGATGACTGTTACGTTCAGCAAATTGAAACTTTAGTAATAAGTTTAGGTAACTGTTCGATCTTTATCGTCAATAACGATAAAATCGTATAGTGAAAATGGGCTTATCTAAATTAATTAATTAAGATTTGCATGTTTAAAAATACATTGAATGCGATTGGGATGTTAGTTGTAAATTAAATAAATAAAGAAAAATCAACGAATACGGTACATACGATTACTAACACATTTTATTTACAGGTTAACCCGCCGAGCATCGCTGGACGATCTCGAACAACAGTCGTGTGAGCTGGCGCCTAAACTTGAAAATAGGATCATTGTGCTCAATAAACCTGAGGTTAGTACTTGTCTCAGTTTAATTTTAATACTTAAACTGAGATTTTTCAAAGTCTTTAGTAGTTCACTTTCTCTTCAACAACTTGCAGTTGTTCAAAGCTAACATGAGTTTTTTTAAGCTTTGATAGATATGAATCAGGCTAAAGTTAATGTTCGCACTGCTGGGTCACGCCTGCTGTATGTGGTCCCTCCCATAGAGGCCGTAGTCCACCATGCAGGCCACATCCAGTTTTGTGAACAGACATTGATATGTCGGAACGAAATTATTATTTTGATGAATTATAAAAGTTTTTTTTTCAAATAATTCTTCTAAAAACCTATTTTTTAAATAATTATTTGGGGACGCACGTAGCTATACACCATTATTTTTAAGTCGTTCTGGAGCCGAATACCATGAACTCGATCATCGAACTCGACACGATTGGGACTATTTTTTTCAAAAAATAACAATAACAAAAAAACACGAAAAAATAAATTTAATGTTTTTTTTTTAAATAATGAGAACTAAAATGCATATGTGTGTGTAAAACGTATCCACGATCAGCAACACATGCGAACGATACCCATTGAAAAATTCATTCATCGATCGATTCTCATTATTTCACAAAAAAAAAAACATTAAATTTATTCTTTCGTGTTTTTTTTTTGTTATTTTTTGAAAAAAATAGTCCCAATCGTTTCGAGTTCGATGATCGAGTTCATGGTATTCGGCTCCAGAACGACCTAAAAATAATGGTGTATAATAACAGCCGCACGGGTCGATCGCAATGCTTGCCGAGATTGCTTCGTAGATGGGTGACTATCATTACTTACCGAGTTTCATCATTCATTCGGTGCCTCGGAAGGCACGTTAAGCCGTTGGTCCCGGCTGTCATTTGTAGATCTTTGACAGTCGTCAGTCAGTGGCCCGAAAGTCTGACAGCCAATCTTACCAAGGGGTATCGTATTACCCTGTTACTGTGTTGTGGAGGTCATATAGGCTCCATGTTTGTGTGAGTCGCTCCATGTAAAAAACTGGTACTGCATCCGGTTAGACTGGAAGCCGACCCCAACATAGTTTGGAAAAAGACGCGGCAGTTTGTTTTTGAAGTGAAAACTTCTTTAGCGGCGTTGAGCACTTTTTCTGTAATGGGTATAAAATCTTAAACTCGCATCAGGACACGTGACCCTGATCGAAAAAGCGTAAGACAAATTTTCTCATTCGATTTTGAACTTAACCTTCAACATTTTATGGTTTAAAATCATTTAAAGAAATTTTTAAATGTTTCCAATCAACTTTGAACCTAATGCTTTAGGGATAAAGCTGACAAATCTATTAAATAAATTGCCACCCGCCGCGCGCCGGCGCAGCGCCGCGAAACCTAGTCCTCTGGCTATCTTCATCGTCCTTAAGATTGTGATAGAACCGTGGTCTTTGGGGGATTCGCACCGTGCTAACTACGAAGGCAATTTACGTGCTATTTACAAACGTTACGTACCTGTAGGTATGTTAGTGTAGCTAAAATTCCGTATTTCCTTGCAATTTTATTGATTGACGCATAATGACAAGAGATTCTAAAATCAATAAGACAGTGTTGTCTTTGAGTTTGCAGCTTTCTTAGTATCTAGTAGCTATTAAAAGTACTTGTGAAGGCTTTTAAGATGCAAGCACAATCATGATAATAAAATAAAAAAGGAAATCGTTCAATCGCAATAAGTACCTTCCGAGTATTAAATTGCTAAACATTTTCAATAAGGCGTTTGTTGTTTGGTAAAATAAAGTTCAGTTTATTTAAAAACCTGCTTTAAAAATGATTTGATTACAAGTATTTACAAGTAAGTTAAAAAGCACGAGTGTTATTGGTATAGGAAACCGATAAATTCTCAGCTAATTCTGTAGTAAGATCGAATGTGACGTTCCTGCTTACGTGCTTACTAAGCGCCTGTGAAAAGATGTATCGCACACATTTTTATGTGCGACAGATTACTTCCACACTTTTAATTACAAATTCTTTAGGCAGGATTCAATGATAACATAACATCCTGTAATCCCCGAAGGCTCAGGCAGGGGTGCACCGAATAGTACACCCTGTTCTTTATACTGATAAAGCAATTGGTGCAAAATTATTCCCTAACCATTCCAAAATATCAAACATGCTCAACGTTAATAATCAAGTTTTCACTTCTGCCGGCACTCCCGGAGTGCAACCCGTCTTTTTTTTTAAATTAATTATTTGATGAATGAGTTTATGATGTTGATGATATCGGTAAAATAATAAATGCGATGAAATTGTGATAATACATTATATTTTTTATTTTTATTAAAATTCATGCACTGACATACAGAATCCTTTTGGTTCAACTATAAATTCTTCAATATTTTCCAAAAATTCTAAAATATTTTTATTTTTTATTAATTAGGATTTTGCTCGTCTCGGACTTTTAGTAAATGGACAGAAAAACTAAAGTAAACAGCATGTATACCTACCCCGGTCGCTTGCGAAGTAGCAACTTTGCTTGTTAACAAAATTGAAAACATGATTTGTAAGTATTTTTGGAAATGGTTGCTGGGATACTTTCGAAAATAATCTTGTTATCATTCGCAAAATCTACTCTTCTCCATGCATGTCATGGCCGTTTAGACTCATTCTCAAATATCTTTCAAATATCAAAATTCTACCATTTCTAAAGTCAGAAGTTTCGGGAATGTACCAAGGAAGTTAACATTTGCACGTAAATATACAGGCTGTATGTTATATGTGTATTAATGAAGAACGCAATAAAATCATAAAAGGTGTAAAGGGCCAATCATAAGACGATGACCCATTCATGAATGACTTAATAATTCTAGGACTTCTCCCCCCATAGCGTAAAAATAAATCAGCTTTTTTATACAAAACTACGCGGTCAAAATGTATGGGCGTCCATTAATTACGTGAGGCAATTTTGTCGATTTTTCGATCCCTTCCTCTCCCCTTAGTAAGATTTCGTGAGATTTACGTGAATCTGTGCTTGATTGTGTTGGATTTATTTTGAAAACCTAATTTTCTTATTTTCATTGAATTTATATTATTAAATATTACTGTGTAGGATTTATGTAGTCATATTTTTGTGGAGCAACATGTTTATTTAAACATAGTTTCATGCAATTTTACACTGCTTCTTGCGGGGAAAAAAATACATGATATTTGCCGAGACCCCCTCCCCTCTCTCCCTCGTGAGATTGGGTGAGATCCGGCTCGACGCTCTCCTCCCCCCTACTCCCCTCACGTAATTAATTGACTAATTTATATTAAGAGAATTTACTCGTCGATGTCATTTATACCTTGTGTAATTATTGCATTCTCCTTAACACTAATAGCGTTGGGCGTTAAACATTGAGACTGAAACGAGGGAATAAAATACATTGGTGACATCTTTGCTCTGATTCAATCATTACAAATTACATTCCAATGCATGAACCAAACGAGGGAACAACATCTGGACATACTCTTACATCTATCTGACTACATCTGTGTTCTGGAAAATCTACTACACACATATCTTGGAATAAAACAAGGTGTAAACGCACCCTTTACGAAGCTGTCGACCACGCACTCTGTACATCAAACTAAGTAACTCTTCGCGAAAAGTTTTGCTGGGAAATAACTTTTTGTTTGTGTTAAAAATCACGTTTTTTTAAGGCTTAATATAGCGAACTTTAAGCATTTTGATGATGGATGAATTGAATAGTACAGGAGTCATGGAGGTATTCAAACTAAAGTAATAACATTTAAAACGTGTATTTAAAACGAAAATACAAAAAGTTGGAACTTTTACCTTCAATATCTCCGTCACTAGAAGGTTCCCAAGTATGGTCCAGAACAAAAAAAAATGGTCGCAATGACGGGAAGAAAACATGTCGGCTTCGTTAAGGATCTTTTTACACCCTTTATAGTTCTACAAGAATCTTTTGGTGCGCTGCCAGTTTATCTTTCAATATTTCACGAATTTTCGCACAACGCACCTTTTCAATGATATTCTAGCGCCAAAAGGTCCCTTCAACTCTGAAATATTGTAATAAACAAAATCATAAAACCCTGTACCTCTCCCCAGGAACTCCAATCACTAATCGCGGAGCGTTTCCGATGGGAATCCGACACAGTGATCCGCGAGGTGGACGAGGGATCCCCCTAAGAACTACCCTCCTTCTACGGCTGCTTCGTTTGGTACCGACACTTCCAAAAGTAGCGCCACAGAAGGTACCGTTCTGACACTTTTTTGGAAGGTACCGCACTGTAAAATAGAAGGTTTATTTGATTTGGAAAGACTTTTTTAGGTACCAATGACTTTGAGTATGTTTTTTCTTGTGTGTTTTATGAGAATACGGGATTATTTTTAGTAAAGGTACCGGTGGGTGTAGATTTGTTGTGTTCTAAACGAAATATATGATTTTTTGGAATTGGTACCAAAAGTACCAAGTGAAAAAATTACGTAATTGTATTTTTACCGTTTCGACAATGATTAATTTGTAAATGTTTAAATAACACCGGTTAATGAAAATTATTTGTTGTTAAAAAAAATACTCGTGATAAAAGTCAGTGTTTTTTGAATTTTGAATTCCACGATGTTTAGAATTTACATTGGTAAAGAGGGCGACCGGATGAAGTTTGATAGTTGATGACTATAGAATACTTGTCTTATTTGGCAGCTAATTGCAATATTTTGTGTGCAGAATAAGTTCCATGCTATTCGAAGCAGAGCAACGAAAAACGAGTTGATTATATCGACCGTTGACTTTCTTTTAAGGAGTTGAATAACTGAAATAGAAAATTGGTTTAGAGGGAATAAAAAAAATGTAGTTTAAACTGGGGATCACAGTTTACCAACAACATTCTCACATTTTAGTCACTGAAAGCCTTTTGATCGCGCTGGAAATATTGTTACTTGAAAAAAATCGAGCTTGATTCTGAGAGAAGGAGGAAGAAAGGTGGAAAGAAGGAATATCTTATGATGAATAAAATTATAATCGTCGCCTTCTATTTTAGAAAATTATCGATTTTTTGTAAACGAATTTTGAATCGCATTATTATTATTACTAATCATAGTAATCATGTAGTTACATTAAAAGATGGCGCTACTATAACTTATCTTTAAGACATAATATAATATTATCAGCCTATAACGTTCCCACTGCTGGGATGCCTCCCCTTGGTAAGTGGGAGTGGATTGTAATCCACCACACGGGCCCAGTGCGGGTTGATAGGAGCAAAGATTCGAAGGTCTTCGAACTTTCGGTTCTAAGACTACCGATTTTGGCGTTGTGTGATAAGTTGGAATAGAATAATACATAACTTTCAAAACTCGTAGTTTGAACAACGAAGGCGGTTCTTGAAGAACTATAACTAGGTAACGAAAGGTGGTTATAGTAGCGCTATCTACATATTATAATAAAATTCCGTCTATTTTTACGTTCAATTATATCAAAGATCAAATCAGATCGGAATAGACATCTACCTCATGCATAGTATTCCAGTCTTTGTAATATAGAAAACTATAGTGTCAGAGGTATTTATTAATTCACCTAAATCATTATGATTTTGACGGTGTTAAGTCTTAAGAGATTTCACGGGAGAAAAATAAACGTTCTTGCATTCGCTCTACAGATGGTTGAAATTGAGTACCCATATTACTTCGATGCTTAATCAGTAGCATATCATCCTATGCCTATTAAGCAATCCCTCAAAACATACATACAAAAAATTAACACCGAATCACCGTATTAATATTATGTTCTGAACTCTTACAACAAGAATCTTTATTTCTAGCACTATAGTAATCTGTAAATATTTCGAAATAACTAGGATTAAAATGCTTATAGGCTTTTACAGTAAACAGAGCGGGGACATACAAAATACTATGTGAATATGTGGCTAGTTGAAATCTATTGTAGGGAATGTAAAAAAACGGATAATAAACTTTCCTTCCGTTTTCACAAAAATTTCAAGCAACAATGACTAAACATTTGGATCACTAACAATTTTTATTTTTTTGCTTTGTTCGTCGTCTCATGTCTAAAACATCATCAGATTGATAGTATGTCTCCACCCTACATAGGCCTAGTCTTCCGTCAAATACTTTTAATATAAATTTACTCTGTTGTGAATATTTCTATCATTCATGTTCTATGGGCAGTCCCACTGCTAGGCTTCTATGCCGAACGTCCGATATTGCTAGTAAGAGTCATTAGCAAGTAGTATTTACTTAGCTTGAAAGTGGAATAAAGATAAAAGTGACATTATTTTTAAATACAAAACGAGGGTATTAGCTTGTAAAATCAATCATCTTCAGTCATTGTTTTTGGCAAGTCTTTCATTCATTTAATGGTTAAAATAGTATTTAAATGCATCTGCTCTATTGCAAATATTTTCATGATTGCGTGTTCGATTTTCACTTCAGGGTTGCACTACTTAAAACTAATTGTAAACAACGAAAAAAATTAGAATGCTAAAAAGGTACTCCAAATCCTCAAATATCTTCGAACCCGTGTCACTTTTATCTTAAAACAAATGTATCGTTCTTAATTTGCCAAAAGCACACATATCATATATCAAAATACAAGTATTTTGACTCAACTTCCATACTCAAAAAACTAATGTTTTAAAAAAAAACATTACATTATTTATTAAATCATGCAAAGTATTTTTTGGAGAATTACATATAAGTAGATATTACGATTTTTCGATAGGTATAGAAATAATTTAAAGCCTTGAATCTAGAATGTTGCGCAAAATCTGCGCATTGTCTGCGCCAATAGGTTTAAAGCAAAATAAGAATATAATCAAACTAGTAATAAGAGTTAATAACCAGCTAGATAGCTTAGTACAGCCGCATAATAATAATATTTTAAACACCAAATTACATTACAAAAGATATGGTTAAGTTTCTTCGCTCCCGATGTCCTGACGGAATGTCTATTACGAGAGTTCCAAAGAATCCATAAATAAGATACGGTTTTTGATGTCTAAGTAACATTTTTTTTTTAACAGAGAACAATAATATGAAAAAATTACATTGCTTGAATTTAAGAATGTTCTTTTCATATTTACGAATTGCGACTAAGCACATGAGGCCCTAGCACGACCCTGCAGTTTAAACGTAACGTGACCGTAAATACGTCGATTTTTAAATCGAAAATACAATTATCCTGTAGCATTTTAGTTAAATTGTTTGCAACAAGCACAATCAATATCCTCCATATATACGAGTATTTTTAATTTTAAAATATGTTACGTTTAGACCATGCGCTCGCGCTTCTAGGCCTCTGTTCTATCCAAAGTCGTAAATGTTAAGCAAACTTTCAAACACTATCTTTAAAAGAAACACAAATACACTGCTACTACTGCCTAATCTGCTGTGCTGTTTTATGTAATATTTATAATCTATTTCTATAGTAACTACACAAATCACGAAATACACAATTTATGAATACAAATAAGTTATTTTAAAAAATACTACGAAAGAAATAGTCTTTTGATTTAAATTATTATCGAAGTAAGTTTAGCAGTTTATGCTTTGAGTATTAATTACTCAGTAAAATTAAGCAATCGAAAATAATAATGTAAGATACCAAAAATAAGTCAAAATGTAAATTGTACTATTTTTTTTGCAAGATGTCTCCACTGTGAATATTTAAAGTTTAAACAATGTAAAGAATTCATCTAAAGTTCTGTCAAACCGGAGACATTTCTGCACGTGTCTCCGAGCACCGGACAGAAGAACAGAAGTACCTATTGGTAACTGTCCGCAGGCCTTCCGCTATCTGTACGTCTTTGTTTAAGTGATCCGTAACCGCATTAAGATGTAAAATAAAATCTTTATTTTAGTATTTTAGGTAGAAAAAACGAGATCCTGAAACTCCAAATAGTTATTAATTTAGCTAGTATTTCAAAAGTCTACGTGCTACAGTGGCGACATCTACATTAAAGTTTAGACTAAACTATATTTTTAACATACAATTACAGTATTTTACCAGTACAATGTTTGTGTAATATATTTGATAAGTAGCTAATTTTGTTCTAGTTTGTTGAAACACTAACTTATGTCAGTGCCTTCGCCAGGATAGTTTTTTTCTGCATATTTTAGAGTAGGTCACTAAAAGTAAGTTTGGTACTTTTTAGTGACAGCACACAAAATACACTGAGTGGTTATATACGTTTAGTGGCACCGTTGACACTTTTTGAAATCCATATTAACACACAAATACAGTTTTTATTTTATTTTAAAAATATAATTTTTGAAAATATTTTTTAATGTATAATCTATCTAGTTGTTTTGTATAATTAGTTGCGTTTTCTACTTTCGTGTTTTTGTATATTCGAATGTTGTATATTTAATTGTTTTAAATACAAGTCAAATGTAACAATTTAGTCACAAAGACATTCGTTTAGCATAATAATTATGCTTTTAGAAATCAAGCCTTATAATATAAGCAATAAGATTGCTTTTCGTTGTCGCTTGATAGTCAGTGTTTTATATTAAGTTGAGATTATGAATAATTGTTATTTGTTGCGTATAAGCGTCTTTATATAAATGTTTTTTGCTGTCAATAAGGCTATTGTTTCTTAATATGAATATTCTAAGGAAATGACTCAGTATGTGAGTTTATTGTCGGAATCTGATAACCCCTGGGGGGTTACTATGACGTCATAAGCAGAAGTAATTCCAGTGTGGGAAAGAGACAGAGCTATACAAGTTGTCTAGCGCCATCTCTTTCCCACACTGGAATTACTCCTGCTTTGAGACATCATGCCTACCATGATGTCTCAAAGCAGGGTTTCTGAGACACTCATGTCAACCAATCATAACAGTACAAGCCTACCGCTTAAGGGGAAGGCGCCAAGGTAGCCCGCGAAATTCAAATTTTCTTTTACGTTTTTTTGCAATTTACTGACACAGTGTCATACAGTATGTTGAACAAAATCTATATTTCTATACTTTTATATTATAAAGCTGAAGAGTTTGTTTGTTTGCTTGAACGCGCTAATCTCAGGAACTGCTGGTTCGAATCGAAAAATTATTTTTGTGTTGGATACTCCATTTATCGTGGAAGGCTATATAACATTACGCTACGACCCTTAGGAGCCGCGCAGCGTGTGACACCGCAGGGAACAGCTAGTAATATATGATTCCCGACTGTAACACGTAATTATTTACATAATTATAATCATCAATCATATTTGTTTTGGTTCCGAATCATATTTTATCAACATACAACCCGACAATCGATCGATCGTTGGTCGTGTGGTCGCAAGCGTCACTGCTGAGCAGTCCTGGGTTCGATTCCCGGGTCGAGATTATTGGGTTATTCTATCAGGAATTTCTCAGTAGCAGCCACGGTGTCTGGATTTGTGCCCGGTTGATGCAAATAGGCTCGCCCCCTATTACATGGGACTATAAAATATAACTGGCGAATTGTGGGTGTACTATTAGGTACACCTCTGCCTAACCCTTCGAGGATTACATGCGTGATGTTATGTTATGTTATACAACCTGACACTGACCTACAATTGCAATAAACGTATGAAAATTTAAATTTCGCGGGCTACCCTGGTGCTTGCAAGTTGCACCTTAACTAACACGGTGCTCTCAGTAGCTAATCGAAGCGACAGGGTTGTGGTGATGTGTCGCACGGTTCAGACATTCGCCCGCAGACGGTCGCTTTGTCAAATGGTAGGCCTGTAACAAAAGATTTGATAGCAAATTGGTCAAAGAAACCAGGCTTTTTAAAACCTGGGGTTTATAAGATTTATTTTCTCAATATTATTATTTTCTGGTGCAATCTGTTTGTTATCTTAAATTATTCACTATACGGGGTGGAAGGGACCCCTACGCACAAACGCATTCAGTACATCATTCTGAACCCATAGAAAATTTTCATTGGTATTTTTTTTTATATCAACCTTGACCGTAGAGCTATTGCACTTTTGTAGGAATAAGCAGTTTTTTTTTATTACCCTTCCACCCTGTATTTTATTGTTGTCAACTACTTGACAACTACTTGAAATTGTTATTACTACTAAAACCAACAAAAAAAAAACTGAAATTATTTTTATGTAACGATTAAGAAAGAATATATTTTAAAACTGTAACATCTAGGCAGTAATGAATACATAATAGTTATTAAATAATAAGTGTTGTGATGAATATAAACTAGTATATTAGCGGTAAAGATATGCACCCCATTTTATTAGTGCTAGAGCACTGAACTATTTAGAATCGTATCGTTTTAGCGGACATAAACCTCCCTATAACTTAAACATAACTGGCGAAATGTGGGTGTACACCTCTACCTAACCCTGGTCGAGGAGTGTACGAAACGAGGCACTATGAAAAATTCTAACTATAAAAATTTCTGTCTGCAGGGTTTAAAATAACCTAACCTAACCTCGGGGTGTCCTAGTCCCGAGCCCGCTTCGCTCGCTCTTGCATCTAACACTTATTTAGCAAATAAAGTTGGTTTACGGACGACTGTTTAACGTGACAACGTCATAACAAAACATTGATGAAATGATTGCATACTTGCATGCAGCGCAAGCGTACAATGAGCGTAACGGGACAATGAGTCATCCTTTTTCGTGCATGCAGCCGGCGTTCATCGTTCAATTAGACGTTGTCACGTCAAAAATTCTCAGTGCCCCGTTACCAACCAAAATTTGAATTTCGCGGGCTGTCTTGACGCTTCCTCCGTAAGGTGGTCCCAATTTGACAGGATAGGTACATATTAATGAAGCTTGTCATGATAAAACAAAAATGTACAAGAACAATCCATGGATGGGGTTTTCTGATGACATTCAAAAAAACACGTTATTAATAGTATAAATAAAGTCAAATATTCCACAAATATTCGGGAACACCCGTACACGCCAGTGCAAACTAGTTTGAATTTTATGACACTGAAAATAAGGCCCGTAATCATATGTGATAGAAATCCTCTGCCTTGCAAAAACTACACTACAGTATAATTTCCGCTAAAACGTACGTAATAAGGCATATATTAGCACGCCATTGCAAGTGATTTCAGTGAATCTTCGCTAGCTGTACGAATATTGTGATATATTTAAGAGTTACGTTGCTATTGTTATTGTTTTTTGATTTGTCTATTATTATTAAAGTTAGTGTGAATTATTATGCCGTTTCCCTTTATCCTATTTACGTACAACTAAATAGAATATTGCCTCGTTGATTTAGTGGTTGCAAGCGTGACTGCTGAGCATGAGGTAGTGGGTTCGATTCCCAGGTCAGACAGTGTTATTGGGTTTTTCCATTAGGAATTTCTTAGTAGCAGTCACGGAGTCTAGATTTGTACTTATGGCAACACGCTCGCCCCTTATCAGATGGGACTTAAACATAACTGGCGAAATGTGGGTGTACTATTAGCGTATCCCTGCTTAACCCTTCTGGGATTACAGGCGTGATGTTATGTATGTACCTAAATAAAATACATACACAGTGCATAAGATCATAGTGAGTTAAATAGTTTTATTACCCTACAGATGTTTTACTAGGGATTTGTCTGTAGCCCCAAGGTTGGCAATATGATTCCCTTCGAAGAGCACGTACAGAGGGTGCATTCTGAATGTTGATCTAAGCCAAAAGGTCCTGCCCCCATGTGTTTCCGGTTGCAATCCATGCATGTTGGATTGCCGTCCACCGGCTAAAAATGGCAGCCTCAGGTGATGGCCAAAGTGTCTCCACGTATAACGGACCAAGTAGTTTCAAGTAAAAACCAAAAATAAATATTAGAAATCATTTATTTACACTTACTACAACGAATAAATATCGCATACTCGACCATCACAGTTATTTACAGATTTACACTCATCTTTATTTATTTATTCACAGTAATTTTTTTAAGTCGAATTCGATTAAATCGTTACTATAATAACATACAAGAAATATATAATTACATAGTTATTGCATTCCACGAGCCCGCGTCAAGCATTGTAATTTCAACCGTATTTCAATACGCATAAAAGCCACTCGACGCGCGCTTGTGATTTACATAGCAAGAAGACATACAATATCATATTTTTGTTATGAGCTTCAATTAGCCTGTTATTTCTCCATTCTAAAATGTATTTTACTACCTGTACTTAGAGCTCATATTTAGATTAATACCTCTAACTCCTCACAGTCGGTTATTATCACCTAAATATTATATTTCTAGATTATCGTAGAAATTAAGTCACTGTACATTAAATTAGTATTGTTTTTTATACCCTCTAATTTTTATACCTGCAAAATTTGATTATAGATTCCTACAAGAAGCATTGGAATTTATTAACAGTTTTCGCTTTACATAGGATAAAATCCACATTAATTATGGATATTATGAATATTACAATGTTAGCCTCATTAATTTCATTACTATTTAGTATTTACATAATATATATTTAAGTAATACATGTTTGATAAGCTGAATCGAATTAAATATCATATTATTGTTTGAAAGAAGAATTACATGAGACAATTATACAGTAATTTCATGAAAATTATTATGAGAATGTCTTTTATATACCATTGTCGTAACAAAGAATCATAAACTTTGCACACGTGTGAGTGACTAGCCTACAGAATTCAGACTAAGTCGGATGCGCCGGGGTAGACCGCGAAATTCAAATTTTCTGACAGCTGCAAATTGCAAAAAAAAAAAAAAAAAAAGAATTTCGCGGGATACCCTGGCGCTTTAACCTTAAAAAAAGTCACTCACTCACTACTTACTGGGTGTAAAAAGCTCATAGTATTTTATTCTATACCATTAATATATCTGCGAATATAAATCTAGATGTCGTGACCCGTCATTAATATTCGTTTCATGTTTATTTATTTTATATAATTTGAATTTAATTTTTTAAAAATTTAAAGTGTCTAAAAAGTTCATTTTGGCTGACATAAGTATGTATTAAGTGTTCAGAGCACCTAAACTTTTCTCTGCATGAGGACTACAAGCTAAAACGAATGATTTTGTTACTAAAAACCTAGTTAAGCCATTTTACATGTCCTTTAAATAAAATTTTAGATTTTTATCTGAGGCGATTTTGTTTCAGTAAGTTGCGAAAATATTGCAAAAGTTCACATAGAAAAGTGACTGATAAATAGTCCCTTTTCACCCTTTTAGTTACACTGACAAATGCTATACAATATCAGCCATTCAAAGGGTATTTCGGAAACTAAATCTCATAAATCCACCTTAGCTCCGATGTTACTCAGCGGGATGGCTTGTAGCTCTGTTCGGAGGCAGAGGAACTCTCCGGCAACACATGTGATGCAGGCACATGCAATGCTTAGTGCCCACCAAGAGAAGGTTGTGGGGAAAGAGCCGTTGTACAGCCAGCAAGCGATGAGGTGAATCCCGTGGTATGTGCAACTGGAATGGGAAGAGACAGAGATGTATCATTCATTCATTGTACATTATTTGTAAAATACAGGTCCGCTTTAAATTAGTATCATATAAACAAGAGAGTAAACAATATTTTAGAAAAGTTTAAAAAACTGACTGCTCTCTAATTAATAAAATAATGCAGCAGTTTATGTTGTGTCTAGGTTGATAATTTATAATAACATAAAAAAATATAGAACAGAAGAAAAGTTATGATCAAATAACAACTTTCTTCCTACATAAAAAAAAAGTATGTTATCTCTTATTAGTCTACAAAGCAAACAAAAACATGTTGACCGATGTTCATCCTGTTTAGAAAATTGATGAATGAAAAAGTCAGGTAGAAATTTTTCCTTAACATTTTATTTTGTGGGTAGACTACCGTCATTAGTATTATTTACTCAAAAGCATTACTTTAGTTAGACTTCTGTCTTCATAGTTATTAGGGAAGCCCTACAACTGTGGGTTAAAACCTTATTGGGTAACTTGAAGATAAGCGGTTGTTTTCTAAGTAGTCTTGTAAGAAACCTGTTTATCACCAGATGTTATATGATAGGCTAATGAATAAATAGAATAATTCAATTAACAACTTATACAACCTAATTCTAGAATGATAGTTGTGGACACAGAAATTAAAGACAAGCCAAGAAATCAGATTATCTGCTAAATGAATTATTTAGCCATTCACTACAGTTTACTAGCGCTTGACATTTTGTAAGCTACTGTTTGTGTTGATTCTCATTTCAGAAACTCAACTTTAGTGTCTTACCTAAAGTCTAAGCACAGTTTAGTTCTGCCGACAGTCATCCACAGAACGAAGGCTCCAATAATTGCATTCAGTACAAATGCAAAGATGACCGAGCGCCCCTCGTTGTCTCGTACGTGTATCTCCTGCAATACATACAATTTACTAAGATTTTTTATAGAAGAAATCTAGGAAAGGGAAAATAGAAAATATTTGCAGACACCTACAAAATTTTGTTCAGTGACAGTAAAATGACAAAATAATGTGACAGTGACACCAAAGAGAAGAAGGTAAGTTACATGTGGCGTACTTTCATGAATGCATGTGAGCGTTCAAAATTTAACAATATCACTACATAGTATAAAACAAAGTCACTTTCTCTGTCCCTATATCCCTATGTATGCTTAAATCTTTAAAACTACACAATGGATTTTGATGCGGTTTTTTTTTTTAATAGATAGAGTAATTCAAGAGGAAGGTTTATATGTATAATACATGCACCCGTGCGAAGCCAGGGCGGGTCGCTAGTATTAACTAAAATAATGTTAACAAGTTACCTATTAGTATGTTCACAGGTGACTCATATGTTTATTTATAATTAACATATTTTTAAACAGTAAATTTGTTAAAGATAAACATACATCAGATGTTTGTAGAAGTATTTATCATGACTCAACTGAGAGAAACTGAGGGACTTTATACACAGGTACCTAAATGGACTGATAACCTGGATGGACTGAAAGCCAACCCCATAAAAGTTGGGAAAAGGCTAAGCCAATGATAATGAGTACCTGAGTTTATATGAGGTCGGATAACTTAGAAGTCTCCTTGCGACATAAAATTCGAAAACTTACATGATATTCAAAGATATGGTCCAAAGTTCTAGTGGATCCGGTCAAGTCCTGCATGAGGGCGATGATCAGACACAACGAGCAGTACAGCACAGACTGCATAGCCACTATCTGCGAGACGATCAAGCAAGGATCCCATTGAGTATAGCGGAACGAGCCCGTCAGCTTCTTTATTTTCGACATTTTGATCGGAAAATTTCACTCAAGAACTGAAAACTTTCGACTCTTTCGAAGGTTTTTTTAAGTAGGTAGCAGTTTATTTTGTTGCTTTCGGGTGTTAAAGTGTATAATTGTAAACATATGGACTTATTTATGCGCTAATTTGACGAAATTTTAATTTTTATTTGATAATACCCAATGACAAGAAAAGAAGTTCCAACGCGAATGTCAATGTCAAATTTTTCATTGACATTTAGAAATATTAACTTTCCATATCGTAGTCATTTCTGATTTTCAGCATGCAAAGAGTATTTTACCCCGTAGAAAAGCCCATTTTATGACAAATATCGCTTTTAGACTTTGTTCAGTGATGAGCACAATATTATGTATAACCTTGTGGTCTGCTTATTGGATTTTTGCTATGAACGTTTTTGATTGATGTAAAGCGCTGGAACGCAACTGCGTTTTGTTTCTTCATTGCGTTCTCTCAGTGGTTTTGTTGTGGCTTTGCGTTTTTTCAGCTATTTGGAACAATTTCTAAAAACTCTCAAGTAATTTACTACATCATCCAAAATTTTACTTTAATATAATACTAAAATTATATCCCAAAGCAGTAAAATGATTACAAGGGAAAAAAACAAGTCATTCAATATATTTTTATTAAAATCTAAACATAATTTAATTTGGTATTATCTTGAGTCGGGTGTATCATTCTACTCCTTATTACAGAGGAGTAATACCGTGCTGACTCGCGCGGTGTTCGGGTCCGGTTGGGATCCGAGAAGTCCACAGCGTAGAGACCGAATTTTGCGCTGAAATATAAGGTTAATGATTTATCAGAGCCACGTTCTTTCCCGCTCAATTAGCAAAACACCTAAGCAGCACTTGATTCGGTGGAACGCAGACCTAAAAGGCTCATAGGCGACGAGACGTTGGTAGCTACGCTTCACAGCCTAGCTTATCGGCGTAATGTCGCCTGCTTGTCGCTCTTCTACAGACTGAACTTCGGAGAGTGTGCGCAGGAGCTCCACGCTCTGATCTCACCATCACCCTTTTACCACCGGACTAGCAGACGTACTGCGGCGTACCATCCACACTTGGTTGATATCCCGATGAGTCGTACTCGGCGCTTCTGCTCCACGTTTATTATGCGCACAGCCAAAGTGTGGAACTCTCTGCCGGCATTTGTGTTCCTTTCCACATTTAACCCGTCTGCCTTCAAAGCAAGAGTGACAGGCATCTTCTGGGCACGCTCGTTTCATCATAGACCTCATCCATCGCTTTCCACCAGGCATGATCGAGATCAAGAGCAGGCCCATATTGTAATAAAAAAAAAGTAGCATTGAACGAATTTTGGTTTTCATCTGGTAGGAGCCTAGTCTACTTCGAATTTGCAACTCGAGCAGCATCAATTATATAATCATAATTATAGCATAAATTATTAGGTAGGTGGGAATTATTAATAGGTTTGATACTAAATACTTACATGTAACCACTCAACCATTCGAAGTTATCCATAAGAGTCCAGGCGGTGTAGCCTGTTACGTTGATGCCGTCTTGTATAGCCAGAAGAACCTGGAAGACAAAAATATAATATCAAGTAGGTATTATCATGGCCATATCAACTCGCTCACACCGCATGAAGGATCCCATTCTTGCGGTTTAGTGGTAACAACACTCTGTACCTACTAGGTAGTCGCTGTTCCCTTTCGGTTCTGCAATCACTGTTTAACTTATATCTAACTCCAAGTTCTAGTAACTTGTGAACCTCCTAAAAGTTACCTGTTCCAAGTATTCCTCGTAGTACTCCAGCCGCTGCGTGTCCACGAGGCCGGGGTCTAGTAAGGGCACTCCGTTCTCGGTGATGACGATCTCCTTCACGTCATACGTGGAGTTCAGCCAGTGCAGCTGCTCGCGAAGACCTTCAGGATACATCTGGAAGGATTAATGGAATGGAAGGGTCACTGCAGTTAGGAGGCCGCACAGAAGAATCCTGTTGAACTAGAAGCCAATCAAGAAACTTGTTGAAGGTACTTATATATTTTTTTAATACCCAAATAGTTTAAAAAAATACTTAAAATATTAAAAGTTCTGTAATCAGGTTCATGTAGATTTTTATCAAGCTATTGTATCAAGAATATATTTTCACAGGTGCCACCATCATTGTGCTCAATTTACAAAATAAACAATTGTTTGTTTCATGTGAACTGTGTCGCCGATGATGAATTAAAATTCATCATTCATGTTTTTTGACTTGCTGGAAACTAGTTCGATGAGAACTCGTTCTTTTTGCTAGGTTTCTAAAGCTAGTAAAATCATTGAAGTAAATCAGCTGTTCACAAGGATTTCTTGGTGCTGGAAGAACATAATAAGGAGGGCACTGTTGATAAACATTTATGAAATGGTTTTAACAAAAAAAAATTAACAAAAAACAACATGGCGGCGTTAATTCAAATTTTGGCCACTCGCCAAAATATACTTGTACAGCTATTGATCGTAGGATCAACTGATGTTTCTCACCGCAAACCAATCAAGTGCTGTGGTCTTCCAAGAAGGATCCTTATCCATTACAGTGTTCAGTTCCTCTGAGCCGTGGAAGAACCACTTTCCAGGAAGTTCACCTGGCTTCGTCCTCCGCACCAGCCGAGTTGTGTAGTGGTTCAGCGCGTAGTAATCGTATGTTCCTGGATAAATAGGAAATAGGTAAAACAATGATTTAATTATTCGTTAACGATACTTCCCTTCATTAATTAATTTCATCCTGGAAATCCTGGAAACACTGCTGGGTATGGGGTATTTCTGCCTTCCATACTTTTCCTTACAACTCTGTCACAATCCTACTCAAATTCAATGATCCCGAGATCGTCGCTTCTGAATCTTTGGATGACCAAAGACCGAAGAAGACCGTACAATGCATTTGGCACATCAGCTGGCCCAACGTTTATGCCCAGGTGGCGTTTCACTTCTTGGTAGAAGCATATTGCACCTTCTATTAGCTGTTTAAGACACTCAAAGAGTCTCAGGCCAGGCCATTCTTCTGACCGTTATCAAAAAAGAGTAGCAATTTCTAGTAAAGAAGATTATGATGTATGGGTACCTCTAACCAGTTCTATTTCTTCGGGAGTGAAAGGCAGCAGTCTGGGATGCG
Organism: Eurois occulta; assembly: GCA_950022335.1. Taxonomy (NCBI): domain Eukaryota; kingdom Metazoa; phylum Arthropoda; class Insecta; order Lepidoptera; family Noctuidae; genus Eurois; species Eurois occulta. The sequence goes on along the minus strand of OX465480.1, from coordinate 20,099,527 downwards.
AGTAGCCCTCTTTCCTCGCGTTGTCATTCAACAGTTTCTCTAGTTTACGAGGCCATCCACCTTCCTTGGAGAAGATGGCATGAGCGTATCGACCTTCCTGAAAAGATAACAAAGATAACATTCAAGAGCAAGGTCTACTGCGCCCTGCTTATCTTTTATTGCTTGGTTGTACACATTTCATTGAAATTTCAGTAGACTTGACCTGCCTCCCCCAAGATGTCATATTGCTCCAACATGGCACTTGGGGGAGGCCTATGTCCAGAAGTGGACGTTTTTTGGCTGAAATGATGATGATGATGATGACCCGCGGAGCATTGCTGTTATGAATGCATTAGGCACTGGCTGCCCGCAAGGGCCGATGCCTGCCAGGGCTGCGGGACTGTTCGAAAGAGATACCGCGGCCCTGGAACATAAAGGGCCAAAGAAGGAATGCACTGGCTGAGGTAAGTAGAAGACCATTGGCAATTTTCGCCAGTAAGTCAAAAATAACTACCAGAAATTAATAAACTACATATCATTATAATATAAAATACATACCCAGTGATCAATAGTTAGATCAGTGACTTCTTGATCCTCTGGCGTGAATGGCTTGAACCAGAAGAATAAAGTTGCTACCGACACCTTACCTGAATGGGAATTATAAATGATTAAGCTAGCAATATCTTTATTTTATTTTGTTATCTTGAACTGTCACTTCTAGGTAAAGCCATCTCATTTCCTTCCAATCGCCATTCTTCTCGCCAATTCAGGAGGAACCGAGGAAGCCACCCTAGGCGCCATCTTCTCTTTGGCCTACGGCGAACCCGTATAGCTTTATCACAGCTCCAATATTGCGTTGTACGGGCCTACTTGTTGTGCCGTTATCTTCACCTATCATTATTCTTGCAAGCTTTATGAGCTACGTCGGCAATTTACGTTTTTTGTAAGTGTCACGACACTGCTGGGCAAAGGCCTCCCCTTTCTGTTTCCAAACCACTCTATCTTATGCGATCGCTGGCCATGTACGCCCCGTACACAAGATCAGACCGTCACACCACCTTCGCCGCAGTCAAATTATAAATTACGTAATAAGATATTATTTTTAACTGTTGTGAAAGCTGGATGGGTAAAGCATGGTAATGTGGCATGTTATGCTTACCATTGTATTTATGCCTGTAGAGTTCATCATAAACCCTATACGCCTTAGCATGAGCCATCAGCACGTTCTTGTTGCACAAATAGCGGCCCAGCATCGGGTCATCAAAGAATGGAGCAGCTTGCTCTCCATAACCTCCGTCACATTGTATGTAAGGCTCGTTGATAGTGAGCCAGTACTTCACGCGGTCGGCGTAGAGGGAGAAGACCACTTCTGCGTAGTCTGCGAACCAGTCGGCTATGAGGGGGTTTGCCCAGCCACCTGGAAAGCATAACATGTAATTGAAGTCTAATAAGCTAAATAGGCGATCTCTTAAAAAAACCTGCCGCATATTTTGTCAAAAAGGCAAAAGCGTGCCTATTGGTCATGTGACATTTCGTTTTTCCTATAAGTAAGGTAACTCTAATAGCATTTAGTGCCTGCGGATTTGTACTTGGATAGTGGTGGTAGCCGTGGGTGGTTGAACACATCTGCTTAAAGTCTTTTGGGAATAAAGTAAAGGTGTAACTGGGGGTAACAGAAATTGATTTTGAGTACCTATTACTTAGCACAAAATATAATGCACTGAACCATTCAGTTCGTCTTTTAAAGAGAACCATTAAAAACTAGACTGTCGTTATTGCACTTATCTATTTTATCATGTAACGCTTCACTAATCTTTATCTGAAGGTTACACAAACAATTTCCAAAAAGCTTACCTAAATCTTGCAAAGACAACGGTAGATCGAAGTGGTACAAAGTAACAAGCGGCTGGATACCCTTCTCCAGTAGACCGTCGATCAGGTTGTTGTAGTAGTTCTTGCCGTCCTCACTGATGTGGTTGGGGTACCCACTCGGAAGTATTCGGGTCCAGGATATTGAGAATCTGAAAGAAGAAAAAACTGGTGCTTATTTTTCCAAAATTACCAGCGGGAGTCTGGTGTTTAATAATATTACACATTCAGGATGCTTTTAAAATAGTCTCTGCTGGTGATAACAAAATGAGCGCTCGCTGACTAGACAAGTAGACAATAAATCAATTCTTTTAGAGTTTGTCCGAGAGAAGAAAAAAAAGAGAATAATATAATGAAATGTCATGGCGCAAAAATAGAAGTTCAACATTCAGCATAGGTACTATGGGGGATCCGAAAGACATTTCCAGGAAGTAACTGACTTTTAATATGATCAAAAGCAACCCGACAGTTTTAATTAACCAGTGGACATTGATGCAAATGAGGCAGTGTCATGGTTACCTGTACATGTTGAGCCCCAACTCTTCACACATCTGGATGTCCCTCCTCCACTGGTGGTAGGAGTCGCACGCCACGTCTCCGTTATTGCCATCCGCAACCAGCTCGGGACGGTCGTGCAGGAACTTATCCCACATGCCCAGTCCTTTATCTGGAACATTTTAAAACATAAACTTGGTCTTCTACGAGTATTACCCTCATTCCGCCATTTTACAAAGATCGTCACTTTGCCTAGCTTCAGGGCGTTTTACAAAAATCAAAATATTTTATTTCACTTAGGCCTACTTGGGCATTTATAAAACGTCGAGAAAAGGTGCACGGTTCGGGTGGGTCGTTTCGTATGGATAAGAACCGGCAAGAAACTCCACGGTTACTCTTTTAAACTGATTTAGTTTTACAATATTATCATGTTATAGCATTAGTACTTAAGTGTGGGGGGACAGCATAGGCCCGGCAATTGCTTACTACACAAAAATCCTTCAATACATTTTATCCATTATAAAGCAACAAATCAGTCTAATTTATGTCGATAATGACTCACCACTGACATTCCAGGCACCTTCCACCTGGTACGATGCTGAAGCAGCCCCGAACATGAACGAAGGTGGGAACTTCAGCTGATCTGCGCTCCGCGATCCACAGATCAGAATACTGGAAATAGCAATCTTATACTAGTTTCTTAGGGGCCGTCACCACGAACGAGAGAATCGCGGCGATATTATCGTCGTCCCACGTATTTGTATACGAAATGCTTACTCTACACATTCACAAATTTCATGACTACAGCTAACAAAACTGCTCTGAAACCCGTCGAAAGAATCGGTTGGTTCTGGATACGGACAGTCGGACATGTCCATACAAAATGCACTTCAAATAACAACTAAGGAATAAAATAATACAAGGTGGAAGGGACTCCGACGCTAAAATGGTAAAATTTTTCGTCGGTTATAAATAAAAAACAGCAGTTTCCAACAAAACTGAAAAACCTACTCGGTCAAAATGTATAGAACAGTTGTTTTTTAGGGTTCCGTACCCAAAGGGTAAAACGGGACCCTATTACTAAGACTTCGCTGTCTGTCTGTCTCCAGGCTGTATCTCATAAACCGTGATAGCTAGAAAGCTGAAATTTTCACAAATGATGTATTACTATTGCCGCTATAACAACAAATACTAAAAATTAAAAAAAAAATATTAAGGGGGGCTCCCATACAACAGATATGATTTTTTTTTTGCCGTTTTTATAGATAATGGTACGGAACCCTTCGTGCGCGAGTCCGACTCGCACTTGGCCGGTTTTTTTTAATAACCGACGAAAACTTTCTATGTGGCCTTCAGAATGATGGATTGAATCGTGGTAACCGTTTTAGTGTCGGTGTCCCTTCCACCCTGTATATTCTTACTGTGGTAGGTAGATATCTAAACGGAGCTCATGTCTGATCCGTAATGAAAGTCCACCTCAGTGACTTCGAAATTGGGTTTCGATGATTTGATAGTGATCTTAATTGGCATGAGAAAGTAGAACGATGCCAGTAACGACATATTGATCGACGTTTTCATGGTTTATCCCACGGAATAGTAAAGAGATCTGTAGGCCTACCAGGACGTCTTAAAGCAGGACATTCCAGTGTGGGAAAGAGATGGCGTTAGACGACCTGTAGAGCTCTGTCTCTTTCCCGCACTAGAATTACTCCAGCTTTGACGTCATATTAAGCCCCCTGCTCTTTTGTGCTCTGTGGTTTGTCCATACAAAAAGGGTCAAAGTATGGGATACCTCCGTACGAAGCCTTTCGTATCGATAGTGCTGAACGCGCGCCCTTAGTTTGTGATCTTTTTACAAGCTTTTATTGTTAGTTAGTATGCATGTATGTATTGGTCAAATCTCGCAACTGAATTTCAAACCAGTTCCCCCCAACCGATTGATCTGATATTTTGCACACACCTTTGGTTCTGGTGACAATACATTTTTATGACATGATCTTGATCCTGGTGCTAGGATCGTCTCCTCACGAGAGAACTCCTCCTCAACGGTTAATAGCACGGACATTTAACTTTGTATTCCTAAATAGTGTTCAATTTTCATATCTAAACCAATATTTTTTCTTTTCATCATCATTTGCTTAGCCTTTTCTCAACTATCTTGGGGTCGGCTCCTAGTCTAACTACATGCAGCTGAATACCAATATTTTTCATGGAGTGACTGCCTATCTGACCTCCACAACACACTGAGTAATACGATATCCTTGCTAACACTGGTTGTCAGACTTTCGGGCCACTGACTAGCTGCAACGACTGTCAAAGATCTACAAATGAGAACCGGGACCAACGGCTTATCGTGCTTTCCGAGGCACGGAGGAAACTCGGTATGTAATACGGTCACCCATCCACAGACCAACCTAGGCAAGCACGGGTTAACCTAAAGATCGACCCCGGGCGCCTGTTATTATTAAACCACGAGCTCCTCAATATTTTTCTTTTCATTGCAATAAAAAGATTCAATTAATTCGTTTCATATCGTTTGTCGAAACTTCTTCGTAGCTCAATAATGAATAGATTAATAAATGCAAACTTAGGTACCCGCAAATAGGTACATGTATACAGAACATGTTTTTTGGGTTCCGTACCCAAAGGGTAAAACGGGACCCTATTACTAAGACTTCGCTGTCTGTCTGTCTGTCTGTCTGTCTGTCTCCAGGCTGTAGGTATCTCATAAACCGTGATATCTAGAAAGCTGTCACAAATGATGTATTACTATTACCGCTATAACAACAAATACTAAAAATTAAAAAAAAAAATATTAAGAGGGGCTCCCATACAACAGATATGATTTTTTTGCCGTTTTTATAGATAATGGTACGGAACCCTTCGTGCGCGAGTCCGACTCGCACTTGGCCGGTTTTTAATATTATATTTTACTATAGAAATTAGACAGTAAAATAAATAGGTGAACAATAAAGATATTATCTTAAGTAGATATTCCTCCATCCGGGTCTCATTTAAGCCGTAATGCAAGCGCACTCGGATTGTCTCGGATGGGTTGCCACAATACGAGTAGCGTCGGAGTAGGTATCCGAGACCACTCGGTCCGAGCATACTCTGATCGTGTCAACGCGGCTTTCAAAATCCACATTTTTTCAGTTTCGGTCTCACGTTATATTTTAAAGTTCGTTTACAATTTATCATACTTTAAAGGCGTCTGATAGTGGGTTGCCAGTTGCCACCACACAAAGTGTCTGGCAGCGGAGGAGGTTTATAACCATAATATTCCATAATAATTAAGTAATATCAAAAAATGACGCTTGTAGGAACGACGTAGCTTGGCAGCTATTCAACACACCTTTGTTACCTGATACCTGCCAAAGCAGCACGACTGATTTTTCATTATAATAGTCGTTCTTACCTAGTACGGGTAGGTACTTCTTCAGTAAAAGTGTCAGCTTTTATAAAATGACGTAGATCTGGCGGTCACGGGATGTTGGTCTATGATTCGTATCAGACTCTAAACAATTTCTTTGATTTGTTTTCTCCGCCGTCGCTGCTGCAAACTCTTGAATTGACCGAGCATTTAAGGTGTTGAGCTTGTAGCAGGGATTCTCATTTCTCTAAGGCAGTGTTAGGTTTAGTGTGTAGGTTAAGTTTACTGACATAGTTGTTAAGAAATATTATTACTAACATATTGAGTCCTATCACTTGTTCATTAAATATAAATAAATAAATTAAGAGTCGAAATTCAAATTCAATAGTACCTACTTAGGTACATTTTGATACAAGTGGGGAAACTTTGTTATTGCAACCGAGGTGAAATTCACACCCAGGCCGCAGGCGAGGGTTTTATAGAGCCGAGAACTGCAGTATAACAAATGCCCACGTCTATCAAACGACGTTTATAATACACTTTCGTCGTGTTAGTGTACCAATTGAAAAACGTCGCTTATTCACGTGGGTAATTGTCGCTGCAGTTCTCAGCGAATTCTACCTCGGCGGCTGCAAAAAAAAAGACAAAAAAAAAAATAACAAAGTTTTCCCACTTGTATCAAAATGTACTATTATTTCACACGGTAGCTTTCGTCCAAGGCTTCGCTCGAGTATTTCGTTTTTAAAGTTAATTGAAAGTAGCACTATATATTATATGCCTAAAACCTTCGCGCAAGTGCAAGAAATTGACAAAGTTTTATCGGAATCGGATGAACGGTATGGCAGCATTGGCAGCGCATAAAATACAAACAAACATTCATTATTTTTATTTAAAGAGTAAACCAGGTCATGAAACGTTAAAAGTTTAAAACGTGGTTAAAACATAGATGCACGGTTCCGGTTGGTCGTTTAACACGAGGAAGACCCGGTTTGAAGCTCCATAGTCCATTTTTTTTAAATCTGCTGTTGGTCTCAACTGCTCATCTAAGATTTATCTATGTTATCACTCGCAAAACCGCTATAATCCGTTGTCAGATTAAGATAAGTAACTATGATATAACACATACCTGAATACAACCACACTGATATAACTCATTCTCACGACTGAATTGTCTAATAAAGTCGTAAGTTAACTATCTGTGAGCAAGGAAATCTGAATTAATTTACAATGATTTAAAAGTACAATGTCAGTGACTTAATTGTCTGCTGATAAATTTATGATTCATTCGGTAAAATGGACGAAAAAACTAAATACTAAGGAGATTGTCCTATCCCACTGCTCTTTAATTTAATTTAATTTAAAATTAAAGCTGCGAAGATGACAACTTTACACACCTAATTTAATCACAACTACATTACTGATCACTATTCACTTAGATATCGCACTTCTAGTTTACTTTGATTCGCTTCGTTGTGTAGCCAAAATAAGACTGACTGCTCCCGTTTTTTTTTTTTTGAATAGCCTCTCGGAGCGCAACAACTCTACTAAGGTTGAAGCTGATTAACCGGTCAATCCTGTGCTACGCCTCCTGCCGGAGGCTCTATGCGGGGATCTTGCGGTCCATGGCCCTTTACGGGGCCCCGGTGTGGGCGCGTTCGTTGAGGTTGCGTGCAAAGCACTACCTGAACGCGCCCCAAAAGGTGGTAGCCGTAAGGCTGATCCGGGGGTACCGCACGATCTCCCGCGAGGCGGCGAGCCTCCTTGCCGGATTGCCGCCATGGGATCTGGAGGCCATAGTCCTCGCGCGCCTGCACGAGTGGCGCGCGGAGGTACAGAGCCGGGGGGTAACTCCGCTGCCGCGGCATATTGTCGCGCGGCGGACAGACCTCCGCCGTGATCTCATGGCGACATGGAGAGAGCGACTATTGCAACCCCGTTCAGGGCACGCCACGATAGTGGCGGTAAGTCCCCTCTTTGAGGAGTGGCTAGGGAGGCGCCACGGCGCCCTCACCTTCCGCCTGACGCAGGTCCTCACCGGACACGGGTGCTTCGGGAGGTACCTGCACCGAATCGGGCGGGAGGAAACGCCCTGGTGCTACAATTGCGAGATCGACCGGAGGACACGGTGGAGCACACCGTCGAGGTCTGCTCCGCTTGGGAGGAGCACCGCCGTGTCCTCGTAGCGGCGATTGGCGGCGGCGACCTCTCGCGTCCGGCCCTGGTTCAAGCCATGGTCCGGGGCGAGAGGGAATGGGAAGCCGTCGCCTCCTTCTGCGAAGCAGTCATGCTAGCGAAGGAGGCGGCGGAACGTGAGAGGGAGAGAACCTCCTCACGTCCCAGCCGCCGCGGGAGAAGCACCGGGCGTCGGGGGCCACGCCGTGATGGCTCTCGGCCACCGTAGGCGCGGGCCTGTGGACGGCGAGTAATGGGCTAGCTCGCCGTCCGTCCGTCGTATGACGACGGGCAGGCCGTGTCGACGGCGCGTTCGTGTTCCACGCGCGCCTCAAAGAGATGTCAGCAAACGGGAGGGGCCCGCAAGGGCCGGTGCCTGCCAGGTCTGCGGGACTGTTCGAAAGAGATACCGCGGCCCTGGAACATAAAGGGCCAATGAAGGAACATGGGTGTTTTTTAGTCAGTAAGAGTCTGACACTCCCTTCCGCTCCGCCCAGAGCGGGAGGAGTCATTTGATGATTTCTCACCCCCCAAAAAAAAAAAAAAAAAAAAAAATCCTGTGCTGGCAAAAAATTACTTTAAGGCCCCCAGCCAGGGCTATAAGGCCCCCAGCCAGGGCTTACAAACTAAACTGACTGCTCCCGCAAGCACGACAGCTATTTATATGCCGACCGATCCTTCGAGAAGTTTCCACAACTTTCAGGAACCTTCTTCACAGTTCATAGTGGAACATCATCCTTCGTGAAAGTTCTACAACTTTCTAGTATTTTATAGTGGAACGTTTTAGACTCTATTCTTCTAGACAGGTCCTTACTATAGTAGGGGAGCCCAAGCGGGGATTTCGGGATTTACTAAAGCGCGGCAGATTAATATACAGGGCGATACCTTGTATCCGGTTAAGTACCTCCACCAAATATGAGCCCCATATATAAGGCCGCCCGTGAAGGATAAAGGATCAGATTAGTAAAAAAAAATTGATCATTAGAAATTCTCGAGCGCGTCAGATTAAGGTAGGGTGAGTTAATTACAAGCTAAAAAGTGTATATTCCACAAGTCTGACAATTTGAGAGTGACGTAAAGAAAGGGGAGGGCAGAAAAGTTGTAAAAAAAAAACGTCATCTCGACATTCTCGAGCGTAGCCAATTTTTTTTTTTATTTTGAAGGAAATAATGCAAGGATAACGAAAAATATATAATCTGACGATTTCCGCAAGCCGAAATAATAAAAAATCGTCGATATTAGTGTTAGCATTTCTTGCTTGCCAACAAAATGAAGATTCTACTATTACTATCAGAACTTCTGATACTGATAATTATAGTGAGGTCATCATGTTAGCGAATATGGAACACCTGCAAGCAAGAGTAGAAGTTTGGATGGATCTTGGAGTTGGCAATGCACACCGATACATCGACGTATCCGCTCTCTACAAGAAATTAGGCCCAAAAATTTCGAAGGCGCTTCCAGCTTTGCATGCGTTCACTGGTTGCGATTTCAACCCAGCATTGTACCGACGAGGAAAAAATAAACTTTTGCAATATCTGATGAATTCAGAAATTTTCCAAGAAGCATTTCTGGATTTGGGATCAAAGGAACATAATGTGCAGGATTCTTTTAACATCATACAGTCTTTTACTTGCCACTTGTATGGGTTGAAAAAGTTAGACGATGTCAATCAAGCCAGGATGGTCATCTTCAATAGGAAGTACAAGGTAAAAGACAAATCACAAGCTTTCTCCTTGAGTGTCCGGAATTACGATGCGTGCAACTTGCCACCCTGTGAATCGGAGTTACTCCAGCAAGTGTTACGCACAAGATTCATTCCATGCTTGTGGAGTAATGCCCATAATGCAAAAATTACTGATCTTTTACCAACGGACTATGGATGGAAAGTTGTCGACGGAAAATTCAAAATGATCTGGTTCTACTGATGAAGATGAAGATGATGATTAATTAATCAATTAATCATAAAAAATTAAATTTTTTGGGCATTTTTTTTTTAATTATTTTCTGATAAATACAAGTATTCTACTTAAAAAACATACACTTATGTATTTGCATGCTATTTCCTGAGCTTCTCAATAAATTAAGTTCAATGATTTAAAAAATTGAAAAAAAAAATTTTTTTTTGTCAGATTAGGCGAATCCCTTCAGATAATTGTCAGATTATGAGACAGCACGTCTAGAACATAAAGATGAACCATATATATCTTAATCTGACGCGCTTGAGTATTTCAAAATGGCGAATTTTTTTTGCACATTATAATAATGGCCGCGAGTTTGCGTCAGATCGAAATCGTCAGATTATTGAATGAGAGCTTTTTTTTTGGTACACTTAACACCCCCTTATAAAACCTGACGCGCTCGATTAAATTTTTTTTCTTTTCATTTTTAACCCTTACGTACAACCACCCGCATCATGCAAATAATCAGATTAACATACGTACATTATTAAAAATACGTAGGACATTGATGCTATCAATATCTGACGCGCTCGAGTATGTCCATGCAACATTATTTTTTTACATATTTAAAAATCTATAGCCGCTTACCCCACCGATGAAAAGGTATATATTATATATTTTTTTTTCTTTTTATCATCTAAGCTTTGCAACCTAATAAGTCTCTATGACGCTCGAGTAAATCCCCATTTAGCATCGTGGGCTCCCCTACTACTAGAACATTCGAGACTTGCATGTAATCTGGAATGTTTTTGTAAAGCAACCGACGTAACAATATCATGCACGTAACTTATGTTGTTAATCATGTGGCGAAGCCAAGCCCCACACCTCATTCCAGACCGTATGAGATCGATTGAGAATCTGCCCACCAACATCTCATCATCATCAATGTCAATCAATATAATGTGACGACGATGTACGGAATAAAAACTGTATATTAGAGTTGCATATTGCCTACAAGGTGATTGAGCAAAATAAGAATTAAAATAATACGATAATTATTAGTGGCAAAGCAATTGCATGTGGCTGAGATGCGAATGCTAAGGGGGATGTGTGGTGTAACGCGAATGCATAACATAAGGAATGAGTACAGACGCTAGCACATCAAGCTACTACAATCTGTCAAAGGAGATGGACAAAAAAATACCCGAAATCGCCAGAAACTTCAGATTTTTACGAGGTGGGTATGGGATAAATTAAATACTACCGATTAAACACGAAATAACTTTATTAATTACAAACACCTAATTTAATCACAAAGTAACTACATTACTGATCACTATTCACTTAGATATCGCACTTCTAGTTTACTTTGATTCGCTTCGTTGTGTAGCCAAAATAAGACTGACTACTCCCGTTTTTTTTGAATGGCCTCTCGCAGTGCAAAACTCTACTAAGGGCCGAGTTCACGGACTGTCATTTAACCAATGTTTGAGTAATCGGCCGATGAATTCTTAAACATCGGTTATGCTGCCGGTTAAGTATTCACTGCTCACCACGAATATTTTAACCGTGATTATTAAATCGGGCAATCACCATTCGCTCAGAGTGAATGAACGAATGCTATAAGTTTACTCATTTGCGAAGTCATGTCGTTATGTTTAGTCAACACGAGTTTTGGTGACATCTATATTTGGTAGCATAAAATAAAACACTTTCAACTTGAGAAGTTCGAAAACGCATTGGGATCATTATGCTAGCCTGTCGTGTCCAATTTGGATGGATAATAACGTCACAGCGCTGTCACTGTGAAATGTCCCACGTGCTAATATTATTCTCCGTGTTGATTGTTGAATATTAATAAGTTGTGTTGTGTTGTGAAAGTGTTTAATACTATCCTGCGACTTACTATTTACCTTCTACTTGTAAAATGGCAGCTCAGAAAAAGAGAACAAACAATTTTACAAGCGATGAGAAGCGTATTTTAACGGAGTTGGTGTTAAAATACAAAGATGTTGTTGAAAATAAGCGCACCGATGCCACTACAAATTCCTCCAAGTTGAAAGGGTGGATCCGTATAGAAGAAGAATTTAATACTGTGAGCACGTTTTGCCATCGAACCCACACAATTCTTAAATGTTGCTGGGAAAACATTAAAAGGCAGACGAAAAAAGATCAAGCAGACAGGAAAAAAAAGCTATTTATGACTGGTATGTACAATAACTGTAACTGAAAATAATTCACGTGGTGTATTAAGTATCTTTATGGATATTGCTTATCATGCTTTTCTTGTATGTTTTTGTATTGCAGGTGGTGGAAAACCGCCAACACCGCCACCGTCTAATACCGGGTCTGCTATAGTGGAGGCCATATTAGGACCAGCAATAAAGGGAATCCAAAGTAATTTCGACACCGACAGTCCCTCATTCAGTGTAAGTACTTTAATATTCTTCCTGTTATCCAATAGTGTATGTTCAAATCTGATAATTTGGCACTGTATAGGTATAGTGCACTCAACAGAGAACCTAATTCCTCATGATTGTCAGGTTCTGCATCTAAAATTGTTGTATTTTGACTAATAATTAATGTTTCAACAGGAAATTATAGAATGCAAGACAATGGATCAGAGTGAAAAAGTCTATGTAATAGAAGAAGGCAATACTGATTATGCGGGCATATCAATAGAGGATAATGTGAGTCGATAATATTTATAAGTTATAATTTACTTACCTACCTGTTATCAATTGTAACTTATTGTTTTTTTACAGGAAAACATTGAAACTATTGTTTCAGCGGTTGACGGGTATAAACTGAATGCTCACACAAGTACTGCAAATAGTTTATTAAAAGAAAAGAATGTAAGTTCACACAGTTTATAATTTGAATAGAAATGAAACATCATACCAATTAATAATTCTCCTAAAATATATTTATATATATAATTTTTGTGAACAGGACAATAATACCTGGAGTTCATGGTCGCCGAAGAATTTAAAAACACCAGTTTCAACTCAACTGAAGGTAACCAGAGAAAGCGAAGAAGGGTGGTTAAAAAGAAGAAGACCTAAAATTGACTGCTTGGCTGACGAATTAGTCAAGGAAAAAATTCACTTGGTAAAAATTTTACAAGAAAATGCTGAGAAGGAATCCCGTATTCGATTAGCCATTCTGGAAGAGCAATTAAGACAAGAACAAATAAAGACCCAAAAACTTAATGATAGTTAGTTATTTTTTAGCTTTTAAGTATTAGTAATAAAAAAAATCATTTGTTTAAGTAAAACATAGTTTTATTTATTGGTTTTAATACATAACTTATTTTTCAAACAAGACTTTGGAAATAATTTGATATTAATGATCTCCTGCTGGGATTTACGTCTCTTATATTATTATCTAAAGAGCGCTGTACTCTTCCCTGGTGTAATATTTCTTCCCATGGTGCTGGCAAGGCTAGATCTGGGTCGTCAAAAGGCATTTCATCTCCTCTCATTTGTAGGATGTTGTGTAATACACCCGTAGCCACTATTATAGGTGGCGCATTTTTCAAATTAACCCTAATTCCAAGGGCTAACACTGGGAAGCGCCTTTTCCAAACCCCAAACAACCTCTCAATTGGGTTGCGTGTCCTGATTTGGGATTCATTATATAACGATTCTGCTGATGTAGCAACTCTATCTAATGGCATCATCATGTAATTCCTATTCATGTAGCCACTGTCTGCAACAAGTACTGAATCACCATACATTCCCAATTCAAACATGGCATGTCTTCTAGATGCACTGAATATCCGTTCATCATGGTTACTTCCTGGCCACCTAACTACTAGGTCGGTTAATATCAATTGGGCGTTACAAATAGCTTGCACATTTATTGACATATAGCCTTTTCTATTCCTGAAGGTTTCAGCATGGCTTCCTCCTGGTGATGTTATCTTTATATGTGTGCAATCCAATGCACCTATAACTTTTGGAAATCTGGCTATATTGTAAAAGTCTATTTGCGTTTTTCTAATATCTGTATCGGTCTGCGGGAACTTGATATAATCCCGGCTCAGGGAAGCTATTGCTGCAGTTACTCGGTGGATGACACGATTAGCTGTTGGTCGACTCACTCCAGAGAAATCACCCATGGTCAGTTGATGACATCCAGTTGCGTAGTACCGTAAAGTCAATAGTAACTGATTTATAGGTGCCAGGGAATTATTCCTACAATAAAGTAAAAGGTTACAATACACACAAACAATTAAAATTTTCAAAAATTACAGGTTAGGAAATTCAAAAAAATTGCATTATTGTCAACTATTTGGTAAATGCACACCAGCTTAAGCAGGCACTTTTTCTTTTTATGAATTACTGGCTTCTGCAATATTGAACTTAAGTTGATAGGTGCCTAAAAGCATAATCAATGTTAGTCAGGCAGCAGAGATAATGTAGCTTTGAGTTAAAAGAACTTTTCAAACTGGATTTGTCTTTCCCCTAACATAGATACAAACACAATTTTATCTATTTTTAATAAAGATTGGTCATAAATAATTATTGTAGGTAAGTACTTACTTATCATTCGGGAATTCTAATTTATTCTCTATTAGTTGTAGTACGTTCAGTGCAGAAGGTTTCGACAAACGGAATCTAATTTTAAATGCTTCCTCATCATATTCTTCGTAATAATTACGACGCACTTGAAATAGTCTAGGTCGCCTTGTTCTGGTCTCTATATCTTCTAGATTTTCAAGAAGGCTTAAGTAGTGGTCTTGATAGTTATCAATTAATACATTGAACGCTGACTGCATGTTTATCTATTTTTATAAACAACGAAAAATCGGAATAACCTAATAACGTAATGTTATGTTGCAACTATTGTAAAATCACAGCAAACGTCAAATTGTCAAAATCCATATTTTGACGGACGGTTAAACGACGCTGTTGAGCTCGGTTAAAATGATCGGCTGTTTAAGGGCTTTAAACACTGGTTAACGTGTGGTGAACATTAAAAATGATTTAATCAGTTGTTCAAGTGATAAACAGCCGTTTTAAAAGTCGGTGAACTCCGCCCTAAGGCTGAAGCTGCTTAACCGGTCAATCCTGTGGTGGCCAAAAATTACTTTAAGCCCCTCAGCCAAGGCTTTAAGGCCCCCAGCCAGGACTTACAAACTAAACCGACTGCTCCCGCAAGCACGACAGCTATTTATATGCTGACCGATCCTTCGAGAAGTTTCCACAACTTTCAAGAACCTTCTTCACAGTTCATAGTGGAACATCATCCTTCGTGAAAGTTCTACAACTTTCTAGTGGAATGTTTTAGACTCTATTCTTCTAGAAAGATCTAAACTGCAACAATCGAGTCTCGCACGTAATCTGGAATGTTCTTGTAAAACAACCGACGTAACAATATCGTGCACGTAACTTATGTTGTTAATCATGTGGCGAAGCCAAGCTCATTCCAGACCGTATGAGATCGATTGAGAATCTGCCCACCAACATCTTTTTACGGTTTTTTATACCAATGTCAATCAATATAATGTGACGACGATGTACGGAATAAAAACTGTATAGGTATTAGAGTTGCATGATGCAGATGTGCCGTTTTTATAGGCATAATATGTGCATCAGAAATATGTAATAATTTACTGAAAAAACGACGTGGTATACTAGATATTTAATATTTATTGTTCAATGAAACAATAACAAATATTTTTTAGATTCAGAAAAATCTATTGAAGCCGTAATCTATGAATTCTTTGGGGTCCGTAAATAAAATACAACAAGAATAATTTAACAGCGCCACCTACCGCGTCCAACTGTGCAACCATCCAAGGATTCAGTAAAACGCTCAAAAAATACATTTTAATGGGTGCAGCCGTTTAGTTCAGTCACACATACAGAAAAATAACATATATTATACAAAGATTATTAATTATTTTTACAATATTTTAATAAGTTATTAAGTATACATTAAAATGATAGTGATAAAATAAAAATCAATGAAGTATGATTCTCATACAGTATAACAGTATAATAACTTCTATACTACATGGTTTAGGAGGCTGATTTTTTGAAAACGTAATAGCTTAATTAAAGTGAACCCATCTTTATATATTTCGTTGCTGGCGATTCTGGGTTTTTGTCTACGAACTTTTGGCCATCCTTTCAAGGTTGATTGGGAAAATTTGACATTTTCGGGTAGTTTGATTAGCTAGCGTCTGTACATAAGAGGAAGTCTGAAAGTGAAGCGCCGGTGACTGAAAAGTTGTGTGGTAAACAATTTCTTAAGAAAAAGGATCTTGGCAAAGGGAGTGACGGATTTTACTTTACTGCGCTACCTTTTGGGTATGAGGTAAAAAGGTTGAAGGGTCTCCTTGGCTCCTGGCGTAGTACGTTTTTATTGTTTTGTGTTCGGCTAGTACCTACGGGTTGCAGACCGAAAACTAAGCTAACTTAGTTCAGCTTAGCTCGCATAGCTGACGCAGTTATTCATACTTTTGTGCAGACTGCAAGACTATTCGGCCGTCTCCACGAGCGAGAGAATCGCGGCGATATTACGTATTTGTATGGGATAATATCGCCGCAATTATCTTGCTCGTGGAGACGGCCTCTAAGAGAGTGTATAGAAATACGTGGCGACGACGATAATAAATATCGTCGCGATTCTCTCGCTTGTGGAGACAGCCCCTAAGTTAATTGGTTGTGCCGATGCGCAGATACACGAGCTAAGCCCTTCCCGTCCCAGTGCTGTCCAGTGTCTTGATTGCCGAGATTGAAGGTGTTGACATATCCAAGGTCCGGAATGTCTTTCTTTAGATAATAATAAGTCGGTATTAATCTGCTTTACTTTCATCTGAACTTTCTACATCGATTACATTCATGGCGAGCAATACGTCTGTCAGAATGAACTCACAACACTGACTTTCGGTTAGTTCTTGGTGCGGGACATAGTTCTGGTTTAGCTTAGGTGGCTTAGTTTAGCTTCGGCAAAGCTTCTGCAACCCGCATAAAAATTGAGGTGTAAATAAGGATTAAATTTGTAAAACAAACTCCTAAAACTTATACAATTTATTGATTCAACAACATAACCTAGGTAACCCAAATCCCCGAATGGCTAGGCAGAGGCGCACCCAATAGTTGGTATACCCACATTTCAACAGTTATGGATAAGTTCCATTTAATAGGGTGCGAACCTATTGCCATCAACCACAAATCTAGCACAAATCCAGACTTCGTGCTACTAAGTGTAGGTACGTAGTGTATGTAGTGTACCTACTAAATTCCTGATGCAAAAACCCAATAAGTAAATAAGACTTTACTCGATCCGGGAATCGAATCCAGAACCTTATGCTCAGCAGTAGCGCGTGCGACCATTCAACAAACACTATGAAAATTAAAACTCGTTCAACATCATTAAGTCCATCGGGTCATAGGAGCGAGTCTTGGTCACTTTGGAGTAGTATATTGCAGACTCGCGAGGCATGCGTGTGCGCAGAGGATCCGTGAAGTTTACTGCGTATAGCCCGAAGTTTACACTGCAAAAATGGCATAACATCATTCAATAAATCATAACGTTACATAATATCACACATGTAATTCAAGGGTCGATGGTGGCCTAGAGCGGTGGTGGCCCAGTGGTGGCGGCCCCGACTTACGAACAGTAAGTAGTGGGTTTGAATCTAGGCAGGCGCATACGCATTACTTTGTGTAATTTATTTCATCACCACTGCTCTCAAAAGTGGTGAAGGAAAACATCGTGAGGAAACCGGCATGTCCTAGAACCAAAAATTCGAAGACATGTGACATCTACCAACCTGCACTGGGCCTGCGTGGTAGATTTCCATTCCCTCTCATAGACAGGAGGCCGTATGTCCCAGCAGTGGGAACATTATTGACTGATAATTCAAGGGTGAGGCGTACTGGGGATTCCGCTACTTCGTTTTCTCAGCTAAAACCCTAGGAAGAGCCAAAAAGCGGGCGTTTGAGGAACTGTCCCATGTCGTCATGATCAACATTGAGGAGTGATGTAACGGAGAGTACAAAAAGCACTACAGCAAAAACGTACACAAAAGGATCAAAAATACTACAGCGCCATCTATGCTACAAAGGAAGAACTAACATGAACATTCTGGAATCGCATTATTAAAGTTATCCTCAACTTAAGACTATAGGAAAACCCGATAGCGACCGTCGGGCACTAGCCCACCAGACACAACACCCGTCTGGTCGGAGGATCCTCCCTTTTTTGAGTGATGGAGAACTTTACACCTTGATTTTCATACTCTTAAGTGAAGTGAATGTAGGTGGGATAATTCCATCAAGGGCCGACTCATCCACCAGTTCTTTCCATCCGTTCGTGAACGGCTGGCCAGGACTTGGCTGGAGGTAGATCACTCTCAAAACGCCAATTCTTGCCCAATATGTCAATTTGTTATGTCCGATCAACTGCATTGAAGAAGAGCTTATTTGGTGTTGCTCCCGAAATTTATAATAAACGACCTAGAATTAATGTATGCCTTAAAATACTTAGATTTTAAAAGTCCCTTCTGGGGATACTACTTGACAAATTAATGCTATTACAGTGTGGATGAATATATATATGATATTTTTTTTAGTTCGAATTTTTCCGATTTGTGATTTTATTGACATTTTATTGGGTTTTTTTTTATTTTAACTTTTAATGGCATTTTATTATTTGTAAGATTTTAATTTTGCCGCGCTTGCCTAGGTTGATCCGTGGATGGGTGACCGCCCATAATTACACACCGAGTTTCCTCCGTGCCTCTAAAAATCTGACAACGAGTCTTACCAAGAGCGGTATCGTATTACCCAGTAATAACTGGGTTGTGGAGGTCAGATAGGCAGTCACTCCATGTAAAATACTGGTATTCAGCTGCATCCGGTTAGACTAGAAGCCAACCCCAACATAGTTGCGAAAAGGCTAGGCAGATGATGATGTAAGATTTTATTTTTGTAGACATTTCTTATTTGTGGTTATTTATTTTAATTGACATGATAAATTTGTAATCTCTTTTTAGTTTTCTGTCTCCTGCTGATATGGAGGGAAGTGGAAATTATGGTCTTTTCTGATTAATTTTGTTGCGGGATCCAAGATAGTTAAATTGTTTCTCTGGGACTTCGTCGAGCTGGATTGTCTCGGCGCTTTTCTGGTGGTTGCTACTGTTGATTCTGGCTTTCAGGAAATACAGTGGTTTGGGAATAGTGTGGCGGGCTTGTCCCAATAAAAAAAATACTCCCAAGTGGCTATTTGAATAAATGAGTTTTTGATTTTCAGGATATGACAACTATAACTCGCCAGTTATGTATAAGTCTGAGTATTGAAAAATTCCTGATGGAAGATGCCAAACCAAAAATACTGGGAACCGAACCCAAGACCTCATATTGTGGTAACAATAGCAACCACTACGAATCTATAAATCGGCCAAAGGCATACAAGCCAACCATCCAATCCAAAAGAAAATACCAGCTTTTCCCTGTACATGACACTTGATGGGCTATTGACATAGAATACCTAGTACGTTATACTAATTATGTTACCTGTATCCAGCTAGCCACTCGAAGTTATCCATCAGTGTCCAATGAATGTATCCAGTCACATTAATACCATCTTCCATAGCGAAGTATATCTGAAACCAACAACAACGTAACATAACGCAATCAACCTGTAAGTTTCCCACTGCTGGAACACAGGGTTCCTTTCTATGAGGGGGAATGGACTGTAATCCACCACGCGGGCCCAGTGCGGGTTGGTAGATATCAGTGTCTTATAATTTTTGGTTCTATGACATACCGGTCTCTGCACGTCGTCGTTTTCTTTCATCGTTTTGTGAGCAGTGGTGATGAAGTAAATTACATAAAGAAAAGTGCCTGGGGGGTTCTAAGTCCATCAACAAAGATACGGGTCCGTCCTAAAGTAGCTCGAAACTTTTAAGTGAACCCTACCTACTCCCTATAATTTTAGATTCATGAGTTTAGAAAACACATCGGGAGTAAGGACAATTGCCCAATCTTGTTGTCATTCATTCTTAGTTTGGGCCCCTAACTAAGCTTATCTCCGTAAGTGATACGGAGTAGGAAACGCCCGTAACTTCGTTCGAAACCAAGGGCTTCGTGCTTAGAGAGTAGACCTATATCTTGTGTTGGAATTCTCGTGATTCTGGGCAGATACAGCTGAAACTACAAAACTTGCGAAAAATCGTTGAGTTTCAATAAGCAAAACAAGTTGTTTTGGAAAATGAGAAGTATGCAGATTAGTGTCTAAGATGGTCTTTTGAAGAAAGCACCACACAGATTTGAGTGGACCCGTCCAGTCAGTGCAAGCATTTGTTAATTATCGTGTAGCTCGACTTATAACTCAAGGAGATCAACGTCGTCCCGCCCTGGTTCAATCCATGGTCCGGAGCGAGAGGGAATGGGAAGCCGTCACCTCCTTCTGCGAAGCAGTCATGCTTGCGAAGGAGGTGGTGGAGCGTGAGATGGAGAGAACCTCACGTCATAGCCGCCGCGGGAGACGCCCCGGGCGTCGGGGGCCACGTGGTGCCCTCGGCCACCGTAGGGACGGGCCTGTGGACAGTGAGTAATGGGCTAGCTCGCCGTCCGTCTGTCTTATGAGGACAGGCCGTGTCGACGGCGCGTTTGTGTTCCACGCGCGCCTCAAAGAGATGTCAGCAAACCGGAAGGGGTTCGCAAGGGCCGATGCCTGCCAGGGCTGCGGGACTGTTCGAAAGAGATACCGCGGCCCTGGAACACAAAGGGCAAAAGAAGTAACATGGATGGGTTTTAGTCAATAAAAGTCTGATACTCCCTTCCGCTCCGCCCAGAGCGGGAGGGGTCATTTGATGATTACCCATCCGACAAAAAAAAAATGAGCTCAACGTCACGACGGACAATATAAAGAAAGGACATTTGGGTAGTAATTATCATAATGTCCGTCATTACTGTACGTACCTGTTCCAAATTATCATGAATATACTTCATGCGATTCCAATCAGCCAGTCCGTCGTCCACGTTCACGTATCCATTCTCCGTGATCATGATCTCTTTTACTCCGTACGTATCCTTTAGCCAGTGCAGTTGCTTCCAAAGTCCTTTTGGGTACATCTGAAAGTGAGATTAGGGAAATAAGTCATTCAATTCTAGGCATAATCATCATCATTCTCTTGCCCTTATCCCAATTTATTTGGGGTCGGCGCTGAATGTCTTCTTCTTCCATACTTCTCTATTACTCGTCCTCTCATCAGACACTTGCTTTCTTGCTATATCATCCTTTACACAGTCCATCCATGGTTACATTGGTCTTGCTCTACTCTTATACAATGGATTATTTAAATTAAATCTAATCAGGATGTCATTTAGTATCTACATAAAACGAGAGGCTTACACACGTATTTACTAGGACTAAGCAGCACTTAAACGAATGCCCAAAATAAATATGCACTGTAGGAATTTCAAGAAATCAAATTCCTTCTAAGAGTGGAATAATATTACGGTAGGTTTTCATTTAGGGGTTTCTTACTGTTAGTTAAAACGGGCATTCATAACACTACTAGTATACATACTAGTAGTGTAATGAATGCGCGGCACTACAACTAATTTCTACGATTATGCCCTTCATTCTTCCTTCTTCGCTTCGCACGCTACTATAGCGCTTAAAAGCCTACCATACGGGTTAAATTCCCGTGTGGAGTTAGTATAGGCATCGCCTAGAACTATACTACAAGTACAAGCTGTACAATTGCTTCTCAATAAACCTAGAAGGAGGTTACCATGAAGTCTCTTTATACATCTCTTTCCCGTCTATACATACAAATCAATGAAATTAAAATCTCTGTTTAGATAAATTTTTAAATAACAGATTTTTACTGAATGCGTATGAAAGTACCTATAATACGGTACTTTATAAGTACCGTTAAAGAAATCATTTTTATGTAAAAACTACGAGTGTGAAATACCTACATCGCATTCTGAAGTTCTGAACCTACCTAATACTAGTGCAATAAGAGCCAATTTTCTAAGAAGTGTACCTACTGAAAATATTCATTGTTTTGAAAGTATGAGTGAGACTATGCCCACTAGACCGTCCCGTCACCGACCAATACGGTATTGGTCGGTGACGGGACGGTCTAGTGGCCATAGTCATACCGTCGCGTGCCTTGCACGGAGCGGCAACAGCGCGAATATTTTACCGACGCCCGCCGCCCGTAAGGCCTCATTTACGGAGACGCGGGGCGTCGCGCGTTGCGTTGAGCGGCGCGGCCCGCACTGAATTCAAATATATGGCGTTGTATGAGTGCGTTTACGGAGAAGCGATTTTAGACGCGTTTGTTTGAATTAGGGCGTTTTTTGCGGCCGAGCCCGCGGATGGCACCGACGCGTCCCACGCGGCGTTTATCACGGCGGCGCACGCAGCGGCAATTCTCGATGAAGCTATCGTGCGCTCCCATCTCTCGCCAACATAAAACTAGTCGATTTGATCGAGGCGAGCGTGCGCCGCCGCGATGCCCGCCGCGTGCTTCGCTACACGCTAGAGGATTCGCCGCGGGCGCCGCGGCGGGCACCGCCACGCTTCCCGTCTCGCTTCTCTATGAACATGGTCGTATATTGCTATAAGTTTGTGTTTACGCGTGCGATGATGCGTGCCGCTTCACGCGCCGCCCCACCGTAAACAGAAAAAACGTCCGACACGCCGCGAGACGCCACGCCACACGCGACGCGAGACGCCCCGCGTCTCCGTAAATGAGGCCTAAGCCGTTACGCTCCGTGCATGGCTCGCGACGTTGCACCCGGCGCGCGCAGTCCGTGAAACGTTGAGCATACGGGTTATAACCGCGTATGTTGACCTTTCTACACCCGTTATAAATCGGTTGCCACTTGCCACATTGTTACCGTCAATTCATCAAGACTCACGTCTGCTTTCGATGTTAAAATGGAGGAAGAAAAATTAATTGAAATGGTTCGCGAACACGAATTTATATACAATTTAAAACATCCGAAATATATGGATAATAATAAGAAAGAAATTGTGTGGAAGGCAATAGGGCAGCAACTAAAACAATCCGGTAAGTTTTTTAAGATTATGTGTACCAAGGTATAATTAATTAAAATTACATAGATTATAGTATTTAAACAATAACAAGCTGGTTAAACAGAGAAAGGGAAAGAAAAATACTATTCTTTTCAGTGTGTTTTATTTAACAGAACTGCATAATATTTTCATTAATATATTAAGTTACCTAGGTACGAATGTATAAAAATAAATCTTCTGTTTGTTTGTTATGTATGCCCTACTGCCCTAGGCACAAGGTAGGTACTCATTTTGTTATTCGCATTGTTGTTTTTCGATGGTAAATATTTGGCTTCCTTATAAAAGGTACAGAATGGTGGGGAGTAGTAGGTACATAGAGTGTGAATGAGAGCCAAATAGACCTACCGCCATTTACTTATTATCCCTTTCTTTTGTTGACCGGCTTGTATGTATAGCATTTTCATTTTTGATCAGGGACCGGCCGGGTACTCGTTGAAAGGGTTTTTGAAGGGGTTTATTTAAGCGCTTAAAAAAAACCTTATGATACGTGTTACACCCTCGAACGGGTGCCATGTAACCGCTTCCGAACAGGTTACCCTTTCAATACCCTGTAACACGGTAACAGGGTAACCCATTCCAACCCATGACACTGTAAAATGCACTCTTTACAATCGACATGAGTTTTAAAATTGCATAACCGAGACCACATGTGTCATCGTATCGCCCGGCGGCGCCATTGTTGCATGTACAGAGCGATTTGTAAACATAGAATAATAATTATTGTCATTATGATATTACAGTTCAATTTTGGTTGTCGCACAAGCTAAACATCGCAACATATTTCTTTATTCGTGTTTAAACTTGTTTAGTCTCATCATTTTATCATTTAATTCGTAGTCCGGTCAATTTAGACCAAAAAATTAGAGTGAAGGTACATAAAATCCCAACAAGCTGAAAATCAGTAAAATTGTTCAAAACATAATTATAAATAATATTTAAAAGTTCCCCATCATTCCCATGTATGGAAAAAAATTATTCAAGGTCAAAGGTCAAAAAAATGAGTTTTTTCGCGATTTTTAGCAAAATGATAAGTTTTATCATAAAAGTACTTTAGACAGAAATTGTAGATTATAAAATTATCTATAAAAATGTATCAATACTTTTTTTATACAAGCCACCGTTTCTGAGATATAATGATTCAAAAAGTTATGTTGCCGGTTTTCAGCAAGGTGTTTGAAAAGGTAATGCTTAATCAAATGCTCACACACTTTAACACCAATAAAATCTTACATGAGAAACAATATGGTTTCAAACAAAGGACGTTGCACGACTGACGCCGGTGTCACCTTATTAAAACACATATTTACGGCGTGGGAAGAGTCACAAGATGCCATAGGAATCTTCTATGACCTCTCGAAAGCATTTGATTGCGTAAACCACGAAACCCTACTCTTAAAACTTGAACATTACGGTTTAGGGAAACTTGTACTCAGTTTAGTGAAATCCTATTTAAACGATAGACATCAGCAAGTACAAATAAATGGTGTCAATTCAATGGGTTTAAAAGTAAGTATGGGTGTACCGCAAGGTTCGATATTAGGTCCTTTCCTCTTTTTAGTCTATATAAATGATCTACCCCATTTATTTAAAACCCAACCACAAATAGTGTTTTTTGCTGACGATACCTCTTTAATATTTAAGATAAACAGACGTGCCACAAATCTTGACGACGTAAATAACGCCCTACTGCTGGTCCATAATTGGTTCGTTCACCGCGAATAATTTGGTATTAAAAGGAAAAAAAACGAAATGTATAAGATTTGCTCTACCGAATGTCAAAAGTAGTGATAGTGACATAGTATTGAATCAAGAGAAACTAGAATTCGTCGAAAAAACTGTTTTCTTGGGGATCACGCTCGATTCAAGGCTACAATGGGGTCCGCATATAACTTCTCTTGCAGGACGGCTGAGTTCAGCAGCATATGCTGTTAGAAAAGTCCGTCAATTTACTGATGTAGATACCGCGAGGCTAGTCTATTTTAGTTATTTTCATAGTATTAAGTCATACGGTATTTTACTATGGAGACGGGCTGCAGACATTGAGTCTATATTTATTCTGCAGAAAAGAGCTATCAGAGCCTTATATGATCTACGAAGACGCGATTATCTAAGAGAACTGTTTAAGGAAATTAACATCATGACAGTACCTTGTCAATACATCTATGAAAATATCATGTACGTTAGGAAAAAAATGCATTTATTTAGTAAAAGAGGTGACCGACACCACTATCATACTAGAAATAGGGACCAACTAACTCAACCAGGTTTCAGGCTAGCTAAAGTAGACTCATCTTTCATGGGGTACTGTTTAAAATGTTACAATAAAATACCTCCCCACATTCTACAACTGAATGAGACGAAATTTAAATCTTGTATAAAACGCACACTATGTAGGCAAGCATATTATAAGTTGGGGGATTACATTGATGATGACTGGGACTGTAGCTTCGCTTCTTTTAGTGTTTTTTATTTGACATTCAAAAGTGCCGTAATGGTCTAATTGAAATAAATGCTTTGAGTTTGAGTTTTGAGTTTGAGTTTATAAAAGTTGTTATCGTCATAATATGCACACGTTTCCACGCCACCTATGAGGTAGTGTACTTTGCGCGTTTTTTTAACGTGGTTTCCCCAGTAAGCCTACTTCACGGGTCAGTTGTGATCCTGTTTAATGTGAAACTATTGCAAAATAACGGAAATTTTCAAAGATTGGAAAAGATATAAGCGATGTAAATTAAAAACTACCAGATAAGCATCGATATGCATGTTTCGTTAAAAATACTAAAAATAAAAAACAAGTTAAATTGGCTTGTCTTCCTCCAACCTCAGTTGCTGCTCATCAACATCTTTTTCGGGTATATTACCAAGTTCAAGTGTGGCTTGGTTATCAGCTAAACCCTACAGACTGGGGTTGGAAGTTGGTCAACAATATATTAGAGCCAGTTCAAACTTTACTCCCACCTGCGCCGGAAAAACAGCTGAACACAATGAAATTTTTTATTTTTTTGACCTTTGAACTTTGAATTTTTTTTTCCATACACGGGAATGATGGGGAACTTTTAAATATTATTTATAATTATGTTTTGAACAATTTTACTGATTTTCAGCTTGTTGGGATTTTATGTACCTTCGAATGTCTAAATTGACCGGACTATCGGAAGTCGGACGAAGCTACGGAAGTAAATCAGTGTTACAGTTTAAGTGCGTGTTCTAGTACGTACTTCCTTATTATATTATAGAAAATTAGGCAAATAATTCAGTTGTAACCTAATATAATAATAATTATTATTAAAATACAATAACATGACACAATATTAACATTAAGGTACCTAACTCAGTACTTGAAATAACTCAGTACCTGTGTTACTCATCCTAATTATTAGCTCGCTTATTTGTCGTCTCGTCAGTCGTAACTCGTCGTTGTCAAATTCGTAACTAAATAAAAATAGTAGGTAAGGCAATGAGGCGCCGCTTGGGTGGAGGTATCCCCCAACCTACATACAACTCAAGTTTATTGGGTAATTCAGGGTAACACGAATAAAAGCTTTTCGTGAAGGTAACCCCTTCAAAGGCTTAAGCCATTGAAGGGGTCAACTCCTTCAAAGGCTTAAGCCATTAAAGGGGTTAACCATTTCCCTGGGTTTCGAAGATGTAACTCGAACAAAAGATAACACTGCGATATGAGTTACCCCATGTACGGGTTACCCTGCCAAAAGGCTTAACTCTTAAGCGGGGTTGTCCGGTCCCTGTTTTTGATACAAAAGCCCAAGTCTAATACTGGGTTGCCATACGTTCCGAATTTTCCGGATTTATCCGGAAATTTAGGTCATGTGTCTGGAATGCGGGGAGAATTCTAAAACGTCCGGAAGTTTTCAATAATGTTAAAAGAACAAACATACCACAATTTAAAAGAAAAATGTCCATTTTTTTTTCAAATGTCCGGAATTTTATTTGAAAAACAAAACCATAGATCTGCGAATGCGTTCCCTAGCTAGTCGAATATTTCTTTTGTCAATTTTATTGACGTTTGGACTTGTAAAACCCTTGATGGCTTTTGTAAGTCCAAAGCCGAACCAATTGCAGATATTTCGGGAACATCCTTTCCTCGAAAAATGTTATCAGAGGGCCAAAAGAGCCTTGTCGGATGAGAAAAACTATAACAAATGTGATTAATACAATGCCAATGTTTCAAATGTGCTAAGTAGTTGAAAAGTACGAGTCTGGCTAGCTTGATTGAAAAGTTAAATGTTAGTTTTTATCTCCTGTGGCAACACTATAGATACCAGCTGACTTTTAATTTTGACATCTAAACAAGTTAAAGTACCTACTTACATTTGTTTGTTTTTAATGCATTTTTCTAATTACTCGTCAAGTAAAAAGCTTATTGATGTGTATTTTGTGTCAGATTCACTTCGTCGTGTCGATGATTCCCTTTCTTATAAACATAAGATTCACTTAACAACTTGGGCAAAATAAGTGTTATGGTTTCAATGTGAACAGTTACTGGCTCAAGGGAATTTTGCATTGTCATTTTGATATCAGGTACATTACTATACATTCTACTTGCTATTACTGATATTGTTTACCTGCTATAATTTTACCATCAATTACATAGTTCACTTTTTATGTCGGCTACGTACGATACTAATGACTTTTGGAATGTAAACATAACCTATGTTTACATTCCAAAAGTATGTTTGGTGACACAACGCGCTATTATTTATTTATTTAAACTTCATGTACAATAGTGGTAAGTGGTTAAATAAGAAAACATTGTGATAGGGCACAAAATAAATATATAAAAAAATTACTTCTTGTTTTCGAAAATATAATATGTAATTAAAATAAACTAATAAATATTTTAACAAATAAGTACCAAAATAAAAAACGAGAAACCTAATAATAATTAGTATGACTCAACCTATGTATTCTTAAGTCATTAATTCTTTCTCTGTTAATGCTATAATAATATCTTAAACCTGCTGTCACAGCTACCTTCTTCTTCAACCTATGGCCACCCAATGCTGAGTGTAGCCACCTACTCTCCAGTTCTACTGTTCCAGTTTATTTTCTTATCATTTTCCCAACTACAATCATGACTGACTCGTACCACGCTCGCCAAGATGAACTTAAATTGACTTTGAGCGAATTAAAGCCATTTAAGCAGTACTGTGTCCAACTAAGTAAGGAATTAGATGGCATTGAATGTGTTCTCTCTGAGGCCCATGAAAAGAATAAGAAGTTAAAAAAAGGAATGGGCCAGTTATACAATCAATTCTTCCAAGATATTGTGGGTGAGTTCAGCCAGTTAGTGTAGGGTATGAAAAATCAGCTACATGAAGCTAGAAGTCAAATAACAGCACTTGAGACTACCAATCATAACACCACTGCTTCCCTGAATCAAAGCCTGTTCAGTGAATTAGTGCCCATTGCCGTGTCATCCCTCCTCGACACAGATTTGACAGCAAGGATAATTCAAAGTTATTGCCTTTGTCGGTGTTCCCAAGTTCATATGACCCCAATCTAGTTAAGTCGCGAGTTTATAGACTTCTTTTTGGTTAGCTCGTTCCATCGTCTACCTCATCTCTGTCCTCAGGACTAAATTGAGGTCAAGAGTAGGCCCATTAAACATAAAAAAAGTTATGTTATTCAGTGAGGACAGTCACCAGTAGAAATAAAATAGTAAAAATACATTAAAATCAATAAATACAAAGTCAAAACACAAAAAATAGCTAAACGACAAAAGTGAATATATAAAGTCAGTAAATAAAGAAAGTCTAAATGTACTCAAACAATAAGATATGACTGTATTAATTTAATTCCTTCCTAAAGTACAAAATTGACACATAAGACCTGCGATCCAAACTTGACCAATTACAGGAGAAGCTAAGTTCAATGTCTAGCAAATATATAATATAATACCTCTGAACATCTTATGAGGGAATATTTGTTTTGGCGATGAACAATCTGGTAAACTCACAAGCAAACAACTGTGAGCACTGTCAAGGAGTCGTGTCAGTAGTTAACAGTATCTATTTGTTAATCATTTTGTTTAGAGCTCTTTGCAATAGATGGCGGTTTACTCAATTTGTCACATACAATGTAACCACGATGAGGGTTATCGTTTTTGAGCGCACCAGCTGGCGTCACTGTCGAGTAAGGTCATGTCATTAATTCTATTTTATACTTTAAAGTACCAATAACTTCATAAAAAGTTTAAAATTAGCAAGCATGAATATGTAGGTATGTATTGAATCCTAATTTGACTTCTTATGACATCTGACATTTCTGAAGACCTTACTCTACACGAACGCCTCTAGCGGCGAATCCATGCGCGATAGCGCCCATTATTACTAACTAGCTGCCCAGCGCTACTTCGTTCGCGTGGTGTCCTACCCCTTACCCTACCCTACTCTACACTACTCTTATCCTACTCCTACCCTACTCCTACACTACACCTAACCTACTCCTACCCTACTCCTACACTACTCCTACCCTACTCCTAACCTACTCCTACCCTACTCCTACCCTACTCCTACACTACTCCTACCCTACTCCTACACTACTCCTACCCTACTCCTAACCTACTCTACCCTACTCCTACCCTACTCCTACACTACTCCTACACTACTCCTACCCTACTCCTAACCTACTCCTACCCTACTCCTACCCTACTCCTACCCTACTCCTACACTACTCCTACCCTACTCCTACACTACTCCTACCAAAAAAAAAAAAAAAAAAAAAAAGTATCCTATGTCCTTCTCCTGGCTCTAAACTACCTCCCTGCCAATTTTCAGCTAAATCGGTTCAGCCGTTCTTGAGTTATAAGTGAAGTAACTAACACGACTTTCTTTTATATATATAGATTTACGTTTACTTGTTATGTTGTTGTTTCATTTTAAGGAAATTCAATAGAGAAAAATATAAACATAAGAAATCTTTAACATGTTAATGGTACATAATTATATATTTTTTCATTATACGAACCCGGAAATTCTTATAATTATAAGAATTACACGAAATTTTTTTTAAGGTGGAAGCTCCAGGGTAGCCCGCGAAATACAAATTTTCTTACGTTTTTTGCTATTTGCAGGTCAGTGTCAGGTTGTATGTTGATGAAAATATGATTCGTGCAAGTAACGCCTATGTAGTTACAGAATTATAATAATTAAAATCATCAATACAACCCTCTTAATTCATTTAACCCCATTGAATGACTTTTTCATGAAATAGTTGGACCCTGGAAACTGGACAACAACGAATCTTACACCGACGACCTAAGCTAGTGAAAACTTCGGATTTTGATTTAACCTCAGGATTTAACAAAGTGCACTCAATATGGCTCCCATCAAGTGCTCATATGTAAAGTGCAATAATACATCAAAAGATTTCTCAATGTTTCGGTTTCCAACTGGACATGCAGGTCGTTTGGCAATTTGGTTGAGCAATTGTGGTAAGTGTATAATTACTTATGTACTCACTTTTGAGATACTAAATAATAAAAATCAAATAGAAAACAACTAAATACATTAAATTGTATAACCACTAACAACTCGCACATACACAGATTGTCAGTTTTAACTACTCATTGCACAAATTAATTAAGTTAGAAGTGCATAGTATGATAAAAAAATGAGATGAGAAGAAAAAGATGTAGTGTATCATTAATAAATATGATAAAGGCTCTATAAAATAAAATATAATATATACTATAGCCACTTAAACAGGGTGTTAGGGGCAGTCCTCCGCAGACTGATCGGGTGAATTCAGAGTATATCATACTAAGATGACCGGTACAAGAAATTATTTCGGAACGTTATGGGAATGTAATAAACCTGATTTGTTTATTAACACGTAACATCACAACACGTCCGCAGATTAAAAAAAAAAGTTTAAGAAATTTAATCATTCCTCAGAATCGCCCCGGTTCCGGTTGTATGAGATACGGCTCGAAGTGGCTTCCACCGATTTGCGGCGTTCGCACACATTGGCACAACGCAGGATCTCCACGTATAAGCGGGTCATCAACGTGGAATCTTGTTCGTGATGCGGTCTTGCATTTCTTCCTCTGGCGATCATGCTAATCACGGTTTCAGTCCAAATCTGCCAGCCGCCAAGCCAGCGATGCGAAAAGGTGGTGTCTAAATGGGCAACTATTTTAGCAGTATTATTTACATTAATGGAGTGCTGCGTACTGAGAATATTATTGACATGATTGAAATAAACGAAAAAACGGTAAAAAAATAAAAATAAAATCCTGAGAAAAACCCACCCTGTCAGTTTGCGGAGGGCTGTCCCTTACACCCTGTATAATACTAACCTCTATAGTCTATTAGAGGTACCTACTCTTAATATTGTTTATAACCGAAAAACAATAGCTCAATAATATACTTACCCTTGAAATGTGGCCATATATTGGTCAATAACATATTGTTTGTGATTTTAGGAAACATGACGATAGCTGACCTTATGAGTCAGGAACTGCGGAACAGATACCTGTGTATTACACATTTTGATAATAAGTTTATTCAGAATAAAACCGGCAAAAGGATAAGATTATCAAAATTGGCAGTGCCTCAAGACCACAAGGATGAGCAAATCTCGGTCAAGACGCTACACTCACCATGTCCATCAAAATCACAAACACATTTTGATGATAAGTTTATTCAGAATAAAACTGGCAAAAGGATAAAATTATCAAAAATGGCAGTGCCTCAAGACCAGAAGGATGAGCAAATCTCGGTAAAGACGCTACACTCACCATGTCCATCAACATCACCAGGTATTTTTTGAGATAATCACAATCACAATTATACCTACCCTCATTTATGAGAATTCAAATAAATTTGGAATAAAGAAAGATAGAAATTCTTCTGTTAATTAAACATTAAATAGGGTCTTGGAGATTTTCAGTGATTTAAAAAAAAAAACATTGAAAATAATGTACTTATCAAAATTCACCCGTCCTCCCGAATACTGCAGACTTAAGCACTCCACTGAAGAATTTTCTACAGGCACTGAGGTCAGATTTCCAATGACTTACCGCTTAAATCAAGATGTGCTTGAGAAGATTAAATTGGATAATATTATTTGTGAATCTGATCAAGACACCTCTATGTCTAAGCTGGCCGAGAATCAGCAGCAAAATACACAACCATCAACAACATCATTGGAAGATCCACTAGCAATTGCTGGCCCATCGAACGCCGAGCCCTCAAGGCTCGGCGTCGGTGTTGTAATTGCACAAATTAATTTCGGGTGGCACCACTCGGAATTACATTAGAAACTTGTTCCATTGTGTATGCTGACTGGTTAGGCAGTGTGTGTAGAAAATTCTTCGACGACTTTATTTCATAAAGAAGGCTGTCACGAAAGCTCATTCTGTGTATACAGGGTCAAATTAAAATACCTAACAAAACTTTACCCACGTGTTACGTTAGTTACGTATCGATAACGAAAACAAACAAAAAAATCAGTAATTTTTTTTTCGGACTCTGTCACGTAAATTAAGACAACTAAACTACTGTTGTGATAAAGTTAATAAACGAAAAACACAAAAGCAGCTGATACAAACGCGGGTCAGTGTCAGGTTGTATGTTGATTAAAATATGATCAACGGCCGTAATACGTATGTTACAGAATTGTAATAATTAAAATCAAGACTTTTTCATGAAATAGTTATTCAATGGGATTGTATGAAGAGGCATTCGCCGCAGCGTGAAAATTGCTAGCTCACTCACACAAATGAAACTGTTACGCCAACTCGAGATATTTTTTGTTGTATCTACTGTCAGTACTGTCCTTGAACGGACTGCGAATCTATATAAAAACTAACGCCATCTGGTAGTATCAATGCCACCTAGCATCGATGCCATGCCGCCTAGTATCTAGGCCCACTCCTAGATGGCGTTGTGAAACTACAGCCTCTGGCAATTAGTGTAAACGTTGATGCTGCCATCTGTGAAAAAATGGAGGAAGAAAAATAGCCTGACTTAGGGAGGTGTCATTTCTTAGTATGGGATTAGATCTGTACGTAGTATTCTATTATCTGTGCGGCTGCCATGTGTTGATTTGCATTATTCCTATGAATAGTTCCAATAAACAATGAAAATAAATTTTAAGTAATGACATACTCGTACATAGTAATATTTTGTGATGAGATTGGAAAATACCTAGGTCATTTGTTAACAGATGAATATCCAGGACACTCAGTAATAAACAACTGTATGCCAGAATGTTCATTATATCATAAAACTAGCTTTTGCCCGCGGCTTCGCTCGCGTTAATTTAGAATTTGACAATCAATTCGGGTTGTACTCTGCTTGTAATAATATAATTCAATCATGATTCGAAAGACACGTGGTGCCATCTATATCTTAAGAACTTTATAGTTGTTTTCCTCGGGAACAGTACTTTTTTTCGGGATGAAAATGCAAAATGAAACGTATATGCAAAATTTCAGGATGATCGGTTCAGTGTTTTAGTCGTGAAAAGGTAACAAACTAACAAACTTACTTTCGCATTTATTGTATTAGTAAGGATTTAAGCTCTTCTACTTTATATGAGAGCCTAATACCTTGAGAGCAGAGGTCGGGTGAAAATGTTATTCAGATTGTTGATACTGAGGTCTCTTACTGATCTATGACATCCTGGTGCCTTGAGGTGGAAGCGCTAGGCTAGCCCGGTATTAGTAAGGATTTAAGATCTTCTACTTTGATATGGGAGCCTAGTACCTTGAGAGCAGAGGTCGGGTGAAAATGTTATTCAGATTGTTGATACTGAGGTCTCTTACTGATCTATGACATCCTGGTGCCTTGAGGTGGAAGCGCTAGGCTAGCCCGGTATTAGTAAGGATTTAAGATCTTCTACTTTGATATGGGAGCCTAGTACCTTGAGAGCAGAGGTCGGGAACTGAAGGACTTTCATATAAACTTCCATCCCCTATTTTACCCCTTTAGGGGTGGAATTCCCAAAAATCCTTTCTTAGTGGATACTTACTCTTCACAAAGAACACACCCTCCAAGTTTCATATCTCTAGGACCAGCGGTTTGGGCTGTGCGTTGATCTATCAACAATCAGTCAGTTTATCATTTTATACATATAGATGAAAGAAATTATAAATGTAATTTTAAGGTAATAGGAGAAATGGGAAAAAGAGGAATCCCTCCAGTAGGTATATGGAGTTGAATTATTTAATAATAATTATAAATTCAACTAGATACTTCAACGTCCGTTTATCCTTTTTGAGGAATGGTACCCTTAAAAATTCCAGAAAACATCCTTTTGTTTTTTAATCATATTTCAAATAATATTTTAAAATGAACGCGCGATTTTGTAAAATGCTCTTTTAATGCTCTTCATAATTAGGACTAGCTTCGGCCCGCGGTTTCGCCCGTAAATACATTTTTATTAGATACTAGCGACCTGTCCCGGCTTCGTACGGGTGCAATGCTGATAGTATTAATATACTATCCCCGGCCGGTACCGCCGCAACCGCGATGTCCCTGCATTTTAAATCTGTAATATCTTCGAAAATATTCATTTAAATTACATACTGTAAAGGGCCTTATTGTTTTAAATTAAATGCACAATGTATTTAAGGTACTTAATTGGATAAGGATTAATGCTGTATTGCTTAAAATCGCTTCGTAAATAAGCCATTATTTCTCGTAAAAACTAAGGATAAAAAATAGTTATTGTGGGTTATCCCTAAGAGATAGACATATACCATCGCGGACTTTTTTGTAGACCTTTTTAAGGTGTACAATACTTTAGTACATTATTTTAATCTATCTCGTAGGGATCAGTCAGCGTTTGCAATGTAAGCGTAAAAAAATGTGTTTATTTACGACATCACATTAGAAACCTCAGTTAGTCTGTAAAATTATCAATGTTTGCCTCTATTTGTATACATATTATGCATGTTTTTTACATATAAACCTT
Source organism: Eurois occulta (assembly GCA_950022335.1). Classification (NCBI taxonomy): domain Eukaryota; kingdom Metazoa; phylum Arthropoda; class Insecta; order Lepidoptera; family Noctuidae; genus Eurois; species Eurois occulta. Next base: position 20,064,715 of record OX465480.1, on the reverse strand, counting down.
CCTCTGGTCTCTATCACTCTAGCTATTAAAAAAAAACCGCATCAAAATCGTAGTTTTAAAGATCTAAGCATATATAGGAACAGACAGCGGGAAGCGACTTTGTTTTAAACTATGTTGTAGTGATGTATCTTCATAAATTATAGCCTAGGTGTTATTCCAATGCATATAAAGCATTTTAATCAATATTATCCAATGTATAAAAGTATTATATAACGTAAAGTTTCATCAAAAACACAAACTGTCGCATTTACAATTAGTTTTTACTACCCATTTATATTATTAATTAGTTTGACATTTTATGTTACAGCTGGTGATTGTAAGAAACGGTGGCAATGCCTCAGAGATGCATACAGGAGGGCTTTAAATAAAAAGAAAAGAAAAAGCCAACATGAAGCCAAAAATATGAAACCATGGAGATACGAAAGTGAAATGGCGTTTGTGGCTCCTTTTTTAATAGAGAGAAAAACTAAAGATTCCGTCGGTGTTACAAGCGGTGATGAACTGTCTGATAATGGCGAAGATAATTGTGCGATAGAATTCAGCGCTTCGGAAAAACCTAACATCGACATTGAGGTTGATGACACTCCTGCTGAAATTAGTGATGCTAACAGTACAATGTCAGACGAGGTTCCTCAAAATGAGTCACAACAAAAATGTACCCAAAAGCCAAACGCAGTAAAGATAAAAGTAGATCAATCAGAGCCAGCTCAGACCAGAGACCTCTCGTCAGAGACATCACTACGTGCTGTATTAATGGCAAAACTGCTCGACGAGCAAAACAAACTTGAACCGCCCCGGGGACATGACGAGTTAGATCGCTTTTTTTTAAGCATCTCTGATACTGTTAAGAAGTTCCCGCCGTACGTTCAAGCACTGACAAAAAATAAGATATTTACTCTGGTGTCTGAGATGGAACTACAGCAGCTTGCGCCATCGAGCTCAACTACATTCAACTTCAACCCGTCCCCGCAAACGTCTACTAGTGCAATACCTGACAACCGGAATGAGCAGATACAACAGTTTTTCCAAAAATTCAATACACCTAAGCAAAATAAAAAATAAATGAATATTAACGTTTTTTGTAGTTATCTTGCCGTGATCATGAGGAACAACAATTCGAAGACAAGTGACATCTACCAACTGGGCCAGCGTGGTGGCCCATTCTCTTTCATAGAGAGGCCTGAGTCCCAGCAATGGGAATATTATCGGCTGATTATGCTATGCTATACTTACCGCAGACACTGCTAGCTTTCGTCGCCAGTTATGTTGAAATCCCATGTAATATATGCGAGTCTATTGCCTTCAATTGGAGACAAATCTAAGCTACTGAGTCACACACATTGCCCGATCTGCGAATCCAACCTAGGGCCTCTTGCTCAGCAGCAGCTCTTGCGACCACTAGACCAACGAACAAAGAAACTAGCCAATTATGGCCTCACTGAAACATGGGGTCACAGTAATTGCCCTTTGCGATTTCTTCTACCCCTTTATAGATACTTTATACATAGACACTTACCAATCTTCAATATCATAAAAAGACGCTTACCGCAAACCAGTCCGCAACACCAATAGGCCATGAAGGATCGTTCTCCAGCACTATGCCTAGTTCTTTCGATCCATAGAATGGCCAGGATCCTATCTCCTCCCCAGGCCGGGCCTTGCGCACTTTTCTTGTAGTGTAGTGGTTCAAGCCGTAGAAGTCATATGTCCCTGAAAATATTTTTTGGTTGTTAGTACAACTGTGTAGTACTATGTCAAAATTACATTCGGGACAATATCAGTTATATTCATATGGAGGAGCTCGTGGCTAAATAATAACAGCCGCTCGGGTCGATCTTTAAGTTAAGCCGGGCTTGCCTAGGTTGATAGGTTGGTCCGTGGATGGGTCCACGGACCAACCTAGGCAAGTGCGTGGGACCACCCATTACATACCGAGTTTCCTCCGTGCTTCGGAAAGCACGTTAAGCCGTTGGTCCTTGCTGTCATTTGTAGATCTTTGATAGTCGTTAACGTAGTCAGTGGCTCGAAAGTCTGACAACCAGTCTTACCAAAGGGTACCGTGTTACCCAGTGCTAGCTGGGTTGTGGAGGTCAGATAGGCACTCGCTTTATGTAAAATACTGGTATTCAGCTGCATCCGGTTAGACTGGATGCCAACCCTAACGTAGTTGGCAAAGGCTAGGCAGATGATGATCAGTTATATTCATATTCAAAAATGTCGACTTATGGTACCGAAAAAGTTGTCAATAAATCTTAAAACACAAGAAAGCGGTTACAAATTGTATGAAGTCCCTGACTCCTGTGCTAGGTGATAGACCTGGTGGGCTACCATGACGACTTATAGCAGGAGTAATTCCAGTGTGGGAAAGAGATGGCGCTAGACGACCTGTATAGCTCTGTCTCTTTCCCACACTGGAATTACTCCTGCTTTAAGATGTCATAAGAGACGATTATAGTCAAAATTCGGGAAAACCATATTTGAGATTCCCACGGGAACACCACATTTTTCCGGGATCAATTCAAGTAGCCTATGTGTTAATCCAGAATATAAGCTATCTTGATACCAAATTTCATCCAAATCCGTTGGGCCGTTTGAGCGTGAAGGAGTAACAAACATACACACATACAAACTTTCGCCTATAGAATATTAGTGTGATGGTACGGAAACCTTCGTGCGCGAGTCCGACTCGCACTTGTGATTTTAAATCTGTACGTTCTGGGGAACAAGCTCGTACAATTTTTGGGCCATCTCCTTTTACAGTTTGTGGTAACTTGGTGTGCTAGCGACTGTACAACAATCAAACGTACCTCTAACCAGTTCAATTTCTTCATCTGTGAAAGGTGGTAGCCTTGGAGAGTTATAGCCTTCTATCCTAGCACTCTCGTCCAAAAACTGTTGGATCTTCAACGGCCAACCACCCTCTTGTGAGAAGATGGGATGAGCGTAGCGGCCTTCCTGAAAAGGGTAAATAGACTGTAGTAATTTATACACATTTTATCATCATCTGCCTTGCCTTTTCCCAACTATATTGGGGTCGGTTCTAGTCGAACTCGATGCAGCTGGTATTTTACGACTGCGACTCTGGATCTGACCGACCTACTGGGTAATACGATACCCCTTGGTAAGACTGGTTGTCAGACTTTCGGGCCACTGACTACCTGTAATGACTGTCAAAGATCTACAAATTACAGCCGGAACCAACGGCACGGAGGAAGCTCGATATGTAATGAGTGCTCATCCATCCACGGACCAACCTAGGCAAGCACGGCTTAACCTAAAGATCGACCCGAGCGGCTGTTATTATTTAGCCACGAGTTATACACGCGCTTTAAGTATAGGTACACATTTTATGTTCCCATTATGACCACTAAAACCGTTTACAAAACTCTCCTTACAAAAATAAATATTATATCTAGACATCGGATTATATGCATTTGAATTTTTGCATTTGCAAATAAGCTGAGCTGTCCAGATTGCTAAGTACTTTTCGGACAAAATCTTAGTCATTGATTCGAGAAAAAAAAGAAGTACATATTTGCATGCTTTTTGGCATTTTGATAGTGCATATAATCCAATGTCTGATTATTTCTATAACATAATAGACTAAGGTATAAGTTTTTTTCTTTTTCCCTTATGTTACAGTGGCGAGCCTGTCGCCGCTACCGAACAAATTCTGTATGCTAAAACTAATGGCACTTTTTCCGATCAGCATGACCGAGCAGTCATATTTACGACCACTAAAATGTACCAACGAAGTTGTGAGACTTTATTCAACTTTAGAACTGCCTCCCAGTTCTAAAGTTGAATAAAGTCTTACCTACCCAGTGTTGTATGGTCAATTCAGTGACATCCTGATCCTCAAGAGTTAGCGGTTCATACCAGATGAACAGCGTTGATAGAGACACCTTACCTGGAACAGATAAAATAATAGGTAAAGTAACACCACGCACATACTGGCTTTCGTAAAACAGGGGGTTACTATGACATCTTAAAGCAGGAGTAATTCCAGTGTGGGAAAGAGACAGAGCTATACAGGTTGTCTAGCGCCATCTCTTTCCCACAATGGAATTACTCCTGCTATAAGACGTCAAGGTAGCCCACCAGGTCTATCACGTATAGCACAGGAGTCAAGGACTTCACACAATTTGTAACTGCTTTCTTGTGTTTAAGATTATTGATAAGTACCTATTATTGATTATTTTATATTATTGACATGTAAACCCCGAAAGGTTGGCGGAGGTGTATCTTTAGTGAGGTCAAGACCACTCTCCCGATCCGCAGCAGACGTACTGGGCGTCGGCGGAGGGCGGATAACGCCCTCTTCCAGCCAAAAACGGGTCCAGAGGGACGGCGGACTTGGGGACGTCCGTGTGGATTTTCCACCCCGGGAACAAAAAAAGTATCTTTAGTAGGTACACCCGTGTTTTGGCTGTTATGTTAAAGTCCCATGTAATAGAGAGTAAGCCTACCATCAACCGAACGCATAATCAGACTCCAGGCTGCCACTGAGAAATTCCTGATGAAAAAACCCTTACAGGTTGCCTGTTCTGATAATTGTACCTAGGATGCAGCAGTACATCATGGAACCACTAGACTAACGAGGCAGGGTCTACAAAATTATTATCTTGAAAGAAACCTAGTGTATCAAAACCCAGTCTTCAAACTTACCATGATAACGCGGCTTATACTCCTCATCATAAATCCTCCAGGCCTTCGCATGAGCTATCATAGTGTTCTTGTTACACAGGTATCTGCCGACCTCAGTATCGTTCAGGTAAGGGGCATGCTGGAGGTTGTATCCTACGTCGCAGATGCCGAACGGTTCGTTCAGGGTCAGCCATAGCTGCACGCGGTCTGCGTAGAGGTCGAACACGACTCTTGCGTAGTCAGCAAACCAGTCGGAGATGAGAGGGTTGGCCCAACCTCCTGGAATGGAAGGTGGTTGGATAGTGGTGGAATTAAATTCTTCGGCGATACAAGTTTTTTTACGCATCAGTAAACTTATCCTAGAAACACGACGAACGAAAGAACAGATATTTGCGCTAAAACATGACGCATAACATAAGAAAGCACAAAAAGTATAATAACCGGCCGGTGAAGTGCGAGTCGCGACTCGCGCATGAAGGGTTTCGTACCATCGTAGTAGGGGCCTTTAATTTTTAATTTATTTTTTGTTGTAACAGCGGCAACAGAAATATACATTCTGTGACAACTGTCTACCTATTACGGATCATAAGATACAGACAGCCGTACGGACAGCGGAGGCTTATTATAGTATTAGGGTCACGTTCGTTGGTTACCCTTCGGGGGAAAAAGAGGGAGAAAATATGCATTAGATCCACGTAAAACGGTTATCTCTCAGCTTAATGATATACTATAATAGTGCATATAATCTTACCAAGGTCCTGCAATGACTGTGGCAAGTCAAAGTGGTATAAAGTAACGACAGGCTTGATGCCCATCGCCAGTAGACCGTTGATCAGGTTGTTGTAGTAGTTCTGGCCATCCTCACTGATGCGGTTCGGGAAACCAGTAGGGAGGAGACGAGGCCAGGATATTGAGAATCTGAAAATATGCATAAAACCCTAATGCAACGTGTCTTCGAACAAAAATGATGCTTGTAAAGAACCATAGCGGTAATAGAGTTATTACCATCTACCTAACCTTTTGGCTACTCTATTAGGGTCGGCTTTCAGTCTAACCGAACTAAATCAGTATTTTATACAGAGCTACTACCAGCTTAACCTACAACCATACATACATACGTAATAGTACACTACACCCACGTTTCGCCAGTTATGTTTAAGTCCCTTATAAAAGGATGAGAGTCTATTGCCATCAACCGGGCACAAATCCAGACTCCGTGGCTACTACTGAGAAATATCTGAAGAAAAACCCAATAACACTGCCCGACCTGGGATTCGAACCCAAGACCTCGTGCTCAACAGTCGTGGCTTCTACCACTAAACCAACGAGCCAGTCCTACCACCAGTTACTGAAAATTACGATACCCCTTAGTGCTACGTCTACTATGACTGGTTCGTGCTACTCTACGCATAACGACATTTCAAAGGTCTACAATGTGCCTCAGGTTGGCTGGACAAATCTTCAAAATAGCTTGCATTTAACTAGGTCAATAGGTCACTTTATGTGACGGCTAAACACCCTTATTTCAGAATTTGTGACGCTACAGAATCTTAGATAATCGATCGAAAACGTGTCCAGCCATCTTGAAAAACCACTTTTCGCTGGTCTCTCAATCTCGGTAACGGAAGTGATTTTGACGACTTTTTGCATATCAACGGGCGTCACATAAATTTGTGAAGGGCACCGAGCTAAAAGTTTTATGATAAGTACAGTGGTTTAGTAGAAAAATGCAAAAATCTGTGTCCAGCCATCTTGAATTTACGTATAAACCTTATGGCTGGCACTTCCGAATCTCAATAACGGGGGCGTTTTCGAATATGGTTCCTTTACTAATACTTGGTGACGCAATGTGTGACAGTAATAACGTTTGATTTATGGCGTCACATGTAAGGGTTTACGAGAAATCAATAAAAACTTAATGTCCAGCCAACCTGAGTTCAAGATGGCTGGACACATGTATCTCCACTGCCTGATGATCTACGACCTTCAAAATGTGTTCAAAATGTTGTGACGGGGACGATCATGATAACCTGAAATTGTGACGGAGAAACTTTGCGTAGTTTCAAAGATATTGATCATTTAAATTTCCCCATACAAACACTGCAGTAGGGTAACCAATATTGTAGGTTTTATGTAGGACAAGTAAATTTTAAGGTGTTTTCTTTAATGGACGAAAATCCGTGTATTGGTGATACTAATATCTAAGTAATAGTAAGTAAAGTATAATTTTTAAGTATACTTACTAACTAATCTATGGATCGTGAGTCTGATGCAAATAAATAAATAAATAATACGAACAACTGTAGGTAGATATTAAAAAAAAAAAAAAATTAAATCAATAGAAGACAAAAATGTAGAAGTGAGGAAGGGGGGGGGGTGTAATTTTTAAATGTTATTGATTATTTACGTGCAGATATCTATTCTTTTTAGTAGGTATATATTATGTCAGGAGAACTAAACTAATGCTCTGAAGGTATTTAAATGAAAAAATAATGTTTGCTGTAAATAAAATCACATTTATTTATTTGTACATAAACAGCGTCTTTTCTTGAGATATTTTTTTTACTTTTATTTGCGTCCAATATTAAATTACTCATTGCTAATTTAAGTTCCTCATCTAAAAATTCTGTATGAGTCATAATAAAATTATCTAGTCGGTGTCGAGTTAATTTAGTTCGAAATATAATTTTTTTTAGGGTCTTAAAATAATCTTCCGCAGCAGAAGAAGACGGAGCTTTATTCTCATTTTTTAAAATAGGACACATTACGTTTGACCACAGTGGCAATTTATTCAAAAGTCTTTTGAGTAGGGCTATAAACATGGGAAAGTACAAATAGTTATCTACATTGCCGGGTTCACATTTAGCGACATTTTCTTTTTCTTTACTCACCTGTTCATTGAACCAATGTAAAAATATATTGTCGTCACTAATCTCATCGTTGTCATTAAAAAGAGAAATTGTATCCTCTGCTGGGTCATCAATTAAAGTATTAGCAATAAGTTTGTCAAGTTTGTGTTTCGTCATTTCAAAGACGCCTGTACTTAAATCATCCTTCGTATATGTCTCAATAAGACAAACCTTAATTAGGTTCACAATTATTTCTTTTATTACTATGAAGAATCAGATCTCAGAATCAAAATCAAATATAAAGCAGGCGTGGATGCTACCGGCCAATTAATCGATTAAAAAGAAATCCTTTATTTATGTAAAATTATGGTCACCTCACAATATTAATGGATGTTTGTATGGGAAAATTTAAATGGTCAATATCTTTGAAACTACGCAAAGTTTCTCCGTCACAATTTCAGGTTATCATTATCGTCCCCGTCACAACATTTTGAACACATTTCGAAGGTCGTAGATCATCAGGCAGTGGAGATACATGTGTCCAGCCATCTTGAACTCAGGTTGGCTGGACATTAAGTTTTTATTGATTTCTCGTAAACCCTTACATGTGACGCCATAAATCAAACGTTATTACTGTCACACATTACGTCACCAAGTATTAGTAAAGGAACCATATCCGAAAACGCCCCCGTTATTGAGATTCGGAAGTGCCAGCCATAAGTTTTATACGTAAATTCAAGATGGCTGGACACAGATTTTTGCATTTTTCTACTAAACCACTGTACTTATCACAAAACTTTTAGCTCGGTGCCCGTCACAAATTTATGTGACGCCCGTTGATATGCAAAAAGTCGTCAAAATCACTTCCGTTACCGAGATTGAGAGACCAGCGAAAAGTGGTTTTTCAAGATGGCTGGACACGTTTTCGATCGATTATCTAAGATTCTGTAGCGTCACAAATTCTGAAATAAGGGTGTTTAGCCGTCACATAAAGTGACCTATTGACCTAGTTAAATGCAAGCTATTTTGAAGATTTGTCCAGCCAACCTGAGGCACATGGTCTACAAATGACAGCCGAGACCGACGGCTAAACGTGCTTTCCGAGACCCATCCACTAACCGACCTCGGCATAATGACATGAACAAGTGCGAGTCGGACTCGCGCACGAAGGGTTCCGTACCATTATCTATAAAAACGGCAAAAAATCATATCTGTTGTATGGGAGCCCCCCTTAATATTTTTTATTTTTAGTATTTGTTGTTATAGCGGGAATAGTAATACATCATTTGTGAAAATTTCAGCTTTCTAGCTATCACGGTTTATGAGATACAGCCTGGAGACAGACAGACAGCGAAGTCTTAGTAATAGGGTCCCGTTTTACCCTTTGGGTACGGAACCCTAAAAACCAGGGCTTACCTGTACATATCCAGTCCCAACTCCCCACACATCTCGATGTCCCTCTCCCACAGGTGGTAGGAGTCACACGCCACATCTCCGTTGGCTCGTCCGCTAATTAGATTGGGCTGTGTGTGCAGAAGTCTGTCCCAGATGGATTCACTTTTGTCTAGAATACATGAATACGTACATCGTATCGTACCGAAATAATCTGCTTGTAACACTTCTACTTCTACGTACGACTCAGGGCCGGCAGTCTCGACATAGATACCGACACTATCGCAAACTTTCGATCGCTTAATAAGAACGGAAAAAGTCGGTTGCAATAACGTTGCTTGCGAGACATGCAAGTCTTAACATCCAAGATGCGTTTCTCGCAAACAGCGTTATTCTAACCGAATTTTTTCGTTCGTATTAAGCGACCGAAAGTTTGCGACAATGTCGGTATCTATGTCGAGACTGCCGGCCCAGGCCTCCAACATTTTCAGTTTTCTCACTATGATTTCTTTCACCGTTTTGAGAGCAATATAATTAAGGAAATCGCACGTCCTCTAAAAAACTGTCATAACACAAAATAATATGTAGGTTTTTAGATAATACCCCACTCAACTTCAATTGTCCTTGCTCTATAATTGAAAAAAAAAACCGCCTTAAGCATACAAAAATAAGTCGCCGAATGACACACGCGAAAGTTTTTACGCTAAGTATCACTAAGAACACAAAAAAACTCTAAATGCGTATATCTCAAAACAGCTATTTTTGTGTTAAGACAGTTTTTTAGAGGACGTGCGAAATTTTTAATTGTTTATTGATCCAATAACTTTAAATTACACACAAGAGTTATAGAAACTAGACTTATCGTACATAGTAAATCCGTGTTCAAAATCTTGTGTACAAAATTGTTGTTTATGATATATGTTTAAGTAAAGGTTGACAAATTTAGCACCCCAAACTAGGCCAGGAATGCCTGGATTCGAAACCACGAACTTACTACACGTAATTCAGAGTCGTACCTAACTACTGGACCACTACAGTCTGCTCTAATTGAAAGTTTACTATTGAAATATTTACTAATAATAGGCAGTAGGTAGGGGGTATTCAACTGCATCCGATTAGACTGGAAGCCGACCCCAACACAGTTGGGGAAAGGCTAGGCAGATTATGATGAGTAAGAAACGATCAATATAATTCAATAAAAGACCTTACCGCTCGCGTTCCAGCCTCCTTCGATCTGGTAGGCAGCTGAGGCGGCTCCGAACATGAACCATGATGGAAAGTTCGCATATGATGAACTCCGGTTTCCGCTAATCAGTGCACTGTAAGTAATTTACATAGTTGGTTTAATCGGCCTACTTCAAACTAAAAAAGGACTAGCTAAACTCTCTGGATTTCGATTCCTAAAGACGATAATCGAATATGGAATCCCAAAACTGTCGTAATCGCAAAAAGACACTAGATGTTGATGTCGATAAACCACTAAAAATAATTTATTACAATGTTGAGAATAGATAGAAAATCTCACAAAATTTAAAATAATCTGCTGCTAGCCCCGATTGGTTGCGCTAAGATGAATATCGCAGTTTGAAATAATTCAATGCCTATTTTTAGAAATATCAAACAACACGTTGATGCATTATGCACTGTTAGAAGTGGAAATTATGGTTTTCCTACTCCTCCGCTATACTTTTCTGATTAATTTCGTTGCGGGATCCAAAACAGTTAAATTGTTTCTCCGGGACTTCGTTGAGCTTCATTGTCTCGGCGCTTTTCTGGTGGTCGCCACTATTGATTCTGGCTTTCCGGAGTTACAGTAGTTTGGGAATAGAGTGGCGGGCTTGTCCCATAAAAAAAAGGTGGCTAAGTTAATCGCGGCGTCTGTAGCATTTTTGAAGTCCTCTAATGTGCAAATGTGGGCCACGGTCTGGTCTGGAGCACCGCGTTCACACTGAGTGTCGGAAGGATCTTTAATCTTCAATTTTGCCAAAGTGTGTTAGTTGCACTCACTATTGGGCCCCACGCCCAGGAGTCTTCTCTGTAAGAGGGACTACGCTGGCCCAGTGCGGTTTATCATGTCATGCGTCTAGGACATGCCGGTTTCCTTACGATGTTTTCCTTTACCGTTTTGAGAGCAGTGGCGATGAGCACAAAGAAAGGCACCTGCTGGGGTTCGAAAGCCTGCCCTTTATTTTTGACTGTAGATAATGTAATTAACAAACTCACCAGAACACGATGGCACTGATAAAACGCATTGTGAAGACTAACAGCGTAACAATTGGCGCAGTGTGTGTCAGACTCAAGATTTCGTAATCAACAATATCCTAGTAGAATAATGTTGATTACGAAGCTGTCTCTGTCATGAATGCATTGTTATTTTTTACCGTCGTTACCTGAGAGATTTATTTATATTCTAAATATATTCTTGATAATTAAAAATAACTGAGCTCTAATAATAACCGATTTTCTAAGTATAAATCATAGTGTTGGAAAAATCGCATTCTTTTGCGATTTATTCGGAAATTTAAAGGCACCATCGGTGATCCATTTGGTTCGGTTGTTCAAGACACGGAATTGCTCTCTTTTAGCGGTTTTACGTGTAGGTACTTTTACAAAATAAACTCTGCTCTTGTGTCTGCCGAGCCTCAAATGTGATCAAACATTAAGGATCCTGATCAGACATTAAGGATTAACATATCCGTATGGATACTTGTTTAAATAAAATATGCAATTAATTAATGCCCCGAGCTGGCCCGACCTTCAGTGTGCCTTTTATGTATGTAGCACGTGTATTTTCCCTTTGTAAAACAGACATAGTGACACCATCAGGATGGATCTAGCGATATTCCACTCTTAACCCATCATTTCTCGTCGACTATGTCTTTGATCTAGTGGTCGAAAATGCTGCTGTTGAGCATGAACTCGTTGGTTCGATTCCCAGGTCAGGCACAGTGTTATTGCGTATTTCGTTCTGGAACTTCTCAATAACAGCCACGTAGTCTAGATATGTGCCCGATTGATGGCAATAGACTCGCCCCCTATTACATGGGACTTAAACATGGCACATAAACTGGCGAAATGTGGATTTACTGTTAGTTACACCCCTGCCTTCGGTGGTTACAGGCTTGATGTTATGTTATGTAATATTAGTGTACACTACTACGTAACTATCATATCAAAAACCAGTAATATTAAGTCACACGAGACAATCAATTAATTACATTATTCAAGCTAACTGTCGCTCACTTCAATTCCACGTAAATTAAATAATCGGCAGTGCTTATATATCTATTACTAGCTGGTGCCTGCGACATTCGACAGCGTAAAATTATTATAAAAATATTACTACTCCTATTTCAATCGGATTTTGTTGACTCTTTCAAGGGTTTTAATTTTTTGCATGGAACCGTAACGTAAACCTTTTTCTAAAATAAACGTAGCTTTGATTACTTCATATAACATCAGCTATCTGCCAGTTAAAGTCGGTCCAGCCGTTTCAGAGATTAGCCGGAACAGACGGACAGACAGACAAACATAAAAAATAATGTTTTTTTTTGTTATATGTATCGTTTTATCATTCCAAACATACACTGCAATTTTATGTATCTTAGTAAATAAAGATCCCCGAAAACTGGCGATAGCACAGAGTGACGTAGACCATAATATTAGGTATGGGAGTACCATGTCCTTGTGTGGAGTATAAAGGCATTCCACGGCTATCAGGATAATTCCGGAAACACGGTGAAGATCGCTACCAGCAGTCCAGCATCATACCGGAAGCTTTCTTCCTCCGAACATGTCTGCTTTTGCGAATCTCCACTCAAGCCGACCAGTAAAAGCAAGAAAGAAGTGAGAGGTCTGAGACTCGTCAGTGTTCACTCAGATCAGCCAAGAAATGCAAGCCAGAGAAGAGGCACTTAAGACTTCTTCCAGGAGATCAGATCCCTTGTTTTTTTTTTGGAGGGTTGCAAATCGTCAAATGACCCCTCCCGCTCTGAGCGGAGCGGAAGGGAGTGTCAGACTCTTACTGACTAAAAACCACCCATGTTCCTTTTTTGGCCCTTTATGATCCAGGGTATCTCTTTCGAACAGTCCCGCAGCCCTGGCAGGCATCGGCCCTTGCGGGCCCCTCCCGTTTGCTGACATAGGAGATCAGATCCCTGAGTTCGCTACTGCCCAACAGCTTGTCAAATGCTACCGCAAGGATACACTCATAGATAATAATCTTCGGATCGGAAGGTCTGCGCTTCATTATTCAAGTTGCAGATGTTGGAAAAAAAACAGCCAAGCTGAAGTGGGAGTGGGGTGGCCACGTAACATGTTCGTAGAGATGCGCAACGATCGTCACTCACTAGACACTAGTAGACTGCGGCGAAGGTGGTGTGACGATGTGATCTTGTTTGCGGGGTGAACATGGGCATATATTGCACAGAAGAGGTGTAGAAGGAGAATGGGACTCCCCATTCTCCTACTAAACCTCTCTATTATGTCTTTGCCCAGCACAAGATACAGAGAGGGGGTGCAATTGCCCCGCCTGAAACCGACTAAATTTTATGACCATCTTAAACTACTCGTACTAGTTTTGCGGGATTAAAACTAAATATTCTAGTTGTATAACATGGATTTCCGCAAAGTAACGCCTGATTCCATTGATTGTCAAAAGTTTATCATTTTTTTTTGTTTATAATGAATTTTCTGGAAGATAGGTAAAATCACACAAAATTGCTCCCTTCCCCCCTGAAATAAAATCCTGTATCAGCGCCTGGCCCAGCAATGGGACACAAATTAGCATATCAAAAAAAAAAGTGGCTGTGACAAACGGACGGACAGACAGACAGACATGAAGAATCCATAAGGGTTCCGTTTTTTGCCATTTGGCTACGGAACCCTAAAAAACGTCAGATTCACGATCTATTTTCAAGGATTAAGTTCCACATAACTTTTCCCTTTTTCTTGTCGCTGGCGCAATTAAGACAAAACAAGGAACAATTAAGCACATCCTTCAAATTTTAACATAACAACATCACGGCTGTATTCCCTGAAGGGTTAGTAGGGGTATCTAATGGTAGTACCCCCGCTTTTCACAAGTTATATTTAATTCCCATGCAATAGGGAGCGAGCCTATTGCCGTCAATCATACATTAAATATTGTTGGATAAAAATGTTACCACTTTCACGGCTTTATTAGTTATGGTACATTTTTATCTTAAAAAATGTGGTCATGTAATATTGAACTCGTTTTAAACGAGAAATAACGTAATATGAGACAGCTATTAACGACAAACTCGAGACAATTTAATGCTTATTTCAACAATCATAAAAGGTAATAAAAGGCCATGACATTGCCGTTGTAAGGCATTGTGGATTTACTCAATAATACCTTAAGATTACCTTATTCACGGATTGTTAAAGTAAGACAGGTAATTCAGTCGTGACAATGAGTTATATCTGTGTAGTTGTGTTCAGGTATGTTTTACGTCAAACTTTATCTTAACATGCAATAATGTGAAGAGGTATGTATCGTTGGAGGTAAAAATATTAAAAAAAAACTTCTTTCTGAATAAAAAGTACGTTTAGAACCAAATTGTTTCGCCTGTACGTATTTGGTACTTAGAACTTCTAAAGCACGGAGTAAAACATTTCGAACTGTCTTGATTCAACCTCGCATAGGGACAGTACTTTGAAAGGGGTAAAATCACAATAATCTATACTTACATAATTTAATCACTTTTAGAGTTTTCTCCCGATTCCAAATTCACTCGCTTTTATGTATTAAATAGATATCTTTAACACTGAAAACGGGATATTTACCATGTTTACTATTTGTTTTGAGTTCCCTAAGCTATATTTCGGCGCTGTTTTTTTTTTTCTTTATTTATTTAGGGACATTTATAATCGCAATGCGTATGTCAGTCCCATCATACCCTAAATAAGTACACATTGGTCATATCTGGGCTATGAACCTAAACAGACTGTTCGCATCATCACCATTTGGTTGAGCCAGTATTTTGTGAAATGTGCCTACTTCAAGTCTGTTCAACCTCAATCGGCGCTGTTGCAAGCACCATGATCACGGATAAACCCCTCCGTCTCCCGTTTTCAGTGTTAAATATAATGTTAGTGACCATGTCTATTAAATAGATTTTGCGTTATACTGGCATATACACTTCTCATCAAAAAAATCGAAACACCTCGCAGTTTATGATTTGATAAGGATTATCAGAAAAATGTGTAAGTATATTTAGGAATAAATGTAAAATGTCATTTAATAGTGTGTAGTATGAGGTTTTTAAATCCTAATGTCATTGTTCTAAATTCAAATTAAGTCTTCATAGGTTTCGTATTTTGTATAATGAGTAATTTTTACCCTGTATGGAATATGAAGGAAATGGGTAAAACAACACGCGTAAATGAAAAAAAAATGTAAGAAACGTTTATTTAATAACTTGTATTCCCTCCGCGAGCTCTTATTACTGCTAGTGTTGCCCAAAATCGGTCTTGGTCTTGCAGTCTTGGTCTTGTTCTTGCATTTTCGCAAGACCAAGACCAAGACCAAGACCGGTTTATTGTAGCAAGACCAAGACCAAGACTGAACCCTGCAAGACTTGAGCAAGACAAGACTTAAGCCTGCAAGACTCTTGCGTCTTGCAGTTAAGACAAACTGAGATTTGGGCGTTATTAAGGGGCCGGCGATCAATGAATTGTCCATACAAACGTAATACCAAAATCATTTTCAGTTTGAGCATATTTCCACCTGATAATGTTGTTATTCGGAACAAGACAATAATTATCTAGGTTCCCATTTTTTTTTTGCTAAATACTTAGAACGAATTGTAAACCAATTGAATTTCTCACATTTTTGCAGTATAAATGATATGTTTTCATCTCATCTGTTCTATATTAAAAACGGTTATATTCTTAATATTGTTTATTTTGAAACACGACTTATATTGTTAAGTAACACAATATAAAAAAAATATTGAAAAGCATTGATTTTTCATTCATCATTTTTGGTATTACGGCAAACATTCAAATTAATCACAAATGTGCAGCGGCTAGTGGTGCTATCGCATCAAGCATTGGATGTGTTGACGTGGTATAGTGACAATAGTGTAAATGTGTGCGTGGGCACGCACGACTAGGGCTAGGTGCCCACTCACACACACAGCTCTCGCACGCGTGGCGCGGCTCATAGACCATGGTATCTATGTGTAGTGCCTATGTGTGTCGCTTCGTCAGTGTGAATGCACACTAGCGCAAAATGCATGTAGACGCCGCGCCGGGTATTCGTTCGTCAGTGTTAGACGATTACTTCATTGCGTTGTGCGTGCGTATTTGTTTGCCAATTGTATCGTAATATTTCTGACACTTATTGACCTATGCTACGGATTTGGATTTAGATTTGCCTTGTGAAAAAAAAAGACGAACTTTTATTAGAATTAAGCCGAAGTGCGAGTCAGAGACACGAAATTCAAATAAAAATCATAGGTAATCATAGGAGCCAACCAAGACTGGCTGAAGGAACGAAAAATGAGGTTGACAGCTTCATTCTTTGGTCAAGTTTGTAAACTTAGAGATACAACGTCTGGCAAAAACATAGTAAAACAATTACTATACAGTAAATTTAAAGGCAACGATGCTACAAAATATGGGATTGAAAATGAACCCATCGCATTGAAAGATGCTGAGAAACTTTTAGGGCTTCATATTGAACCATCTGGGTTGTTTATCGACGAAAAACTACATTTTCTCGGAGCAAGCCCAGATGGTTTGATAGGTGATGACGCTATCATCGAAATAAAGTGCCCTGCAAGCGCAGCAAACTTTACGCCAGATGAAGCAATAGACGAAAAAAAAATTACCTTTTGCACTAAGGATCCGACTAACATAAGTAAAATTAAATTAAAAAGAAGTCATAATTATTATTTTTACCAAATACAGGGACAGCTTCATGTAACAAACCGCAAATACTGTATTTTTATCGTGTGGACGCCAAAAGGACTAGCATATGAAAAAATAGAAAAAGAAGATGAATTCTGGAATTCTATCGCATCCAAATTAGAAGAATTTTATTTTAAATGCATATTGCCTGAATTAATAGATCCCCGTTTGCCCAGAAATCTGCCTATCAGAGATAGAATATAAATAATTGTTCATATTTAAAATTATTATAATGTTTTATTGTTTCACGGCCCATGGCCCTATTTCACCAAGCTGACAAGTGCGACAATCGTCAAAAAAGGATTATTAAAGTACTTAATTATTATCATGAATGCAAACAAAAATGCGGAAAATGAAGCAGTAAATGTGTATTTTTCAAAAATAAATCAATCTTTTCACAAGAGAAACTGATATTTCTCTAAAATGTCGTTTGTCGTTCACTAAATTACTACAATTTTGTTACTTATAATGTTTTAGCTGACAAAGCTCTCATAATAACGTAAATTTTTACAACTGTGTAAAATGAAGTAGAGAAGAAGTCCAAATCTCTTAAATCAACTGTATTTTATTTTTCACAATCATTTAGCAAATATGGTCACCCTACACGGTTTGATTAGAATCACGTTTCGATTTATATATTTTTTAAATCAATGTAGCAATCTCTATTACTTACCTATTTATGAATAACAAAATAAATGTGTACCTACCTTTGGAAATCCTTGTTGTTTTTATTTTGATAATTTTTAGCCGAGAATGCTGTTATTCCTAGAGACATAAAACTTGTGGCGGGCGTAAGTAGGTAGGTAGGTACTTAGATTTCAGATTTGTAGGCGAACCGTATACTTATTCGTTATATTAGTGCCTATAGAAAAAGTAGGTAAATAACCCAGGTTGTTTTCTACAAAGCCTCGATTTTGAGATATTCCAACATTTGAGATAAAAACATTGTAAGTAGACAAATTTCCTAAAAATGCATTACTGTTCTGCACATACACTAACGATTGCCCAAAGTAACTAACAAAAATAAAGCAAATAATGAACATGATATTTACGTAATGCGCTACCTATAGAATAGTAGCTAGGTAAACAATATTCACATTCACACACGCTCACGCGCTGCTCCGAAACGCGCTAGGAAGGGTGAAACAGAGACAGCAATATTTCGACGTATTTTTGCCTTCGCTTCGAATTGCAGTTGCGAGCGGCTTACGCCGGGTTCTTAAGTAGGTATTTGGTTCAATCCCGATTTTGATAGACGTTCCCCAGTATCAAAACCGTAGGTATCGACATAACACTAAACTAAGGGCTGCAGTTGTATCTGCAGTTGGCAACGTGCCGCTCGTCTGAAAGAACCCTAAAAGGTATTGTATTGATTAGGTAGGTACTTATTATATTTCAACTATTTATTAAGTAGGTAGCGTGTTAATACTCACAAATCTGTTCCCATCATCCCATGTGATAAAATGTACCTAGAATAACTTTCTAGCAAAGTTCATACCTTGTAGGTCTACCTATATTATTATCTACCTATAATAATATATTATGCTTGTTTATGTCTAATGTGCAGATCTAACGTTAGTAGGTTGGTATGTGCTTAAAATTATAGCCAACAAAATTATATAAACATTATGTAGGTACCTACTTATGTTTCAAAGTTTATATTATTCTTCTATTCAGCAAAATTTAAAACTAACAGCGAGTCGAGTAGGTCTAGTAACAGTTTCTACGGCAGCCAATGTTATGGTACAGACGCCAGCACATCAAGCTACTACACTCTGTCAAATTTCTTTAACAGATTTTCAACTTTATCGCTAAAGAATTAAGGTCAAGGTTGATTGGGAAAATGTGACGTTCCGCGAATAAACTGTTGGTCGGTCGGTGTATTATTTACCTACTTATTTGATAATTTACCGACAAAGACGCCGCGGTTTGCAACAAGTGTATCACAGCATTTGACGCACACATATGATGACACACGCATACAGCGTTTGAGCGCCGCATTCGCCGACAAAGAGTACGGCGGACAGGGCAAAATTGTTACCTATTTTGGTAGGGTTGGTACAGGAGGATAAAATTAAATGACCTTGAAGATGTCTCAGCAGTAGGAAGGTATAAATTGAATGCTTTGAGTTTCTTGTATAAATACATTCTCACACTGGCTCAAATTCGAACACTACAGCGTTTAAAGCTGTCGGGCGAGATGATAATTAATAACTAAGTAGGTATCGCATCTGTTGAAATGCGAATATTTTGATTTAGAAAATTATCATTGTTAATATCGGTAAATGATAGATAGTGATATACCTAGGTACTAAAAGTGAGCAGCAAGATGGAAAATTGTATATGCCATGTCAGTGCTTTCCATAAGTTTGTTTTAAAAAAGCTCTCAAGTAAGATTTAGAGTTTACCATTCAATTACACACAACAAATTATTGAAAAACAAAAATAATGAAAAATATATTTAGACTGAGTACTTAGGAAGTTAGCAGAAAAAATATTCTATCGTGGATACTTAGTTATTAAAAAGTTGATAAACGTTGTGTTTACTTAATTTATTTTTCTGTGCTAATGCCAACATTGACAACCCTACCAAAATAGGTAAAAAATTACTAGACTTTGTGTCGCCGCCACCGCTTTCATGTCAAAGGTCGCCGCCACTGCTCATGTTCCAAAGAATAAAATAAGTTTCCGGGTGCTCAGAACCGACACAAATAGATTATGTTTTCCTCGCAAGGAAGATTGTAGTCGTAAGGATAGTTAGATATTATAAGAATTGTAGTAAGTAATAATAATATACCTAGTTTATATTATTATTTCCTATTATACCTTTTTAAAGGACATTGCACTGCAAATTTGGAAGTGGGTGATTTTAACATCCTTGAAACGTGGAAAAACTCCAAATATGAGCGACGTCATATTGCTTTACGCATTTTGTTTTAAAATCACACACTTCCAAAAATCGAGATTTGCAGTGTTGGTTTATCAACTTCTATCGCACCTACTCTAGTAGCGAGTAACCTCCATAAAATAGCAGGCAACGTACCGGAACGGAACTTGCCTAGTTCCAATAAAAGAGGACCATAATAAACAATATTATTTGCATAATTATCTACACTTTATTGTTGCGTAGGCACAAAACCTATCTGATTGTGAATTTGTGATACTTCTGTTTTTTAATCTTTCAAAGATTTATTCTATCTATCAAAGAATGCCGCATTTTCCTTTGTCGGTCTACGGCTTGTGCTTATAAATATGAGTTTTTATTTCAATTACAGTCATTTCCAATTGTGCTTCGCTTCGAGTCTATCTTATTTATTGTTCTCGCCCATTTACCTAGCTAGGTACTCTAAATCCTTATTGCTTTCGGAGTGAATGTTTACAATTTGACATGAGTGACGAAGATTCAAATAGCTCTAGTCGGAGTAGTGAGAGTTGCAGAATTAGATCTAAAAGACCTAAAAGCAAATTTGACGAGTTTTTCGAAATAATTCATGCGTCCCAAATTGGTATGTGTAAATTGTGCCAACATAAGAAAGTTGAAATAAAAATGAAAAACAGAAACACTTCAGGCTTAAGGAAGCATCTACTATCTTTTCACGAGAAGGAATCGCAAATATTTCTTCCTGTAAGAAAACCAACATTAAGTCAAAGTCAAAGTGGAGATATCACAAGCTTTTTAACAACCACTGCAAAAAGTAAACAGGTAAGAGAAAAATATGTTACGTAGATACTAGGTACTCAATTAATAATTACAGTAATTTACCAAAGTAAAGTAGGTACCTAGCTGTTACTCGTAGGTACTTTATTTTTGTAAATTAATTTCATCAAAAAAACAATGCAAATAAGGGTATTTCATAAATACCTACATTAAAATTTATGAATTTAATTGGTATCTACTTTACTTTTTATAGTTTTTTTAATTTTTTTTTTATAAATTATTTAGTAGCGTAGTCCTCCGATTGCCGCCAAACCTGCCCAGCGTGGCAATTATAGGCAACTACCCCCCGAGTGGGAAGGCCTTTGTCCAGCAGTGGACGTTCTACGGCTGATTATGCAGATGATAATGATGAGTAGTACGTAGTTATTAAATTGTTTTACGATTTTAATCTCTATTTCTACCAACGGGTGTTTGTATAGGTACCATTGTATTACGTGTTACAGAAAGGGTAGGTAGGTATCATATCCTCATATCCATTCAAACGGGGTGAAGAGTGTAGGTAGGTAGGTATCTGGTTTAGAATCTGCATTCATTTGAACCGTCAGCTAAATAAAGTACTCTACTTAAGTAGGTACATAGGTACTTAATTACTGAGGCAGCCGCGGCAGTACCTACTTAAGTTTTTTTACTACAAACAAAAAACAATTTCCCAAGCTATAATACCCACTTAGATTTTGTACTAACTAATTTGTGTTCAAGTATTTGCTATTTTGTGGCATAAAACTATCAATATAATAATAAAAATATCAGAAAAACAAATCTTTTACGGAGTTGTTTCTTGGATGAATAATTGATTGACACTATTTGACACCGATCAGCTGACGTAGGTACCTATGTAATGAATGATTTGAGTAGTAGTAATTCCCTTACAAACATTTATAATTATGTAGGTAATTATAGGTATTAGAAAATGTTGCCTTATTGGTTTGTTATCACTTATTACCATAGGAATCCGTGCCCTTGATATGTATGTACATTAAGTATATCCTTTCCGTAACACGATTTTAATCTGTACCTATACCTACCTAGGTAATTTATTCAAATGCGAAGCTAGTTTAGGTATTGATATAGAGAAACGCATGCCGTTATTTACGACAGTAAAGCCGCCGCAGGTTTGCTAGTACCTATAGTATATTTTTATAGATATCATGCTATGCTCATAGTTTTAAAATCTAATAGGTACCTATTCTTACTATTATTAACACAAATGTTTTAATATTTTATTTCAGTCAGTTTCTGAAAACCGCAGTGACAACTTTATGACAGCTACAGTTGATTAGATTGTAAAAAAATATCTTCCTTTCTCATTTTTCGATGATGAAGATACACAGGAATATTTTCGATCGATTTGCCCGAATACGATATTTCCTAAAAGGTCGACATTAAGAAGGAAAGTCAAAGAGCGATTTGAAGAACTACAATCGAATGTTAAAAATCGACTACAACAATATTCATGTAAAATGTCATTTACCATTGACGGATGGACGTCCATTGCTGGTAGGAGTTACTACGGGATCACTATACATTATATAGACAATGAATGGAAGTATCGATCTGTAGTCCTTGATTTTATACCATCGCGCGGTCGACATACTGGGTTAGATATTGCAACGATTTTCCACGAATGTTTATTGGAATATGGCATAATTGATAAAATACAGGGTATCACGGTGGACAACGCAACTGCAAATACCAAATTCATGTATGAACTTGGCAAACAACTGCTGCATTTTGATTCAGACAATCAACATTTCCGGTGCTTTGCTCACATTTTGAACCTTGGTGTACAAGATTTACTAAAGACCTTAGCATTACACAGTGAAACTGACATTAAAGAACAAGAAAAGCACTATGAAGACTATGAAGACGAAACTGAGGAAGATGAAGAATATGCGCCAAATATTGCTGACTCACGTACAGGTATTACAAAATTACGCAGTATTTCCAGTAAAATAAAAAGAAGCGAGATATTGAAGAGGAAGTTCCAGTCTGCTTGTGAAGCAGTTGGCGTGCCATCAAATCTGAATCCTATACTCGACTGTCCAACAAGATGGAATTCCACACATGATATGATTGGATTTGGTTTAAAAGTGAGAACTGGCATTAACATATTATGCGTTTCAGTTACCGAATTGAATGATTTTCAAATCACAGAAACTGAATGGCAAATACTCGAAAAAATACATAAGTTTTTAATAAACTTTAAACTTTTATCAACGAAACTTGGTGGAGAAAAATATGTTACATTACCGCTAGTCATTGTATCATTCAATCTATTGCTTGATAAAATTGAATCCATGGTAAAAAAATTAGATGAGAAACCTAATCGAACTGAAGTGGATGAAAGGCTCATTCTAGGTTTCCAAGCAGCCCGAGATAAAATGCTGAAACATTATAAGAAGAGCAACTGGATTTACTGTACCACTTTAATTTTAGACCCAAGGCACAAAGCTCAGACTTTTGATATGACATTATGGGGGAATCAAATTAAAACAGAAAGCCTGCGCAAATTTAATGAACTTTATAAAGAATATAAAAGTCTACACGTACAGCAACACTCGGTGTCTAAATCTCCAGAATTACCAAGAAATGAAAACAAAGTATGTGAGGATGAAGAATATGAAGATGTAATAGACTTTGAGAAACTATACGCATGTCCCTCTACGTCGTCATCTGGATCTGGATCTTGTCTTCAAGGCTTAGTTATTGACGAGTTGGAGGAGTACCTAAGTAAACCGCGAGCCGCCAGCTCAGAAGACATTTTAGAGTGGTGGAGGACGCATGAGACGGAATATCCGATTTTATCCAAGATGGCTCGTGATTTTCTTTCGATACCTGCAACTTCAGTACCGGCTGAGAGATTATTTTCTAAAGCATCGTTAGTAATTAGAAAACATAGAAATAGATTAAGTGATGAGTCAGCCAGGTGGTTACTTTGTATTAATTCTTGGTCAAAAGAATTAATATAAAGTAACCATTTTTTTTTTATTCTAAAACAACCATAATTATTCACATTTAGTTTTAGCCACACAATGAAAACCTCTCGGGGTTTATATCTGCATGTTGGCGAGCCGTTCATATCATTTTTTTACCAATTTATAGGTAGATACAATAATACATAGGTACTTATACTTAAAGGTACATTAGGAGAATTTTTGTGTAAGGAAACGCTTTGATTTGTACTTATAACTTTTCGAACTCGTTTTGTCTAACGTATGCAAGTCTACTGGAAGTTAATTATGTCAATGCTATTGTGTACTGTACTGCAATTTTTTTATTTGTGTTCAATTTTTTATTTAAATAAATGTTAAATTGCATAGATTGTCTTTATTCTACAACTCTTCCATCCCATTCCATTAACAAAATAATTATTATTAGTTAGTACCAAATAAATAAAAATAATCGTCGTGTAGGTACGACGATTATTTGTCTAAGGAATACAATTTTGTTGTAGTAGGTACCTACATCGTTTCTTACTTACACATACTTACGACAGTACCTACGTAGCAAAGCGCGCCAGTCACGAGTACGACAAATTGCCTAAAAAATGTACCTACGCACACTGTAATGAAATCTGCTAATCTCAACACACACGCACTTCCTTATTTTGGCCGCATAGGTAGGCTTTGCCTGTAGTCTTCTATTATTGGTTGATTAACATTGTACATTGGTGAATGCCCCAGGATAGCCCGCGAAATTCAAATTTTCTTTTTTTTTATTGCAATTTGCAGGCCAGTGCTAGATTGTTTGTTGATTAAAATATTATTCGCGCTGTAAGACGTATGTAGTTACAGAATCATAATCATCAAAATCATCAATACAACCCTCCAAGTTCAAAGGTCGATGAGGTTGACCTTGAAAACGTCTTTTTTTTTAACAATTCCTCGACATTTATGAACTTGGAGGGTTGTGTTGATGATTTTGATGATTATAATTCTGTAACTACATACGTCTTACAGCGCGAATCATAATTTAAACTAACGTGTTCAATAAATAGCAATAGGCTAATAGGTATTTGCAAGACTTGCAAGACTTGCGAGACTCTTGCTGCAAGACCAAGACCAAGACCAAGACTGAGAGCGCAATACCAAGACCAAGACCAAGACCAGGTGTATTGACGCAAGACCAAGACCAAGACTGGCCTAAGTCTCGTCTTGGTCTTGCATTTGGGCAACACTAATTACTGCTTCCATACGGTTCTTCATCGATCGGATGAGAGTCACGATCACATGTTGTGGTATATTATCCCATTCCTCTTAGATTGCATTTTGCAGCTGGCTAAGTGTTTCTGGGGCTGGATCTCTTGCTCGAATTCGTCTCTTTAATTCATCCCATAGATGTTCAATGGGATTCATGTCCGGGCTTCTTGCTGGCCATACCATAATGGAGATACCGACTTCGGTAAGATAATCTCGTACGACGCCCGCGGTGTGAGCTCTAGCATTGTCGTGCATGAATATGAAGTCGTTGCCAATAAAATGTGCATAGGGCATCACATGAGGTTCAAGACACTGTTCGATGTACCGATGAGAGTTTAGTGCAGGCAGCCGTGGCCCAGACACAAAGGCAAGTTCTGTCTTACCGTCGGCGCTGATTCCTCCCCAAACCGTCCACGAACCGCCACCATAGCTGACCTTTTCTTCAATGCAGCATTGTGCAAAGCGTTCTCCATCTCTTCTGTAGACCTTGTTCCTTCCGTCGTTACCATACAGCATAATTTTACACTCATCAGAAAACAGTACTTTGCTCCACTGAAGGTATGACCAAGTTAGGTGCTCGCGTGCAAAGTTAAGGCGCGCTCTTCGATGGTCTGCAGTTAATTTCGGCCCATTCGCTGGCTTATGCGGTGCCAATCCGCGTTCCTTCAACCTTCTTCTTATTGTAGAGTCACTTACAGCTACTCTTCGTACAACGCGAAGCTGCTGCTGCAGTTGAAAAGCGTTAAGGCGTCGATTTCGTAAAGAAGTTGTTACAATAAATCGATCATCTCGCTCAGAAGTGACCCGATTCCTGCCAGATCCTGAACGGCGCGTGAACGAACCAGTCTCCCGATAGCGTTTGTAGACTCTATGAACAGATGATAAGCTTAGATGCAATCTTGCAGCCACAACACGCTGACTAAGTCCAGAATCCAGCAATGCCACCACTTGGGCGGCTTCTGCGGGCGAAGTATCCATATGTTTTAGAAAAAAAAGTTTTTTCAGACGTCCCAAAGTCACAGTAAATGAAATAAGAAACAAAAAGTTTAAAGACAAGCGCTAATTTTTAGTTTTTAAACGAGAAACGTACTCCAACCCTCAATACACATTTGTCTCAAAACAGTGATTAATTTCATTTATAGGATAAACAAATGAAATTCTAATTTCGAATTTTGATTTTTTTCTTCTTACTGTAATGACCAAACTGCCAGCTACACAATAATGTTTTTTTTTTCATGGAATTAATTCTCTTTTGTAAAAAATTAGGACAAAAACAATAAAAACGAAAGTGTTTCGATTTTTTTGATGAGAAGTGTAATATGCGGATAACTGGTGAAATGTATGTTCATATACAGAACTAGCTTTTTTTGCTAGCGGCTTCGCTCGCGTCAGTTTAAAATTTGACAATTAAACTCTTAACACACAACTAAAGTTTCGATGATACTAATATAATTCAATCGAGATTCGAAAGACACGTGGCGCCATCTATTATCATAAGAACATTTTTGTTGTTCTCCTCGGGAACAGTACCTACTTGTTTTCGGGATGAAAGGTACCCTATGTCCGTTTCCGTACACCTGACAACGTATATGCAAAATTTCAGGATGATCGGTTCAGTGGTTTAGGCGTGAAAAGGTAACAAACAAACAAACTTACTTTCGCATTTATAATAGTAGTTAGGAAGTTAGGATTAGGATGTGGCTGTACTATTAAGTAGGTACACCTTTATCTAACTTTTCAGCGACTACAGGTCTGATATATGTTAATTAGAGGGAGGGGGGGGGGTCTGGGGTTTGTTATTAGAGGGTAGACCGATTTGTCTGCTCATAAACACCCACCCGCAATAACTTCAGTTTATCCGTGATCATGGTGCTTTCAACAGCGCCGAAATATCGGGAACTCAAAACAAACAGTGGACATGGTAAATATGCCGTTTCTAGTGTTAATTATAATATATGTTAATTGTTATAATAATCTCGTCATAGCGTCGAGGTTCTCTAGAGCCCTGAGTAAGTAGTAAATCTGAGTTCTTCTAATTATCTGTTATTGTCAGTAATGTAGTTTTTATGCATTAATGTCTCTCTGGACACAGAACAAATAACCAGGAAGAATGTTAGTTGCCTCGTTAGATCAAAGATTATTCAGAGTTTTAAAAAATCCTGACAAAACAAGTGAAAGCGAAATAAGTGAGCACCGGTGACGTAATGTTGTCGCTCCGACCTTCATGTTGAAAGTCGCGGGTTCGATTCAATCAGACACTTTACTAGTGAAGCCAATAATTGTGCTGGGTTCGATGACCGGGTCGGGCTAAGTGTTATTGGGTTTTCCCATCAGGAATTTCTCAGTAGCAGCCTCGAAGTCCGGATTTGTGCAATCGGCTCGCCCCCTCTTGGGACTTAACCTTAACTGACGAAATGTGGGTGTACTATTAGGTACACCTCTGCCTAACCCTTCGGGGATTAGAGGCGTGATGTGCGTGATGATGAGGCGGCAAGTACTAGAACCAAATTTTTCCAGACGTGATATGCACCGACCCGCACTTCGCCAAATGGCCTGCATCCCAGCAGGTGGGAACATTTGTGGGCTGATTATGTATAAGTACTAGCACAGGTAGACATTATCAGATAAGGAATGGTAAATTCAGAACACTTTTGACAATTGAATGATATTCAAGTATGTTATCGGTGAACATTCATCGTGAAACTGTATTGATAAACAAAAGCGACAGTACATGTAAAAAATTATGAAAAAAAATAAAGTTTCTTTAATTATAATAGATTAAAGTATTTAGACTAAATTATGAATAGATGAAAAAGCTATTAATTTGAGTAAAGATATTTGATTTAATGCGGAAGCACCAGGGTAGCCCGCGAAATTCAAATTGACATACCTACTTTTTTTTTGCAATTTGCCGGTCAGCGCCAGAGAAAACATTTGTGGCCGTAAAACGTACGTATTTACAGAATTATTATCATAAATATATCATCAATCCAACCCTCTAAGTTAATTTAATCCCATTTACTCCTATCTTTAATCAAAATATTAATTATTTACAAACTACAAAACTATAATAGAAATAAATATGTACAAGTATAAAAGGGTTACAGGGCATCCAAAAATTCGTCCGCATCGCTGTCAACAGGAAAAGTGCCCAGAAGGCTGGCGGCAGCATTACCACGTTGGAGTGCAATGCTGATTCTTTGGTCAAAAAATAGGCCAGCCCTCTGGTCACGTGAAGAGTCGACCAACCGCTTGGCGATTTCCCGAAAAACTAGGTGGGCACTCGGACCATGGCCCTAGTGTTTCAACCCCAAACGGCTCAAACACATAACTACCAATTAAATTATTGTATTTGCGCCGTTTGAGGTTTTCAGCACCTGCAGCAGCCGCCCCAGCGCAGCCCACTGTGCTAGGAAGATGGGATGGCGCAAGGGTGTCGACGCAAGTTGCGTCCCACACCAAAGGCCTACCCAACTTCCATGGCATTATGGTCATACCATCTGGTCTCGTCCCATCGACGCGTGCCAAGCCATTGGGTTCTAAGACAGCTGGCACCCCGGCGGTGGCAAGGGACGACGGATGAGATCATTAATGCTAGCGTGCCGCGCAATCCGACCTGCACTCTTACTGCATGAAAGGCCATGGTGTCCGAGGCAGTCGACTGCTTCACCACATTTTATCCCATTCAATGATTTTGTCATGAAATAGTCGTAGGCATTAAAAGAACTCTCTAACTAGATACATGTTACTTACGCGACTTGTTTTTCATCATCATACAACATGACATTGACCTGTAAATCGCAAAAAAAACAAAAGAAAATTAAAAAAAAAAAAAACTGGCTGCCCTGGCACTTCTACCATAATAAATCCCTTGTTCAACTACAGTACCCCTACCCACCCACGGGACGTTGTAAAACTGCCTTTTCTAATTTAAATGATGATCAAGTACTAACCAGTTTTGGAAAAACAATACCATTTGTTTTCAACTTATTTAAGGCAAAATAATAAAAAAATAAGAACGTGTAACCAACCGAAACGACCATTTTGCTTGTTAATTACGTTATAAAAGATTAATATCTTTATTGTTAAAAAGCCGAATAATCTGGGAAGGTAGCTAACCTATTTACGTATTTCATTATATTGTTTATACCTATGAGAAAATATCAATCCAAGGATCTTATAGTGCGTGAATGACGTAGATAATGTAATGACGCGCTGTTGGTTAACATTAAAAATAATTAAAATCTATAAAATGCAATGGAGAAATGTCTTGAAACAACAAGAAAGCGACTCTAATTTAAAAAAACGGTCAAGTGCCAATAGATTCTTGTACAGTTAACAAAAAAAAAACGGTCTTGTTTTCTTTGCGAGTGGTAAAATGAAAATATATTACTACTATTCAAATCAAATTAAGCCTACGACGTAGCTCACAGCAGTCGTTGACACCGCTACGCCACTGCTACGAGAAAATGCTGCCAACTTTAGAGGACTAAACGAAGACATTAGAATATTTGAAAACCAGAGTTTCCCTATTTCACACCATGGCATGGGCCAATAAAATCAGGTGTGATACTTGAAATCATGAGTTTACAAAATCAACATTTTTTTAACGTCGATATTTGATTTCATTTATAACTGGCTGTTTCGCCTCGGGACAAGCTCACGAACCGCGGTGCGGTGCGTGGTCAACTTGCAGTTCCCGAGCTTACGTCTACCTCTGACCCACGGTTTCTCCTGCGTTCAGATCGTATATTATCCCACAAGAACAAAATACCCGGATAGCAAGAACCTTTTGTCGTAATCCGGGTCATGTGTCGATATCCGTTCCGCCGGTAATACGTGAAAAGGGATCAGAAAGACTGACATACTGAGTTTTCGCATTTAAAATGTATGTATAAATTTTATTGTTTTTCTAGTTTTCTGATCTCTGGATCATGGAGCGAGGCACAGCTGAAGTTTCCACCCACGTTCATGTTCGGAGCGGCTTCAGCAGCATACCAAGTCGAGGGCGCCTGGAATGTCAGTGGTGAGTAACTTAGAACTGTCTGATCTTTATTCTTGCCGCAGTAAGGATGCTGTTGGATTACTGGCATTGGCAAGTCTGCCAGAATTATAGTACTTAATCTTTATTGTTTTTGCTATTTGTTGTATTGTCAACTTTTACAAATTTACTACTTGTCAAAAATGCATAAATAAAAAAAAAGCTAGAAAAGCATGGCATTTTTATTTTTTATTCCTTATTGCACACAAAATTAAAAAGCATTATCATACTTTGTTAGGTTAAAACAAAAAAAACTGTGAACGAAGACAGGAAAAACATGTACCTAATAGAATACATTATACATGTTTTAAACACGCAGATTACCTTGGTGTAAACGCGGGGTTATTAAAATTTTGTCTTAAGGATGATTTCCACAAAACGGCTCGCATCGCATCGGATCGGAAAGGATACGAACGGATGCGGCGACAGCCGATCGCGTCCGGCAGGATATCGACGCATACGATCCGTACGATCGGCTCCGTACCGTCGCTTGTAAAAGTATCCGTTTCTGCGCCTCCTCAAATATTTTCATTCCTAAGGTGCTGACGTGTTCTGAATTCGATCGGATACGACAACAGGCGAATGCAACCAATAGTGCGTCGTAGCATGCTTTCGGCTACGATCGCGTGTCGCGGAAGACGCCCGCGGTCAAGCTGCTATGCGCGGCTTGGTAGTGTAGTACCACAAAAAGTACTACCGCAACGTAGAACTAAAAGTACTACAGCGCCATCTATGACGCAGAGGATAAACTAAAACATCGAAATTCATCTAAATCCTGCATCGCGCAAGTAAAGTTATTCGCGACTTAAGACTTTATAGAAGAACCCGACAACAACAGCTGTCGGCCAGTAGCCCACTAGAGATAACACCCGTATGGTTGGAGGATCCTCCCTTTTCTATGGGGGTTGAAGAACTTTAGACCCTGTTCTTCATACGCCCAAATTAGTATACACTTTAAATATTGTGTAAACGATTTTATATCGTTTAAAGATTGTAAAATCCGATCCGATGCGATGCGAGCCGTTTGGTGGAAATCATCCTTTAATATAACGTACTGATCCTCACATTTCAGATAAAGGCCTCAGCATTTGGGACAAACTCCTACACGACCGTCCCGAGCTGGTGGCAGATGGCACCAACGGAGACGTGGCGTGCGACTCCTACCACCTGTGGAGGAGGGACATCCAGATGTGCGAGGAGTTGGGGCTCAACATGTACAGGTACGGGTACCTTTTTCATGGGGGTAGGCAGAATCAACAGGACACCACCTTCTACGATACATACATGCTCCTTGCTCTTGCACGTTCATATTAAGGTTCTGTTCTTATTAAGCTGGAAGCATCAGGGAAGAGAGAGTTCATATATCTAATCATAGTCCTCTCGGCGTTTCCACTCACATCTGTTTTGTAAATACTTTTATTTAGTCGCGTGTCACTCATTCTCTCAAGAGGTAAGTTACATCAAAAGTACAAAATGATGATTGACTATGAATAATGGTTTTTTCCCGCGGCATCATTCACATTTTTTCGAGAAGATAAGTAGTCATTCAGTATCACTCTGAAGCCTATAAATTATCTCTGTGCAAAAATCAAGTCTAAGCATATTACTCGTTTATGACTGAAAGGGGTCTCCCTTGTTTTACCGAAAAGAAATTGCCAAATTATCACTTCCCAAACAAATTTTCGCATAATTTCATTTGCCAAATTATTACTTACCAAATAATCTCTTTACAAATAATTGTTACGAAAACCTATGTTTGGCAAGTGAACGTTTGAACAATAACTTGTTCACCAACTAGTACTTTTACCATTTTTTATGTAGTCAAATATTTCAGTTGGCATAACATATTTATCTCCTATTTGGATTCGGTTGGGGCTCCTATTTCTGTCTGCAGGGTTTACAGGCACCTAACTAACCGAACCTCGGGGTGCCCCTGACGTCGACTGTCTAGGGTTAGCGTTTCCGTCAGCAAGTTGACGGATCCCCGCTGCGCGGGGCTCCTATTTCTGTCTGCAAGGTTTACAGGAACCTAACTAACCGAACCTCGGGGTGCCCCTGACGTCGACCGTCTAGGGTTAGGGTTTCTGTCAGCATCTGTTAAATTTCAATTACGTTATATTAAATCAATTTGTGTTATGTCTTCATTCCAAAATTTTTGCCTTTATATTTTTTGTCATAACAAATCATTTGACTAAACGTTTATTGTCTTAATTTTGTTTGCTGTAATAAATCATTTGATAAGACCAAAAGCCTTAATGACATTATCCTTGGTAATAATCTGCCAAGTAAACATTTGACCAAATGAAAACGTGCGTACTAAAATAATTCCAAATATTACATTGGTATAAAAAAAGGTTGCTAAAATTTGTTTGGTAATGAAAATTTGGCAAAATCTTTTCGGCAAAACGGCAGGATCCCGACTGAAAGACCAAACACGCTTTTGCAGTATAATGTTGATAGGATTCAACGCCACAGATAATCAGAGTAGATATGCAAATCACTAAATGGCTACAAATAAAACACTTAACATCACGCCTGTAATCCCCGAAGGGTTAGGCAGAGGTGTACCTAATAGTATACCCACATTTCGCCAGTTATGTTTAAGCCCCATGTAATAGGGGGCGAGCTTTGTTATCAACCGGGCACAAATCCAGACTCCTACATTTCCTAAATCTTACTGATAAATTCCTGATAGAAAAATACAATAACACTTTACCCACCCTGGGAATCGAACCCAGAACCTCATGCTCAGCAGTGGCGCTTGTGACTACTAGACCTTCGTTGTTCTAGTAGTAACAAACGCCACTGAGACAAGCAAATAATTATTAGATGAAAACGATTACTATAAGATGGATCTTCCAGATTCTCAATATCCTGGCCTCGTCTCCTCCCCACTGGCTTCCCGAACTATATCAGTGAGGATGGCAAGAACTATTACAACAACCTGATCGATGGGCTACTGGAGAAGGGTATCCAGCCTCTAGTCACTTTATGCCACTTTGATCTGCCACAGTCTTTGCAAGATCTAGGTAAGTAGGTATGGATGGAGTAAAAATGCTATAAAAGTATGATAAACGTGGTTACCGGAACCAAGGTTACCGACGTAGCCCGAAGAATTGCCAAACTTAAGTGGCAATGGGCAGGGCATATTGCTCGCAGAACGGATGGCCAATGGGGCCGAAAAGTTCTGGAGTGGTGAGCGCGAACCGGAAGACATTGCGTTGGAAGGCCTCCCACTAGGTGGACCGATGACCTGGTGAAGGTTGCGGGGATCCGCTGGATGCGAGGAGCACGGGACCGGTCAATGTGGCGAGATTTTGGGGAGGCCTATGTCCAGCAGTGGATGTCTTTCGGCTGAAATGATGATGATAAAACAGGGTGGACAGTTCATCAACTGACAACCAGTCTTTCCAAGGGCTATCATGTTAACTCTGTGGAGATGAGATATCATAGGTAGAACCATGAAAAACACTGGTTTTTCGGTTCTTCCGGGAAACTGGAAGTCGGCTCCAAGTAATTGGAAAAGTTTTGGAAGATGATGATGACGAAATATGGTTTAGAACTACCTTTTTGAAACATGATATTATGGATCCCGAGATCAACAAATTGTTTACTGATGTAATACGATAAACGCAAGATAAACTGTTATTGCAATATTCATCTAGTTGTTTTATTATTATGGTACTACATAGATATCTGATGATCTCTTTAACAGCTGGTACGATAAGAATATCATCAGGACAGTGCATTTTCTATGTACTGAAGGTGTTGGAACTGACGAGCATATTCTGACAAGCTATTATAGATAACTAAGCATAGCGTTAGTGTATGTTTTCATTCTGTGCGATTCACAATGAACCTTTTTCTTTTTTTCTACCCGACGTATTTGTTCATTCACTTTTCATTTTGCCAGATATACCCAAGTGCTGTAAGTTCCACGGCAGACTCTATTGCCAGTTACCGGGCAAAAACCATGCATTTTAAGGATAGTGCGCGATTTAATAGGCTTCTTTTGAGTTAGATCGTTTAATATGTATATTTTAGTAGAGAAATAAAGCAGGTTTTACGGTTTTTGGGTGGTACGTCGTGGTCAGCACTTTATGTTGCCTGTATGTACGGACCGTAGATTTAAAAGATTTCTTCAGATGGTCAGTTATTTTTAACCGACTTCTGCAAACGAAGGAGGTTATGTATTCCACCAGCATCTTTTATGTATTTATACCGATGACTCCGTAATTACTGGGCCGATTTACGTAACCCGAATTTTGATTTCGATTTTAATTTTGAATGTGATTATAATTTTGCATTGATTTTAATTCTGATGTTGATTGTGATTTTATTGTTGATTTTAATTTAATTTGATTTCAATTTTGATTTAATTTGAATTATGTATTTAAAAACCATAGTTGTGTGCGGTGAGTAGTTAGGTTACTCATCTGATTTTAATTAGGCACCCAACGACAAATAAGTAGTGCATGATGTGCTTACCTGCAAGAGGTCGATACACTTGTCTGTGACTCTATTGGATGTATCTAGTAAGTATGTAGTATCTTTGAAGCAGTGTATTCAATTGTTGGTGAGGCAAATAAATAAATAAAATAAACTCTTTTTCATTTGGTAGAGGAAGCCCGCGCTGTGGTCAAATATGTTTTTTTTTTTTATTAACTTTGTTTGAGTAGTTATGAGTCAGCTCCCTTGAATACGTATTTTTTCTGCTTGGCCTAAGTTGACGTCATGATGGTTGATTAATAAATTCTAGTTACAATATTTCAAGAATTTGTGTTAGATACTACAGCTAAAAAGGCTAAAATAAAACAAAACATTTTTGCAAAAAAAAAAAAAAACGATTTCCAAAAAGTAAAATAGGAGGTAGGTTGTAAAAAGCCAATGAAACGAACGAAGTCACCGACTTCCGAAAGTAAAGTTATTATAGACTTTCTTTTGGAAGTCGGTATTATTTTAATTTTAAACAGACTACAACTAAACTATTCTTTCCAGGTGGCTGGGCCAACCCACTCATAGCCGACTGGTTCGCAGACTATGCAGAAGTGGTCTTCTCGCTCTACGCCGACCGCGTGAAGTACTGGCTCACCATCAACGAGCCTATGAATTTATGTGACGGGGGCTATGACAAATTTTCAGCCCCATACTTTGATGACCCCAATGTGGGCCGGTATCTGTGCAATAAGAATGTGTTGATGGCTCATGCTAGGGCGTACAGGGTCTATGAAGAGTTTTATAAGGATAAGTATCATGGTAAGGGCTCGCTTTGCAGTTCACGGATGCGTCAAAAACGTAATCTTTGGGCAGAATAGTGAGGTCTAAAGTCAATTTTATTTACTTGAGTCATATGTTAATCTTGTTTTTAATGCCCAAACTACTTGGTTAAGCGAAACTATCCACAGAAGCAGAGACGGCTCAGTGGTAACAGCCTTGGCTTACAGATTGTAGGTCGTTCGAACCCAGGTATACACTTCACTTTGTGTGATTTATTTGATCACCACTGCTCTCGAAACGGTATAGGAACGTCATCGTGAGGAATCCGGCATGTCCTAGAACCAAAAATTCGAAAACATGTGACATCGATCTATCCACACTGAACCCATGTGGAGGATTATGCCCCACTTACTCACACTGAGAGAAAGTTTGTGCCCCAGCAGTGGGAACATTACAAACTAATTATGCTATTTGCAAGATAATAGATGTTAACCCTTCGCAGCCATTTTGGCGGTTAAAATCCATCGAATCAATTCATTCACTCTTTCCAGGTAAGCTGTCGCTGTCAATAATATTCTTCTGGTTCAAGCCAGTCACGCCGGAGGATCAAGAAGTCACTGATCTAACTATTGATCATTGGGTATTATCATTTAAGCCTATTTACAGCTAGTTGTCTATAACGTTAATGACAATTTGATGGTAAATTATCTTATGTTGTATAATAATATTTTTTTTTTTTTGGGTACTAAATAATACATCTTTATTTTTTACACAAACTTAACTTATGGTCAGACTACAAATAGAACTAAAATAAATATAAAAAGAAGACTAAAATAAAGTACCTATACACCGAGAAATTTTAATGGTTGTTTTCCCGCAGTCAAATGGTTTTGTCTTGGTAATATAATCGTAATATAAACAAATAAAATATTAGAACCAAAGAATGGCGAAAGCGACCACGAATCAATAGTAGTACCTACTTCCCGATACCTACGCTCAGCGCTTGCCGGGCACCGAACGGCCGCGCGGCCGTTGACCCGCGTGCTTTTCAATCAGCTGATAACTTATACTCTTCAGTTAATGAAACATGATAATAACAAGCTTTACCCAACAAGTTATTAAAATTATCCCTTCATACTTTAACGGGCTTAGGGCCCTCAAAAATACTATAACCTTTAACTATGGACATTCTTTTTTAGTCACACTACCTTGGACGCGCGGTCTCACGGACCGCTATATTTCGTGGTAAAATTAATGATTGAATGCTTGTATTTTTTTTTGTTTTTATTATTATTATCATCTAGAGGTATCCAACTTAAAGACTTCACAATTATTTAATCAAAACTTATTTATTTTTTATGAAATTTTATTTTAGGGCACTTTCAGTCTAAATTTTACCCGAGATCACTCATAGGAAGAAAAACATTGAAATTTAAAGTATTTTGAAAAATCAACAAAATTATCTTTAAATTTAAGGTTAAACAAATATAAAAAAACAGAAAATCTACTTCTCAAAATAAAACAAAAAAAATCTGACAACGGTCCAATATTGGCAATATTATTGTCAGTCTTCGCATAAGGGCTTAGAACATTGCAGGCATATCGCTTGTTTGCAACTTACACAAGCGTAGTTAGTCTTTCGTTTTAATTTTGGCGGACACAGCCTGCACGTCTTTCGCTTAGAATCATTCATTTCAGGTGTAGAGGACTCTCCAATAGGCATATCTGCTCCTAAAATTCGTGTCAACGTCAGTTTCAACTCCTTTGCAAATTTCAATTTAGACTACTTCTTTGCATACAAGGAACTACCGAAGATCGTGCTAATTTCTTGAGAAAATCTCCTCTCTCGATTTCTTTGACCGACTCCAAAAGTAGTTCGTTTACTTCATTTTCGAAAGTAGGATCATCAACTCGCAATGTTTTGCTTGGACGCTGTTGCAGTGGCGATTTTTGTGGTCGTTTTGAGCTATTAGTATGTGATGGATTATTTTCTGACATTCACCTAAAACAAACATAATACCAAAATAAAAAAAATTGTATTGGAAATATGGACGCGAGGTCTCACAGACCGCGATCGAAGTTCAAAGCAAAATTACTCACCCGATTCGCAGCTAACGACGCAACCTCCAGCTTCAAAAGTCGTTTCGTTACTAAAACCGAAGCTACTGAGCGCGTCAGTAGTGAGGGGGGCGGGGAAGTGCGTGAACACGAAAATTAAAAACTGCGAGCGGTCTATGAGACCGCGCGTCCATAGTTAAAGGTTAAGCTGCAATTTACTGAACACGAAATTAAATAAAAACAAGTTTATTTTCTAAGAAAAATAATTTTCTGAATTAGATACCTAACAAAATATTTAAGGCGTATTTCAAAAATTTTGCTCAACTTATTTGCAATGATTTTAATTAACTAAACTACTTTTAAATGTTCACTATTTACAAAAGTACGAATAGGTACTCACACTTCCCGGTAACGGAGTAACTGTTCGAAGTGCAAGCCACTGCGTTGTATACACAATCGAGGACGTTTTAATTGATTGTTTTTCAATTTTAATAAGGTGTCTCTGTCACTTCTTACGATATTGAAAGCGTCCACTATCACAGTCATTAACGCGTCGCGAGTTTCGTGTTCCTCACGATACACCAGGCGCTTGAGCTCAGACCACAAGCAAAAGTCTAACGGAGTTAGGTCCGGACTCCTTGCTGGCCAAGGCACTGGCTTGGGGGTTCAGAACCCCGCGAAGACGGAGCGACTCCAAGTGTTGCGGCTCCGCGTAAACGGGCAGCATGGGAGTCATAATCAGCCCTAGCATACAGTTGCACCATAGCGACGTACTACAAATTGGAATAACTGATGTCGATCCATTGCACTGATAACGCGTGCTGCGCGTACGACATTCGCGGGAAAACTAAGTGCGCCGCCGCACTAAATACCTACGAAACCGGCGCGCAGCATGCCGCCGTTTGTAATTGTTGCGCACCGGCTAGTTTATGCCGTATCACTACACGTGAGAGCTTATTTTACTTTGAACATTTATAAGTCGGTCTTTCCTTTGTCGGCATCGCGGCTGCATTCTGTATTGTTGCGTGCAAACTAGTTTATGCCGTATAACTACTTGAGAGAGCTTATTTTGCTTTGAAAATGTATGCATCGCTGTTCCCTTTGTCGGCGGCGGCGCGTGCGTTTCGTGTACCTACAAGTAACGTCTAGTGTTACTACTGTTTCTCACGTTTTCGAGTTGATGAATATTTTTTTAATTATGTTAAAACAAAAACATTTTTATTTTTTTGCTTTAACTCGATGCTTCGAAAGTACTCCATATGGCAAGCTGTTCTGCCGCGGGAAAACAACCATTAAAATTTCTCGGTGTATATACAACGACGACAAACGAGGCTAAATAAGAACAGCCGCTCGGGTCGATCTTTAGGTTAAGCCGCGCTTGCCTAGGTTGGTCTGTGGATGGGTGACCACCCATTACATACCGAGTTTCCTCCGTGCCTCGGAAAGCACGTTAAGCCGTTGGTCCCGGCTGTCATCTGTAGATCTTTGACAGTCGTTAAGGTAGTCAGTGGCCCGAAAGTCTGACAACCAGTCTTATCAAGGGGTATCGTATTACCTAGCGCTAACTGGGTTGTGGAGGTCAGATAGGCAGTCGCTCCATGTAAAATACTGGTATTCAGGTGCATCCGGTTAGACTGGAAGCCGACCCCAACATAGTTGGGAAAAGGCTAGGCAGATGATGATATACAACGACGACAATAGGACACGTCTTAGGCGTCAAAGTACTCCTCCGCATCGCTATCATCTGGAAACGTGCCCAGAAGACTGGCAGCATTGCCACTATTATAATAATAAAATGTTGTAAAATAAGTAATTTACAAGGTCCTCTGACGCGATGCCAAAATCAGAACTGTTTTTATCAGAACTATCTTGTTTATGTGCTGTTGGTAATCAATTGTGAAATTGTCTGTGGTAACCCCTGGTTGTGACGCTGGTTCCGACTGTCACGTGCCAAAAGCCATGGAGCACTATAGCAATAGCGCCCCCCTATTAAGGTCATTGGAGCGGCAGAAGAACTTTGTGAACGTGCCTTTCTCTCAATATTTTTTTAAGAAATCGGCAACATTGTGTTAAGCTTTCAGCACCTTTTTTTCTGTTTCAAGGAAGGTCGATACGCTCATGCCATCTTCTCCAAGGAAGGCGGATGGCCACGTAAACTAGAGAAAATATTAAATGACAACGCGAGGAAGGAAGGCTACCCGCATCCCAGACTGCCGCCGTTCACTCCTGAAGAAATAGAACTGGTTCGAGGTATGTTTGTTTTTTTATCTATGGTGGGTAGTGTTGTTAATTTGTTACTTCCTCTTATAGTCACATAAAACACGCCATTTTTCCATGGGGGTAGGCAGAAATTACAGAATGCCACCTGCTGTACATGCACGCCTGGTGTGGGTGTGGGTACTATGCAACCTTTCTATAGAGGTCTACACTAATTATAAAGAGGTTTGATTGTAGAATCAGTTTATCTCCATATCGACTTTCGATTTCAAAAATTCTTTCGCTGATAGAAAGCTAGAGCTACTCTATTGCCGAGTGTCATATAATATGCGTGGGTTATTCCATTAAGGTCGCTCAGCGAGCTATGCAACCGGCTATGCTTGGAGTCTCTCTGAGGGATCGCATTCGGAACGAGAGATGAGAATGAATGAAAGATGATCAGACACAATGTGTCTGATCATCTTTTTTATTCTGTGAGCTGCATATTATGCAGCTCACAGAATAAGTACGCTGCAATGGCAATGGGCTGGTTATTTTAGCCGTAGTAGAACCCATAACCGTTGGGGTAGACGTATTCTCGAGTGGAGACCGCGAATCGGCAAACGTAAGGCCCTCAGGCTCGGTGGAGTGATGATCTTCGCAAGGTGGGTGGTAGCAACGGGATGATAATGTTAAGAATCGAGTTGAATGACGATTAAGGGTGCCCATGTCCAGCAGTGGACTGCTGCAGGCTGATGATGTTGATAGGGTATGATTGTTCGACGTCATGAAGAAGAAGGTCAAGTCACGGGCAGAAGCTAATTACCAATCATTTCACTGTGTATCATTTCAGGGCGTCCCCTCCCGTCATATTTTCTTCTCACAACTGCCGGCTGCCTTCTCAACCCTTTGGTTAGTGTGTGTACGTTGGTTATATTTTATTTCCAATCTTTCCAGGAACCTACGACTACTACGCGCTAAACCACTACACAACTCGGCTGGTGCGGAGGACGAAGCCAGGTGAACCTGCAGGGAAGTGGTTCTTTGGCGGTTCAGAAGACCTGAACACGATCATGGATAAGGATCCTTCGTGGAAGACCACAGCTGTTGACTGGTTTGCGGTGAGCGTCGTTTAAACTACCAAGACAAACTTTTATTTCGCCCGTGGTTTAGAAAGCATGGTTTAGGAAGCTATATTTTGTATTTACAAAATTATGTTACTTTTATCAACATTTGATCCGACAGATATATCCTGAAGGTCTTCGCGAGCAGCTGCACTGGCTGAACTCCACGTACGACCTGAAGGAGATCGTCATCACCGAGAACGGAGTGCCCTCACTAGACCCAGGACTCGTGGACACGCAGCGGCTGGAGTACTACAGGGATTATTTGGAACAGGTGACAGGATACTCGCACTTTCTACCCGCATTTTCAGACTGTTTCTTCGGTCCTTTTACAGTTATTATCCCTTAAGGTTGGATTTTTACTACATCTTTGGTTTATTTCAATTCAAAAGTGCCTGTAGCTGTTCTAATACTCTGCTTTTGAGTTTGACTGTATTAACAGCGGGATGTTGACGTGTGATTCCAACATTTTGTTGATGCCCGCCAGGGCTGTGGGACTGTTCGAAAGAGATACCGCGGCCCTGGAACACAAAAGGCAAAAGAAGGAACATGGATGGGTTTTAGTCAGTAAAACTCTGACACCTCCTTCCGCTCCGCCCAGAGCGGGAGGGGTCATTTGATGAATTCCCATCCCAAAAAAAAGGGCACGCGCTTGCTTGTCACGTATATGTGACAATGGCGTTTAAAAGGTTAAACCCGTTCAATTAGGCTGCCTTTGCCCTAGAGATGAGCGAGGATGCATAGCGATTGATGTGTGTGGAATTAACCAATAATATGTATCGCTTCTTTTCCACAGCTTGACCTTTTTAGCTGGGTGTGTAATATAATAACAGATAATATATTATCACTTGAAATAACGTTCACATGATATAATGTTCATATGCTATAAAAACAAATAACCTAATTTCATGTGATCTTATATTACATTTCATATAAACTTCTTTTGCTCTAATAACATTTAGTATAACGTTCATCTCTTATAATTTTCAATTAGTATTTTGCTCTTTTTCCAACTAACCGAACCTCGGGGTGCCCCTGACGTCGACCATCTAGGGTTAGGGTTTCCGTCAGCAGGTCGACGGAGCCCCGCTGCGCGGGGCTCCTATTTCTGTCTGCAGGCTTTACAGGAACCTAACTAACCGAACTTCAGGGTGCCCAGAATTTGAATATAACTAAATATTATAACTAACTGAATATTAGTTCAAATGTGCGTTAGAGAAAATGTTTATTAAACCATATAAAATTAGGTAAACTGAAATTATATCAATAATTCATTATATCATTTCATCGTTACACTAAAAAAAAAATATATTAAATGAAGTTAGGTCATGTGATCGTTAGAATTTTTGTTATTATGTCAAATGGTACGCACCCATTTTGGGTATGTGATTGGTTAGTTTCACAAACATCCCTCGCTACGTATCCTCGCTCGTCTCGCCTCGCTCTCTCGTGGAAACGCAGCCTTACAAGTGTAATTGCGCCACGAGGTTAAATATGACAACCAGACATTAATAATTAGAATGCCGCACGCAAAATACGCGCATTGGACGTGGAGTTGCGGACACCAGCCCGTTATACAATACAATACAATACAATAATTAGAATGTAAAACATCATGTTATAATATCGAAAGCTTATCTACAGTTGCGGCTCGTGGTAATGAGATTCAATTCTTAATCAACCAATCCTAAGTCTTACTTTACAATAAAAACCCTAAAGATAATCTTTTAACACACATCACACTATCTATTTGCTTAGTCAGTAAAAGCACGTTTGCCTTTCAGGTTCTGCTGGCTATAAACGACGGCATCAACGTAACAGGGTACACCGCCTGGACGCTGCTGGATAACTTTGAGTGGATGGGCGGTTACATGTACGTTTTAAAGTATTAAAAACTTAACTGGAACTACCAATACAGAGATGGATCTGTGCGCTGAGGTTTTACTTACTTAGTACCTGGGCGGTCGAGCTCTGCTCGGGTGAAAATATATTAAATGAATTTTCCCAGATATGAGACCTAGCTAGATCGATCTTTCGCCCCCGGAATCCCTATATTGCAACTTTCATCGAAATTGTTAGAGCCGTTATCGAGAACGCGATTACAAAATATTAATTATACAAATCTTGCTCATTTATTATAGTCGCTCCATGTAAAATATTGGTATTCAGCTGCAACCATAGGAAAAGGCTAGGCATATGATGATGATTGCTCATTTAATAGTACAGGATAGGTTAGGATGTGAATCCGCTGGATGAGTAAAGCACAGGACCCGTCGACGTGATGACGGGGAGGCCAGGTCCAGGAGTACAAGTCTTTCGGCTGATATGATGAATTGATGACTCTAATAATGCACCTACTTAGAGAAAGCTAGGATCTAGTTAAATTACCATTTGAAACGCAAAGTTCTCTCTCTCAGAATCCAGGATAAGATCAAGTGGTCTATGTCGCTTGTGAGAAATATCTAAGTTTACGAAGACTTGTTAAACTAGTTTTAAAATTGGTTCAATATAAGGAAAAATTGTGCCT
The DNA here is from genome assembly GCA_950022335.1 of Eurois occulta. Lineage (NCBI taxonomy): Eukaryota > Metazoa > Arthropoda > Insecta > Lepidoptera > Noctuidae > Eurois > Eurois occulta. The sequence goes on along the minus strand of OX465480.1, from coordinate 20,021,809 downwards.
GAAACTAACACTAAATTATCTGCTTCCAGAACTAAATTCGGTCTTTACGCCGTGGACTTCACAGATCCGAATCGCACCAGAACGCCGCGTGAATCCGCGCGATACTTCTCTACGGTTATAAGAAGTAGAATGGTTCACCCAACTCAAGACAATACCAAACTAAACTATGTATAGATTGTTATTTAAATTATAATATAAAAATTTACAAAGCTTGCCATAAACTTGATGACTGCCTACTACTACAAGAAGATCTTCACAGACTTGATACGTACTGTGATGAAAATAAACTCTTTCTTAGTCTTCCTAAATGTCATAGTATATCTTTTACTAAAAACAAAAATAAAATTAATTGTACTTATAGGTATGTTGAACAGCCAACAACTAATTGTAGTGGAATCCGTTCGCGACCTTGGTGTGACTATTGATTCACGTTTGCACTTTGACTTGCGTATTGAAAATATAATAAATAAAGCCTTTCGGATGTATGGTTTTGTCATGAGATCCTCGATAGACTTCGTGCAGCCCTCTACCTTTTTGTTGTTGTATAAAACACTGATAAGATCTCAATTAGAATACGCGATCCCTATTTGGAATCCGTTCTACCTCAAGTACAACATCAAACTAGAATTGGTACAGAAAAAGTTTTTACGCACTGTTAACTATAAATGTTACCATTCGAGGATTCCGTATACACAGTTACTACAGCAATATAACGTTCTAAGTTTAGAGTCTCGGCGTTCACTTCTGATGGCCATGATGCTGCATGGTTTGTGTAACAATAGATTTGACTGTATTGAAATCACAAATAAGTTACGCTATACAGTGCCTAGAACTGTTATCAGACGGGCGGCCCGCGTGCCCCGGCTGTTCCATCTGGATTCATGCAGGACCAACGCCCGGGTACGACTGCCTCTTCGTCAACTTATGGAAACCTATAACACACACTTCATGGACTTAGATATCTTTTCTCTTTCAAGTAACAAATTTAAAACACTGGCTATAAATATTCTCTCACTACAATCTCAATCTTGACCTAAAGTCAATTAATAATTTCATGCGTTATAAGACAAAATTGTCATTATCTTCCTTCTTTTTTCATTTGTATACCCGTGGGCAATGGTGTGGGTTATATGTTTACACTCATAATTTTAAACTTGAACATGTAACTGTTTTTTTGTCCCTAATAAATAAATAAAATAAATAAATAAATTATGGCAATCTAACGAGCGAAAAATGTATATTAAATGTATTTTTTTTAATATAATTGCTTTTTAGGGTTCCGTACTTCGAAAGGACAAATGAAACCCCTTGACACTCGCGAATCACTCGCGTGTCTGTCAGTCCGTCTGTCACTACTGAAACTATTCTTTTTCTTTTTTTCTTTTTTTTTTTCTTTTTTAGGTCGTTCTGGAGCCGAATACCATGTACTCGATCATCGAACTCGAAACGATTGGGAGTATATTTTTCAAAAATAACAATAAAAAAAACGCGAAAGAATAAATTTAATGTTTTTTTTTTTTTAAATAATGAGAATTTCGTTCGCATGTGTTGCCGATCGTGGATACGTTTTACACACACATATGCATTTGAGTTCTCATTATTAAAAAAAAAACATTAAATTTATTATGTTATTTTTTGAAAAAAATAGTCCCAGTCGTTTCGAGTTCGATGATCGAGTTCATGGTATTCGGCTCCAGAACAACCTTAAAATAATGGTGTATAATAAATAGGCTTAACATAGAAAGAACAGCGATGGATGCATTATTTCCGGAAGACCTATCATAGGTCTTCCGGAAATAATGCATCCATCGCTGTTCTTGTTCTTGCTATGTCCAAATTTCAATCAATTAGTGGACATCTGATACCTAGCTGAAATTATAAGGATGATAAAGGTAAAAATAAATATAAGTGGGCGGGGGCGGCATTTTTCAGTTTTTGCCCCGCCTAAAAAAAATTGAAGATCCGGGGCTGCATCCCCGGATCTTCAATTTTTTCAAGATTCAAGATTCAAGAAGAAGTTTCAAGATCCAATTTCGAAGGTCACCTTCAACTTGAAGGTGACCTTCGAAATTGGATCTTGAATCTTCTTTGCGAGATGCTGTTGCAGTTATCATGATGTCTTTTCTGCCGTGTCGTTAGATATTGTAGAATATTGGGAATCGTTGGTTAGTTGCGTAGTTCCATCGCAGCAAGACAGATGTCGCTACTATCCTTTTAGGTTAAAAGTAAAACAAATTAACTGATGAGGCCATTTTATGACAATAACAACTACTAAGCATATTTTATTATTGAATTAGCTGAATATACGTATGTCTGAATATAAATTTTCAGCTTATTAAATCATATTATTTTAACAGCCGCAAATTCTTATTTTTCTTTTTTTTATGTATATAAAATTCAAAGTCCTGACTGACTAAAGTCAATTGTCTCAACGCACAGCCCAAACAGTGCGTTGAGACAATTGACGCTGGTCCGTGGACATGCAATTTGGAGGGTGTGTTCTTTGTGAAGAGTATGTATCAACTAAGTAAGAGTTTTCCGAAATTCCACCTCTAAGAGGGTGAAATGAGGGTGAATTGAATTTTCTGTGAAACTTTTTATTCTCTGGGTTGATTGACTCCAAAATTGGTATACCTACTCATAAATTAAAATTATGAAAGTGATCTATTACTTTTTAGGGTTCCGTAGAATCCGTAACTGAAGGGTAACCAACGGAACCCTTTTACTAAGCCTCCGCTGTCCGTCCGTCCGTCCGTCCATCTATCAGCTTGCTGTACCTCATGATCCGTAATAGGTAGACAGTTGTAATTTTCACAGAATGTGTATTTCTGTTGCCGCTTAAACAACAAACTTACTAATACTCGTATTAAAAAATGCGAAAGTTTGTGAGGATGGATGGATGGATATGTTTGTTACTCTTTCGCGCAAAAACTGCTGAACGGATTTGGATGAAATATTGCCAACACACACACACACACACACAACAACAACAACACATAGGATACTTTTTATCCCAGTAGTATGATGCTGTGGGACTATTATTGAACTCCACGCGGGCGAAGCCGCGGGCATAAGCTAGTATTAAATATTGCTTATAAATTGTTTGCGAAACGAAAGTAAATTAGGGAAATCATTTGTCGAACAACACAACTGTTCTTACACGTGAAAAACAACATAATTATTTTATATTAATATATTGCCAAGGCTATGCTACAGTACGAAAGCCATTTGTTAAAACTCATTAAGTAGACCTTTGTGTACTATCGTCACCCTCTGCCTAGCCTATTTCCAACTAAGTTGGGGTCGGCTGAATGCCAGTTTTTTACAGGGAGCGATTGCCTATCTGCCCCTTGGTAAGATTGGTTGTCAGACTTTCGGACCATGGACTACTGTTACGACTGTCAAAGATCTACAAATGACAGCCTGGACTTTTTTCTAACAGTGCCTGCGAGGAATTTGAAAAATAGGTATTTGAAGAAAATATCGCTGTCGCTCTGTGAGCGCGATTTTGACATTGGTGCGATAAGGACAATCCGAATGAATCCAATATTCGATCAATTTAAAAGTTATTTCATAAACTTAATAAGAATGATATATACTGCGTCCCGATGTTTTTCTTTTTAAACCGACTTCAAAAAAGGAGGAGGTTTCTCAATTCGACCGTATATATATATTTTTTTTTATGTGTGTTCGCGGATAACTACGTCGTTTATGAACCGATTTTGATTTATTTATTTTTTGTTGGAAAGGAGATACTTCAAGGGTGGTCCCATGATAAGGAAACCGGGATCTGATGATGGCATCCAAGAGAAATTGAGGGGAGCTTTTAAAAATTGTAGTGGCGACTAGTGCGTTTGTAAATTTTTTGATTAAGTATTTTAAAGCACTATAATTTAAAGAAGGTCTGGAGTCGCTCTGATGATGGAACCGAAAGACAGTCGAGGGAACTCCTCAACGGTTTACAGCAGTCACCTTGTGTTTGGGTTTGATTAATTTGTATTGATGAGAAATGTACACCTAGATGGGTTGTGACTGTCATAAGGGGTCTGATGATGAAGACGAAGGACAGTTAAGGGAACTCCTCAACTGTTTACAGTACTACCTTGCGTTTGGACTTAATTCATGTATATTGATCAAAACTTTGCACCCATCTGGGTTACAAGTGCCATTACAGGTCTGATGATGAAAAATATTTCTATGGAATATTGCAACTAAAAATAAAAAAATAAAAAAACTTTTTTGCAAAAAAGTTTTTTTTCATTAATAATTGTCAAATTTGTACCTACACTATGCCTCTGTTGACAGCGGTTTAAATTGGCAATTTTGAGCATTTTATTAAAGGTTCCAGTGCTTATAAATATTATATATATATTACGTATCATCAAAAAGGAAAACATAAGGACATAATATGAGGTTGATATTAATTAAACTGTAAAAATCATTGCTATAAAACCAGAAACAAAACAGGCGAGAGCGTTTGTATGGAGTAAAGACCACCCGCATTTCCTAACAATCGGTGCGAACTTCGTACCGCGTATGTCGCGACGGGATTCGCGGCTGTTTGACCAGAGCCTTTAACATTTACTTGTTCGTAGATAACGTACGTAGTATTTTTTATTATTTTTAACGACAATTAATTCAGTCGTGAGCATGACTTATATCTGTGTGATTGTGTTCAGGTGAGCATGATATCATAGTTGTCATTATGAATATAAATCGGTTCTAATTAACTGGCAATGGGGTAAAAAAACCGACTTCACGTACAACTAAGACATTCTAAACAAAATATTTTTAGTGGCAGTAAGAAACCAAATATTTTTAGAAAAGTAACCATGGAGTTTTTTGTCGGTTCTTCTCCATAGGAACGGCCAACCCCTAGGTATCTTGTGAAAATTCTGTGCCTATGTTTGCCTATGTGAAAAAATATATTTTGGTTATATCTTGGATAGCCTAGATATATTTTGGATAGCCTTGGTGACATCAAGTTTGATATTGAGCAAAAATAACTGTCATATACTGCATCTGACTACCAAAGCAAAGTCAAAGAATTTATTTGTGTGATTTTTGGTGATGCAGTAGGTCTTATAGTTAGGTTATGGTAACTCAAACAACTACCCATTAGGGGCATACACTATTTAAAAATATAGGAATTTAAAATCGATATAAAATTTAAATTAACAAAAATTTCAATATTTAGGGTACAATCAATAATAATCTGCTTTAGAAGTCTTCAGTTTTTAAACTTTTCAGGTGGTCTACCGTCTACCTTTTGGAATGAAAATTGAATCTTTAAAGCCGTATGTACCACGGATGTATGTACCTAAAATCTATTTAGGGGCCGTCCATTAATCACGTGAGGCTCGAAAGAGGGGGGAAGGGGTATGGCAAAAGTCACGAAATATCACAAGGGGGGAGGGGGTGTAATAAGATATCACGTGTATTTATTTTTTCGTCAAACGCACGATGCGATTACTAAACAAAGTTGTTAATGTCGAAGAAAGGCTTGCTAATCCGTGGTCCGAGGACAATGTAATAAAATGCTAAAAAAACATCACGTGATTAATGGACGGCCCCTTAAAGGTTGTCATGAGAAGATTGGTTTTAGCAGTAACGACCCATTGTGGCACCCTATGTAAAAATTCTGCTATTTTCATACCGTGTAATTAGCATGGTGTAAATAATAAAGAAAATTTTATCTATTTGTCAGTGAATTCGTTCAGACGAGTATTATAAGCCAGAACTAGGATTTGAAACAGGTGTATCTGGGGTACATTAGTAGGAAATGCTCGTATTTTATGATCATTTTGTGTACCAATATCATCATCATCATCATCCACAGCCCGACTTCACCCACTGCTGGGTATAGGCCTCTCCTTGCTTGTGCCAAGCTCCACGCCTGTGCCAGCCTCATCCAGGATATTCCCGCAATGGCAACAATGTCGTCTGCCCAATATAATAAATAAAAATCAATCAGCATGTAGGATCATCATTTGAGGAGAACTGTTCACGAAAACTGTTTCTTATTGGCACTACGATTAGGTTCAACATGCAATTAGTATTTCACATGTTATTTTTAATATTTTTACTATCGTGGAAATAAAAATTTCCACAGAAAACTATACCTATAGGTACTATTTAAGTCCAAATGATTCAATGACTATAACGGCTGTGATCTCGGCAAAGAGGTATGCGTCTTTACGGCGTAAATATTTTTTGAGTATTTCAATTGTGTCATTTCGCGAATAACTCCAATGTCTAGTAAGCCTCTATAAATAGAATATCATAGATAAACATGATTATTTAAAACAAATTTTTACTTTTATGAAAAAATTAACAGTTATTTGTGTTGGTGCTAAATTCAAAATTATTTATATTTTCTATTTTTCATACGAGGCTGTTTAGCGGCATCATACCTTTGCTTCTTCTTCAACCTGGCGAAAGCAAAGCGCGGGAAAAAAAGGAAATTAAAACATAGTTTCCTGATAATTCCTGTCAAAAATACTTTACGTTCTAAACTTATATTACTTCGAAAGTGTATTGAAAAACGTCGTTTGATACGCGTGGGGATTCGTTACTGCAGTTCTCGGCTCCATAACACTCTCGCCTGCAGCTCGGGTGTTAATGCCGCCTCGAATGCAATAACAAAGTTTCTGCACTTATATCAAAATGTAGGTACCTACTATTTTGTTGTGTTCATAATTGTCAGGACAGGGTTTGTATGAAGGGCTGCGGGACTGTTCGAAAGAGATACCGCGGCCCTGGAACATAAAGGGCCAATGAAGGAACATGGGTGGTTTTTAGTCAGTAAGAGTCTGACACTCCCTTCCGCTCCGCCCAGGGCGGGGGGGGTCATTTGATGATTTCCCAACCACCAAAAAAAAAAAAAAAAAAGGGTTTGTATGAAAGAAAATTTGTATATATTTACTGCCGTTTAATACTAGGTACACCTATTAGTAAAAGTTTCAGACAACTTAGTCGAGAGAGACCGATAATCAGCACGTTTAAAAACTACATAAGATTTCCATTAACGCCTGCCCTTCACAACACAACTTCCTTGAGTGTTGTCCTGGGGAAAAGAAGTGACACAACAAACTGCCCAGCCACACATCAGCTGTCTAATAGATAATACTATGCCCAGTACAGTTTTGTTCCTTTTGTTAAAATCTTTTACGTGCTTTTTTAGTTTAATCTAAACATTAAGTAGGTACCTATTTAACTTTTTAAGCTCCGTCGGCTAAGCTTTGGTCTGGTCACATTGTGAAACTGAAATTATAGAGTAACCTGTTTGTTTGAAGAACATTAACAAAGCATGAGGTCCCGGGTTCGATTCCCAGGTCGGGCAAAGTGTTATTGGGTTTTTCCACCAGGATTTTTTCAGTGGCAGCCACGGTCTAGATTTTTGCCCAGTTGATGGCAATAGGCTCGCCCCCTATTACACGGGACTTAAACATAACTGGCGAAATGTGGGTGTACTAATGGGTACGCCTCTGCCTTACCCTTCTGGGACTACAGGCGTGATGTTATGTTACGCTAGTAACAACGCTTATGGCGCATAGGTCAAAATAACAAAATTATGAACATGAGACCTAGCATTAACAAAAAAAATTAATTACTGTGATGACCTTATTATATGGGAAAAAAATCAGAACATAATACATTCATAAATCCAAGCCATGGTACAATTAAGCACTAAATAAGACATAGAATAATACAATAAGTAAGGAATTACAGTAAAAAATATAGGTAGGGTAAATTAACAATCCTTTGAGGCGGCAACTCTCCTGGCACGTTTTCCACCGCTGGATATCCTGGCAGATATGGACACGAGGGTTTATAGCCAAATTCGCGCCATCCGCCAAAGTGGTAGTAGTTTACCTGCAATCGCTGTTGCAAGGCTGAGTCGGCAGGAGCGGCGACACGCGCTCGAGCAGTGGCGTGAGCAGCTGCAACAGCCGCAATATTCGCGTAAGCGTGTTGTCGAAGCCATCCTGCCGCACTTCGAAGCCTGGCTGAAAAGAGAGGAGCGCATCTCCTATAGACTTACTCAGGTACTTACCGGGCACGGTTGCTTCGGCTTGTACCTGAATAAGATAGGGCGAGAGGCCACAACAAATTGCCATCATTGTGGAGGCGACCTAGACTCAGCACAGCACACGCTCGAAGAGTGCCCTGCATGGGACTCTGAACGACGGATCCCGGTAGCCAGGATCGGGCAAAACCTGTCTCTGTCAGCCATAGTTGGGGCTATGCTGGCGGATTCTGATAACTGGAGGGAGGTGACCTCGTTCTGTGAGACCGTGATGGTCCAAAAGGAGGCTGCCGAGCGGGATCGTGAGAGGGCCGATCCTAGCAGGAGAAGAAGTCGTCGGGGAGGCAACCGCCTCGACACTTAGCACGCCGAAACCCCGCCTGCATTACTTAAAGCAGGTGGGACTTTGGGGTCACGGGCGTTCAGAGTGGGAACTCTGTGCGCTCACCGAGTGACCTCAGAGATGCCCGGCAGTACAGTGGTCACGTGCTGCCGTGCAAACTTGCACAGCGAGGCTCAGGGGAGACCTCTGTATAGTCGCCCCAGGGATGTGCCTAAACAGGCGTTGCACAGAGGGGGCTCCGGACAGGTCTTTTAAGAGGAAACGGTGCCTTCTCTCATGTGCGGATGGTGACCACCGGGGTGGTTTTAGTGCGATAAAAATCCCACACTCCCCGGTCTTTTTCCTAAAGACCGGTCGCCTTTTGAAGGTTTCCCCCCGAAAACAAAAAAAAAGGTTAAATTAACAAATAGTTTAAAAACAAAAATAGTGGCGCATCTTTTTTTATTACCAACATAGTATTCTGGAACCAATACTACAATGCTGTAGGTTTTCTCAAAGTTGCAATCGTTGTTCCTCGAGGATAAAGTGAACCATCCAAAAAAAATGGTATTGGCAAAATAACTACTGCATAAAAAACAGTATTTATAAGCGAGACTTGCGTAGGGTCTTATCTTATTTATAAGTTTAATGTTAATAGTAAAAACTCATATTTTTTGGATGAATAATAAGACGGCTTTAGGAGTGATAATAAGAATCGCACCAAATCCATTGTGTATTTTAGATGAACCAAATAATAATATCTATAATAATAATATCTTGGGACAACCAACACACCGCCATCTGATCCCAAACTAGGCAGCGCCTGTACTGTGGCAACCAGACAATTGATAAACATACTTATATATTTCTAAATACATACATATTATAGATAAATGACACACCCAGATACAGAACAAATAATCGTACTCATCGCACAAAGATTTGTCCTGTGTGGGAATCGAACCCACGACCTCCGTCCTAGCAGTCAGGGTCACTAACCACTAGACCAACAGGCCAATCAAAAAAATGGTCACAGACCACGAAACATGGCTTAGTTTTATAAAGAAGCAAACATAGTTGTGAGGTCTCGTAAATATTAAAAAGAAAACAACCACATCACGAACATCAATGCCCAGCCATCTAGCCGCCTAGCCAAACTAACTCCTGAGAGCCTATTTTTTGGCCAAAGAATCAGCATTGCCATCTAACGTAATGCTGCCAGCCTTCTGGGCACTTTTCCTGTTCAGAGAGTTCAGAGGTCAGAGTTCATTTATTTGTCAGAAACATGGGTGTGTGTGTGTGTGTGTGTGTTGACTGCGATGCGGACGAATTTTTGGACGCCTTGTACCCTTTTATACTTGTACACATTTATTTCTATTATAGTTTTGTAGTTTGTAAATAATTTAATTATCTTTGAAATAAATACACTCCTTTTTTTTTTTTTTGGTGGGTGGGAAATCATCAAATGACCTCCCCCGCTCTGGGCGGAGCGGAAGGGAGTGTCAGACTCTTACTGACTAAAAACCACCCATGTTCCTTCTTTGGCCCTTTATGTTCCAGGGCTGCACGTACATATTTATTTCTATTATAGTTTGTAAATAATTTAATTATCTTTGAAATAAATACACTCCTGAGATATTTTTAACTCACATTTCACCATTATTTTCAGTATTCTGATCTGTGGATCATGGAGCGCGGTACAGCTGAAGTTTCCACCTTCATTCATGTTCGGAGCGGCTTCAGCGGCGTACCAAGTGGAAGGTGCCTGGAATGTCAGTGGTTAGTAACAATATGTCCTTCGTTTTCTGTCTTCCTTAGGGACGCCAGCATCGTCTGTCTGTGTCTTTTCAAGCGTTATAGGTTCTTGCCAATTATGGTCCTCCTCCATGCTCTGGTGCCTCGATATCACGAAGAAGAAGACCGTATTCAGTATTTTTATTCCACTATAAACTATCCGGGCAAAATAAGACAAAAATAAGGTAAACTACAATTATAAATGTCAGTTTTTGTTGAACGGGATCTTATATGCGCGACTCCAACTCGCATATGGCAATGTTATTTATATTAAAAACTCTTCCGTTTTTAACTTATTTCAGACAAAGGTCTTGGCCTATGGGACAAGTTACTACATGACCGTCCCGAGCTGGCGGCAGATGGTAGCAACGGAGACGTGGCGTGTGACTCCTACCACCTGTGGAGGAGGGACATCCAGATGTGTGAGGAATTGGGGCTCAACATGTACAGGTAACTGTCCCATCTTCCATTGATGTTGCCTGATGGGACGGTTATGTTCACTGCCGAACATTGACCGTGTCTCTCTCTGTTACTGCTTGTCTATGTTGCAACCAGATCGCGCTGGTGCGAGGACGTTGCGACTTAGTATGGGACTTATGATGCCTTGCGTCAAAGATGTTACCTTATTTAGTGTCAAGTTACATATTTTAACGACCTGAGGGCTCATCAAAAATCGAAAACTCGTAAATATACAAAAATGTATGGGGTTGAGTAGCGAAAAGCTTTATGTGAATACCGTTGAAAGTCGTTGCGAAAATACGAAGCTCATTCCCTCTGGTTCCCTTTTAAAAGGAGAGAACAAAAGTATCTGATAAGAACTCCTTCTTTTCAGGTTCTCGATTTCCTGGCCGCGTCTTCTCCCCTCTGGGTACTCCAACCTCATCAGTGAGGATGGCAAGAACTACTACAACAACCTGATCGACGGTCTACTGGAGAAGGGCATCCAGCCTCTTGTCACTATTCACCACTTCGATCTGCCGCAGTCTTTACAAGATCTAGGTAAGCGTTGATAGAAAAAAGGCATTATCAACTAGCAGCTTATAATGTTGCCACAGCTGGAAGTGCTGGAACGCAGGCGTTCGCTCAGTAAGAGGATGTGTGCTTTAATCTATAAAATAAATAAAACAGGAATAAAATCAACGTTAAGATAAATATCCAAATGTTGTAATAAGGCGTAGTCGACGTAGCCCCGCTACGAGGGGCTCCTATTTCTGTCTGCAGGGTATAAAGTAACCCAGAGGCGTCTCTAGCCCTTGTGGCGCCCGTGTGCAACCAGTACCCTGGCGCCCTCTAGTCTAGTAGGAGCGGGGTCAAAATGGAATACTAACAATTATATTTTCAAACGGAAATTCGGATGCAAATGGTGCAATTTTAAAAGATGTCGGGAAGCAAAAAGTTTTTTTAGGAAGGAAGGGGTTATAAGAATAAAAAAATCACAACTTTGTAGTTCTTTCAAAAAATATTTAATTTAAAAACTATTATAGTTACATAACAAACAGGACGCTCGTACACACAAATATATATAAATACACACAAATGTATTTACAAAAAAAAAAATACTTTTCGAGCTTTTGCATTAGCGAAATCTTTAACAATGTCACTAACTTCAATTTTGATTCCATGTTCAATACTTATTAACGATGAATTATTTGTCTATCTACTTTGCGACAATGTTGATCTAAGGTAGTTTTTAATTATTTTTAGTTTAGAAAATGACCTTTCGCTATGTGCGACCGTGACTGGAAGTGTCAGGTATATCCTCAGTGCTGTGGACAGATTTGGGAACACTGAAATTAATTTATTCGTAAACAAGTAATTTAAAATATCCAATGGCGTAGTGGAATCATCAATAAACATCGGTAATAATTCGATTTCATTATAGAGTTCGAACTGTTCCACATCTGAAGAGCCAGCATGGCAAAGTTTATTTTCTAAATCAGAGCAATGTGTTTTTTTTTTGTATCGCGTCCAAATCTTTCCAGTGTTTAAATTTTTGAAGAAATGAAAAAATTACATTATTTTCATTCAAAAGTTCGAACCGTTCGTCGAACTTAGTAATTGCGGTGTCTAACAAATAGTAGTAAAAATTTACTTTAAAATGTGTTTTCGCGTCTGGTATCGGTTCATCCTCCGCCTCATATTTAAAAACCTTTTACGAGCGCGAGGGCGTGCAGGTGTGGGAAATTCGACTATTTCCTCGACTTCTTCCGCTGCAGTTTTCGCCCTGTTAAGGAGCTCCTCAAAAGCGGACTCATTACGGAATTCAGATAAAGTTATTTTTGCATTATCAATCATTTTCACCACTTCTGACAATACAACGTCTGACTTTTGAAGGGCCTTGCTAACTATATTTATCTTGCTTAAAATTTCAAACCAAATAATCAGAGAGCAGATAAATTTAAACGACTTAATTTTTGCCAGTAATGAATTTGCCATATTTCTTGACTCTGCTTCTTTGCTCCTATCGGAATAATAGTAAACAAGGCATCATACACTTTTCCCAGTTCAAAACGTAGAGCTTTTACTGATTCAACTCTGATCTCCCATCGAGTATTTGAGAGTGGTTTTAAACTTAAAGTTGGCACTTCTTTAGCAAGTATTTGCCAACGTGCTGTTGAACAACATAAATTTCCTGCACAATTGAAAAGAAATTGAAAATTTCTAATGAACTTTTAGCAGCGTCATTCAATACCAAATTTAGGCTGTGTGCCGCACAAGGTACATAAAATGCGCGCGGGTTTAAATCTAAAATTCGTTTTTGTAGACCTATATTTTTCCCTTTCATGTTTGCACCATTATCATAACCTTGACCACGCATATCTTGTATGTCAATTTCGTTTGAGATTAAACAATCTAACAAAAATTTTGTTAAGCCCAGGCCAGTAGTGTCTGTAATAGGAAGAACGGTGGCCGAGAGCCATCACGGCGTGGCCCCCGACGCCCGGTGCTTCTCCTCCCGCGGCGGCTGGGACGTGAGGCTCTCTCCCTCTCACGTTCCGCCGCCTCCTTCGCTAGTATGACTGCTTCGCAGAAGGAGGCGACGGCTTCCCATTCCCTCTCGCCCCGGACCATGGCTTGAACCAGGGCCGGACGCGAGAGGTCGCCGCCGCCAATCGCCGCTACGAGGACACGGCGGTGCTCCGCCCAAGCGGAGCAGACCTCCACGGTGTGCTCCACCGTGTCCTCCGGACGATCCTCGCAATGAAAGCACCCGGGCGTTTCCTCCCCCCCGATTCGGTGCAGGTACCTCCCGAAACATCGTGTGCAATATCTGGAGTGCAATCTAAAATAATGGAAAAATATTTAGATTGTGTCAATTCCAAAACACTAGCTTTTTTATTCTTTCTCCCAATAATTGTATTATTTCATTCTGAATATTATGGCCAAGATAATGAGTTAGGCGTGAATCAGATTTTTGAATAAGCAATGATTATCGGCGCATGGCATGTTGTCAAACGAATCAAAACAAACAGGTGCCGATACCGGCACGCGCCTTTGGTAGCTGTTTTAAGGCTGATTTCACGTTGAAACAAAAGTTATTGTGTAAATTTAAATAGAGTAGGAAAAGGAGTAGCCTTGCTTTGCTACCGCGCGCCCGGCGTCGGCCATAACACTAGCGCAGGGTCTTTGAGAGCGCCGGCATCGACGCATCGTTGGAGGTGTCGCATTAGAGGGCGCTCGGCGCCCCCTTAGACCCGGCGCCCGTGTGCGCCGCACACCCTGCACCTTAAGTAAAGACGCCTCTGAAGGAACCTAACACGAAGGGTATGGTGGGGTCTTAGTTCCCACGCTTCGCTCGCTCTCAAGACCCCGCCATCCTCTTCGAACTTAACCTGTCCGGAGTCGAGGTGCCCTAAGTCCCGAGCTCGCTTCGCTCGCTCTTGCATCCTAAGTTATAGTATAGAGCTTAAGAAAACGATTATTTTAGCAGATCATGTTTTCGGATACTTTGTATTTTTTTCCGATGTTTGGTATTTTTTTTTTTGGAAATTAAGTTAATTATTTTTCGTAGAATTGTAATTTGAGTAAGCTAATGTTTGTTTTTTAATTAAAACATTTTTTTCGTTTAATTTTGTATTCATTTTCCGGTAATTGTTTTTAACCAAGGTTAGCATTACAGTCAACCACAGATCGTTGGAAGTTAATTTGTTTTTAGGAAGCTTTATTATTCCCTTTCCGTTCACCATTTCAAGAGCGGTGGAGAAAAAGCGGCGAAAACGAATTCTGTTTCGAAAAAGAATAATAAGATGTTTTTATTTTATTTTATTTATTAGAACTTGGTACTCTCTATTCCATGATTAATTATTTTTGGTATATGACAGCCATTTTATGACACATAATTACTATTGATTCCAAAGAATGATCCGATGTGGATCATAATTATTATAGACCAATTGACTAAATATTTATTTTTTACTAGAGTAGGTTAAATTAAATAGACGAAAGATAGCTTTGAAATCATATTTTAATAACTGTGAATTTCCGACAATCTACTAGACGTTTTATGACCAACTAGATTGGATTTACAGCTTAGGTAGATGATTAGAACTAAAGTTATTGTATTTGCACTTTAAAATTGTTTATGATACCTATATTATAATCTAATTTGATTGTTATCAATAACAATAACATCCTAATAGTACACCCACATTTCGCCAGTTATGTTTAAGTCCCATGTAATAGGAGGCGAGCCTATTGCCATCAACCGGGCAGAAATCCAGACTACTCAGATTACTGAGAAATTCCTGATGGAAAAACAATAACACTTTGCCGGACCCAGGACCAGCTCAGCAGTGGTGCTTGCGAACACTAGCCCCTCTATCTACTAGTAACCTCTATCTTTAACGAATCATTCTTTGCTCACGTGATCTTACTGCAGTCCAACCTAACAACCGTGGTTTAGTTTAGTTTAAGCATCATATCCTCCCGTGATAAGACTTTCCGGATCTGGCTATTTTTGTGTGTGAGCTTAAATGTTTGTAAACGGACCTACGAAAAAGGAGAAATTTTTAATGCGAGACAAAGTTTTTATAAAAAGTTTTTTTTTTTAATACGAATGAAAACTCTTTATAGATTTAAACATTCTCGATTCTTAAATTTTCCAGGTGGCTGGGCAAACCCCCTCATAGCCGACTGGTTCGCGGACTATGCCGAAGTGGTCTTCTCCCTCTACGCCGACCGCGTGAAGTACTGGCTCACTATCAACGAGCCTATGATGATGTGTGACGGGGGATACACGCAGGTTGGAGCCCCTTACATCGATGACTCAGCTGTGGGCCGGTATCTGTGCAATAAGAATGCACTGATAGCTCATGCTAGGGCTTACAGGATCTATGATGAGTTTTATAGGCATAAATATCATGGTAAGTTATTAGCATCTAATCTCGCGCTTAAGGTGGAAGCGAAAGGGTAGGCCGCGAAATTCAAATTTTCTTACGATTTTTTTTTTGCATTTTACGGGTCAGTGTCAGGTTATATGTTGATGAAAATAATTTATGATTTTTTTGCCTAAGTAACACGTATTTAGTTTTAGAATTATAATTATTAAAATCATTAATACAATCCTCTAAGTTCATTTAACCCCATTGAATGACTTTTTCATTAAAAGTCTTGACACTGACCTGAAATTTCTAACAAATCTCATAGTGTCACAACTTAGATTTTTTGGGAGAACCCCACAAACTTAACTCAAACTCAAAGCATTTATTTCAATTAGACCATTACAGGCACTTTTGAAAGTAAAAAAAAGCTAAGCTACAGTCACAGTCACAAGGCATAATAACTTGCGAAAGTAATATTTTCTTAATAATTTATTAAACTAATGTGAATTAATAATTTATAATTAAATACGTAGATTAATTGTAAGTCCGAGTGTCGAAGGACAATGATTAGTTTGTATATTTAAATTTGTTCCCATGTAAGTGAAATGTAATTTCTTTATGGGAATTAAATGTCAACCTGAATTTGAAAAAAAACGTAAGAAAATATGAATTTCGCGGGCTACACTGCCGCTTCCAACTTAACCAAAGCGATTGTTCGCGTAAATACGTGATCTTTATTCATATGTCACTCACGTGGTCGGAAAACTTTTTCCTTTTATCAGTTCGGCGACGTGTGTATGCTCGCCGAACGAAACGGTGTGCGACGAAAAACGGAAAAACCAAAATTTATTTACGTTTTCCCACTAATGTTCCGGTTCTTCTCCAAAGGAATCGATCAACCCGAATTGTGCACCGTTTTCTCGACATTTTATAAGTGCCCATGTAGGCCTATGTATGTGAAATAAAAGATTTACACCACACCACACGTTCGCACGAAGCGCTTTGCTACATCGTTTATTATGCGCACAGCCAAGGAGTGAAATTCCCTGCCTTCGTCAGTGTTCCCAAGTTCATATGACCCCAATCTATTTAAGTCGCGAGTTAATAGGCTTCTTCTGGGTAAGCTCGTTCTATCGTCGACCTCATCTCTGTCCTCAGGACTAGATTGAGGTCAAGAGTAGGCCCAAATTATTGTGATTATGACATAAAAACTATAGAGAAACAAATACGAGGTCGACTGAACCCATTGAATTTAGAAATTCCTACTTTAGTTCAGTTTTTCTTATAGTTTACCATACCTAAATAAATAAATAAAACCTAACCTTTTACAGGTAAAGTATCGCTACCAACCCTGTTCTTCTGGTTCAAGCCATTGACGCCGGAGGATCAAGAAGTCACTGACCTAACTATTGATCATTGGGTAAGATCTTTTGTTTTATGCCACCGGGCCACCACGGCTCTACCCTTAATAACACTGCACAAACAGCTTGTCTCATCATCATCAGCCTAGCCTTTTACTAACTATGTCGGGGTCGGCTTCCAGTCTAACCGGATGCAGCTGAATACCAGTATCTTACATGGAGCGACTGCCTATCTGACCTCCACTACCCAGTTAGTACTAGGTAACACGATACCCTTTGGTGAGACTGGTTGAGACTTTCTACCACTGCCTAACTGTAACGACTGTCAAAGATCTACAAATGACAGCCGGGACCAACGGCTTAATGAGCTTACGAGGCACTACGCTAGCTTCTACTTTACAATAATATGTTTATGTTTCTATTAGGAGGGCCGATACGCTCATGCCATATTCTCCAAGGAAGGTGGATGGCCACGTAAACTAGAGAAACTGTTGAATGACATCGCGAGGAAAGAAGGCTACTCGCATCCCAGACTGCCGCCGTTCACTCCCGAAGAAATAGAACTGGTTCGAGGTATGCGTGTGATGTAAAAATAGGTCTCATTACTTATGGTACTCAGAAAAAACTACTGAGTCAAAACAAACAGATACATACCATTTTTTGGCCTCGCGAGGGATAGGACAGTAATCCAGCGCTGCCTAGTAACCCTCAGACTATGCCAGAGTCGTAATACAGAAGAGTCTTCTACTTTGACAAATACTGTCAAGGTTTCGGCTGAGATCCAGATGTACTTTAATCAGGTAATGTGGTCTACCCTAGTTGGTGGTTACCGTGGAGATGCGAAATCTTCACCCAATCATACCCAAAAAGATGCTGGTAGACTACTAACTCTGTAAAAACATGCTGTAAAAGAAGTTTAACTTTGAAAATACTGAATGACGAAAAACAATACTCTTTCCAAACATTGATTGCATAATTTTTTCAGGAACTTACGATTACTACGCATTAAACCATTACACAACTCGGATGGTAAGAACGGTGAAGCCAGGAGAACAGCCAGGAAAATGGCTTTTCGACGGCTCAGAGGAACTGAAGACAATTATGGATAAGGATCCCTCGTGGGACACCACAGCGGTCGACTGGTTTGCAGTAAGATACTTCAAAGTAACATTACGAAAGGCACTGTCTTCTCGGCATTTTGAGTGCGGCTGCTGAACGTGTCGTCCTATGTTCGATACCTGGGTTGGCCAAAGTGTTGTTGGATTTTTCATTAGGCATTTCTCATTAGTAATATAATCCAATAAAATTTGAAAGTTAAGTATATCTGTATGAGGTAAGCACGTAAAGCTGCGGTTCCTGCATCTAATTTCTCCCCGATCGAGTCTGATTGAAGTCCCATCCGACTATGACAGTAAAATAACAGAGAGTGCACCTGTGTTAAAATACCACGTTTTAGCTGACAGAATTACAATCTGAACGATTTTATTTATACAGAAGTAAATGTTCCAGGTATATCCAGAAGGTCTTCGCGAGCAGCTGCACTGGCTGAACTCCACGTACGACCTGAAGGAGATCGTCATCACCGAGAACGGAGTACCCTTACTAGACCCAGGACTCGTGGACACGCAGCGGCTGGAGTACTACAGGGATTATTTGGAACAGGTTATTACAAAGTGAAAAAACATTTTAAGGGTTCCAAAAATATATTACATAACATAACATCACGCCTGTAATCGCCGAAGGGTTAGGCAGAGGTTTACACCCACATTTCGCCAGTTATGTTTTAAGTCCCATGTAATAGGAGGAGAGCCTATTGCCAGCAACCGGGCACAAATTCAGACTCCGTAGTTGTTCTGATAAATTCCTGAAGGAAAACCTAGTAACACTTTTCCAGACCTGGAAATCGAAACCAGAACCTCAAGCTCAGCAGTCGTGCTTTGGACCACTCGACCAACGAGGTAGGAGGAGGAGGAAAATTATATGAATGGACCCAAAATTCAATAGCACGAGTCTATCCTAACCAAAGCGATCAAATCACGAACATTTGACCGTCACGGAGCCTTACAAGTTTTTCGAGCAAATGTGTAACATAAACGCGAATATCGTGTAATCGCGCGACCCTATCGCTTTGGTTAGGATGCGGGATAAACGTTAATTGTCATCATCTTCCTGCCCTTGTACCATGTTACTTAAGGTCGGCGCAACACGTTTTTTTCTTCCATTCTCCTCTGTCAACCGTCATGCTATCATTTACTTCTTTATCTTTCCTAACATTCCTCACACAATCCATCCATCGTTTCTTTGGTCTTCCTCTCCCTCACGTTAATGTATTCATAGTATTTCGGTATTATTGTTAGTACTAACTGTTGTCTATACTTCAGCCTTTCATTGGCTTTTTGTCGTTTTGGTTTAGTGGTCGCAACAAGAAAAGAGTCGGTGAAGACGGTGTAACAACAGAACCCTTTAAACCTGGTTCTCCCACACTTCTCCCTCTTACAAGTATCACCAACTTGTTCAATTCGATCCTTCACACCGGAAAGAAGCCGGCAATGATGTGCCAATCGATTGAGTTCTATGAGAATATTGTTACTAACTTTTGTCCGCGGTTTCGCTCTGGTTATGTACCGAAATTAACACACATAAACGTTTTAAATGTAACCTATAACACTCGGAGATAATGTAGCTTCCCGTTAGTGATATAATTTCCAAAATCGGATCAGTAGTTCCAAAGATTACCCTATAAATACAAACTTACAATATTACAAACAAATTTTACCTCTATAGATATTATCAGTACAGATAACGAGGTTTATCTTTCAGGTTCTGCTGGCTATAAACGACGGCATCAATGTAACAGGGTACACCGCCTGGACGCTGATGGATAACTTTGAGTGGCTGAGTGGTTATGTGTAAGTTGAAACCTGTTACTATTAATAAAATCGGGGGTTTCAATATTTTTTTCGTTTGGGAAACTGTTTAAGAATCAAAGTTAAAATCATCAAATCTTGGTGATGTGGCAATAAAAGTAGTAATATATCGGATTGTCAGAATTTATTCCGTTAGGCACGTACATGATATGGGCAGATGGGTTTCTTGCTATGAACTACTGGGAGAAAAAAATCCCAGTAGTCCCATAATGGAACTAGAGAGTGGAACTACTGGGATATGGCGGAAAATACACTGGGTGCGATACACTGTTTCTAGCAAAACTAACGAATCTTCATCACTTGAGATCACAACTTAACACAACAACACGGGGCACAATGAATCGGGTACAGTTCCAAGACGTCTCAACTCCGCCACGATCCGACACTGAATGTCGTCCTCGCTGCGAGTTCAAAAACATCAGGGCTCTGTAGAAAGCACACTGTGGTGTGAGAAGACTTGTAAGTAGGTCGCGTGACGTCACCACAGGCGCAATTGTGCACGTGCAAGTTCATACCAATGACTGGATCCGACATACTAGTGTTACATTCCACACAAAATACTTGAAAAATGACAGGGCTCTGACTAAAATCTGTTTTTTTTAGCTCAAACAAACTCAGTAGCCAAGTAGTGTAAAATATTGGCTATTTTTAACCGATTACTAAAAATGGAGGAGGTTATGTATTCAACGAGCATTTTTTATACATACATAAACCGATTACTCCGTGATTACTGGGCCTATTTACGTGTTTCTGTTTTCGTTTAGTAGACACCAGAGTAGCCCGCGCGGTGGTCCCATACAAAATAGCTTTTCTTGAGTACTTTATATATTGAGTTTGTTTATTTCATTGACTTTTTTGCCACCGACTTCCGAAAGAAATTTTTTTTTTTTTTTTTTAAGTTTTTTTTTTGCAAATATGTTTGTATGTGTGGTAACTATTATAATACCTATTTACCTCTCAGCATAAGATAGTTTAATTTAGGACATTAGGAATTCCCTGTAATGTTAGTAGTGTTTGTGATAAATTAATAATAAATTAATTAATTAAATAATTCATAAATTAATAAATAAATTTTCCCCAAAGGGTTAGCACAGGTGTTACCGTCTTAGTACACCCACAGCCCACAGTTCACCAGTTACCATTAGTAACTTATTATAATTTGCTTTCAGCGCCAAGTTCGGTCTCTACGCTGTGGACTTCTCGGATCCCAACCGGACCCGAACACCGCGCGAGTCAGCACGGTATTACTCCTCTGTAATAAGGAGTAGAATGATACACCCGACTCAAGATAATACCAAATTAAATTATGTTTAGATTTAAAGAATATAATTGTTTATTTATGTTATGTACATTATACAAGGTGATTGGAAGATGGGTGCAAAGCTTTAAGGCGAAGATAGTACAGACAGTTTAGAACAATTTAAGCCATGGTTATCTTAGACGAAGTCTTACCATTTTTTTTAACCTAATTTTTAAGATTTTTTTCGAAAATTGCCAAAATTTTAACTAAACTGGTTATTTATAGCTAAATTGAATGATAAATGAATTCATTTTTATTTTATTTTATTAAAGTAATGTGTAAGCAATCTAGCAAAACATGTTTTAGGCCTCTGTGTCGTTAGACATTTTTTTTACAGACATTTAAAGTTCATATAAATTAAAAAAAATCATAAATCATTTTTGAAAACCTTATTTAAAAAAAAAACGGAGTGTGCTTTTTTTGTTCAAATATTTTTGAAAACATGCGTGATAATTGCTCTTTCTTTTGAGGTATCATTTACGAGGATATTTTACAAATTATTGAAATTAGGATCTACAAACCAATTTGAGGGAGAAATTTTAAATTTTAGGCGGAGTAATTAAAACAACATTTGAATCTAAATTATTTATTGTTCATGTTCAAAATGTCTGCCATGATTCCTAATACAAGCACGGCTACGTCTTCTCACTTCTGTTGTTGTTATTTTCAACATCATCTCCAGTTTCATCGTTTCAAACGCTGAATTAATTCTCTCCATCAATTCTTCTCTCGTGTTTATTTCAACATTCGTATACACCAGTTCCTTGGCCCGGCCCCACACGAAAAAGTCCAGCGGGGTCAGATCTGGTGAGCGAGCGGGCCAAGGGATGGGTCCATCTCTGCCGATCCAGCTGTCAGGGAAGCAATTATTTAAGTGTTCCCTTACATTTAACGTCCAATGCGCTGGACAGCCGTCTTGCTGAAAGACGACTGTTCGGTCTCTTTCGAATATCGGGACACCGGTTTCCTCTATCAGAACTGGTAAATCGAATTGTAGGAAGTGCAAATAATTTTCACCATTTAAATTATCCGGTAAGAAGTGGGGCCCAATCAATGTCCTGCCAATTACTCCAGCCCATACATTGACAGAGAATTTTCCCTGAAACGACACTCGCTTCTTAAAATGTGGATTATTGTCTCTGTCGGCCCATTCATGGAGGTTATGAAAGTTTGTAATGCCCTCCCTCGAAAATTTGCTTTCATCCGTCCACAAGATTGATTTCAGGAACCACGCATCTTCGATGTCTCTGTTGAGGAGGAAACGGCAGAACTGTATTCTTCTTTGGGGATCTTGCTCTTCCAGACCTTGCACACCCCTACCATGGAACGGATATTTGTCATTTTGGTGCATTGTATGCCACACCTTCCATTGTGAAATGTTTAGATTTTGAGCTACGGCTCTGGTACTGGTAGTAGGATCTGCTTGAAATGCTGCCAAAATGTTTTCTTCGACGTCAGTTTCATGTCTGCCTGGGTTGACTCCAGGTTCCACGCGGTGAAACCCAACTTCGGCAAGTCGACGAAAAGTGTTGTAAAACACTCGCACATTCGGTACCCTGCGATTCGGAAAGCGTTCTTGATACATCCGTCGCGCTAAGGATCCATTGCCATCTGCTCTGCCATACATAAATACGATATCCGCATATTCCTGATTGGAAAAAGTAGCCATAGCTACTTAACAATTAAAAAAAACGGCGTAGGAGCGCACTAAATGTCAACTCAACACAACTCAAAAATCAACACGTGCAGGAGCTTGCGGCTACGACTGGACACGGTGAAACAAAAATGTTCAAAACTAACGCAAACAACACGTGCAGGAACGCAAAGGGCTACAACTGAACACGGTAAATTGCGAATCAACACGACAACGTCCTCTCACATGGGCAGCTGTAGTTTGACTAATTCAACTAATTGTAATAAGTAAAAGATGTGACCGCTTCAACACAGACTGACTAACCCTAATTAAATAAAAACACGATTTTGTTGCCTTAGTGACTAATACCATTTTGCTGTATTTTTAAAAACCAACGTATTTATCGCTATTTTCTATTCACTGGGCGTTCTACCTGGAAATGCCGTCGCAGCGCGCATTGCTGCCATTGTTTAGATAATCCCTTCAATTCGGTTCTTTCATGTGCCGCACTACGCGCGGCGGCCATTGTTTAGATAATCCCCTAAATTGGCATGTGCAAAAAATTCTTAAAATTGAAGTAATTATCATTTCGAACACATAAAGTAAGCTTAGCGTAAGTTCTTTAAGCAAAAATTTTGTTTTAATTAGTCTGCCTAAAATTTAAAATTTCTCCCTCAAATTGGTTTGTAGATCCTAATTTCAATAATTTGTAAAATATCCTCGGAAATGATACCTCAAAGGAAAGAGCGATTATCACGCATGTTTTCAAAAATATTTGAACAAAAAAAGCACACTTCGTTTTTTTTTTAAATAAGGTTTTCAAAAATGATTTATGATTTTTTTTAATTTATATGAACTTTAAATGTCTGTAAAAAAAATGTCTAACGACACAGAGGCCTAAAACATGTTTTGCTAGATTGCTTACACATTACTTTAATAAAATAAAATAAAAATGAATTCATTTATCATTCAATTTAGCTATAAATAACCAGTTTAGTTAAAATTTTGGCAATTTTCGAAAAAAATCTTAAAAATTAGGTTAATAAAAAATGGTAAGACTTCGTCTAAGACAACCATGGCTTGAATTGTTCTAAACTGTCTGTACTATCTTCGCCTTAAAGCTTTGCACCCATCTTCCAATCACCTTGTATACAGACTACAAATAGAACTAAAATAAATATAAAAAGAAGACTAAAATAAATTACCTAAACAGCGTGTAACGAAAGGGGGGTATCAACCCTGAAGGAGGTGAATGTGCTCATGAAACTCAACAACTTTCCCCAAAGAATATGAAAAAAAAAATTGGCCCTCCCTTACAAAACTGACTACCAGCTGATTGATTTACTATGGGAGGGCCAATTTTTTTTTTCATATTTCGACCTATGTTCTTTGGGGAAAGTTGTTGAGTTTCATGAGCACATTCACCTCCTTCAGGGTTGATACCCCCCTTCCGTTACACGCTGTATATATACAACGACGACAATAGGACACGTCTTAGGCGTCAAAGTACTCCTCCGCATCGCTATCATCTGGAAACGTGCCCAGAAGACTGGCAGCATTGCCACGTTGAATGGCAATGCTAATTCTTTGCCCAAGGAAAGAGCCAGCCCTCTGGTCACGCGAAGTGTCGACCAGTCGGCGAGAGATTTCCTTGAAAAGGAGACGCGCACTCGGGCCCCATGACCCGAGCGTTTATGTTTAGATTGTTTATTAAATTATGATGCAGTTTTTTTTGGGTTGTTTTTTTTGGGTTGTTTTTTTTTCGTATGTAATGTCGGAACAGGGTGTGAAGTTCGTATGTAAGTCGTGTTCTGGCTACAGTCTTTAGTCAGTTATTTGAATTTGTTTCCCAAGTGCAATCTTAACGTAAAAAAAAACAAAAATATAACTGTAGTTTTGACATACTTATCAGTGGCAGCAGCTCAACATCATCTGCCTAGCCTCTTCCCAAATATGTTTGGGGTCGGCTTCCAGTCTAACCGGATGCTACTACACTAGTATTTTACATGGAGCGACTGCCTATCAGACCTCCACAACCCAGTTAGTACTGTGTAAATTATAATATTCGGGCCACTGACTACCTATAGCGACTGACAAAGATCTACAAATGACAGCCAGGACCAACGGCAAACTTGTTATCACGAGAATGCAGATCACCTGTAGTTTTGACAGTGATGTCATGTCAGTGTTGAAATAACAGTTTGTTTGGGGTTGTTGCAAGGGCCGATGCCTGCCAGGGCTGCGGAACTGTTCGAAAGAGATACCGCGGCCCTGGAACATAAAGGGCAAAAGAAGGAACATGGATGGTTTTTAGTCAGTAAAAGTCTGACACTCCCTTCCGCTCCGCCCAGAGCGGGAGGAGTCATTTGATGATTTCCCATCCCAAAAAAAAAGGGGTTGTTGTTGGGCTAAAGATTGCTGCAGTCTGCCATTGTGCAGAGCGGCTTGAGCTGAGGATAGCTAGCTTGAGACGGCGACGGCAGCATTTTTGTACGCGAATGTCATTTGTCAAACAAAAAAACCTGCAGGCGCTCTGCTAGCGACAGCCACTGACCGAACTACTGGTAAACTGGCAACAGCCAGCAATGTCTACGTAATCTACGGGGACGTTTACAAAGAGTTAAAGAAACCAGTCGTGACGCAGCGATTTCTAATTGCGAATAACGGCTTATAGTTCTGGTCAAACTTCATGGCGGCTCGAAAGTTAGCTGCGAGTGACGGTCTGCTCATTATACAGTCAAGTCAATACGACTCGTCCTCTACTCCCCGCTGATAACTAAAATTGTGTTCTGCGCAGCTTTATGTAACAGGCTGCGAGCCGTGATAAAGTTGGAACCTTACCTATACCTGCGCAGTCCCTCACTCGCAGCAAACTTCCGGGCAGTCATAAAGTTTGAACAAGCTATACTTGGTTTGCTGTTGAAGGTAACCTTCGAAATTGGATCTTGAACCTTCTTTGCGAGATGCTGTTGCAGTTATCATGATGTCTTCTCTGCCGTGTCGTTAGATGTTGTAGAATATTGGTAATCGTTGGTTAGTTGCGTAGTTCCAGCGCAGCAAGACAGATGTCGCTACTATCCTTTTAGGTTAAAAGTAAAATAAATTAACTGATGAGGCCATTTTATGACAATAACAACTACTAAGCATATTTTATTATTTAATTAGCTGAATATACGTATGACTGAATATTAATTTTCAGCTTATTAAATCATATTATTTTAATAGCCGCAAATTCTTATTTTTCTTTTTTTTTATGTATATAAAATTCAAAGTCCTGACTGACTGAAGTCAATTGTATCGACGCACCGCCGAAACAGTGCGTTGAGACAATTGACGCTGGTCATAGAGACATGCAATTTGGAGGGTGTGTTCTTTGTGAAGAGTATGTGTCAACTGAGTAAGGGCTTTCCGAAATTCCACCTCTAAGAAGGTGAAATGGGGGTTGAATTTGCTGTGAAACTTTTTATTCTCCGGGTCGATTGACTCCAAAATTGGTATACCTACTCTTAAATTAAAATTATGAAATGCTCTATTACTTTTTAGGGTTCCGTAGAATTCGTAACTGAAGGGTAACCAACGGGACCCTATTACTAAGCCTCCGTCTGTCTGTCAGCGGGCTGTATCTCATGATGTGGAGGATGGATGGATGGATGTTTGTTACTCTTTAACGCAAAAACTGCTGAACGGATTTGGATGAAATTTTGCACACAGATCTGTGTAACACAGGATACTTTTTATCCCGGTAGTATGATGCTGTAGGACTATTATCGAACTCCACGCGGGCGAAGCCGCGGGCATAAGCTAGTATTAAATATTGCATATTTAATTGTTTGCGAAACGAAAGTAAATTAGGGAAATCATTTGTCGAACAACACAACTGTTCTTACACGTGAAAAACAACATAATTATTTTATATTATTAATATATTGCCAAGGCTATGCTACAGTACGAAAGCCATTTGTTAAAACTCATTAAGTAGACCTTTGTGTACTATCGTCACCATCTACCTAGCCTATTTCCAACTAAGTTGGGGTCGGCTGAATACCAGTATTTTACAGGGAGCTATTGCCTATCTGCCCCATGGTAAGACTGGTTGTCCGACTTTCGGACCACTGACTACTGTTACGACAGTCAAAGATCTACAAATGACAGCCGGGACAAATAACGTAACGTGCTTTCCGCAGCACAGAGGAAACTCGGTATACTGGATCGTCACTCATCCCTGGACCGACCTTGTCAAGCGCGGCTTACCTTGAAGATCGAGCCGTTCGGCTTTTATTATTTAGCTACGAGCTCATCATTGACAAATCTTATGTTATTTATTAATTAATTTAGGTGCATAGGTAATAAACTCATAATTTTAACACAGACTGACATTATGCTGCATGTTCTAAGTAGTTCTCGACCTTTGCCTTAAAGCGAAATAGTTCAAAATCACCTAGATTATGTAGATTCTGCCTCAATGGCCTAGTGTTCGTGATGTTATTGGTTTTTCCATCAGGAATTTCTCAGTAGCAGGCACAGAGTCTGGATTTGCGACCGTTGATGGCTATAGGCTCGCCCTATGAACTCATGGGACTTAAACATAACTGGTGAAATGTGGGCATGTGGGTATAATATGTCACTGAAAATTCAGCTTACTAGCTTTATCTACGACAAAGTTACGGGGGGTCGAAAATGTCCTGAATGGCTTCGGGAAAAGGATAGTACGGCTGTGCATTTTTTGCTAGACATGGCGTATTAGGGACACCTCTGCCTATACTACGGAGATTACAGGCGTGATGTTAAGTTGCGTAGTAGTAGTGTATAGATTCCATCTCCTAGAATTAAATAATTGCTTAACACACGTGTGAGTACTATGTACCGTAAAGCTATCATTTACATTTTGTTACTTTCAAAAGTGCCTGTAATAGTCTAATTGAAATAAATGCTTTGAGTTTGAGTTTAAGTAGATTAATTAAAAATGCTATAATTTATGACAAGTAATCGTTGATAGATAGATAGTAGTGTGATGAAATCAAATACTCAAGTAATCAAAAGTAATATGTTGAATAAATTATGTAACAATCACTAATATCTAATATCTAACCAAAAATAACACAACAGAACTACGGATTCACAAGGTATGATTACTGTTCAACGCCTCAAGAACGACTGCTCTCTCGAAAAATGTCAACCACAAGCCGAATGTTCCCCACTCTAACAGTAGGTCAACATTCAGCATGCTATTGGACCAATCAGAGCAAAGTACACAGTATCGATCAACTAAAATACATTAATGCTTAATATTAATAGTAAATAAATGGTTTAATTTAAATAATAACAATTTAGTAATTATAAAACATAAACAAACTTAATCACCTATATTCAACTAGAAATAATAGCTAAAACGGATGTATTAAATTCGTGCGCCCACTACCGCCATCCGTCGCTTGTGGAAAGAACTATAATTATTTAATATTATTTTACAAAATCATTACATTCGGCCATCCGACATCGTGCGATCTCCTGACGCACGTTTTTACAATTCTGATGATAGTTAAATTAATCAACTTGTTACAAGAAATCATTACATTCGGCTATTCATTGATCTCAGATTCGCTGGGGCATGATTTATTGTTATCATTGTTACTTCCACCACTAGAAGATGAACTACTAAAATCACTTGATGAAATTTTATGGTACAGGGAATGCACATTTATCCAGGGTCTAATACGGTCAACGGTGTATGTTTACAATTTTCGTTATAATGTCCTACCCTGTGACACTTTACAAGGGGTTTAGTGCACTTAAGTAAGGGTGTCCTTTACTACGACAATTAAAACAAATTATTGTGCTATCGTATGATATTGATGCTGAAGCACGGTCAGGACTCTTTTTACTTGTGGGAACAGTTTCTAAGGAAAATGCAAATGCGCTTAGTGTTAAAAATTCAATTCCTCAAGGTAGTGTTGCGGGGTGTTTATTATTCTTGATTTATATCAACGATCTCCCCAAAATGACGGAATCGTGCGTACTATTCGCTGATGACATATTGATAATGACTTCTTGTAATGACTCAACGCCAACACGACACTTTAAACAATTTAGGCTGGTTTTATAGTCACGCCGCTAGACGCGCCGTTGGCCAGCGCGCTGTTGAACAGGAACACCGAACGGCGCTGCTCAAGCGCGCGAATTTGAAACGCTACTACTACCCCAATACATATCCGAGCGCGCGCAGGCCCGACGGCGCTGCTGAAACGCGTGACTATAAAATCAGCCTTCATGTTTACTGTACAAAATTGGACGAAATACCATTACCTAGAAATAAACTTCATAAAAACCAAAATTATGCAATTTAGGCCTTATCAAAAAAAAACCCCTAGCTATCAATTTTACGTTTGATGGTATCAGAGTGGAATGTGTAGATACGTTTACCTTATTAGGTCTGGACCCAGATATTCATATAACGTGGAAAGCACACATACAAAAGTTAAATCAAAGCCATCTATGTACGCACTACGCGAGCTTAAAAAATCAACAGATATAAAAACTGCCCTATCCACTTACTACGCTTTTGCATACGCTTGGTTTAAGTATGATATAATTCTTTAAATCAAATCAAATCAATCTATTTGTGAAGAACACAGGTATTATAATAAAGGTCGTATGTAAACATTTTATTCGAGCCCTATGTCCTACCAATGAAATTGGTGTACAAATATTAGTTTTTTAGTAATATGTCTGAATCTGTAACACAAAATCGAGTTCGAATAAATAATGTGAATTCAGCGTACTATTTAATGAATAATTAATCAATTAGAATTTATTTTTACATGTATGTCAATGGTAAATTATATAAAAGGCTCGTAATGTCATATTTTATAATTTTGTAAATAATGTCAATTAAATGTATTATTAATAATTTAATTCATCAATAATAATTTATTTTGACATGTACCTATGTCAATGTTCAATTATAATAAAAGGCTAGTAATGTCATATTTTGTCATTTAAAAATTCTTCGTTAGAGTAATACGTCTTATCAATTAGCTATACGCCGTTAGGACTGTTACTCGATTGGCCGTTTTACTTAACATGTGCAAAGCATAGGAATATTGGTTTAGCTTACTGCATACTTTGTCAATACGTGAATTCCATTTTAAAGTGTTTTCTATGTTTAGTCCAAGGAATTTAGTCACATTTGCTTCATTAATAATTTTGTCCTTGTATTTAATATTTAAGTCCAGGTAGGTTGTAATTTATCCTTTGATGAAATTTCTTTAATACTGTTTTATCAAGATTTATAACCAAATTATTATTTTGCAGCCAATTCACAACTGATAGTAAGATAGAATTAATCTCAGCCTCTAATGTGCTTATCTCGTCACTATTAAAAAGAAAAGTGCTGTCATCTGCAAACATTGTCATAGGATATGATGATGCTGTCGGAAAGTTAATATAAACAATAAATAAGGGCGGCCCGAGTATACCACCTTGTGGTACTCCATAATTCACCGTTCTCTGGCTAGATTTATATGTTACTTCGTTTTTGTTTCAACTTCTACTAATTATCGTTATTTATTGCCCTATCACAAAGATAAGATTCGATTAAATTTGATATATCTTTGAGGAAATAGTGTTGATATTATCAACGAGTTGTTTATCTTACAGAAAAAATGTGTTAGGATATTGGTTCATATTGAAAACGACGAAAGTTGTAGACCACATTTTAACAAACTGGGCATTCTAACTCTGACATCGATTTATATTCTGAAAATTTGTAAATTTGTGAGACAGTATCCAAACTTCTTTATTAAAATGTCTGACCAGCCTCGCCGATATGCACCGCGTTCACGATTCGAAAACACGCTCGTAATGCCCCAATCAAAGCTAAAATTACACAGCACTAGCCCTCACGTTACATGAATTAAAATATATAACAAAATTCCTATAAACATAAGAATGGAAGAAAATGACAAAATATTTATAAAACGAGTCAGAAACCTATTATTTGACAATTGCTATTATTCATTGAATGTTCTTTTTTTTTTAGAATGACTTAAAAATGGATTGACTTTTACCACCGACTTGTTTATTGAATTTTGTTTTTATTTTATTGACATTTTGTATTTGATTATTATTTTCTCATGATTGTATTTTGCCTATTAATTAATGACATGATGTATTGGACTATAATTTTATTTTATTGACTTTTTATTTCTCTATTCTATCTTTCCATTTTATCCTGTGAAATTATTTATTTTTAAGATCTTGTAAAACACATGTGATATGCAATAAAGAAATGAATTGAATTGAATACGCTGGGAACCAAGAAAATGCAATAAGTCTTTCGGCTCACGACAATTTAAAGCTTGGGCTCCATTTCTAATAGATTTATCATAAATACCGTGAGTTATGCAATCAACGGCTCTTTTGCCACTTAAGTCACATCTGTGTAGAAGCATTAATTTGTCATAAAAATATTCGGTTAAGTATTCATTATTACGAGTCGTACGAGCTAACATTCCTTCCAGAAGCCGACCATAATTTTGCTCACTCGGAAAAGCTCTTTTAAGTTTGGCTTGCCAATCCGTCCAATTAAAAACTACACTCGGTAGGGCTTCAAACTATTTTTTTTGGCAAGCACAGAAATTTTTTGTAGAGCAAAATGTATGGTCTGCTTCTCGTCCCTTTCGTATATTACAGCACATTCATTAAACCTTCCTAAACCAGCTTTCAATACTCTGAGATTTACTAGAAGGCTCGAACTCAGGAATTACATTATTCAAATTATTATTGTTCGAGTTCTTTGTTGAAAAACAACCAAACGACTCAGTACCTCTCTTTTTGTCAAACCTGACGTCTTTTTCTGCTGTTTGCGTCCTGGTGATGTAGTCAGAGTATCAGTTGATGAGCTTGAATACGAGGAGGTTGAATCAGACCTCCTGCGTTTCCTCCTTGATCAATTCTTTGCACGTTTCGTCCTTTTGTCTCCATTGTTCGATACAGAAGTTACCACTTTTCCTCGTAATACCCTGCTTTGCTGAACTAGCGGCTCTTTGCCTGAAGTATTGCCTCGATCGGAATCCATAACCTCGGAAATAACATAACACAAATGTTTAAAAATGTTTACTATAAACTTTCACTTTTGTAGCAATAACCTAACAAGAACGTGGTTTCATTATTCAGCAAAAAAAAGTAAAAAAAAACTTTAAGCTCATTCTATACTATTTCTACATTTCCTTAAACTTCGGGATATTCACAGAATATTTTATCAGAATAAACAACCCCCATGGAAAAAATTCAAATGTTTTCTACATATCTATTTATCTTGCATTTCAAAGCACACATGGCCTGATACTATTTTATTTAAATCAAATCTTATTTTCGTTAAAATTTAAATTCATGCTCTACTTACACGCTTGATGTTCACTATATTTTCACTTGGCACACCTGGCCAACAATTCATAGCACACTTGGCTAAATTCATAAGCACACTTGGCTTAAATTCATTAGCACACTTGGCTTAAATTCATTAGCACACTTGGCTAAATTCATAAGCACACTTGGCTAAATTCATAAGCACACTTGGCTTAAATTCATTAGCACACTTGGCTAAATTCATAAGCACACTTGGCTTAAATTCATTAGCACACTTAGCTAAATTCATAAGCACACTTAGCTTAAATTCATTAGCTCACTTAGCTTAAATTCATCAGCTCACTTGGCTAAATTCATAAGCTCACTTAGCTTAAATTCATCAGCTCACTTGGCTAAATTCATAAGCTCACTTAGCTTCACTTTAGGCACACATGACCTTCGACGGCGCGTTCGTGTTCCACGCGCGCCTCAAAGAGATGTCAGCAATCATGAGGGGCCCACAAGGGCCGATGCCTGCCAGAGGTGCGGGACTGTTCGAAAGAGACACCGCGGCCCTGGAATCACTCAATTAACACTTTTAGTAGGCAAATCCCACTTCTGAAATGTGATGAAATCAAATACTCAAGTAATCAAAAGTAATATGTTTAATAAATTATGTAACAATCACTAATATCTAATATCTAACCAAAAATAACACAACAGAACTACGGATTCACAAGGTATGATTACTGTTCAACGCCTCAAGAACGACTGCTCTCTCGAAAAATGTCAACCACAAGCCGAATGTTCCCCACTCTAACAGTAGGTCAACATTCAGCATGCTATTGGACCAATCAGAGCAAAGTACACAGTATCGATCAACTAAAATACATTAATGCTTAATATTAATAGTAAATAAATGGTTTAATTTAAATAATAACAATTTAGTAATTATAAAACATAAACAAACTTAATCACCTATATTCAACTAGAAATAATAGCTAAAACGGATGTATTAAATTCGTGCGCCCACTACCGCCATCCGTCGCTTGTGGAAAGAACTATAATTATTTAATATTATTTTACAAAATCATTACATTCGGCCATCCGACATCGTGCGATCTCCTGACGCACGTTTTTACAATTCTGATGATAGTTAAATTAATCAACTTGTTACAAGAAATCATTACATTCGGCTATTCATTGATCTCAGATTCGCTGGGGCATGATTTATTGTTATCATTGTTACTTCCACCACTAGAAGATGAACTACTAAAATCACTTGATGAAATTTTATGGTACAGGGAATGCACATTTATCCAGGGTCTAATACGGTCAACGGTGTATGTTTACAATTTTCGTTATAATGTCCTACCCTGTGACACTTTACAAGGGGTTTAGTGCACTTAAGTAAGGGTGTCCTTTACTACGACAATTAAAACAAATTATTGTGCTATCGTATGATATTGATGCTGAAGCACGGTCAGGACTCTTTTTACTTGTGGGAACAGTTTCTAAGGAAAATGCAAATGCGCTTAGTGTTAAAAATTCAATTCCTCAAGGTAGTGTTGCGGGGTGTTTATTATTCTTGATTTATATCAACGATCTCCCCAAAATGACGGAATCGTGCGTACTATTCGCTGATGACATATTGATAATGACTTCTTGTAATGACTCAACGCCAACACGACACTTTAAACAATTTAGGCTGGTTTTATAGTCACGCCGCTAGACGCGCCGTTGGCCAGCGCGCTGTTGAACAGGAACACCGAACGGCGCTGCTCAAGCGCGCGAATTTGAAACGCTACTACTACCCCAATACATATCCGAGCGCGCGCAGGCCCGACGGCGCTGCTGAAACGCGTGACTATAAAATCAGCCTTCATGTTTACTGTACAAAATTGGACGAAATACCATTACCTAGAAATAAACTTCATAAAAACCAAAATTATGCAATTTAGGCCTTATCAAAAAAAAACCCCTAGCTATCAATTTTACGTTTGATGGTATCAGAGTGGAATGTGTAGATACGTTTACCTTATTAGGTCTGGACCCAGATATTCATATAACGTGGAAAGCACACATACAAAAGTTAAATCAAAGCCATCTATGTACGCACTACGCGAGCTTAAAAAATCAACAGATATAAAAACTGCCCTATCCACTTACTACGCTTTTGCATACGCTTGGTTTAAGTATGATATAATTCTTTAAATCAAATCAAATCAATCTATTTGTGAAGAACACAGGTATTATAATAAAGGTCGTATGTAAACATTTTATTCGAGCCCTATGTCCTACCAATGAAATTGGTGTACAAATATTAGTTTTTTAGTAATATGTCTGAATCTGTAACACAAAATCGAGTTCGAATAAATAATGTGAATTCAGCGTACTATTTAATGAATAATTAATCAATTAGAATTTATTTTTACATGTATGTCAATGGTAAATTATATAAAAGGCTCGTAATGTCATATTTTATAATTTTGTAAATAATGTCAATTAAATGTATTATTAATAATTTAATTCATCAATAATAATTTATTTTGACATGTACCTATGTCAATGTTCAATTATAATAAAAGGCTAGTAATGTCATATTTTGTCATTTAAAAATTCTTCGTTAGAGTAATACGTCTTATCAATTAGCTATACGCCGTTAGGACTGTTACTCGATTGGCCGTTTTACTTAACATGTGCAAAGCATAGGAATATTGGTTTAGCTTACTGCATACTTTGTCAATACGTGAATTCCATTTTAAAGTGTTTTCTATGTTTAGTCCAAGGAATTTAGTCACATTTGCTTCATTAATAATTTTGTCCTTGTATTTAATATTTAAGTCCAGGTAGGTTGTAATTTATCCTTTGATGAAATTTCTTTAATACTGTTTTATCAAGATTTATAACCAAATTATTATTTTGCAGCCAATTCACAACTGATAGTAAGATAGAATTAATCTCAGCCTCTAATGTGCTTATCTCGTCACTATTAAAAAGAAAAGTGCTGTCATCTGCAAACATTGTCATAGGATATGATGATGCTGTCGGAAAGTTAATATAAACAATAAATAAGGGCGGCCCGAGTATACCACCTTGTGGTACTCCATAATTCACCGTTCTCTGGCTAGATTTATATGTTACTTCGTTTTTGTTTCAACTTCTACTAATTATCGTTATTTATTGCCCTATCACAAAGATAAGATTCGATTAAATTTGATATATCTTTGAGGAAATAGTGTTGATATTATCAACGAGTTGTTTATCTTACAGAAAAAATGTGTTAGGATATTGGTTCATATTGAAAACGACGAAAGTTGTAGACCACATTTTAACAAACTGGGCATTCTAACTCTGACATCGATTTATATTCTGAAAATTTGTAAATTTGTGAGACAGTATCCAAACTTCTTTATTAAAATGTCTGACCAGCCTCGCCGATATGCACCGCGTTCACGATTCGAAAACACGCTCGTAATGCCCCAATCAAAGCTAAAATTACACAGCACTAGCCCTCACGTTACATGAATTAAAATATATAACAAAATTCCTATAAACATAAGAATGGAAGAAAATGACAAAATATTTATAAAACGAGTCAGAAACCTATTATTTGACAATTGCTATTATTCATTGAATGTTCTTTTTTTTTTAGAATGACTTAAAAATGGATTGACTTTTACCACCGACTTGTTTATTGAATTTTGTTTTTATTTTATTGACATTTTGTATTTGATTATTATTTTCTCATGATTGTATTTTGCCTATTAATTAATGACATGATGTATTGGACTATAATTTTATTTTATTGACTTTTTATTTCTCTATTCTATCTTTCCATTTTATCCTGTGAAATTATTTATTTTTAAGATCTTGTAAAACACATGTGATATGCAATAAAGAAATGAATTGAATTGAATACGCTGGGAACCAAGAAAATGCAATAAGTCTTTCGGCTCACGACAATTTAAAGCTTGGGCTCCATTTCTAATAGATTTATCATAAATACCGTGAGTTATGCAATCAACGGCTCTTTTGCCACTTAAGTCACATCTGTGTAGAAGCATTAATTTGTCATAAAAATATTCGGTTAAGTATTCATTATTACGAGTCGTACGAGCTAACATTCCTTCCAGAAGCCGACCATAATTTTGCTCACTCGGAAAAGCTCTTTTAAGTTTGGCTTGCCAATCCGTCCAATTAAAAACTACACTCGGTAGGGCTTCAAACTATTTTTTTTGGCAAGCACAGAAATTTTTTGTAGAGCAAAATGTATGGTCTGCTTCTCGTCCCTTTCGTATATTACAGCACATTCATTAAACCTTCCTAAACCAGCTTTCAATACTCTGAGATTTACTAGAAGGCTCGAACTCAGGAATTACATTATTCAAATTATTATTGTTCGAGTTCTTTGTTGAAAAACAACCAAACGACTCAGTACCTCTCTTTTTGTCAAACCTGACGTCTTTTTCTGCTGTTTGCGTCCTGGTGATGTAGTCAGAGTATCAGTTGATGAGCTTGAATACGAGGAGGTTGAATCAGACCTCCTGCGTTTCCTCCTTGATCAATTCTTTGCACGTTTCGTCCTTTTGTCTCCATTGTTCGATACAGAAGTTACCACTTTTCCTCGTAATACCCTGCTTTGCTGAACTAGCGGCTCTTTGCCTGAAGTATTGCCTCGATCGGAATCCATAACCTCGGAAATAACATAACACAAATGTTTAAAAATGTTTACTATAAACTTTCACTTTTGTAGCAATAACCTAACAAGAACGTGGTTTCATTATTCAGCAAAAAAAAGTAAAAAAAAACTTTAAGCTCATTCTATACTATTTCTACATTTCCTTAAACTTCGGGATATTCACAGAATATTTTATCAGAATAAACAACCCCCATGGAAAAAATTCAAATGTTTTCTACATATCTATTTATCTTGCATTTCAAAGCACACATGGCCTGATACTATTTTATTTAAATCAAATCTTATTTTCGTTAAAATTTAAATTCATGCTCTACTTACACGCTTGATGTTCACTATATTTTCACTTGGCACACCTGGCCAACAATTCATAGCACACTTGGCTAAATTCATAAGCACACTTGGCTTAAATTCATTAGCACACTTGGCTTAAATTCATTAGCACACTTGGCTAAATTCATAAGCACACTTGGCTAAATTCATAAGCACACTTGGCTTAAATTCATTAGCACACTTGGCTAAATTCATAAGCACACTTGGCTTAAATTCATTAGCACACTTAGCTAAATTCATAAGCACACTTAGC
This sequence comes from Eurois occulta, assembly GCA_950022335.1. NCBI lineage: Eukaryota > Metazoa > Arthropoda > Insecta > Lepidoptera > Noctuidae > Eurois > Eurois occulta. The sequence continues at coordinate 19,984,492 of OX465480.1, read as the reverse complement.
TTAAATTCATTAGCTCACTTAGCTTAAATTCATCAGCTCACTTGGCTAAATTCATAAGCTCACTTAGCTTAAATTCATCAGCTCACTTGGCTAAATTCATAAGCTCACTTAGCTTCACTTTAGGCACACATGACCTTCGACGGCGCGTTCGTGTTCCACGCGCGCCTCAAAGAGATGTCAGCAATCATGAGGGGCCCACAAGGGCCGATGCCTGCCAGAGGTGCGGGACTGTTCGAAAGAGACACCGCGGCCCTGGAATCACTCAATTAACACTTTTAGTAGGCAAATCCCACTTCTGAAATGTGATGAAATCAAATACTCAAGTAATCAAAAGTAATATGTTTAATAAATTATGTAACAATCACTAATATCTAATATCTAACCAAAAATAACACAACAGAACTACGGATTCACAAGGTATGATTACTGTTCAACGCCTCAAGAACGACTGCTCTCTCGAAAAATGTCAACCACAAGCCGAATGTTCCCCACTCTAACAGTAGGTCAACATTCAGCATGCTATTGGACCAATCAGAGCAAAGTACACAGTATCGATCAACTAAAATACATTAATGCTTAATATTAATAGTAAATAAATGGTTTAATTTAAATAATAACAATTTAGTAATTATAAAACATAAACAAACTTAATCACCTATATTCAACTAGAAATAATAGCTAAAACGGATGTATTAAATTCGTGCGCCCACTACCGCCATCCGTCGCTTGTGGAAAGAACTATAATTATTTAATATTATTTTACAAAATCATTACAGTAGGTTGCGTAACTACGCTACCTAATGTCGTTATCCAGGAAGAATGTAAAATAGATAGATATAAAAGGTGTAAACGGACTCTTCACGAAACCCGTCAACCAAGTATTCTGTACATCAAACTAAGTAACTCTAAGCAAAAATCATTGCTTCGTTAAGGGTATTTTTACACCCATTAGGAAGCTAGTTTGATCCTATTATGAACAATTTTTTTATTTAATCCTCAATAGTTCCCTAAAGGAGCATAATGTTTTTTTCTGTCGCTCTTTGGTCCTTCCCATCACATCAAATATTACGAGCTAGTCTTTTTAATCTCTTTGCCCTATATGGAATTAAATCGGTGTGCAAACCTTGAAACAGAAGCTTTTAAAACATCCTTTAAATAAATTAAAACCAAAAACAAGGTTGTTTATTCAAAAAGACCCTTTGATTTTATAATTAATCAAAATCACTTAAAATCTTTTGATTGCATGTATTTTCCTACATATTTAATTTATGATCCAAAAAGGTGCAGATGTCATTCATCTTTTTGGTCGTTCAGATTAGGGTTCCGTAAAGTAAGAACCGTATGATACCAAAATATCGTCGAACTAAGTAAATATGGTTGTCCGATGATGTGATTACCTAAACAGTATCTAAGTAAGTAAAAAAACCGGCCAAGTGCGAGTCGGACTCACGTATAAAGGGTTCGTACCATCGTAGTAGGGGAGCCCCCTTTAATTTTTAAATATTTTTATTACGGCATAAAGGTTGTTAAAGCGACAACAGAAATACTCATTCTGTGAAAATTTCAACTGTCTACCTATTACGGATCATGAGATACAGCCCGCTGACAGACAGACGAACAAACGGACAGGTAGCGGAGGCTTAGTAATAGGTTGGTTACCCTTCGTGTACGGAACCTTAAAATAATAAGTAAATAGTAAGCGATACCGACGCGCAAACTATTACCTCCTCATCATCATCTGCCTAGCCTTTTCCCAACTATGTTGGGGTCGGCTTCCAGTCTAACCGGATGCAGCTGAATACCAGTATTTTACGTGGAGCGACTGCCTATCTGACCTCCACAACCCAGTTAGTCCTGGGTAATACGATACCCTTTGGTAAGACTGGTTGTCAGACTTTCGGGCCCCTGACTACCTGTAACGACTGTCAAAGATCTACAAATGACAGCCGGGACCAATGGCTTAACGTGCTTTCCGAGGCACGGAGGAAACTCGGAAAGCACAAAAAAACGCAAACTGGTACCATGAATTCTCAATTCAGCACGTGATTCTTGACGCCCGACTAATGACCCCGATGAGTATGAGTTCCTCGGTAATTAAAAGAAAAACTTATGTTTAGGTGCAGTTTGTGTCGATGTCGTTTACATCCTGTATGATATCTTTTAAAGCTAAAAACTTCATTTTAGCGTAAATAAAATAATAAAATATCAATAAAATACTGTATACAACGTGTTTTGTTTTTCTTTAACTTGAGCTGCGGAACCTTTCGTGCGGAAAACTAACTCGCACCTGGCCAGTTTTTAATGGATTCAACAGAAGTCATCAGAAGTCAGTCATTAAAATTATTCAAAATGTCCTAATTGCTTTTAACCTGTTGTTAACCAATATATTACGTACCTACCTAAATACGAGTACATCTTCGTTCGAGAAATATTCATAAGTGAGACAAGTAAGTAAAAAAAAATGGATAATCTTATCACCTTCCTTTAGGTCTTAATCAGTAAGCTGGTCACACACGATACGATTTACACCCGAATGTGCGACAGAAGTGTTATTGAGTTTTTCCATCAGGAATTTTTCAGTAGCAGCCACGGAGTCTGGATTTGTGGTCTGCATTAAAGTCACCCCCTATTACATGGGACTTAAACATAACTAGCGAAATCTTGGCGTACTATAAATTCGGAAATTACAGGCATGATGTTATGATATGTTTGAGTAAATGGCAGGCTTCCTCGAGATGGTTTCCTTTCACCGATGTCAGTGGTATTCAAGATAAACTCGACTCTGTTGAGTGCAGAGCCAAGAGGCTCATTGGTGACGATAAGCTGGTGGGTACCAAGCTTCATCGCCTGGCCCACCGGCGCAAGGTTGCATGTCTGTCAGTCTTTTACAGGCTGTACTTCGGTGAGTGTGCCCAAGAGCTCCACGAGATCATTCCACCATCTCGCTTCTTCCATCGGGAGTCCAGACGTACTGCGGGATATCACCCATTCCTTGTCGATGTTCCACACATTCGCACGAAGCGCTTTGCTACATCGTTTATTATGCGCACAGCCAAGGAATGGAATTCCCTGCCTTCGTCGGTGTTCCCAAATTCATATGACCCCAATCTACTTAAGTCGCGAGTTAATAGGCTTCTTTTGGGTTAGCTCGTTCCATCGTCGACCTCATCTCTGTCCTCAGGACTAGATTGAGGTCAAGAGTAGGCCCATCAAACATTAAAAAAAAAACATTTATGTAAGATATAAATTTAAAAAGTCACACGGGTACTTGAATAGCTCAAAAATGTGATAAAGATATTTATGTCTGGCAGCACAAGGAAACTGGAACGCCCTCAAACTAACCTCATGTCTTAACCTTTTTTTTCGGATTGTAAATCATCACTATGACTAAAACCCATCCATGTTCCTTCTTGGTCCTTTGTGTTCCAGGGCCGTGTTATCTCTTTCGAACAGTCCCGCAGCCCTGGCAGGCATCGGCCCTAGCGAACCCCCTGCGGTTTGCTGACATCTCTTTGAGGCGCGCGTGGAACACGAACGCGCCGTCGACACGGCCTGTCGTCATAAGACGGTCGGACGGCGAGCTAGCCCATTACTCACCGTCCACAGGCCCGTCCTGTCTTAACCTTGGGTTACCCTCTAACTCTCTGAGTGTGCACCAAATAAACATTTGTTTCACCACACTTGAAAGCTATGCTATGGAACCCTGCATCAACCGGAAACCTTTGTCCTAGGTAGAAATGAATAATTTCAGCCGTTTAAGTTACTGTTGTGGTACGATGATGTATCACACAAATTTTTGTCGAGTATTTATTTTCCATTGTTACTAAGAGTTATATACAGATCATCTACATAGTAAAAATATCTATTAGTACAGAAAATACAAGTAAACTTCCCAGGCAATGTGAATATTATTAAAATAAACCGGACAACTGCAAGTTCGACTCGCGTGGAGAGGGTTCCGTACGTTAATTATCTAAATTCCGTAAGTTGTTTTAAATGTAAGATTTCTTATAGCTTTTCCTGTAATTTATAGACAAATCTCACAATGAGCCCTTTCATTTGATATGTAACACCATATAGTTTGCAAAACTTTCTTTTTACATTTACTAATTTACCCACCAAAAGTGTCCCCCATGTTTAAAATTCAGTAATTTACGTTACACGTCTGTCTTTGGGTCACCGACTTACATATGTGTACTAAATTTCAACTCAATCGGTCCAGTAATATCGGAATAAATTGGCTGTGACAGACGGACAGACAGACAGGCAGACGGACGCGAGTGATCCTTTATGGGGTTCCGATTTGTTTTCCTTTTGAGGTACGGAACCCTAAAAACAGCCGAATCGATAACCTCCACTTTTTAGAAGTTGGTTAAAAATAGAAAGTCTTTGATCACATTCATATTCCAGGGACAAAATTAAGAAGTTTTATCTGATGAAATAGTTTTAATGAGGGAGCATTCTGAAATTAAGCAAATACTTAGCTGTCAATTATTTCGATGTTTTGATTAATTATTTTACTAAATGTATTTTTTTTGAAACGTTGCCCCACAATTGGAATTTCTCCTATAACGTGGGTACGTTTTCAAACATTTAAACTCACATACACAAACAGCCAGACCCGGAACAATTACCTGTAGGCCATACAAATATTTGTTCCGTGCGGAAATCGACATCGAAATGCAGTCGATCGCTCAGCAACTGCGCCAATCGTTTTTATAGGAATTCACTCTTTGTTGAACTCAAATTTTGATTATGACAATAAGTACTAAGAGTCATAAAGATAGTTCAATCATAAAGGTAGTTTTAGATATAAATATAATTCTTGGAAACCATTCACAAGGGTAGTTACTCTTGAAACAAGGGTAGTTACCCTTGTGAGTCAAAAATGTAAATGACTCCATTAATCGAACATACGACATACTCGTAAATCGACGGTTTGTTGTTTTGTGTGCAGATGGACTTAGATAAGTAATTTACATACAAATAAAAAACATCGAACCGAAAATATAAGTAGCAGTCACTTAGTACATATTAGCTCTCTTTAGTCAACTATGTACAGACGCCAACAGGTGACCCAACCCGAAACTGTCAGATTTTCCAAACCAACCTTGAACCTAATGCTTTAGAGATGAAGTTGAAAATCTATTAGAGAAATATGACAGATTGTAGTATCTTGATCTTATACTTACTGATGGCGCTTCACTAAAAGGCTAAATGCAATTTGCATATCTGACTTTTCCCTGGGTCTCCTATTATTTAGGAAACAACCCCGTCACACTATTCCCAAACCACTGTAACTCCTGAAAACCAGAATCAACAGTGGCAACCACCAGAAAAGCGCCAAGACAATGAAGCGCCACGATGTCCCAGAGAAACAATTGAACTGTCTTGGATCCCGCAACAAAATTAATCAGAAAAGTATAGCAGAGGAGTAGGAAAACCATAATTTCCACTTCCCTCCATATCAGCAGGAGACAGATCGAAACAAGGCCAACAGGCACAAAGGGACGTTTACAACTGGGATAAGCCCTCTTGCCTAGCACCACGGATAAATATTATCATTAATGGGTCCTAAGTTGTGAGCTTGTTATATTTGATTCCAATAATAGGTATGGCAAAAACGCTTGAACGCACGGAAATTTGTTCTAGTTTCGACAAGGTCCGTATAGAATAACTCCGGATATAACCTGTACACTATCCAACATAATTCTGCCAAAGACTGTACTCCCATAAAATATGATGTGCAGATTGTTCATATTCAGTCAGATGTAGAACATATAATTTTGGAAAGGAAGAAACATATTGGTCTCAAAGGCATGGCATGCATGCAGGTGGCAGCTGTCAGCTGTCATGACTGCGACAAAAAGGCGTCCACCCAGCATGATCCTGTGTTAAGGAATTTCCATGGTATTCCAATTTTTTTATCTATGCTTAATTAGTTGATTGTAGAAAGGCCCTTTCTAGACGGACCGACTTGTTACTAAGTAGTAACAAGTATTGGATTACGATTTTCTTCCTCTTGTCCTGTCTATCGCTCGTAAATATTTGAATGTCTTTGGTAGCGGCACTACAAAAGTACTACAGCAACCTGGACATTTTTTTTTCAAAAAATAACAATAAAAAAAACACGAAAGAATAAATTTAATGTTTCTTTTTTTAAATAATGAGAACTCAAATGCATATGTGTGTGTAAAACATATCCACGATCGGCATCACATGCGAACGATACCCATTGAAAAATTCATTCATCGATCGATTCTAATTATTTCACAAAAAAAACATTAAATTTATTCTTTCGTGTTTTTTTTTATTGTTACCTACTTTTTGAAAAAAATAGTCCCAATCGTTTCGAGTTCGATGATCGAGTTCATGGTATTCGGTTCTAGAACGACCTAAAAATATGGTGTATAGAAGAACCCGACAACAACTGTTGGGCAGTAGCCCACCAGACACCGCCGCCACCGCCTCCGTCTGGTCGGAGGATCCTCCCTTTTCTATGCGGATTAAGAACTTTACACCCTGTTCTTAGTACCCCCAAGAATTGTTCACTTTTTTTAGTAATAGGTACGGACTTTTACGAATAGTACCAATGTCACAGATTGTTCGCAACATGTAAAATTATTTGATTGGATCTTACGTATATAAAAACTGTCCAAATGATTTGGTGGCCGTTTAGTGTCGGATATGTTGTGGGTAACAGCACTCGTTCTCTGGTACGTATCTCCTCTTTCCTCATATAAAAACTGATTACAAATAACAGTTGATAAAGTTCATCGACCTTCGTAAAAAACCGGTCTAATATAAAATGTCTATTTTATTTAGGAATTTTGGCACGCGCTCTGAAAAGTTATGTAAATAAAAGTGATAATCATTTTAATTTGTACACCAATACGATTAAAATGCGAATGTGAGGTACTACCACAGAATAAATAGTAAAATACTGCCACGCTCCTACGTTCGACCAATTTTCACCCTTATGCCCTGAGTCATAAGGTTGTGACTGGTCATCTCTTGGTTGCCACGGCTTATTTGAATTAATTATTTTATTTTTGAATTGTTCTTTTCTTTGTTTTTACTATGGACACTTTTAACGTGCACATCTTGCTACATCGCTCTCACATAATGTACCATCTCAACATGAATGATGTAACCAAGGTTTTGTAAAATATTCTGATTTAAAAGAGTGTCCATGGAGTTTCTTGCCCGTTCTTCTCCATAGAGATCTACGTTAGGGAATGGGCAACTACAGTACTTTCACAGTTTTTATGCCTTGTGACTGGGACTGTAGCTACATTTCATTGTTGTCTTTGTTTCGACAATTCAAAAGTGCCTGTAACTGGCCTACTTGAAATAAATGCTTTGATTTTGATTTTGATTTTGAGAAGTGGTAGACCGTCAATGAGCGCGTTAGTACACACTCGCCAAGGTTAGTGTAGTTATATTGGTAAGTACTAACAATTTAATTTTCTTTCGTAGGGTTTCAGTAAGCCACTCGTGTGGCTACAACCTGCAGTTCCCGCCATGGTTCAAGTTCGGAGCCGCATCAGCATCATATCAGATTGAAGGAGCCTGGAATGTTAGCGGTAAGTATTCCTGCGACAACTAATTCAAAACAATGAAATCTTGGAACTCATCATTCTCTTACCCTTATCCCATTTAATTTGGGGTCGGCGCAGCATGTCTTCTTCTTCCATACTTCTCTATTAATTACTCGTCATCTCAGCAGTCACCTCTTTTCTTGCCATATCATTCTTCCCACAGTCCATCCATCGTTTCTTTGGTCTTGCTCTAATCTTATATGAAATCTTAAAAATATTTTGCGTGTCATGAGACACACATATTTGTTTACTCCATATAAATCTTTAGCTATTTGAATAATAATAATTAATCATTTTATTATCAGGCAACAAGGCCCATAGATAAAATACACAAAATAATTTTACACAAAGATAAACTAATACATATTTTAAAAACCTTAGAACTAATTATAAACTATACACGTAATGTTGTCGGCGACGTGTACCTATCGCTGCGTGGTGTCGCGTAACCGTCCTCGGAAACGTCGATATACGACACCTTTCGGCCAAAAGTCCTCTTTCAGGCATGTGACCTGTAGATGTTGGGTTGGAACTCGTACCACGAATGACTTAAAGTTGATATTGTGGTGTGTGGTGTTCAATGGAAACCGATTCCACTATACTGTAAAGCAGACTTCAAACCTTTATTTTTTCGTTTGTTGTTTGTTTTTTTTTGTTTTTGTCGGTTCTCAATTCATTGGAATCTTTTATTTTCTTGTTGACTTTGAGGAAATCCTCACTTGCGGGGAAGACGGAGGTTTGTATAGGATTTCTGAAGACGAAAACCCCACGATTGATATCACTACCATACTTTAGGGGAGTGAGAGGAACTCCAGCATTCAGGAACACCCCTGTTTAGTCTCATCACCAAGTTCAGCCGATGTCACGACCGCACATTCTACCATACAGGCATGCATCAAAACCGCTCACTACTCTGTGGTCGTCTTGTACCTAGATACTAACACTGGTATCTATAGTTAAGTTAAACTAATTACTTGAGTTTAAGTTATTACTTATGCAAACATATTATGCAATAGACAAGAATTTAAACGAAGTATGAACCGTCAAAGAAAGCAAAGTTATAATTCTAAGTTTTGACAGTTCTAACTTCAAGCAATAAGTTATCACTTTGACTTGTTCATAGACACGGGTATAAGTATGTCTTGTTTTCCAGACAAAGGAGAAAGCAAATGGGACCGCCTCACTCACCGCTACCCAGAAGTTATAACGGACGGCAGTAATGGCGACGACGCCTGCAAGTCCTACTATCTGTGGGAGAGGGACATCGAGATGGCTGAGGAAATGGGCTTGCAGTTTTACCGGTAGGTTACCTACAAAACAATCATTTGTTTACCTGGGCCGGTAGTCTCGACATAGATACCGACGATGTCGCAAACTTTCGATTGCTTTATAATAACGGAAAAATTCGGTTGCCATAACGATGGTTGTGAGAAACGCAAGTCTGTACATCCAAGATTCGTTTCTCGCAAGCATTGTTATTGCAACCGAATTTTTTCAAGACTGCCGGTCCTGAACGAACACATTGACTTGCCGATCGTAAACTTAAGGGGAATGCTCCAACCAGCCCGCGAAATTCAAAATTTCTTGGGTTTTTTGCAATTTGCAGGCCAGTGCTAGGTTGTGTGTTGATTAAAATATTATTCGCGGCTGTAAGACGTATGAAGTTACAGAATTATAATCATCAAAAGCTGTAGGAATGACTTTTTCTGTTTTTTTTTGTTCCTACGCCTTTATGAACTTGGAGGGTTGTATTGGTGATTTTGATGATTATAATTCTGTAACTTCATACGTCTTACAGCCGCGAATAATATTTTAATCAACACACAACCTAGCACTGGCCTGCAAATTGCAAAAAACGCAAGAAATTTTGAATTTCGCGGGCTGGTTGGAGCATTCACCTTAAAGTGAAATCATCAATACAACCCCTTTGAGTTCATTTAATCCCATTGAATGACTATTGAGATGAAGAAGATTATATTTATGATTTTAATGATTATAATTCTGTATACATGCGTATTATGGCTGCGGATGATATTTGAATCAACAACAGCCTAACACTATCCGGCAAATTGTAAAAAAAACGTATGAAAATTTGAATTTCGCGGGCTATCCTGCGGCTTCCACCATCAGGTTTTTTTCCAAAGGGGACTGCCACAGTACGTTTGAAAACTGCTTCTGCGCCTATGTAGCCTCTAAAAGAGGAGTTGCATAGAAATCAATCGTATCGGTGCGGTCTGTTGTTGCGATTGGGCAACTTTTTATTACCCACTAATTGCCATTCACTCTGTAGCATAAGCATAATTAGCCTATAATGTTCACACTGCTGGGACACACGGCCTCCTCTCTAGAGAGGGAATGGGTTATAATTTATAATCCACCACGCAAGCCCAGTGCGGGTTGGTAGATGTCACACGTCTTCGAATTTTTGGTTCTAGGACATGCCGGTTTCCTCACGATGTTTTCCTTCACCGTTTTGAGAGCAGTGCTGATGAAATAAATTACACACAGTAATGCCTGGGTTCGAACCCACGACTTACTGTGTGTAAGTCGGGACCGCCACCACTGGCCACCGCTGCTCTCATTCACTCTGTAGGTACCTCTAAATTAACTGGTTTTCTAAGAAATGCGAATAGTGAAAATAAAATATAAACACAAAACAACCCATATTTTGGGTAGAGCCCAAAATACGATAAAAAAGGCGTCCGATAAAAAAGGCTTGAAAAGAAAATAACACGTTTTTTTGTTATTTTAACAAAATTCCAGCGTATCGCTTCAGGCTTGAATACCTATTGCCTAATTTAGTCATTAAGACTGGATAGTATTATAAATGCTCGGTGAGCTCGTGGTTAAGTAATAGCAGCCGCTCGGGTCGATCTTCAGGTTAAGCCGTGCTTGCCTAGGTTAGTCCGTGGATGGGTGACCACCCATTTCATACCGAGTTTCCTCCGTGCCTTGGAAAGCATGTTAAGCCATTGATCCCGGCTGTCATTTGTAGATCTTTGACAGTCGTTAAGGTAGTCAGTGGCTCGAAAGTCTGACAACCAGTCTTACCAAGAATTTCGTATTACCCAGTGCTAGCTGGGTTGTGGAGGTCAGATAGGCAGTCGCTCCATGTAAAATACTGGTATTCAGCTACATCCGGTTAGACTGGAAGCCGACCCCAACATAGTTGGGAAAAGGCTAAGCAGATGATGATGATGTATTATAAATGCTCGGTAATTATGATGAATATGACACCGAGACATTGGTGTGTAGACTCCATAATCTTCATCTGTATCGTGTGGTTAGTGCCTAACCTGGTGTCAGAATTTTTATACCAGCCATGGGGTTCTGACTTGGCTTTACATGCCGTCAAGAAATATCTCTCAGGCATGCTGGTTTCCTCACGATGTTTTCCTTCACCGAAGCAAGTAATAATTATACAATACACATAAAAATCCAAAAAATCAGAAGTGCGTGTCTTGGGTTCGAACCTATGACTTGGCAGTCCAACGTTCACACCACGTGAGACGCTCCATAATGAGAGTTTATCCATGAAAATACTTGGAGCAACTTATCGCACTTTGACTTTCAAATTCAAATTCATTTATTTCAGGTACGTAACCAATATTGCAAAAAAAAAACAAATACAAAAACAGCAAATAACATAGATCTCAATTCACAATTAATTAATAAACATAATAATTAATTTACAATTTACTTTACTTTGCTAAAAGCGTCTCATAGCAATATTAATCTTATTCGGCGCTTATCCTATACCTTACCTACAGAAAACCCACCATTCGCTACTAAAGCATGAACAGTTTCATAGTTTCTCCTAACTTCCAGATTCTCAATATCCTGGCCTCGTCTCCTGCCAACTGGTTTGGCCAACAATATCAGTGAGGATGGCAAAAACTACTACAACAACCTAATCGACGGTCTACTGGAGAAGGGTATCGAACCCATCGTCACTATATACCACTGGGAAATGCCGCAGTTGCTTCAAGATTTCGGTGAGTTTTTAAATACAGGGTGGATACCCATGGGCTGCGGGACTGTTCGAAAGAGATTCCGCGGCCCTGGAACATAAAGGGCAAGGGAAGGAACATGGATGGTTTTTAGTCAGTAAAAGTCTGACACTCATTCCGCTCCACCCAGAGCGGGAGGAGTCATTTGATGATTTCTCATCCGAAAAAAAAAAATTGCACTCCGGGAGTGCCGGCAGAAGTGAAAACTTGATTATTAACGTTGAGCATGTTTGATATTTTGGAATGGTTAGGGAATAATTTTGCACCAATTGCTTTATCAGTATAAAGAACAGGGTGTACTATTCGGTGCACCCCTGCCTGAGCCTTCGGGGATTACAGGATGTTATGTTATCATTGAATCCTGCCTAAAGAATTTGTAATTAAAAGTGTGGAAGTAATCTGTCGCACATAAAAATGTGTGCGATACATCTTTTCACAGGCGCTTAGTAAGCACGTAAGCAGGAACGTCACATTCGATCTTACTACAGAATTAGCTGAGAATTTATCGGTTTCCTATACCAATAACACTCGTGCTTTTTAACTTACTTGTAAATACTTGTAATCAAATCATTTTTAAAGCAGGTTATTAAATAAACTGAACTTTATTTTACCAAACAACAAACGCCTTAGTGAAAATGTTTAGAAATTTAATACTCGGAAGGTACTTATTGCGATTGAACGATTTCCTATTTTATTTTATTATCATGATTGTGCTTGCATCTTAAAAGCCTTCACAAGTACTTTCAATAGCTACTAGATACTAAGAAAGCTGCAAACTCAAAGACAACACTGTCTTATTGATTTTAGAATCTCTTGTCATTATGCGTCAATCAATAAAATTGCAAGGAAATACGGAATTTTAGCTACACTAACATACCTACAGGTACGTAACGTTTGCAAATAGCATTTCTTTAAATGATTTTAAACCATAAAATGTTGAAGGTTAAGTTCAAAATCGAATGAGAAAATTTGTCTTACGCTTTTTCGATCAGGTCAAATGATTTTAAACCATAAAATGTTGAAGGTTAAGTTCAAAATCGAATGAGAAAATTTGTCTTACGCTTTTTCGATCAGGTCACGTGTCCTGACGCGAGTTTAAGATTTTATACCCATTACAGAAAAAGTGCTCAACGCCGCTAAAGAAGTTTTCACTTCAAAAGGGTGGAATACCCATCGACACACAAACGAATACCACGTATTCAGTAGTTACAACATTCCAAAACAGCTACATAGAAATTGTTCATTAGTAATTTTAAGAAAAAAATGATATTGTACTTTCTTTATCGTGTGGTTAGTTCCTAACCTGGTGTCAGAGGTTTTATACCACCCATGGGACTCTGACCTGACTTTACATGCCGTCGAGAAATATCTATCAGGCATGCTGGTTTCCTCACGATGTTTTCATTCACCGAAGCAAGTGATAATTTTACAATAGGCACATGAATCCGAAAAATCTTAGGAAGCAACTAAGATTTTTCGGATTCATGTGCATATTGTTGTGTCTAGGATTCGAACTTAAGACCTATGACTTGGCAGTCCGACGGTCACAACACTAGGCTATCACTGCTTATGATGTTCCATGCCAGCCTATACAGGTACGGCTTGTAAATGAAATAGGCATGGTTCGCTGCACCCGAGCGGCCAAATCATACGTACGGGAAAAAGCCGGTCAGCTTAGCATAAACAAGATTCTGCGATCGAAGATGCCGAAAAAGTGAGCCTATCGGCAAAACCGAATGAACGCGAGTATGCCTAGTAAACGCATTGAGTCAGATGGTGCCGACTCGAACACTGGTTTAGCACCCCTCAGGTACCTGCATTGTAATATGTACACGTGTTCCATATGTGTTTCTAAATAAATTTACTTTAGCTCCACTTAAACAAATATCGAGTTTATTCAAGTGCAAATTAGGTTAATTTCCAAATTACCAATACCTATATATTGGCCTACACTATTGAAATACTTATAAATATTTTATTTGAAGTTATAGCGCAAACTGAGCCGCATGTACCTACTGAGTATTCAAGTCACATTTATTTGCATTTCTGGAACATAAATGGCGAACCTAATGACTACTTAATAAAAAATACGGCCGCTGCGGCCGGAGAGGCCAAACAGAAATCATAAAACACCAGGTACATTACTATGTGTTACTCCATTACTATTAAAATGTACAAAAACAAGAGCAGGTTTTTGTCAGTCTTTATTTCGTCGTGGTACAATTAAATAAATTACAATTAAATGAAAATCTTACATTTGCTTGCAAATATTATGCCAAATGTTTTTGTGAATTAAGACGTAAGTATACATATGTTACTCAAGGACGCAAAAACGGCTGAACGAATTTAAATGAGGTACACACATGAACATGTATGAAGTTTTTGACCGAAGGTCTCGCGAGCACTACTGCTAAACTATGGTTTAGGGTTCGATCTTCATATCGGGCAATTAGTAGCGAGGAGCTCGTGGCTAAATAATAACAGCTCTTGGATCAACCTTCAGGTTAAGCCGCGCTTGCCTAGGTTGGTCTGTGGATGGGTGACCACCCATTACCGAGTTTAATCCGTGCCTTGGAAAGCACGTTAAGCCGTTGGCTGTCATTTGTAGATCTTTGACAGTCGTTACAGGTAGTCAGTGGCCCGAAAGTCTGACAACCAGTCTTACCAAGGGGCATCGTAATACAAACTAAGGGTCAGCTCACACCGAGACGCGACGCGACGCTGCGCGCACACTTTAAAACAGCGACTCAAAATATAACTTTATTTTCTACACGAAAAGATACACATTTCATTGTGAGAATTTAGAATACGTTGCACCATGCAGCGCTGCGCCTCGTGATGCCTCGCTGCGTAGACCGACGCATCGCGACGCAGCGGTGCATCGCCAGTACGCGCGGTGCAAGAGCGCCGCTGCGGCTCACGAAGCCGCGTGACGCCGCGCGACGCCGCGAGGCGCAGCCGAGGCTGCCGTGGCGACTTGTCTCTACTGTTTTCGTCCAGACTTCGTATAGAATTGATACAGTTCGGTCGAGTGTTTGAGTGAAATTACAATGATAGACGGGGATTCTGTTATAATCGGACTTCTTGCAGAAGAGGAAGAGGAAGAAGAATACAAAAATAAAATTGCGGGTGGATGCGGGGCGGGGCGGGAGCACGTGGCGAATATAGACACGTTCCGCTGCGCCGCGCGGCGTCTCGTTGCGCAGCGAGGCGTCGGGTTTCCAACGATTTTACTATGCGCCTCGCGACGTTGCGATGCGACGTTGCACTGGCCTCTTCCAGTATCGTCGCGACGCGTCGCGTCTCGGTGTGAGCTGACCCTAAGTTGTGTAGGTCAAATAGGCAACCACTCCATGTAAAATAGTGGTATTCAGCTTCATCCGGTTAGACTGGAAGCTGCTGGAAAAGGCTAGGCTGATGATGATAATAATTATGTCGTGTTCAGAGTCTAAAATTGCTGCTCTTTTTTGCAGGTGGTTGGGCTAACCCTCAAATCTCCGACTGGTTCGCTGACTACGCGAGAGTCGTCTACACCCTCTACGGTGACCGTGTGAAGACGTGGATCACCATCAATGAGCCCCTAGTAGAGTGTGACTATTACTACGGAAAAGGGATCCTGGGGTCGAAACTGGACTACTTCGTGGGGCCTTACATTTGTAATAAGAACCTGCTGATGGCTCACGCGAAGGCCTGGCATATCTATGATCAGGAGTTCCGGTATAAGTGTAATGGTATGTGGTTCTCTTTTATCTTATTCAAACTTAGGGGTGTTTAATGAAGGTTTGATTAGGCGCATGCCAGCTGGGCCAGTCCGAACAAGAGTCGAAAAACGCGCCTCTGTCAAGCTATCTTTAGAAGTGAGACCAGACAAAAGTAGCGTGGCAGATAATTATAATGATTCGCGTCAAAATCACCGCGATATTTCGGCGGTTACAGCCACCAAGACTTTGCACTCTTAGATTTGATAATATTACTTACTTATTACTTAGATAGATTAAAAGAAAAATGTCAATCTGCGCTTACATGGCGACAGACTTCACTCCAATATTATTTAGATGTTCTGTGCATCACTTTCAAAAAGCCAAAATCATAAGTTAGTTATTCATATTATAATATTAGGCTGAATTTAATCAGCACTTTTGAACGACAATAATATGTACAGTCCCCCAACATCTTTTCACCCGTTTTTTCAGGAAAAGTGTCATTCGCAAACCATTTAATATGGCTACAACCGTACTCACCAGAAGATGAGGAACTAACGGAGGCAGCCAGGCAATTTACAGTAAGTGTTACGTACTGTACAAAATTACACATATTAATGCAACTCGATTTGAAATTTAAGACGAATCGATTGACGTAAGAATCATCAAAATTGGCCTACACTGTTGGTCTCCACAACGCCACATAGGAACAAATATACATACATAGAATATACTGCTAAACACATTACCCGCCTTTGCATAGCGCAGTCGGATAAAAAATACAAAGTGTAAACTGATCCTTCACGGAGCAGTCAACCAAGCATTCAGTATCAAACTTACGCAGAAAATATTGCTCGGAAACGACATTTTTTTGAAGTGAAAACTTCTTTAGCGGCGTTGAGCACTGTTTCTGTAATGGGTATAAAATCTTAAACTCGCGTCAGGACACGTGACCTGATCGAAAAAGCGTAAGACAAATTTTCTCATTCGATTTTGAACTTAACCTTCAACATTTTATGGTTTAAAATCATTTGACCTGATCGAAAAAGCGTAAGACAAATTTTCTCATTCGATTTTGAACTTAACCTTCAACATTTTATGGTTTAAAATCATTTGACCTGATCGTAAAAGCGTAAGACAAATTTTCTCATTCGATTTTGAACTTAACCTTCAACATTTTATGGTTTAAAATCATTTAAAGAAATGCTATTTACAAACGTTACGTACCTGTAGGTATGTTAGTGTAGCTAAAATTCCGTATTTCCTTGCAATTTTATTGATTGACGCATAATGACAAGAGATTCTAAAATCAATAAGACAGTGTTGTCTTTGAGTTTGCAGCTTTCTTAGTATCTAGTAGCTATTAAAAGTACTTGTGAAGGCTTTTAAGATGCAAGCACAATCATGATAATAAAATAAAATAGGAAATCGTTCAATCGCAATAAGTACCTTCCGAGTATTAAATTGCTAAACATTTTCACTAAGGCGTTTGTTGTTTGGTAAAATAAAGTTCAGTTTATTTAAAAACCTGCTTTAAAAATGATTTGATTACAAGTATTTACAAGTAAGTTAAAAAGCACGAGTGTTATTGGTATAGGAAACCGATAAATTCTCAGCTAATTCTGTAGTAAGATCGAATGTGACGTTCCTGCTTACGTGCTTACTAAGCGCCTGTGAAAAGATGTATCGCACACATTTTTATGTGCGACAGATTACTTCCACACTTTTAATTACAAATTCTTTAGGCAGGATTCAATGATAACATAACATCCTGTAATCCCCGAAGGCTCAGGCAGGGGTGCACCGAATAGTACACCCTGTTCTTTATACTGATAAAGCAATTGGTGCAAAATTATTCCCTAACCATTCCAAAATATCAAACATGCTCAACGTTAATAATCAAGTTTTCACTTCTGCCGGCACTCCCGGAGTGCAACCCGTCTTTTTTTTTTTGTGGTGAAAAGTCACGTTTTACGTTAGGACGCAATGTAAGTAACTAATGTAACGCACTCAAAACATTGTGCTGATACATGCATTGAATAGTACTTGGGTCGTGGAGGTATATAAAGTAACATTAAAAATTATACTTAAAAAAAATTGTGAAAAAGTTGTACTCCAATATCTCCGTAACTAGAAGGTTCCCAGTTATGTTCTAGAACAATACATGATCGCAATGGCGGGGAGAACAAGTGCCTTTCGGATTTGTTAAAGGTACGCTTACACCCTTTTTAGGGTTCCGTAGTCAACAAAAAAGGAACCCTTATAGTTTCGTCATGTCCGTTTGTCTGTCCGCAGCTTGGCTCAAAGACTCTTGTACTAGAAAGCTGAAATTTGGCATGAATATACAGATTAGTTACGCCGGACAAATAGAATCTCGAAAAGTATTTTTTTTAGTGTATCTCCAGTACCTACGCGTAAGGTGGGGATTTTTTTTTCTCGCGTACCACATAGTGTAGGATGTCGTTGGATAAGTCCTTGAAAAATATTGCGAGTTTCTCACGGGATTCCTTTGTAAAATATTAAGCTTTAAAGTGCAAATTTTTGTTAGACTCAACCAGCTAAACAGTAGTGTTTGGGTGCGTGATAAAAATTCACGGTGATAGTAGTAAGAAATACTATCACAGCTAAGTAGGCTTTACAAGTTTACGAGTAAAATGTACTTGGATAACATATTTTCCTAAATGTAATATATGGGAGCACAGGATTTTCAACTGCAAAATTAAATTTAAGTTTGCTTTTTATTATCACCATAAAAATCATCGTTCGGAGGCATATCGGACCGTAGGAAGTGTCCGCATATTTTGATGGGTAACTACCCTACATTGTGCGTGGCCCTTTTTTTTTTGGGTCCATCAAATGACTCCTCCCGCTCTGGGCGGAGCGGAAGGGAGTGTCAGACTTTTACTGATTAAAACCCATCCATGTTCCTTCTTTTGCCCTTTGTGTTCCAGGGCCGCGGTATCTCTTTCGAACAGTCCCGCAGCCCTGGCAGGCATCGGCCCTTGCGGGCCCCTCCTGTTTACTGACATCTCTTTGAGGCACGCGTGGAACACGAACGCGCCGTCGACACGGCCTGTTGTCATAAGACGGACGGGCGGCGAGCTACCCGCCCGACACGCACTTGTCCGGTTTTTTATATAATAAAGCTCAGGTTAAACTCAGTTTGACTCAGTTTAACGCGATCACGGTCGCGATCGCGATGATGTTTCAACTTACTTTTATGGTGGTGTTCACATTGAATTTATTGTTCTGTTTATTCGTGTCCCGCATCCTGCGTGGAATTCGCCTCTGTTTGATCAGACATTTAGGTACTATTTATTTCAAAGTCTCACACAATTTAGACATGCAATATTTTTGCGTTTATAATATCTAAATTTGTCAAATCACATGGCCTTATAGAAACAACGTTTAACACACTCCTTGCTTTCCAGACTGGCCGCTATACTCATCCCGTTTATTCAGAAAAGGGCGGATGGCCGCCTGTGGTCGAGGAGATAGTCGCAAAGGCCAGCAAAGAGCAAGGCTTCAAAGAATCAAGGCTGCCACCATTCAGCCAAGAGGAGATCGATCTGATCAAAGGCAAGATAATTAAGAATAGGCAGAGACATTATTGTTTCAACTGAAATTGCACGTATATTCAAATCACAAATTTCAAGTCAAAGTCATTATTTAACAGTTTTCTAAAAGGGTGTTTTTATCATACGCAGCAATTTACAAGAATTAATTTCCCAACTGTACAGTCAAGAGCACTAATATGTAAACACTAAGCCAAATTCAAAAGCTCAATCAAACCATGAGATCAAGCGATCCAGCCATCGTAATAGAATGCCTTCTGAAATACCATGTTCGTGGAAACGTAAAACATTAATGAACACAGCAGGACAAAATCGCTTTTAAAAGTTGCTAAGTGTCTACATATACATGCTCGTGACTGTACGTATTATTGTGAAAGAAGGTCTTTTAGGTTTGAAACTTGTTAAAATGGCGCACTGAAGCTTCATTCTCTAATCGGAAATTGTCATAAACATTCCTGTAAGCTTTAGCAACAGTTGTTTTAGACCGTGAAAAATGGTTTCTTCTTTCACTAATGCATACATCAACTTTGAATATGAACACCCAAAATTCACCAAGAAGGCCCATATTACATCGCAAACTGCCATGCCAAATACAACTTGGAGTATTTTTAAGCCTGTAGATTCACCTTACATTTCCTTCCCACAGGGACCTACGATTTCTTCGCCATGAACCACTATTCCACCAGACTGGTGAGGAAACCCAGAAAATCGGAACAGATCCAGAATTCAATCTTCACGTATCTCGGAGATATAGATGTTGTGCTGGATGTGGACCCTAGCTGGACCTACGGTTATAGCCCGGTTATGGCGGTAAGTAGACGGAAATTCACTGCTTTGGCAATTTGGGATCAAAATCAGAATCAGCTTGGACTCCAACTGCTTTTATTGGTCCCCCCTTCTTCTGCCACACTTTCCAGGACCCTCATCCAAGTGCTTCACATGATTGTGTTATAGAACTACTTAAACTCATATTAAGCTGTTTCCTTTAATGCAAAGTAGCTCTTGAAATATAAAACCTAAGTCAGATATGTGCTATAGTGTTTGTTTAACGTGTTTAGTTAATTAGTGCCAAATTGAAAAATAAAGATTTTATTATTATTAATGCATTAGACACACCTTTACATTAAATTAGATTAAATTATTTAAATTGTATTACATAAAATTATATTGAATTGAATTGGATTAATATTAATTGTTAAATTGGACTGTTAAATTAGTTTTGTTTTTAATTGATTGTAATAATAACTGTTTTTCTAAAAGTCTTACTAACATAGTTCTTAAGTACTCACTACTAACCCATATGGACTCTTGTTCGAAATAAAGTACTTGATTGATTGATTAAGTCCTAAACAATGCAAAAATCCCTGAACCCGCAAGAAACCCCTCCCCCCCTGAAACCTGCAGTAAGTCTTACAAAGCTATTATCGTCATCACCATCCATAGCCGGACTTCTCCACCCACTGCTGGGTATAGGCCTCTCTTTGCTTGTGCCAAGCTCCACGTTCTTGTGCTAGCTTCATACAGGATATTCCAAAACAGACTATATCTTATTGATATTCTCGTTGTGACCAGATATATCCGCAAGGCATACGGGAACAGATGGCCTGGCTTAAAGAACAGTATGGCGACATTGAGATCTTCATCTCTGAGAATGGATATTCCTCTGGCGGGTCCAACCTTGATGACGACGGCCGTATCTCTTTTGTCAGAGATTATCTGGAACAGGTATCGTAAATTTTGATTATTTTGGTAAATTGCTGAGGAGCTCTTGGCTCAATAATAACAGCCGCTCGGTATTGAGGTTAAGCTGCTCTTGCCTAGGTTGGTTCATGAATGGGTGACCACCCATAACATAGGTACAAAGTTTCCTCCGTGTTTCGGAAAGCACGTTGCACCATTGGTCCCGCCTGTCAGTTGTAGATCTTTGATAGTCATTAAGAAGTCAGTGGCTCGAAAGTCTGACAATCAGTCTTATTTATTTATTTATTTATTTAACACTTCAAGCACAAAGTACAGAGGCGGACTTACTACGGGTATTGCCCAGTACTAACTGGGTTGTGAAGGTCAGATAGGCAGTCGCCCCATGTAAAATACTGGTATTCAGCTGCATCCGGTTAGAGTGGAAGCCAACCCCAACATAGTTAGGAAAAGGCTAGGCAGATGTTGATGAACTGGCCTCTTTGGTCTAGTCCAGTGGTTCTTAACCGGTGGTCCGCGGACCACTGGTGTTCCCTGGAAGCAACCCAAGTGATCCGCGGAGCCATCTTAATAAATAAGTGACAAAGAGTCGACACTGAAAACCGCGCGTGGCGTAAGCAATTTGCAATCACAAAAATCTCATTAAAATCTGAAACTGTAATGTAAATTGAAAATGTGTAAAATACTTTTATCATAAAGGTTCCTTTTTTCTGCCTCTACACTAGGGCGGATCCAGCTTTCATGTCTACGGGGGGTCACATAGTCGTCGACCTAGCTAATGAGTTATACGTGATTGCTGCACGGACATCGTTTGGCATATACAACTACTTTTGACAATTCTTGTACTGCACCCTTTGTATCTGAAGCCATAACCGAGCAGCTGTCAGTCCCAATTCCCACACACCATGTTATGGATCCGCCCTTGCCTCTGCAATGCCACTCTTATTGGCTTTCCGCATGATCGACCGATATAGACACAGGTGGAAATGAATGCCGAGCCCCTTGCCCTGAGGCCTTAAATAAGGCAATTATAGCATGTATGTATTCTATAATTGCCATAAAAGGTTGCAAAAAATGAAGCATGTTGACATTTTGATCACAAAGTACATAATTATCTGAATTTATTCGAGGCAAGATGTCAGAATTTTTGTGCTCGCTCTTGTCATCTACTTTCTCGAATCTTTAATTTAATTCTATAAGTTGCCATGGTAACTCCGGTAGTTCAAAAAAAAATCTAACCAGTCCAAGGTAGGTAAATTCGAGCACGCTTCGCTCGCTCTTGAAGCTACTTTCTTTTGAATTTGTCTAAAATTCGAGCAAAACCTCCTGTATGAATATATAATAATATAATCGGAACAATTCTCTTATAATAATTTATGACACCTTGCCTTGGGCGGGTCCAAGGCAAGGTGTCATAAAGATATCGAGCCGCTTTACTCGCTCTTGCAGACTTCTTCCTCTTGAATTTTGATTTCGTCTGTAAGTCGATCAAGTAACTTCTGTATGAAGGGTGGAAACAATTCTAACCTCTCCAAGGTAAGCTATTAAAATTTTCGAGCTCGCTTCGCTCGCTTTTGGAGCTTTAGTTCGTTTTGTTCTTAAAATAGTCGCCCGAAGTGGATTAAGTAAAATCTATTTCTGAATAAAAGGACTAAAGAAAAGCTAACTTGCCTAAAGTGTAAAGCTTAATTTTTCTTTTAGTTCCTTGACTTTTTCAATAATTCTTGTTCAAATTAGTAACCTCTACTTCTCTATAAACAAGTATCGAAAATCAAAGCAATCCGAGGTAACCGAGGCATTTTTAAAGAGAAAACGGGCCTACTCTTGACCTCAATCTAGTCCTGAAGAGAGAGATGAGGTCGACGATGAAACGAGCTCTGCTAACCCAAAAGAAACCTATTAACCCGCGACTTAAATAGGGGTCATATGAACTTGGGAACACCGACGCAGGCAGGGAATTCCAATCATTGGTTGTGCGCTTCGTGCGAATGTGTGGAACATCGACAAGGAATGGGTGATAACCTGCAGTCTGGACTCCTGATGGAAGAAGGGAGATGGTGGAATAAGCTCGTGGAGCTCTGGCGCACACTCACCGAAGTACAGTCTGTAAAAGACCGACCGACATGCAACCCTGCGCCGGTGGGCCAGGCTATGAAGCTTGGTACCCACCAGCTTATCGTCACCAATGAGCCTCTCGGCTCTGCGCTCAACAGAGTCGAGAGTGGCTAGTTGTTATTTGGCTGAGCCATCCCAAAGGTGACAGCAATATATTTACCTTTGGGATGGCTCAGCCAAATAACCATGCCGAACCGAACTTGAGCTTTATAAGACTAAAAGCTGTCCTGGGTTGAAGTAACGCTTAACCTTATTTAGGATACCCAGTTTTTTTGCCGCAGTTTGGGCTTTCGACTCAATGTAGGCACCGAAGTTGAATTTCGCACTCAACTTCGTACCAAGAAGCTCGAGGTTGTCGGAAAGTAAAATTCAAATAGTAAACTTAACCCTTAAAAATCTGTTTTTACTCGCACCCTTCTGCCTTTTTTTATAGATAGATAGAACAACCCCCTAATTTATTTACATTTAGAAATTATATGTTACCTCCAAAACAAAACCAACTGGGTGGTCCATGGCAAGACAGAAATTTTGTCAAATGGTCCCTTCATGACTAAAAGGTTAAGAACCACTGGTCTAGTCGCTGCAAGTTACGCTGCTGTGATAATGAAGTACGATTCGTTTCTCAGACAAGGAGAGGTTTAGCCCCATTGACATGTGACTTCAACATAACTGGCGAAATATGGGTATACTACAAGTACGCCTATTCTGCCTCACCCTTCGTGGAATATCAGGTCATGTGTTATGAAATCCCCCTGAGCAGTTTCGATAACCGATTTAGAGGAGGTCAATTGCATGTCTGAATCATCAGGTGCCAAATCAGAGGCCCATGGACAGCATAAAAACTCTGACACCAGGTTAGGCACTAACCACACAATAAAGAAGAATTGCATGTCTGAAATTCTCACATTCTAAGACCTCATTTTATTCCATCGCATGTAAATCATTTTAGAACATAATTTTGAATATTACATGTGACTTAAATATAACCGGTGAAGTGTACCATTGGGACACCTCTACCTTACCCTTCAAGGGAACCAGGCTTAATGTTATGTAATGATTGTGTATTTTCTAGGTCATCTTGTCCATAAATCAAGATGGTGTCAACGTCACAGGCTACGCCTACTGGACAATCATGGATAACTTCGAGTGGTCAGACGGTTATCAGTAAGTACACATAGTGATTGTTGGTGCAAAGTGAAAATTACTTACGGTTTGAAGATGACAGTAATCGTTGAAAAAAGTTGTAGGTAGTTGTCGTGCTGTGTGCGACTGCTGAGCGAGGGGTCCTGGGCTCAACTCCTACATCGGTCAAAATGTTATTGGATTTTATCCATTATGAATTTCACAGTAGCAGCCCCAACTTAGGATTTTAGGAAGTTGATCATGTGACACGTCAGTGCCTCGAAAAGCAAAAAAAATGCTGGTCTTGACCTGTTCTGTCCTCGATGGTGTGAGATTGTTGTCCCATCGGACTGTAAGAGTTCGGGAAGAGAGAATTCACTTGTGTTCGTGCTCACACTTGTGCAGTTGTGCACTATAACACAACTGCACAAGTGTGAGCACAACTGCTGCCATGACAGATATTCGGTCGGCAGAATATTACTGAATTTACGTTTGAAGTGTGAGAAGAATTTCCAGTGAATAGGTTGATTTTTCAATCCATATAATAATGAAAATTGATAAGTAATTGAATTAAAGAAAAAGAACACTATTATTAGTAGTTCGGTGTTCGTAGATAAAGTGATTGATAATTCTGAATGTCAGCCATTTGATTGATTTTTTCAAGCTTCAAGAGCTTACTCTTGAAGTTACTAAATCAATCAAATAGTTAACATTTAAGGTTATCATCAACATATCACAGTTATAGTAAAATGATTAGTGGCTACCAAAGATAAAACTTTTTGATAAAAATAAAAATTGCGTTACGTAATACTTGAATGCTCCCCTATTCAAGTATTACGTAACGCAATTTTTGAAGATTTTAGACTCCCCCTCCCCCCCTTGTAACGCACCGTAACGTTTTTCTGTACCCCCCCCCCCCTCTCTAAACGTTACGTAACACTCAAGTGACCATTTTTACCCTAAAGGCGCTAAAAGTTATGTTATAGTTTTTGTCCTCGGTATAGTTTTAATTGCTTTTGCGGTAATCATACTAAATGAAACAAGAGATTTTTAATCCGCAACACCTGCGTATTTTGTTTATTTTTCTATAAATTTTTGGCTTTACACACACACAATTGTTTTTCTCCGTCATTTCTATCCTACTTTAGCTTTTTTTACTAATAAACTCTTAAAATACATAACATGTTTATTTTAACCTTTGGGAATGCAATTATAAACAGAAACCCAACTGAAATTAAACATTTTACTCGAAATAAAATCGTATTCTTAACAAAAATAATCAACTATTAACCAAGTATCTAAGTAGGTCTATAAAAACAATTCGATTGAAAAGGGTTGCCAATTTGGGAGTTTTAATTCCCTAAATTTTTATTTAAAAAAAGAAACAATGTTACGTAACGTCTTGTAAGAAAGACCCCCTCCCGCCCCTGTAACGCATCGTAACGTTTTACGAGACCCTCCTCCCCCCCAAATTGCGTTACGTAATACTTGAATGCTCCCTAAAGCATGATTATAATAGGTATTGAATATTTTCTACTACCTCTCCGGAATTTATGGAGCTGTAGGTCATAGGCTCGTTTTTCGGCTGTGATAACATAATAGTATCCGAGTATGCTATCGGAAGTAAAAGTATATCCGGATAGTTTAGGCTGACAATGCTGCACCAATTCAGTGGTGGCGGCCCCGACTTGCGAGCAAGAAGTCGTGGGTTCTTCGAACCCAGGCAGGCGCGCGCATTACTTTACGTAATTTATGCCACCACTGCTCTCAAAACGGTGAAGGTAAACCTCGTGAGGAAACCGGCATGGACATGCCGGCATGGACATGCCGGTTTCCTCACTAGAACCAAATATTCGAAGACAATGAGTGGGAACATTATAGGCTGATTGTGATTATGCTTATGCTTGCGTTTTAATCTATTATTCCTTCATTTGCAGATCAAAGTTCGGCTTATACGAGGTGGACTTCGCAGATCAAAATCGCACACGGACCGCGCGTAAGTCAGCGGTCTACTACTCGAAGGTGATCAGGAGACGATCGCTGTACGTCCCACTGCCGTGTGAAACTAACCAGTTCGTTTAACTAATACTTTATTTATATAATTATACGTTATTTATACACACTACAGGCTGGTTAAGGAAATATGAAGTACAGTTAAGGTGAATGCAACCAACCAACCCGCGAAATTCAAATTTTCTTACGTTTTTTGCAATTTGCAGGCCAGTGCTAGGTTGTATGTTGATTAAAATATTATTCGCGGCTGTAAGACATATGTAGTTACAGAATTATAATCATCAAAATCACCAATACAACCCTCCAAGATCAAAGTTCATAAAGGCGTAGAAACAAAAAAAAAACAGAAAATGTCATTCCTACAGCTTTATGAACTTAGAGCGTTGTATTTGATGATTTTGATGATAACTACATCATATGTCTTACAGCCGCGAATAATATTTTAATCAACATACAACCTAGCACTGGCCTGCAAATTGCAAAAAACGTAAGAAAATTTGAATTTCGCGGGTTGGTTGGAGCATTCACCTTAAGTCAGAAAAAGTATGCGCTTTGCTAATCTTCTGGATTAACATGAACATCGAGTTAAAAACTAACTCTAACAGAGGCAAAGCTGAATATGTATGTACTTAAAAATCCGTGTTTATTGAAGTTTCCTCTGTCAGGAGCTTCGGCCACAGATCTTCACCTGTCAATCAAGAGTTTTGAAAAGTTTTTTTTTTTAGATTTGCGTAGTATTATTATTTTGTCATCATTAAAACATTTAAACGAATTGATAACCTCCTCCTTTTGGTAGTCGGTTAAAAATAGGCGGTACTTTCATGGTTCTCGTATTTTCGAAGAAATATGATGGTGCCCAGAGCGCATACTTTTCCTTGAACATCTGTATCTGTACAAAGATGCGCACATACTGCATCTGCAAACCAAAACATCGCAGACAAGCTCCGATAGTTATTATTCAGTAACGACAACAACTTTATACCTAGATCACTCTCAAATGGCTTAAAGCTCTAGCCACACTTGGGTTAATCCTACGCGGGGTACAGGATGTGATTGTTCACGCTAGTTTGAGCACCTCCATACAAGTTAATTGACACAATCGGCGCGAGCGAATTTTGTCCCGCTTCTTGCGAGGGATTTGCTTATGTTTAATCAAAGCTTAATACCACCCATTGTGACGTCATTATGTAACTCTTTCTATTGTAATTTACCAATATTATTTAATATTTATGTTGTACCTACATACAATAAAGATCATTCTTTCTACTCTATTTCTTTCATTTCACTAATAACTTTCTATTTCTTAACTAAATACTTTTACTGTAAAATTTTGATCAAACCGATACGTACAGATAGCGTACCGATACATTGATAGATACTCGTAATGTACTAAAGTATCAGTCAGTGACCGGTGCCCGCAGAAAGTCCGCAATCGACCCGTTTCGGTTTGTCGTCAATTTAGACATTCGAAGCTACCTAAATTCCCACCAATCTGAAAATCAGTAAGATTGTTTAAAATATAATTAAAAATAAAATTACAAAGTTCCCCATCTTTCCCCTGTATGGATTTTTTTATTTTTATTTTATTTATTGAGGGATAATAAACAACTACAACATATATAAAACATAAGATTAACAAAACTAAGTAGTAATGTTGTAGTCCACTGCATTATCCACAGATAAAACATATTTAAAGATCAGTGGTTGCCACTAGATGGGCATTACCAAAATTAACAAATGTTTTGAAATTCTTAAATAAATAAGTTAACATAAAGCTAGCTATAGCTACAAAACCAAATCATAATCAATCAATTTTATTCAAGGTCAAAGGTAAAAAAAATAAGTTTTTCACGATTTTCAGCAAAACGGTATGTTTTATCATTAAATTAATAATTATTACTATATAATAATTAATACCTCAAATAAAAATTGTAGATCATAAAATTATCTACAAAAAATGTATCAATACTTTTTTTCCTACGAGCCGCCGTTTTTGAGATATAACGATTCAAAAAGTTGTAAAAGTTGTAATCGTCATAATATGCACACGTCTCCACGCCACCTATGAGGTAGTGTACTTATCGCGTTTTTTTTAACGTGGTTTCCCTATTAGGCCTATTCCACGGTTCAGTGATCCTGTTTAATTTGAAACTATTGCAAAATAATGGATATTAACAGAAATTGAAAAGATAAAATCAATTTAAGTTAAAAAAAGTAGTGAAATTTAATCGTCCGAGTCATAACTTTCGAATTCTTCTTCTTGTTCTTCTTCTTCTTGTTCAAATTCAAATTCAAATTCAAAATATTTTATTGTGGGCTTATGTTAGTTACAGGTCTAAACAATAAATTAAAGTTCCAATATGTCCTGCTCCTGCCTAATAGGCATACAATAATTATGTAGTGGCATAATTGTGTGTGTGTTCTTCTTGTTCTTCTTCATCTTCATCCTGAGTGCATGTAAACTGCGTTAATATCGATGTATCGCATGTCGCCTCGTTGGAATCAAACTGATCCTCCACTGTTGGTGATTCAATATTAGAGCACGACCGGCCTTGACAATGTGTACATGCCAGAGAACAAAACAGTCCGACTTTTTTGCAACCACATTTAGCACTGCATCCCTTTTTACAGTTGCAAAAAATTGTGTTCAGCAGTTGTTCCGGCGCAGGTGGAAGTAAAGTTTGAACTGGTTCTAATGAATTGTTGACCAACTTCCAACCCCAGTCTGTAGGCTCTAGCTGATAACCAAGCCACACTTGAACTTGGTAATATACCCGAAAAAGATGTTGATGAGCAGCAACTTAGGTTGGAGGAAGACAATCTAATTTTACTTGTTTTTTACTTTTGGTATTTTTAACGAAACATGCATATCTATACTTATCTAAGCAGGTAGTTTTTTTAGGAGATACGTACATAAAAATAAGAAAGCGAATGCCGTTATTTCATTTATTATAGCAGGTATAAGACCCTAGCCACGCACACAATTAAACAGGGTACTAATGTTGTCTCAAGGTTACAATGGCGTAAAAATGAAGGGACTGGGTTTCATTTTACCTGATATTCATATTATAGTTATACCTTATGTATATTTTATATTATAAGTGTAAGTTAGAATGACCGATAAAAAATATTTTACGTTTACGTACTCATGCATATTATGACGATTACAACTTTTTGAATCGTTATATCTCAAAAATAGTATTGACACATTTTTTTAGATAATTTTATGATCTACAATTTTTATCTGAGGTATTTTTATGATAAAACTTACCGTTTTGCTGAAAATTGCGAAAAACTCATTTTTTTACCTTTGACCTTGAATATTTTTTTTCCATACAGGGGAAAGATGGGGAACTTTCAAATTTTATTATTAACTAGTTTTCCGCCCGCGGCTTCGCCCGCGTCGAGTTCGGTTATATCGCGTTTCCAAGAGAACTCTTCAAAAGTCCGGGATAAAAACTATCCTATGTTCTTTATCAAGGTCTACTCTATCTCTGTACCAAATTTCATTAAAATCAGTTCAGTAGTTTAGACGTGAAAGCGTAACAGACAGACAGACAGAGTTACTTTCGCATTTATAATATCAGTAGGGATTATATTTTAAACAATCTTACTGATTTTCAGCTTGGTGGGAATTTAGGTGGCTTTACTTTTATTTTTTGGTCTAATTTGACCAGACTATTGCCTGAACTCCTACCGTCATTTTACTATTTCCAAACCTACTGTTTCAAAACAAAAACAGCTTGGTAACATATTTATCATTAGGTTTTATAAATTATCTAAACTTTATCTAAAAAACGCATTGCAAACAAAACACTGTCGATTAGAATATCGGATAAATAGCACATGATAAATTAATCGGTAACCTGATCAATTTTTCAATGCCTCGTGCGCAAAGTCGTGGGCAAATCCTGCGTGTATAAAATGCATCTGTTGCAATCAATGGCACGGTAGGAGTCGACGCGTTGCAGTGACAAGAGTGACCGAATCTAAACTGTTTAAATCATATATTTTAACCTTTTTTAAGCTTTTAAAAAGAAGATAGTAGGATAAAGTGTTAAGTTGTAAAGATAGTGGATTGGATCCACAGTCACTGTTATCATGGATTTGATTCAGGCAGTCGTGTTCAGGTGAGCGAATTTAGTTTTGTTTTTTAATTTGATTTAGGGTAATTTGGTAGTAGGCGAAATTAATTAAGTAATAATACAGGGTGTAAAAAAGACACTGCACGAAGCCGGCAACCAAGCATTCTGTACATGAAACTAGGTAACTCTACGCAAAAATTATTGCAGGGTTACGACTTTTTTTTGGGGGTGAGAAAAGCTTCTTTAGCGGCTAAAGAAGCTACTGAGCCCAAAATAATGAAAAATTTTGATTTAGGCGGACGGGCCAAATACTCTACGTTATCACAATCCTGTCTGATTATTTTTCATGATCATTTCAGTAATTTGTAAAGCTAAACAGTTACTTCCAGTTTTGTACTTTTTAAGCGCCAATCTGGCGTACCTACTCCCGATCAATCAATCCTAACTAACAGCATCTGCAGCGTGAAAGTGCAGATTTCAAAACTGCGAGTCATGATTCACGTCCAAAAGCTTTAAAGTCTCAAATGCATTCCCGGCCTACGGGTTCTTGAAGTGCATTGACCGATCTCGTATTCTAGACATTATTGGTCCTAATAGTCTAAGCCTGCTACCACCAAAGATGTGCGAGAAAGCTGAGCGGTGCGAGGACACGGAGCGGACTCTTCACTAATGCAGTGCGAGAAAAGGGGGCATTAAAATTTGGGATTAGCCAGTGAGAAGTAGTGAGTTGATGGGTAATTAACTCGCTTAGCCACACTGCTAATTAGCATGTCGATGACAAAAAGTTTAAATATATTTAGACAAAATTCATTCGAACTCCACTCACTGATACAGTTATAAGTCATCAAAAACAGGTAGTGGCATGCGCGCAAGATGGAATTTGGGCCATTGTCATTGGCATAGCCCCACTGATTGACAGATAAATCGGACGCCTTCGATTTTCTTAGCTCGCGTACCTCATAAACTTTTACTTTTACTTTTAACCCTTTTTTCCACCAGATTTACGGCGTACAAAGCTAAAAATTCCGCTTTTTTTTCCACTGTTCACCTTTTCTCCCGCTGAAGAAATGTCTCCATTCCATTTTTAGCGAGCCCACGCTTACTGCTTCCAATTTTGGTGGACTCTGTCCAGTTCGACCCACCATCCCCTTCTTGGACCCTGTGTCTCAGGGCACCAGCTCTCTACAACTTTGGTGAGATACCGCCGTGGCTCGGAAAGCACGTAGTGGTTGGCCCTGTGTTGTATTGCCGTGCCATCGGACAATGAGGGTGAGGGAAGAGAGAGTGCACCTGTGCCTGCGCATACACTGTTACGCTATAATATCTCCTGCGCCGTTGGCTAGACCTTGATTCTAATCGGACATGTACCGATCGAGGCTACAATATATTTTGATGAGATAACAATGCTATTCTTATCAATATTAAGATATAGCGCCCGCGGCTTCGCCCGCGTGAAGTTCGGTAACTGTCCCAAGGGATCATACTACCGGGATAAAAAGTATCCTATGTGTTAATCCAGGTTATAAACTATCTGTATGCAAAGTTCATCCAAATCCGTTCAGTAGTGAAAAATAAAGTAAGTAGTAGCGCAGTATTATATCGATGGCAGCAAAGTAGAAACGGACATCTACAAAATCGCAACTTTACAGGAGAGCAGATTTAGTTTAAAAGAGTGGTTATTTTGAGAGTTATGGACCGATTAACCTGAAATTTTCTATAATGCTTTAAAATAACCTTCTTTATGAATTGTGTAATAGGTTTTATCGCTATATCGTTGTTTTACTTAAATAATGTAGATGTCTTTTTTTACTCTGAAAAAACTTTGACGTAGAAGAAGACATCTGCCTGTTATCCGTTTATACGTTGCAAACATGCAAACAGATATCTTTATTTACTTTTTTTTAATATTTAACATTTTATTATTATCAATAAATGAGTTATTTACTACTAAACTCCATCGGTATCTATCAGTTAAATTCATTTATTTAGTTACCAAACCACGTAAAATATATATATTTAAATAAAAATGCTATTTATTATTGTTTTATTATTATCAAAAGCACCATTACCAAATAGGTAAATAACAGACTGATATAAAATTAAAATAGGACTGATATAAGAACACGCCAGAATGTGACAAGTGACTGATGTCTTTGTTGACGTTTCATTCATCTGTCGAAGCTCCGAAGTAAAGGCGGACAAATTCAAATGTCCGTTTCTACTGCGATGTTTTTTAAAAATCTAGTGTAGATGTCTTCATTTACGTGTCAAATTTTCTTTATTATTTTGAATATTGAAAAAAAATTAATACAGACTTGTAGATAGGATTAATGTAAGCTCATTTTTGTAACAAAAGCATTTTCGAAAAAATGTAGATGTCCGTTTCTACTTTGCTGCCATCGATATTATCTGTGGTACCTAGTAGTGAAGAAAGTGGCGTAAAAGAGTAACAAACATCCATCCAACGTAAATTTTAAAAGACCGCGCCCCGCACGCCCTGCGCCACACCGCGCGCCATGCGCCCGTCTACGTGAGTTTCGAAGCCCTATTTGACTCTGTTGGGGAATGATTTTGGGAAAACTGTGATACACGTATCTCATAATATTAATTGAAGAGTGTGTACACCAATTTTCGAGTCAATCGACCCTGAGAATATAAAGTTTCACAGAAAATTCAACCCCCATTTCACCCTCTTAGGGGTGGAATTTCGAAAAACCCTTTCTTAGTGGATACCTACTCTTCACAAATAATACAACCCAAAAATTTCATGTCTCTAGGACCAGCGGTTTAGGCTGTGCGTTGATATATCAGTCAGTCAGGACCTTGAATTTTATATGTAGGTATAGAAAGATTGCACGCGCGTGAGAGTTAAAGATAATAATATATGTTTAACTGTATTTAAGGCGATAATGCTAAAATACAACAAGGGAAAATTACGCGAAGTAATTTTCAGCGTAATTTGTTGTAGGTAATTTAAAAATTATTGTAGGCACTTAGGCTGATAAAAGATAAGTGGTACTATAGGTGTTCCAATGGCATAAAGTGCAAGCAAAAGTTAATCCAGAGGATGAAGAGCCTGTTTTCCCACGCTAAGTTCATCGTCCTACGCTCAATCGGAACCCGTACATTACTTTTTCGTGTGCAATAAGTCTATGTACAGTCGCCATCGCATCAAGTTACCACAAGCTGTCAAATTTTCTCATTCGATTTGGAGAAATTTGACAGTTTGTGGTACACTGATGTGCTGGCGACTGTACATCCAACAATTTTTTCGTAATAAGTGTATTTATCAATCAACCTAACTAACAATCAGATCATGTTCAATATATTAATTATTTACAAACTACAAAACTATAATAGAAATAAATATGTTCAAGTATAAAAGGGTTACAGGGCATCCAAAAATTCGTCCGCATCGCTGTCAACAGGAAAAGTGCCCAGAAGGCTGGCAGCATTACCACGTTGATGGCAATGCTGATTCTTTGGCCAAAAAATAGACCCGCCCTCTGGTCACGAGAAGAGTCGACCAACCGCTTGGCGATTTCCCGAAAAACTAGGTGGGCACTCGGACCCCATGGCCCTAGTGTTTCAACCCCAAATGTTCAATGTGTTCATGTTCAATTAGTACTTATATTAGTTACTCGAAATACTCCAATACTGTCTCCCCCAGTCATGATGCGTTCAGTAGCCCACTTATGTGTACCTACCTGCGTTTATCTCTCCCTTTATTACTATTCTATGTGATTTTTTTTAATAATTTGGAGTAATAACGTAGTAATGTATTTTTAATGTATTTAATTTGACTTCCATTATGTAAATGACTATTGTATGCCCTATGGGCGGGACGTAGCTGATCACAATTTAATTATTTAAGACCTGTATTATGTAGGTACCTATGATCCACAATAAAGATATTGATTGATTTAATGATAGTTCGGAATGTTCGGATGTAAATAGTGCATCAATCTTCTTAATACTCGTATATAAAATCACGTGACACTATATTTGTACCATTTAATCTCCGAAACCACACAACCGATTTCAATGAAATTTTGTGGTTCCAGCTTGGAAGAAAAGACCCGATAAGTTTTTGACCTGATAGGTGGCGCTCTTGTCGAGATTTAAAGTAATTTACACCCGTGTACGAAGCCGGGGTGGGCCGCATTGTGATAGGTGAGAGGTACGAAAACATAATCGTAGGTCCATAATACCTCCGAGCACTGCAATGTAGGAGAGAGGAAGAGGAGTTTGATCAATTTCTGTGCATTAATCATCATCAGAATCACCCACTGCTGGGTAAACGCATAGCATGGCATAGGCCTCCCCTGTCTTCTGCCACACTCTCAAGTACAGAACCTGTCCCTCATCCAGGAGTTTCCCGCGGTTTTAACGATATCGTCATCTCCTCGAGCTTGTTATCGGTCCTAGTTTCTTTGGCAACCATTCGGTCAAAGTTTTTCTCCATCGGCCATATCCGCGTCTAGCCAGATGTCCTGCCTAACTCCACTTGAGGTGTATCGGCCGGTCCCAGTTTGTGCATAATGTAATTTGGATGCAAGTCGTGCGCAAATAATAGCGCAACGAAACAATCAATATTAATCAGTTAATCTTTATTTTATTTATACTTACACACAACAGCACAATTTTTGTTATGTAATGTAATATAATTACCGGATTATTATGATAGTAACGGATAAAAAGTATTCTAAATATTGTGTTGAAAGTGTAGATAAGATTGCATTCACTGATTTCAGAGAAATTATCTTATTGCCATGTCAGTGTCAACGGCTTGCCAGGGCTGCGGGACTGTTCGAAAGAGATACCGCGGCCCTGGAACATAAAGGGCCAATGAAGGAACATGGGTGGTTTTTAGTCAGTAAGAGTCTGACACTCCTTCCGCTCCGCCCAGAGCGGGGGGGGTCATTTGATGATTTCCCACACACCAAAAAAAAAAAAAAGTGTCAACGGCTTATCATTTCAAATATGGAATGAATATTATGATCCATAAAACTGCTATCGGTTATTCAACTAACGTAAGTGAAGGAGTTCGTATCACCATAAAATCCTAGGCAAGGTGGCAATCGCATTGCGATCACCGTCGTAATCGCTGAAAGAAAATCTTGTCTAAGTGGGCGGCCCAGCTCGCGTAGCATGACCAATTTCATCTCAACACGTCTTCTGCCCGAGCATGCGCGATCCGTAGACTCGAGTTTCTACGAAGGCAAAGACATAGAAATTATTTCCATAGCAACGGGGAAGTAGCTAGTTATCATTAGTTAGCCTAGTATTAGCATTAGTAGTCGCACTTGCGACTACTAAGCATGAGGTCCTGGGATCGATTGCCAGGTCGGGCAGTGTTAAAAAAAAGTTTATTTAAATTACATAAAGTTATAACGCACATGATTTGGATATCACCTTTTTAAGCAAGAAGATGCTTGTGTTAGGTGACTCCGCTCTTCCACTTAACATTAAACAATGTATGCAATTGAAAAAATACTATAAATAATAGTGTTATCGGTTTATTCCATCAGGAATTTTTCAGTAGCAGCCACGAAATCTGGATTTGTGCCTGGTTGGTGGAATAGAATCGAATAGGCTCGCCCCCTGTCACATGGGACTTCAACATAACGAACGGTGAAATGTGGGTGTACGATAAGGTCTACCTCTGCCTAACCCGTCGGGGATTACAGACATGTTATGTTATGTGTGACAACTGACTGGCTGATCAAAATGTGATACTGTGGGTGATGACTACAAAAGGCGTCCTTTTGGATATACAGTATTATGTATGTATGTATTATATACATATTCTGGGCGCAGATATCAGAAACAAAATTAAATGAAGTGACGATATGGCTTAAAACCGTTTATTTTGCCACTATACAACCTTCTTTTCAAAGTAAACTATCAAACGCCTTGTTGGGCACTATTTATTCCAATACCGTCCTGTATACAACATTGAATGACTTATTATTTTCCGCAAGCACGTGAAAGTTTTGGGCATTGAACAAACAACATAATATAATTGACCGTGTGAGAAGCATGGAGTGCACAATTGAATGCCTGTCACTTTTATGGTTTGGCCCTGGGATCTGTTGATCGTCATTGTAAAAGCCAATTTTAAGGGAAATTGTAACCTCTTAAATTGAAATGGTAAGTTATTTGGAATAATGGGTATCCGGGGACTTAAAACGCTCTCGCCTTTAGCAGCTTAGTTCTGTGATACGAAGCCTGTTGCTGTTGCACAGTATGGTTGCATCATGGTTTCGCATCGCCAGAACTGGAACGCCAAATTTAAGCTCCAGCTGATGGGACGGCACGCCCGTTAACTCCAGGGAGTTGAGAAATTCAACGTGGTAGGCAGTACTATTGTCATTAGCCATCACAATGTATATGGATCTCTGTACTTTTGATTTAACTTTCGCATTTATAATAGTAGTAAGATTCTAAGAATCTCAATCGTCGTGTCACTTAGTGTTGGTGAAAACAGGAAGTAGTCATTGAGTTGGGTGTCACTTAGTGTTGGTGAAAACGGGCATTAGGCGTAAGTGAAGGAGTTGGTACCACCATGCTACTTACTTATATCATCTATCTGCAAACAACGTTACCCAGAACCCTAGGCAAGGTGGCACCTTCCATCGCTTGCATTGCTTCCTTGCTAGTTTCATGTAGATAGCTTCGCTTTAGCTTTCGGTAGCTTATGTCAATTCAATACATTTTAAAGTTTTCTATCTTCGTTATCGCCAAAAGAATATCTTGCCTAAGTGGGCGGCCCAGGGCCGGGTGCGAGCAGCGAAGCGATCTGCTTGTAGAACAAACACTTGGTGCGCAGTCCGGGTGCGGGACAGCGAGCTGGCTCATACATAGAGGAGTCCCAATCGGACAGCTGCAGCGTGCAGCGGGGCGGGCTGTTCATT
Source organism: Eurois occulta (assembly GCA_950022335.1). Classification (NCBI taxonomy): domain Eukaryota; kingdom Metazoa; phylum Arthropoda; class Insecta; order Lepidoptera; family Noctuidae; genus Eurois; species Eurois occulta. The sequence goes on along the minus strand of OX465480.1, from coordinate 19,947,655 downwards.
GCTCACACGATGAGCGTGTAAATCAAACTGGCGAGCCGCTACCCGCTCTCGTTGCGACTCGGAACACGCTCTTGATTAAGACTCGTCTTCGTGTCTTCTTCTTCTTAGCGTATCGATGGCAATCTAAATTGTATCAGCCATCGTGTCTTTGCAATTGGCTACAAGGCGGGTCTGCATTACTGTTGCAACGCACCTACCTAAGCCTCTGGTATTGCAGATACCCAGTCCATTAATATCCATATACCCTAGATAGTTATGGAAGTTTGCCATCCTGTTGGATTCATGTTATGTTTAACATGAGAAAATAAGGTCCAAACTTAGGACTGATCATTGTTCTTTGCCTTTGAGCTGAAATAACTATTTCACAACAATAAGTATTTGGTCCAATTTTCGAGTTCGAATTTTTTCTTGCTTTCTTCTAAAAATCTTAACGGGTCTTTTTTCTTCAGCACTGTGCTAGCGGTATCATGCTATGCTGAGGACCTGTCGTTTCCACCTGGATTCAGATTTGGAGCCTCTACTGCTGCTTACCAGATCGAAGGCGGCTGGAATGAGGGAGGTAAGAATACGGCCAAAATTTCGAGGAAGGCAGAATCTTCGCCCAAATCGATCAAGCACAGTCGTACAAACATTTCGGATAACTTTTGTTTTAATATCATATTTTATTTTGAGGCATTTATGAGTTCTGTTGTCTTATGGTCGCTAGCACTACTGCTGAGCATAAATTTCGGGTTCGATTCCCGGATTGGGGTAAGTGATAGTGGATATATCTAACACGAATTTGTTCAGTAGCAGTCAAGGTGTCTGGATTTTTTTGTGCCTAGATCATGAAGATTCTTGTATCTATTCTCAGTACGGTAGCTTCCTAAATGTCTCCTTTTAAAATATATAATTTTCTAGGCAAGGGCGAAAGCACCTGGGACCGATTCGTTCACGAAGATCCGAAAAGGATCACAGACGTGACCAATGGGGATGTCGCCTGCGACTCTTACCACCTATGGAAGAAGGACATTGAGTTGGCAGAGGAACTGGGACTACACTTTTACAGGTAAAGACAATTATGCAACGTTGATTTTCAGTTTGAAAAAACATCTACAGTAAGGTATTGAGTTGACCGTCAATTGCTAAGTAGAATGTGCACGGAGAAATTTGCCATTTTAGCTGCGCGATTCATTTTTTTTATCATAATTAAGCATCCATACATAGCGTGGCCCTGGCTCATAATGGATGGTTCGCTCACGTATTTGCACAGAGTAAAGTTAAGTAGACAACCGTAGGCTGACCTATAAGATAGTATAAAAGCCGTCAGTCCGGAATTGCACTGCACTCGGTCATTGAGAGTTTTTCAGTCCTTCGAAAACTTTCATTTATTTCCTCATCTTCTAGGTTTTCAATATCCTGGCCGCGTATCCTCCCGTCTGGTTTTGCCAACTACATCAGTGAGGATGGCAAGAACTACTACAGCAATCTGATCGACGGTCTACTGGAGAAAGGCATTGAGCCTTTCGTGACTATGTACCACTGGGACTTGCCACAATCGCTACAGGATCTTGGTAAGGCAATCCACCTCATAAACTTTTATTAAGTCTAGTCTAGTCCACTACAATACCAGGGTAAGCCAGACACAATGTGTCAAAAAAAACTTCAATAAACATTACATCAATGGGTCTAGACTCCTGAATTAAGAGCTCCTGTATGGGGAGCTGATGTCGAGGTTTCTCCGGTAACATAGGTCTGAATGTGAAAACTTAGACAGTGCTTACTTACTGCAACTACTATACTATAGTAATTGGCAAAATCTAAAAGTAATTTCAGTGTAAGTTAAAAAAGCCTCTAAGTTGCTGAGATCGTCATTCTTAGTCTTTTTTTGATAACCCCATCTAAGGAGATGATTTTGCTCATTTCAAGAATGGATAAAAATTTTGATCTAGGTAAGAACCTCATCCGCTTCGCAGAACCTGTCAACGTCCGCGTGTCATTTGACGAACTAATCAATATGTTTAGACGTAGCTTTCTCAACCAAACTGTTCCTTCCAGGTGGCTGGACGAATCCTCTCATTGTAGACTGGTTCGTCGACTACGCAAGAGTACTATACACTCTCTACGGCGATCGCGTGAAGTTGTGGCTGACTCTTAACGAACCCATCGTCATCTGCGACGCCGTGTACAGCAATGATGGCCTACTCGCACCAGCCGTCTTCAGCCCTGAGGTGGGCGCTTACTTGTGCAATAAGTACGTGTTGCTGGCCCATGCTAAGGCTTGGAGGCTGTATGATGAAGAGTTTAAACCTAAATATAAGGGTAAGTTCCTTAAGCTTCCTCTTGTTCTTTTCTGCTATCGGAATATATTGTAACAAGATTAGCTCATTTGGGGAGTTTATTCCACCGCATCTTCTTCTCAGCTACAAAGCGTTTTGGAGTTCAAAAAGTTCTAATTCTCAGGCTAGTTGAATAAATGACTTTTTATTTCGATTGATTTCATGCCCCTTGTTCACTACTAAGAATTATGACTGATTATTATATTTTTACGCCAACCCATTACGTCTATAACAAAATCATGTCAAACCCAAAAAGAGCCTACGGTTGTTTGATTTGATTGTACTCCGGTTTTGTTTGTATAGCTCGGTAGATAATGATGTATTCTCATTTCGTACTTTATGGTGCCTTGACTTCAAAGAGATTTAAAAGACTTCTAAAGCGGACATTGGGAATATTTTTACACAAAAATTTTGATACCGAACATTTTTGATTTTGACACACGAATGCTACCTGACAAGCGGGCGTATGACACTAAACAAAATTATTTGTTACTAAGTAGTAACAAGTATTGGATTACGATTTTCTTCGTCTTGTCCCGTCTATCGCTCGTAAATATTTGAATGCTTGACTTTAACATTTTTTTCAGGTCGAGTCTCAATAGCGAATCAAATAGTGTGGTTCGATCCTAAAACAAAAGAAGATGAGGTTCTTGCGGAGCTAGCCAGAGAGAACTGTGTAAGTTACTATTTTGACCGTTAGATATGTGAGCAAAACGCAAATCTATCCAGGTTCTAAGGTTTATTATGGCTAAATATAAGCCATCCTGCTATCTTTAGCCATAGAAAAACCTTTCTATGGCTAAAGATAGCATTTCTTTGTGTTTAATCAAAGAAATGTTATCGAATCGAAGGTTTTACGCACGCATTGCGATTTATGGGGATGGCTGTGAAAATAATTTCGCTGTTGTAGCTAGTTCCAAATATCGTCATTGGTTGAAAATCTGTTAATGTCAAATTTTATATTATAAAATAGCTTGATCTCATTCATCATTATTGGTCAGATTGAGACTCGTCTTCTCCCATGAGCTTTGACAGACCTTCCCCAGTAGAGGAATGTACCTTTTTTGCGTAAGTCCAAGGAGAAAAGACTATTGTAGAATTACGCCTGAACTGATGAAGATGTAGGTCTTTGAAAAAACTCAACCGCATTTATTTTTCCAGGGGGGCAGATACGCTCACCCCATCTACTCCAAAGAAGGCGGCTGGCCACCTTCCATTCAGAAACACATGGAGGAGCTGAGCTTAAAGAGAGGGTACCCCAGGTCTACCTTCCCAGCATTCACTCAGGAGGAGATTGAGACGATTAGAGGTAAATGCATGAAATTGTAGATTATTGCAGGACACGCTAAAAAACAAAAAGAACTAGCCTTTCCTGCCCTTCTCCCGTGTAACTTGGGGTGGGCGTAACACGATTTGTTATTCCATTCTGATGAAAAGTATAAAGTATGTGTATTAATCCAAGACAGCCACAATGTTTCCTCCATTTTGGTTAGGTTCTTAAGCTCTATATTGTTTCTGGGAAAGATAAAAAGGCAGATGTTTCATTTCCCAAAATAAAATGTTCTTATCACTTACTGAAAAGTGCAGATTTAACTTATCAGTCGCAAAGTGTAAAATCTTCTAAGACCCCTGAACTTCTGCAGGAACCTACGATTTCTTCGCACTAAACCACTACACGAGTCGAGTGATCCGCGAGGGTAAGGAGGGAGAACAGTTCTCAGCCTGGCCGCTAGGTGACGCTATTGATATCAACGGTAAAATTGAGAAGCCGGCAGACTGGCCCAATGCTGCTTCTTCTTGGTTCTTCGTAAGTGTGCTATTAACTGTCCTTAGTTTTAGAGGATATCTTACTTATCGATGCTAAATCGACTTGGGCCGGTCTCTTCATATCTTGAGAAAAACAGCCTCGTAGACTAAGTAGTTGTAAGCGCTACTGCTAGGAGTTAGGTCCTGCGTTTGGTTCCCATGGCAGAAAAAGTGTTATTGAGATTTTCCATCAGAATCATTTCAGTGGCAGCCTGCTAGTAGTTTGGATTCGTGTCCGTTTGAAGGCCATAGGCTGGCCCGCTATCACCTGGGACTTCAACCTAACTGGCAAAACATAGTCAGTACATGGATCTCCGTCTAACTCTTCGGGTAAATACAGGTGTGATGTTCTATAATAATCTGATCAATACTTTTATCTCCTCCCCTGACAGGTCAACCCCGTAGGGATTCGCAAGCAGCTGGTCTGGTTGAAGGAGAGGTACGGTGATCAAGAGTTCATGATCACCGAGAACGGGCTCTCTACTTTCGGTGGACTCGATGATCAGGACAGGATTCAATATTACAGGGATTATTTGGAACAGGTGAGTCCTAACTGTCAGTACCTACAGAGTCCTAGCACATTATTAGTTATACGATAACTAATAATGGATGTAAAAATAGCCTTAACGAAGCCGAAAGTAGTTGTTCTCCCCGTCATTGCGATATATTTTTTTGTTCCGGATCGTACCTACCGGAACCTTCTAATTACAGAAATATTGGAGGTCAAAGTTTCAACTTTTACACAAGTTTTATTTTTAATACAAGTTTTCAATGTTGTTTCCATGATCGTACTGTTCAATGCATCCAACAGCACACGTTTTGAGTGGGTTACATTGAGTCCCACCGTAATCAGTGATTGTTCACCCCAAAAATAAAGGAAGTGGAAGTCTATCAAGAAATAGGCTTCTGGCTTTAAGAATTTCAATCCAAAATACAGCAATGTTAGCTAACGCGGAGACAGAACCTCATCTTTTTCACAAATACAATTACAATCAACCCTCTGTTTGCAGATTCTGCTGGCGATAAAACAAGATGGCGTCAATGTGACAGCGTACAGCGCGTGGACACTCATCGATAACTTCGAATGGATGGATGGATATAGGTATGGCTTTCAATTTATTTTGTTTTAAATAGTTTTTCTGTGGGGTTATTAACTGATCATCCGGCACTTCTATTAATTGATCCTCAGTACTATCTAAGGAGGAGTCGCGGCCATGTACAAATTATTTTGTTGATTGTTTCTCCCACTTTTTGAAAGCCTAATGATATACTACTGATTATGAGTTCACTGAAGGTCTGCCCCTTTTCGGCCTTATAGGTTTAAAAAGTGGTCGACCGTACATGAGATTTGGCAAAAGGTTTCGTTTTTTCAAAAAACTAAAGATTAAAAGAGACATTGTGATTTGTGACATTTCATTTCTCCTGATCACGCACTATAAAAAATAAAAAATAAACATTTATTACAGACAAAAAAGTCCATAGGCAAAGCAGTAGTTAGTAACAAGACGTTTGCTTTTAAGTAATTTTAGTAATTGAAAGAAAAGGAAGAAACTAGACACATTGCCTACCCCTGCACAGCAGGCTCACCGGTCTCGCAACACATGGAGTTCAGTGAACCTACTGAGCAGAACAGTATCGGTTCTCTCGCCAATCATCCTGAGGATGCTATTCGGGCTCCCCCGTACTCCTTACTCCCGACGCAACTTTTTTACGCATAATTGCGTAGAAGTTATCTACGCTAGCGTCAGTAAACATGCAACTGCAATATCGAGGGAGCCGAAACAGAGTCCTGAACACATTAATACACTGGACGCGCAAGGCATTGTAGGCGTTCTGTGTAAAGTTTGCCCACAGGCCACTGGTGTAGAACGTCTGCCAGAATGCCTTGAACATCGTTATTTTAACAGGAGCACTACACCGAGCGAACCTGTGTGCCTACATATTAACCTCGCACCGACAATGCCCTGCGCTCCCTGAGAATGTCTAATTCGTCACTCAAATTCTCACTTACAATGTGGCCAAGATATTTAAACTACTATTACTATTTACTATGTCCACTCCATTCTTAATCACGTACTACATTGATTTTTGCTTCTATATTCCAGGGTAAAATTCGGTCTGTACGAGGTGGACTTCTCCGACCCTGACCGCAAGCGTACCCCACGTGCGTCTGCGCACTACTACCGCAGCATTATAAAGAGTCACTCTCTCGATGTACCTACCACAAGGAATGAGCTTTAATTTGTTAAGAATTGTTGATTATTGTTTAAAAATAGTTTTAATAAATTGTTGAAATTATTTTATTTTTATTTTCTTTCCTAATTCACTCATTGCATATATCTATGATATTATTAATTGATTCAGAATACTAACTTATTTAAAATATCTGCCAATAGGTCTAGTAGTAGCCATGAATGTCTGGTCCTGACTTATATCCCAGGATTATTGGATTTAATAAGGATTTTATCAGTCGCAGCCTATAGTATGGGATTCTAGCATTAGGCTCACCCTTTTTATTAAGCTTACAGCCGAATGCTTCCACCACGAAGTAAGTTTCGTCACCAATTTTTTTACTAAAGCTCCAGGATATCTCGCAACTGGTAATGTTTTATTTCGATAAGTGAAAGGCCCATTTTTTGTAACATTTTATTAAGTATTCTCCCAATTTATTTGGGGCTCTATTACTTGTCATCTCATCAGACACCTCCTTTCTTACCATATCATCCTTCACACAGTCCATCTATCGTTTATTTGGTCTTCCTCTACTCTTATACCCATCCCCATTCATACTCAAAACTTTCTTCAGGACATTCTATTAAGTGTAACAAATTCATTTTGTACACATATAACATTTTACATCTTAAACTACAGTGACGTTCGGTGGCGTGTCTGGCTTCAATGAATGGTTCTTGATAAGGTCGGCGTAGAACCGTGCGGAGGCACGGGGCGTGCGTGTGCGCTGTGGGTCCGAGAAGTCTACCTCGTACAACCCGAACTTTGTTCTGGAAAGAATTTATTCTGTCAGTCGTACATTATTGTAATGAATTCATGACTATATAGGGTGTAAACGGACCAATCAACATTTGCAACCAAGCATTCTGCACATCAAACTAAGTAACACTGCGAAAAAATGTTGCTGGCAAACGACTTTTTTATGTGAATGGAAACATTGTGCTGCACTGATGGATGCATTGAATAGTACAGGGACCATACGAGATATTTAAAGTAAAGTTAAAACATTAAAAAAAAACTTGTGAAACAATACGGGTTGACGGAAAGAAAAAGTGCCTTCCGGCTTCGTTAAGGGTCTTTTTATCCATTTTAAAGAGAACTCTGAAACACAGCAGCTGTGACCATTTGACACGGTGCGCGGTTGAGTCGAGTCACGGGTATCGTTTTTCCAAATAGGAGGTCAGATAGTCAGTCGTTCCATGTAAATACTATTCAGCTGCATCCGGTTAGACTGAAAGCCGACCCCGACATAGTTGGGAAAAGCTTAGGTAGATGATGACTTACGAATATCCTTCCATCCACTCAAAATTATCTAAGAGCGTCCACGCAGTGTAGCCGGTGACGTTTACGCCATCTTCTTTAATTGCCAGCAGAATCTAAAATTAAATCATTGCAACATGGCAGGTCTTACTGTCTTTTTCTAATAGAAATAAAAAATAGAGATGGAAATAATGAAGAATCCGGCTGATACGTCACGAATATTCTTGTCAACCCTCAGTGGTTTTATTGGGGAGAGCTCGTGGCAAAAAAATAACGAGTCGGGCACGGGTCGATCTCCAAGGTTAAGCCGCGTCTGCCTAGGTCAGTGCGATGGTTGACCATCCATCTTTGACAGTCGTTACAGGTAGTCAGTGGCGCAAAAATTTGACAACCACTCTTACCCAGTACTGACTGGGTTGTGGAGGTAGATAGGCAGTCGCTCCATGTAAAATACTGGTATTCAGCTGCACCCAATTAGTAAACCAGAAAAGGCTAGGTAAACGATGATGTTAGAAGTAGTTTTATAGTGCAACAGTGGGAATAGAAAACACGACTCCTGGCTCCTCGTTAGTCCACGAAGGCTATAATTACTGTACAAAGCACATGATTTAGAGTTGACCATCCATATTATAGGCAAGTAAGAGTACCCGAGTAGATACTTTAAAGTAACTAATCTGCATGGTCCTCGTATGACTTGACCAATGTCTGGACTTTAAAAGAGACAGTGACCTCTTTTGTTTCGGCCGTTTCTTCTCAGAGTAGTCAGGTATGACACCGGTCCCATTTAGTTTTAAAACATAAGTATCATGATGTGATCTGTAAAAGTGTTTTTTAAAACCAATTTACAGAAATAAATAGTATGTTGAATTCAAAAAAACTGACACTTGAGTCTGATTAAAACAATTCTTGTGAACCCACCTGTTTCAAATAGTCTTTGTAGTACTGGATTCTATTTTGGTCTTCTAGTCCTGCATAGGTAGAAAGCCCATTCTCTGAAATGATGAACTCCAAGTTTCCGTATTTTTGCTTCAACCAGACTAGCTGCTTACGAATGCCTTCGGGGTATACCTGCGAAAGTTATTATTATAAATGTAGATAAGATTCTAATTTGAACATTTTGTCCCAATTATGTTTTGGGATTGGCTATCGTAGGACTAAACCCAGGAAACAAACTTATCGTTAACCAATAAGTATTTTAGTGGTATATCTAAGGAACATGGTGTAGTCTTCATCCCCCATAGAAAAGGGGAGATCCTCCGACCAGACGGGTGTTGTGTATGGTCTTATATAACTCGCGGAGGCTGAGAGTATCTTAATAAGCACGTACAATATCTCATTTTTTTGCAAACCCGTTATAATGGTCATTGCCGCGTTAAAGACGCCAGTCTTATGTAAAATACTCACATAGAACCAAAAAGAAGCAGCCACAGGCCAATCTGCCTGCCTCTCCACAACAGCATTCAGATCCACAGAGTCTCCGAGCGGCCAAGCTGTGATGGTCTCTCCCTCCTTAGCCTTGCGTATCAGACGACTCGTGTACATGTTCATTGCGTAGAAGTCGTAGGTTCCTAGACGAAGCAAGTGAATGTGATTATTATGAGCGTGTTAAGCTAACTACGACCTGTCGTGCTGTATGGGTCGGAATGCAGGGCTGCGATGAAGATGGATGAAAAAAGATTGAGAAAGTTGCAGCAGTTACAGAAAAGTTGAAAAGGAACTGTCTTGGTATGGGAATGTGATGAAGACGAATTGCATGTGACTAAAAGAGTGATGAATATAAACGTTGACGGATGCAGAGGAGGAGAAAGACCAAGGAAACGATGGATGGATTATGTGAATAATGATATTGCTACGTCGACTGCTTTACGAGAACATGTCAAATTACGTACGAGTCTCGAATGTTCTAGTAAGGACCTATCTATAAGATAAGAGTCTAAAATGTTCCACTATAGAATTGTCAAGACTCTAGAGGTTTCAAGAAGGTTGTAGTACCTAGGTAGTAGTAACTTTCACGAAGGACAATGTTCCACTATGGAGCTAATTTCCAGAAAGATGATGTTCGACTATGAACTGTGAAGAAGGTTCCTGAAAGTGGTCGAACCTTTTCGAAGGATCAGTCGGCATATAAATAGACGTCGTGTTTGCGGGAGGAGTCAGTCTGATTTTGGCTACAGGACGAAGCGAATCGAAGTGAACTAGAAGTGCGATATCTAAGTGAATAGTGATCAGTAGTGTATTTAAATTGTGATTCAGTTTTAAGTGTTTTGTAAATAATAAAGTTATTTGTGGTTTAATCGGTAGTAATTAATTTATCCTATACCCAGCTCGTAACAATATGAAAGAAAAAGTAAATTATAGCGTGACGGTTGACAGAGAAATGGTAGAAAAAAACGTGCTGCACCGACCCCAAGTAACATGGAACAAGTGCAGAAAAAATATGCTAAGCTACGCACGACCACGCTGAGCACGAAATAAATAAACGCGCAGCTAATGTGGCAAATCTTTCCGCGCTCATCCGCGGGCCTACACAATAGGCAATAGCTTTCAATGCGCTTGGATTACCACTTACCTTATTTTACAATATCAAGGCTTGAAACATTATTCTTGTCATAAAGAGACATTGAGGTAAATCTTATATTGTATAGCATTATGATACCAACAAATCTTGTGCCCGGTGATATTTTCTCATTGGCTAAACCGAATAACTTGCATTTAAACAAACAGCAGTAAAGCAATTTTATACGCAAAAGGCTTTCTAGGAATGGCTCCAAAACTTTATATGATACCCACGACTTAAATAGCTGAGAATGATGTTAACAAATTCAAAAGAATACAATTGAAATAAATAATAAAATTAGGTATGTGGGTGTGTGAGTCAATTGTCCTATTTATTTAAGCTAAATTCTATCTCAGGGTAATTACATAATAGGGTAATTTGAATGATATAACTTTATTTGAATTCTGCTCGACGAAGTCCCAAATTTGAATTTGGGACTTCGTCTAGCTTCATTGTCTCCGCGCTTTTCTGGCGGTTGCCACTGTTGAATCTTGCCTTTAGGAGTTACAGTGGTTTGGGAATAGTGTGGCGGGCTTGTCCCGAAATAATAATTAGTAGGTATATGTATGCAAATTTTTTATGCCTGGTTAAACATAGCGATCCTGGCATCCGTCCATCTGTTTCAAGACTTGTCAGTTTAGGCATAAGGTTATCTGATAGTGAATTCTTATTTTTTTTTTTTTTAAATCGTATTACCTCTAACAAACGCAATCTCTTCTGTAGTAAACGCTGGTAGTGAGCATTTCTTGTATCCTCTCTTTAAGCTGACCTCCTCCATGAGTTTCTCTAAAGATGGTGGCCATCCACCAGTTGTAGAGAATATTGGGTGCGTGTATTTACCGACCTGAAATTAGAAATTTGCCATTATCATTTGTGCATAAAGCCTGATCAACTTCTGCTGTAAATTCACATAGCTGCATTTGAGCACATCACCAAAGAATCTAATCGACATCGACATAGTTTACGGTTTATTTTCTAGTAGTCTTGGTCAGTAAAACTTACACAGTTCTCCCTGGCCAGTTCTGCAAGCTCAGCGTCTTCTGGCGTCAAAGGGTCGAACCAAATGTGATGGTTGGCTAGTGACACCTTACCTGTAATCGAATTCAAAACTTTCAATGTCATGTAAAGCTGGATCCTATGTCTGGGGGCGTCCTATCCGCTAATCCAGCGTTACCACTATGGTGTTACCTACTGTGGACTTGCGACCTTAAAGTAAAAGCGGCCACATAAGTTTTAAATCTAGAAATACAATCATTATTATTAGTCTACTACTGACCATGGGATTTACCAATACCACGGCATTTATCTCAATCCTGGACCCCCTATCACATTTAAAGCTATTGTTTAGGTATATACCACTTTACCGCCCCGATCACGTCCTCAGGCGATGCCACTTGCGTCAAGTGACTTTGTTTCCTTTGCGTCGCAAATCGCATCGCAGTGACACATGGGCCGAACGAATCGGAAATGGCGCGGTCTAAGCAATTTCTGTCGCTGTCGCCACACGCGTTTTCCTTGAGCATATCGCTCGTGACCAAAGTGTTAGGAAGATTAAGGATTCTATCACACTTTTTTGGTAACTCACCATGATACTTCGCCTTAAACTCCTCATCATACAGCCTCCAACCCTTAGCATGTGCCATCACCACGTTCTTACTGCACAAATAAGCTCCAAGTTCCGGGCTCACGATAGGCGGAGCAAGGATACCAGCATTGTAGACTACGTCGCACATAATCAATGGTTCATTGATGGTCAGCCACCATTTTACGCGGTCACCGAAGAGGGTGAAGACTACTCTTGCGTAGTCGGTGAACCAGTCTGCTACGAGTGGGTTAGCCCAACCACCTGTAAGGGACAATGTGAGCCTTAATTTTAAGACAGGTAGGTTTACTTTTGGACGTTTTGGGGTCGAGTGGTGTTTCCTTCCCAGGTTTAGCAAAGAGCTTTTAGGTTTTTCCATTAATGTTGACCCATGGAGAAGAAGAGGTGGAGGTCTTTCTTTGGGTGGCTTGTGTGAAAGGTGATGATGAATGAATGGGAAGTGAAGGATAACGTAAGAGGTCACAGGGAGAATGGAAGAGAAAAAATGTTTGCTCTGACCCCAAGGTTACATTTTGGAACACTGGCAAGCCAGTTATTAAATGAGAATTTAAAAAAAAACTGAGAAATGTATCCTCCTCTGCCAACCTTTTTGAAAATATGTAATGTCAAACAATTCTATCATTTAAGTAAGGGAAAGAGCGAGATAACCCCAACACAAGTATTATTACCTAATTACTTACTGGGCTGTTTCATTCAAAGTTAATGTAGCCGTTTGAGAGTTTTGAGACACAGCAGTGTGAACATTATACAGGGTGGAAGAGACACCGACGCAAAAACGCTTACACGTATTCAATACATCATTCCGAATTTATAAAAAAAATACAGCTGTTACATAGTACATTTTGACAGTGTAGGTGTTGGACTTTTGTAGGGAATAATAAAACGTTTATTACGGTCTACGGACACACTCCATATAGCAAAATAGTAATTAAATACTCAGCTTACAAAAAAATAATAATAATAAAGAAAAAACAAAATAAAATAATTCAATTAATAGCATAGACAATAGAAATGAAGATATTTAGAACAATAAAATTAAATATACAATGTCAATACTCATGTCCATTAAATTAGAAAAATAGATAGCTGTTTTTTTTTTTCGTCGACCTCATCTCGGTCCTCAGGACTAGATTGAGGTCAAGAGTAGACCCATTTAATATTAAAAAAAAAAAATAGGTACCGATGAAACATTTCTATGTGGAAGGGTTCGGAATGATCTGCCAGGGCTTCGGAATGATGTTCTGAATACGTGGTTAGCGTTTGTGCGTCGGCGTCGCTTCCACCCTGTATACTGCTTATGTATAATTAATGAGCCTATAATTTTCCCACTGCCGGGCACAGCCCTCCTCTCTATAAGAGGAAGTGGGGCATAAACTACCATGCGGGCTCTATGTGAGTTGATGGACGCATGTCTTCGATGCTTTAGTCCCTTCACGGTGTTATCTTTTAACGTTTTGAGAGCACTGGTCATGAAATAAATTATACAATGTAAAGGGTCGGTATGGGTTCGAACCGTTTAAAAACAAATATAGATCCGTGTGTAAAATGGGTGTTTTTAGAGGCGAATAACTTTAAATTGAAATGAAACATAGACAAGTGCTTTGTATTTATTATTTGACCGATCATTTTATGCCTGAATTGAATGTGACTTTGGTCATTTGGCCTTCGCGGCAGGCGCGTATAGGGCGTAATCTGGAGGTCCTATTTGCACATATTCTACGCAGTAAATCAGGCTGTATTTCGGCAATATGAGTTGTTCTCAATAATGGACGTTCTCCGCCTCCTAAAAAAAACAATTGTGTTAGATTGCCTTACCAAGATCCTGCAATGACTGCGGCAAGTCCCAGTGGTACAGAGTTACGAAAGGTTCGATGCCCTTCTCCAGTAGGCCGTCGATCAGGTTGTTGTAGTAGTTCTTGCCGTCCTCACTGATGTGATTAGGGTAGCCAGACGGGAGCAGACGTGGCCAAGATATTGAGAACCTGGTGATTAACACGTATTCAATGCATCTGAATCTTTATAAACCCCCACCCCACATCGGAAAATTAAAAAAAAAGTCTGCTGTTCCTCACATTTTGATCATGTAATGTAATAGGTATTATTATATTTATATGCATGAATTTTCTCCATCTTAGGACTATCATTACAGGATTACCTGTTCGAGCTTAGGGTTTGAACATACCTATAGAAGTGCAGTCCCAACTCTACAGCCATCTCGATGTCCCTCTTCCAGTGGTGGTAAGAGTCGCAGGCGACATCTCCACTGCTCCCATTTTCAATCATTTCGGGATGTTCATGGGTGAATCGGTCCCATGTGCTTTCTCCTTTGTCTATAAAATGTAAAAACAGTTTTTTATTACTTAGGCACTATTTCTTTGGTGGAACAGCAAATTTTCGTCTGATGAAGAATGTTTTTGGAACTTTAGAAATTCTGATGCATCAAAACATCCTCCGTGAGTTGTTCCAAGATTGTACAATACTTACCTACTTAAAACTTAGCCTAGGTATCATCTTCATCAATTATATTTCAATGTTGGACACTGAGCCACTCGACTGCCACCTCCTTAGCTCATGACGTTTTTAGGGTTCCGTACCTCAAAAGAAAAAACCGGAACCCATAAAGGATCACTAGCGTGTCTGTCCGTCTGTCACAGCCAATTTAATCCGAAACTACTGGACCGATTGAGTTGTTTGGTGTACACATGTAAGTCGATGACCCAAAGACGTTACTACGTTACGGTATTTAACAAAATAGGCGATACAGGGCCGAAAATATTGAACAAAAAAATACAATAAATTGTTCTTGGTCTATAGATTACAGGAAACCTTATAAGAAATCTATGGTAACAAATTTGGGTCAGATTTAAAACAACTTACGGAATTTAGATAATTAAAGTACGGAAACCAACCACTCCACGCGAGTCGAACTCGCACTTGTCCAGTTTTTTTTTTTTCCCACGCCTGAGTTATTTTCTAAAGTATTCTGTGTGATGACTGCCGAAATGAGGTGTCAGCTTTATTTTCCAACTTAAGCAGAAGTGATAAACAGACGTTCCTGATGCTCACCACTAGCATTCCACCCGCCTTCCACCTGGTAAGCAGCAGTAGCCGCCCCAAACATGAACCCAGGTGGAAACTTCAAGTCTTCGGCACTCCATGACACTGCCAGCACGGCACTGAGGAATAATCAGACATGCTATATATATATTATTAGGTATTTTTGAATAGTTTACAGGAGAAAATTGAGTAACCAAACGAGTTGCGCCAACCCCACGTAACATGGGAGAAGGGTAGGAAGATGCTAAAATATAGCATAGCTCCCGATTCTCATTTTAGCGGCACGGTAGGTAGAAGAAAGGAGAAGTCCATATCCAGCTGTGGGTAATTCCGGGCTGAAACGATAATTATGAGGATGATGAAAGCATAGCAGGTTATCGTTCGACTTCTGCGCAATGGGTCTCGAGTTTAATTCCCGCTCGACCTCGATGCAAATTTTTTGGTCATTTTTAGAAAGATTCGCCCAAAAGATAAATTGATCTGGTTCGATTTATCTTTTGGGCAAAACTGACTCAATTCTTAATTTGATTGAAAGGATAAGAAACGATAAAAAATCTTCAACTTCAGAGATATCGGGAGGTAAGCTGTCCACTTCTCTTAGACCCCCCAGCGTCAACATGAAGGACTTAGCTAAAGACGAGATATTTTATCTGGCAGATAGTGAGAATAAGATAAATAGATGTAATCTCATTTTATTTGATGTTTATTGTGATAAGATTAAAGTTACGGAGAATCTTTTTACAAAATACCATAAAAATACCGAGTGCACTACGTGAGGTCGACAAGCAGATGTGCGATTACTGTTTGTGCGGCAAAACTGTACTGCGACTCACGATAGTTCGAATGCACGCTAGTGCAACAAATGCTTGTGCGGCAGTAGTTCGACATTACCCAAGTCCGACTAACACTTATGCGACACTGCTGTCTACAGGATGTAAAAAGTCCCTCTTTCCCATCAACTAAGCATTCTGTACCCGATTTTGCGCAATGTTACTTAGTTTGAGGTAAGTACAGAATGCTTCTTTGACTCGGGCACAAATTCAAACCACTGCCACCCGGAATCTGAGTTTGTGCCGATAGGTTCGTTCCCTATTACGTAGAACTTAAACAATAGATGGTGTTTAAGGTTACACCTCAGCTTAACCTTTGGGGAAACCTTTGGGCTTGATAGCAGGCGTTTGAAATGTAAAATTGTACCAACCATTACAGGCAATGTTATGATAGCCAAGAGCCTAGACCAATACCTGAGGTAGATTTAGTTAGGTAGGTAGTCAAATCAAGGATCTGATGGTTGAAACAGAATGTAAGTACAGCTGCGGTAAGTAGTAAGAATTCCTCGAATTATTTCATAGTTTTAGTCCTCAAATTATTTTACAAAGTGTTATTGGGTATTACAATCATAGCATCATTGTACTTTCGAAGGTACAAAACTTTTGTACTTTTTGATAAACTAGTTTAAATAGCAATCTTTTTTACCTAAATAAATTGCTTGTTTAAATTCCATATTTAAACTATTACTGTCTTTAAATAATATTCCCACAACCCAAAAGGGAGCCTTATATGAACTAAAAACAGTCTCGCCTACCTCAACACAACTGCCCGGTACCAATCCATGATCACTACTCTAATTTCTTATCTGCTTGCCGTTCTTATATTTCAAAAACTAAACATGTATTATATTATAAGATTACTGTTTTATTTATTTGCACACCAGATAAGTTATTAACAATGTTGTTATTCTTAATCAAAGAACCTGCTTTCATTTTCTGAGAAAATAGAATTCAAATAGGTTGAGGTTCATCCAGAATTTATTTTGAAAATAGCTAAAGAATAATAAAAGGGTGCTATGCCCACGCCTTGCTTATATTCAACAAGATTTCATCAAATTTAATTTTTAAGCTGATAATTCAATTTTTGAACGACAAAATAACATAAGAGCATCCTACAAAACGCCCGCTGACGCCACTTTTTAGTGTTTGAACTGAGGAAAAGAAGTGGCGAGACACGCTGTGAAGTTGGCTGGGGACTCAATAGACACCCCTTTCTAAGCATAACTATCAGCGTTCATAAATACATACTTCATTCATCGTGAAAATGAATCGAAATTTCTGAACGAATCACACAATTGTCAAATAAAATACCGAATGGAACCGAATGGAACAGTAACTGTCAGATACAACGTCAAAGTCACATTGTTGCATTTGCGTTGTTATTTTGAGGTTATGTTATTCAAAATAACACAACTTTTGCGAGTTTTTTAAATAAAACTATTAAAATGAGTAAGAAACTAAACGATATGAAATGGGAGTCGGTGGCGATGGATGGTTTCCCGGCGTCCATGACTGACAAATTCCATGGTTTTGTGGGTTTAGAAGAGTGTACAGACTATAGTTTTGATAAGGAGAGCAAAAAGCGAGCTAAAAAGGTTTGTTTCTTTTGCTTATAACATATAATAAGAATATGGTTCATCATCATCGAGTTCATGAAACACCAGCTGGTTCCTGTAAATGTCTTGTGTTTAGGAACTCGCCATGATGTTTCATAAGTTTAAGTACCTATTAACTTTTTTACTGGCTGAAATAAGGTTTATTTACATGAGGCTATAAATTACAATAATAGAAATTAGGACATGTTGAGCAGGTCATTCTGAGATTGTTTGGTGCCCGGAGGCGGGCTGCGCTGGATTTGTCGCGAATGTCATGCATAGTTCAGTTCTCGCGGCCCATTCGCAAAGGCGATAGTAGGCTCACGGTGGTGTTTTTTAGTGGGTGTAACAAGCCCCAGATAACCAAACCATCTCCCCGGACAATGCGGTATGCGTTAGGCACTTCATCACCTTATCACCGCTTAATTTAAAAAAATTGTCATTCTGAGATTGACAGATTTCATTTTTTCAGTACTAGCTGTTGCTGTGTTTGTGGCTGCGACCTTCGTCTGTGTGAAATTATTGGGAATAAAATACTGAATTCCGTTTTTGCAACATTTTTAATTGATGCTCCGCTCCTTTTGGTTTTAGCCTGTTGTTATATAGCCTATAACCTTCCTCAATAACTGTGCTATTCAAAAATAAACCCTAAAAGAAACTAAAAGAATTTTTCAATTTGAACCAGTAGTTCCTGAGATTAGCGCGTTCAAACAAACAAAGTCTTCAGCTTTATAATATTAGTATTGATTATTATGGATCTGTCTGGATTTGTCTGGACATGTCCCCCGTTTTACCCCTCGTCATTTGTCCAGACTTGACAGCTTAAGCGGATTTTTTAGAAATAAATCTTTTCTGCATATGTCTTTTTACCCAACTCAGGATGGTAATGTGTTTATCAGATTATATAATTATGTATGTTTGTTTTGTTCCTTTTTTGTCAGAATGTTTCACCTTTCGAAATAGTAACCCTGCAGCAGCAAATCTGGTTTAAGCATTATATTGCATATTTCAGGACTGTCATGAACACAGGCTAAATTTATCAAGTGCCCATGTAATATTCATTTGTATTTTTTTTTTAGAATAAACAAAAAGAAATAATCAAAGAGAGGAGAGAACAGAAGAAACGGAAAGCTTCTGAAAGTGAATCCAAAGAGCTTCCTAGCAAAAAGATCAAACTAGACAACGGCTTTGTTGTAGAATCATGTAACAGCACAGCACCATCGCTAGCTAATAGTACTCAAAAGAGGACTAAAACTAAAAATAAAAAGAAAAACAAAAAGACTAAAATCTCTAATGCTGAAGAAAATGATGACAGCACTGGCAACACTAGCCAAAGCAACAACAATACAGAAAAAACAACAAAAACTAAAAATAAGAAATCTAAAAACAAAAAGAAGGATGGTAGCAAAACCATAGATAGTACTCCAATTACTCCTAAAAAGGTTAAACAAAAGTTAGGGGACCTACCACAGTCAAATACAGAGTTAACGCCCGAAGATATGCTGACATGGGCAGAGTTTAAACTGCAAGACCCTATCATAAAGGCCCTGACGGAATTGGGCTTTAAACAGCCAACTAAGATACAGCAGTTGACACTGCCGGCTGCTATTCATGGTAAATGTGACTGTTTATAAACTAAGCTTGAGCATTTTTAGGGCTTACATTAATAGCTTGTGAAATCATTTCTTAAAATTGTAAAATACTCGTAAGTCCTTAAAAAATTACAACATTTTACATAACTCAAATTACACCCAGTTTCCTCAAAGGGTGAGGCAGTGGTGCACCTTAATACAACCACATTTTACCAGTTATATGAGTCCCATGTAATAGAGGCGAGACTATTGCTATCAACCGGGTACAAATCCAGACTCGGTGCTACAGGGAATGCCTTTACAAAAATCCCAATAACACTTTCCCCAAGTTCCCCAACCTGGGAATTGAATACACTTAGTAGCACCTCCAACTAATAGACCGACAGGCACTATTATTACATTCTAAGTGTTCTTTATTCAGAAGATAGAACGATTACCAAAAATTTGCATCTTCAGCTTCATTCAGTATAATTTGAAATTGTCTTGAAGTAACCGCAAAATTTAAATGATTACAATAAATCAGATAATTTTATTTTCCTTGTGCAGGTCGCAGAGACATCCTAGGTGCAGCAGAAACCGGCAGTGGCAAAACATTAGCATTCGGCCTCCCCATCTTATGTGGTATACTTAAACTAAAAGAAAAAGCTCTCTTAAAAGGTATAGATGTCTATGACATACCTTACAAGAAATCAGCAGGCAAGAAAAAGAATCTTGAAGCAAAAGAAGAAAGGAAACAAAGATTTAAGAGAAAAGATAAGAAGTTTAATGAAAAGAAAAAAGAAAGGGAGCCAATAGTTGAAGAACCTAAGAAAGAGTCTTCCGAAGATGGCTACAGCAGTGGTCCAGAAAGCAATGATGAAGCTGATGATTCTGAACCAGAAAACAAGAGTAATGATTATACAGATGATGATTATTTAGAAGAAATTGAAGTACCCATCAGAAAGAGAGATAATTCAGCTGACGAAGGCAATGATAGTGATGATGATGACAGTTACATTCATCTGTCAGACATGTTGGACTCTGATGATTTGGCTGGAACCAGTGATGACGAAGAAGAGAAAGACAGTGAAACAGCTTCAGAGTTAGAAGAGGAGATTGATAGTGACGAAGAGGAGAATGGTGATGATGTTGAAACAGATGAAGATGAGCAAGAGAGTGAGGCAGGTGAGGAGTCAGATGATGAAAAGAGTGAAGGGGATGACGATGTTCCGGATGAAGGCAATGAAAATGAACAAGGTAAACTAATATGATCATTTATTAAATCAGGCCAATGCAAAACAGATTTAAGTGCAATAAACTTAAAGCCTGTATTCCCTGAATCGATGGCAGAACCTCCTGCATCTTGTCAGTTATGTTTAAGTCCCACAAAACGGTAGCAGACGGCAATGAAGCCTTCAACTACCGTTGAATTGTATTCACATAAGAGTTACATTACATAGAATACAGTTGTGTTGCTGTAGTTTGTCATTGCGTTTCCGTTGCGGTTTGTGATTGCAGTCGCTCTTGGAAATGCTGCTTTTTGCTGTTTAAACAAGCATAACATCACGCCTGTAATCCGCGTAGGTTTAGGCTGAAGTGGACTAATAGGACCACCCAGTTTTCGTCAGTTATGGTATCTTTAAGTCTAACCTAAAAATGTTTATTTGCAGGCATAGGTTGTGTGAAGGTAGTGGACAACATAGAGATCCCTGGGCATGTATCGATGAAGACTGGCAAACCGCTGTACGCTCTCATCCTGACCCCCACCAGGGAGCTGGCTATTCAGATCAGCAGGCATTTGATAGCTGCTGCGAAGTATACAGGTACTTTCGAATGTAGCTGTGTGTAACAGTTAATTAATATAGACTGTACTTATCAATCCGCACTTACCTGATACTGATACCAATTTGTTTTTTTTTTAGTGCGTCTTACAAGTTGAGGGTTTTGATTTTATGTCAACTTAAGGTCTTTTTTAGGGTTCTGTAGGGTTCCGTAGTCAACAAGGAACCCTTATAATTTCGCCATGTCCGTCTGACTTGTCTGTCCGCAGCTTCGCTCAAAAACTCTTAATACTAGAAAGCTGTAATTTGTCATGAATATTATACAGATTAGTTACGCCGACAAACCTGTAAAATGAAATGTCGAAAAGTTTTTTTTTTGGGTTGTTCCTGTCACATCACGTAGTTAGTGTGGGATGTCGTGGGATAGGTCTTTAAATAAAAACCGGCCAAGTGCGAGTCGGACTCGCGCACGAAGGGTTCCGTACCATTATCTATAAAAACGGCAAAAAAAATCATATCTGTTGTATGGGAGCCCCCCTTAATATTTTTTATTTTTTTATTTTTAGTATTTGTTGTTATAGCGGCAATAGTAATACATCATTAGTGAAAATTTCAGCTTTCTAGCTATCACGGTTTATGAGATACAGCCTGGAGACAGACAGACAGACAGACAGACAGACAGATAGACAGACAGACAGCGAAGTCTTAGTAATAGGGTCCCGTTTTACCCTTTGGGTACGAAACCCTAAAAATATTGCGAGTTGGTTCAAAAAAATTTCGATTAAAGGATTCGTTTGTGAAATATTAAGCTTTAAAGTGATAATTTTTGTTACACTCAAGTGTCTCCCCCCCCCCCCCCTCTACCAGCTAAACGGTTGTGTTTGGGTGTGTAAAAAAATCACACTGGTAGTTTATAAAGAGTGTGTGTGTGTTCTACTCGTCATTGCGATCATTTTTTTGGTCTAGACTATACCTGGTCACGGAGATGTTGTGGGTCAAAGTTCCAACTTTTTCACAAGTTTTTTTGATAAATACTTGTCCCCCTTCCCCTCTAATTTCTAAAGTACAAAGAGGAACATTCTGAAAAAAAATTAGGATTGTAGAACGTAAAAAAAAACTTTCAACGAAATTGCTTTGAATAAAATTTGATGTTTAGTTTTTGAGATATGGGACTTTTTCATCAAACTGCAGCAGTAACTTTGTTTTTCATTAGCATATTATAAAAAACAAATTTAGTTTTGCTGTTGAATGTAATACAATACAACATATTAATGAGCCTTCGAAATATTTGTATCATATTGTTTGGTGCTACGGCATCCTGTGTACGTGTGAGTACGACTCGCACTTGGCCGGTTTTTTTATTTGACTACTTTGGAATAATTTATACAGGGTTATTTGTAAAACACCAGAAACCTCTTAAGAGGTCATTGTACTCATCACTATGAACAACTTTTACTATGGGACCAAACCTGAAATCGCGAAAAAAAAATCAGCTGATCCCTACATCTTGACGAGTTAATCGATCATAAATGTAGGGAACAGCTGACCTCTTAAGAGGTTTCTGGTGTTTTACAAATAACCCTGTATAAACATTATTTTCCTGAATTACGTTTTAGCGTCGGGGTCCCTTCCCACCTTGTGTGTTTTGTTCTGCTTTAAATCATTTCATACTTTTCACCAGGTATAAGAGTAGCTACAATAGTGGGAGGCATGGCGGCCGTGAAGCAGGAGCGGGTGCTCCGCTCGGGTCCTGAGATAGTGGTAGCGACGCCTGGGCGCCTGTGGGAGCTCATCGGGCAGGGGCAGCCGCATCTGCAGCAGATGGACATGGTCAAGTAAGTATACAATCAACTCGGCATTTGCAGTCCAGCGGTAGACATAGGTCTCACTAAACTACGCCACAACACCCTGTCCTATGCCTTCCGCAGCCGTCTGTCGGTTCATCTAGTTAGGGGGTGTGAGGGTGTCCATCACAACACTATTACGTCTTTATTTATTTATGTACACACAGATACTTAACAGGACAATATATTAATATAGAAGAGCACAAAGGTACTGCTGGTAGGTCTTTACTTCTAACTAGTATATTTATTTTCTCACTAGCTGTTGCCCGCGACTTCGTCGGCGTGCAAATTTTAGGTGTATGTGTGGGAGAAAAAACAACGAAGATAGATAGTAATCTCTTACTGTGCCAAATTTCAACCAGAACCGTTCAGCTATTCTGGCGTGATTGAGTAACAAACATTCATCCATCCAAACTTTCGCATTTATAATAACTGGTGCAGATTAAAATTAAATATTTGCACACCATATGTAATGGTAGAATGTAAAGGGCCCATTATAGTTTTAAGATCATACATTGTAAACCTACATTCTGGCAAATAAATATATTTTGATTTTTGATTTGATTTTGATTTTGATAAGAGTAAGATTTCAAAAAGGCTCAGATACTATACTGGCCGATTGACTACGGGCTATAGGAGTGAACACACTTATCGACGGGGAATCTGGTAAGACAGTTAGAAAGAGCTTTAAGTCCATGGATGAAAACGAAACGGACATATTACTTCGCCTCGTTTTTTCTCGAACGACACGACTTGATATCGTGTGGTGATACGTGATCGTCAATGCGTGTGGTCTATCTCACATAGTCCACCACCAGAATATAGAATCGGTGGATTTACTTAACCCTATTTAAAATTTTCAGGCAATTTTAAAAGATTCAGTCTAAATCTTTACCCAACGATAATGCGTAATTTTTATTGCATTTATAGATTCCTAGCAATAGACGAGACGGACCGCATGATAGAGCGCGGTCACTTCGACGAACTGACGCCTCTGTTGGAACGTCTGAACGCGGACGACGAGCGAAGAGCCGCGCGACAGAACTTTGTGTTCTCGGCCACTCTTACCATGGTGCATGATCTGCCCACTCATATGAAGGGGAAGAAGGTACGTTTGTATATAAATACTAGCTGTGCTATGCGTTGCAATTAGAGATGGGCGGGTGGGTAAAAAATGGGAAGGTAAAAATTGGAAGGAAAGGGTAAAAAAGGTAAAAAAGAAAAAATACCCTTTTTTACCGGGTATTAATAAAAAATACCGGGTAAAAAATGAGTACTGTCTTTATATTATTTAATTGGCTTCGTCATCAATACTACGATCTACCATGTTAATTTAGACCTTGACCATTGAAGATAAAATATTGATTTTAAATGAAAACAAGTTAATATCTTTTAAATCTTTAATCAACACAACTAAAATAAACTGTTTAGAATAAAAACAAATATTGAGTTCTGTCCTGATTGCACACGTCTTAAAGTTACTAACTTAACTCAACTTAAAGTAAAATCATCAATTCAAAAAATATATTAAAATCCTACAATTTGATTGTGGTATGTTCTATGTTAGGGATTTTGGTTTCCGCTCTTCGTCCCTAAAGTGGACTATTGTGCGTGAGCCATGGTGGCCGTTACTCCATCCAGCCCACCTCCCTCCAGAAGCAGATCAAACTTACCGGTCTTCTCAGGGCATCCGTAAGAGATCTTGGTGTTCCAAGAGTCTCCTCGCGGATCTGGGTGACGCCAGTGCACTCGAGGAGTACGTGCGCTACCGTTTCCTCCGCCTCCATGCACACCCTGCACAGGGGACTGTCAGTGATACCTAGGGTGTGGAAGTGTTTGTTTAGTGAGCAGTGTCCAGTGATGGTCCCCGCCACCAGTCGCAGGTCCAGACGCAGAAGGCGCTTGGTCAGCTTTCTATCCAGGAATGGCATAGCTTCCTTGGATTGCCTACACCCTGGTGTCAAGGTCCACCACTTCTCCGCTTGTTTTTCAGTGTGATCCTTTAGCCAACTTCTTAGCTGCTTGAAGGGAATGGGTTCGGGTCCGAAGGCTTTTGTGCTGAATCCCCTTCTGGCGAGTTCGTCAGCTGCATCGTTACCAAGTGATCCACTGTGTCCTTTAATCCATTGTAGTATACCGTGTTGCGGTTTAGTACCGTAACTCGTTCTAGGGCATTATGGCATTCTAGTATTAGTCTCGACGTGATCTCGTTTCTCTTTAAAGATTGGAGAACTGAGGCACTGTCGGAAGGTATGCGAATATGGGTAACCGTAACTTCCCTGGCCTTTATGGCATGTGCCGCTTGGATAATGCCTATGCACTCCGCTTGATATAGTTGAGCATTCCCAGTGGTCTGGATATTTTGATGTTTAGGTCGTCGGAAAAACTCCGACACCTGTCCCATCGTCGGTTTTTGATCCATCAGTGTAGATCCTTAGCTCTTTTCGACCTGAGTAGTCACACATCTCCGCGGTGAGCTCTATGTTGTAGTGCTTTTGGAAGCAGTGGGTCTTCAAGGTTCTGTCGCAGGGTGATGCCATCATGGGCTGTTGTTTGATTGCATCGTCTTTTATGCGCGTATGTTTGATTCTGGAATCCTTACTTAGGGTGCCGGCTACTTCCGAGCCTGAATGTAGCTAGGGCCGCCCCCTCTCTTACGACGAGGTGTAGAGGTGGTAACCCCAGCATTACCTGTAACGCGGCAGTGGGTGATGTTCTCATGCTGCAGGCAAATCTTTCTGTCTGTACTTAGGTTGGTCCTGGGCCACCAAACTAGGGAGTCGTATGCTGCCATGCTTTCTGAACGATCGCTCTGTTGCTGCCGATGAGCATGGGGCAGTTAAAATGCGTACTGCTATTTTGCTAAGGTTTTTAGACGAGCAAAGTCCCTTCCACCATGTTACGGGACTTATATCTTCAACTTTTTCCCAAATGAAGCGCTTTCTCCAAAATCCATCTCTGGCTTTGTAATTAGCTAAATCTGTGGACTGGACACACAATTCCGTTGAAAAAACTGAATATAAATTGTAAACGTACTCATATAACTCGGAAGTTAGCCACACGAAAACAGAACAGAAGCGCGACTGCGCGGCGCGTGCGCAACAAAATGGCGGAGGTCTAGCCAGTTGATAAAATGCACCCTCCCTCCCCGCCTCGTCGTCTCTCATTGAACAGTCTGTTATAGTGCTATACTCTTCTCTTGTTCTAATGAGAAAATAATGTCCGCGTATGTTGTGCTAACGACGGTCTCAAATAAAAATAAATTATAAAATTCTGTGTATCAAAGTACCAAGTATGTATTAAAAAACTAGAGAGGTGTCAAGGGACACCCGGATGGAACTTAGTTCCTTTCGATTAAGTAGTGAAGGAATTGTAAAAAAAACCACCACCACCACCACCACCACCACCATCATCATCATCATCATCATCGCCATCATCATCATCATCGCCATCATCATCATCATCACCACCACCACCACCACCATCATCATCGCCATCATCATCATCATCATCACCACCCATCCACAGACAGACCTCGGCAACCGTTGCTTAACTTGGATCACCCATCCACAGGCAGACCTGGGCAGTCGTTGCTTAACCTTGCTCACCCATCCACAGACCAAAGACGAAACGAAAATATCTGGCTTGCGCACGCCGCACGGCTTACAATAGCTTACTATAGCAAAAACACATTACCCTCCTTTGCGTCACGCAGTCGGGTAAAAGTGTCGTACACACTTTTCGTCTGAATTTTTTCCGTCTAGCCTCCTTTCGCAGCACGCCATAAGGAACTTCGTTCCAAAAATACAATTATTAGTTTAAACTAAACTGATTTTAATTTTTACCCGGTATAAATTAAAAACGGGAAGGTAAAAATGGGTATAAATGGGTATTTACCCGAAAATTGGGTTTTTACCGGGTATACGCCCATCTCTAGTTGCAATGCATGTTTTCCTACCTACTACTTTCACTAACCTACCTACCCTACCTACCTACCCTACCTACCTACCTACCTACCTACCCTACCTACCTACCTACCGTACCTACCTACCCTACCTACCTACCCTACCTACCTACCTACCTACCTACCTACCCTACCTACCTACCTACCTACCTACCTACCTACCTACCACCCTACCTACCTACCTACCCTACCTACCTACCTACCTACCCTACCTACCTACCTACCCTACCTACCTACCCTACCTACCTACCTACCTACCCTACTCTACCTACCTACCCTACCTACCTACCTACCCTACCTACCTACCTACCTACCCTACCTACCTACCTACCTACCCTACCTACTACCTACCATTGTTTTTAAGATGTATTCTGCTATTCGGGGCGGAGACAAATCCAACGAATCAAAAACCATGAAAATTGGTCCAGCAGATCTCGAGTTATAAGTGTTGTAACAAACCCGACTTCGTTTAATTATGTAATACTTGTGGACGACAAACGACGCGGCGCGCGGCAGAACTTAGTAATCTCGGCCACTCTTACCATGGTGCATGATCTGCCCACGCATATGAATGAGAAGAAGATACATTTCGACATAGATAACAATACTATTGTACAGATAAATAAAGTGTTTTTCCCTATTTCATATAGAGAAACATATAGGCACTAACGCCTCGGAGCAAATTAAACGTATGCATACAAAACATTACGACCTCTTGTTCAGCAAAAGCGCTGGCGACCATTAAAACATTTAGACTTTCAATGTTGATCTAGTGCCGATTAATCGATTTAACAATCGTTTTGGGCAGTCGATTGTGTTTCACAACACACGTATTAAATGTCCATCGCACATTAACGTTTTGGTCATGCATTTAACGTTTCCAGGTAACAAAACGCGGTAAGATAATAAACAGACGCGTAGAGAAGATGACTCCCGAGCAGAAGGTGAACCGGCTCGTCAAGATGATCGGCATGTCGGACCCCAAGGTCGTCGATATTACTACACAGAACTTAGGTAAGTTCATGCATATTCAGCCTGTAGTGTTCCCACGGCTGGGATAAGCCTTCTGAAAAACAAACGTACATAAACGCACGCGTTTATCCCATGGGGGTAGGCAGAAACCTCAGAACGGCACCTGCTACTATCCTTACATACTCCTTTCGCCTCGTCCACGTTCATACATCTGGTCATACACGCACGTCAGTTGCGAGTACTACGCACCTGACCTTTCTGAAGCTCTCACCAATAAGGTCAGTGTATGTCCTTCTAGGGTGTCCCCTGGCGTTGCCACTCACATCTGCTTTGTACCTTTTGTTAGTCGCCTTTCAGTCATCCTCTCCACATGACCAAACCATCTAAACATAATCTTTTCAATTTTTGTCAGGACATCTTTTTTTGAACCGCAACGATTCCGTATAACCTCATTCCTCAATTTATCATTCAGAGTTACACCAAACATGCTTCGCAAAGAACGCATTTCCACAGCAATTAATTCTACTTTCATGCCTCGTTTGCCACACCCAACATACCCTTCCATACAAAAGTCCTCACCGTTGTGAACAGCCTTCTGAAAAAGTTATAAAAAAAAACTAAAAACCCGACCGACGATTTAAATTTTTATTGTACGATTTTTTCACTTTTTGACGTGACAACGTCTAATAAATCGATGAACGCCGGCTGCATGCACGAAAAAGGATGACTCATTGTCCCGTTACGCTCATTGTACGCTTGGGCCGCATGCAAGTATGCAATCATTTCATCAATGTTTTGTTATGACGTTGTCACGTTAAACTATCGTCCGTAAACCAACTTTACAGATAGCCATTTTTTTACACGGCTTTCGGGCCACTGACTACATATAAGTAACGACTGTCAAAGATCTACAATAGACAGCCGGGACCAACGGCTTATCGTGCTTTCCGAGGCACGGACCAATCTAAGCAAGCGCGGCTTTACCTGTAGATCCACCCGAGGGGCTGTTATTATTTAGCTACGAGCTCCTTCAGCACACCACCTCGCCTTCGCCACGTGCATCGTATATTGGGGGTATGAAGAACAGGGTGTAAAGTTCTTCATCCCCCATAGAAAAGGGAGCATCCTCCGACCAGACGGGTGTTATGTCTGGTGGACTACTGCCCGACAGTTGTTGTCGGGTTTTTATAATAAAATAATAATAATAAAAAGTTTACTGATTCATAAAAAGTGTTACAATATTTAGGTATGACACTGGATCCCGCACTAGGATACCTTTTTTTTTTTTTCGTATGGGAAATCATCAAATGACTCCTCCCGCTCTTGGCGGAGTGGAAGGGAGTGTCAGACTTTTACTGACTAAAAACCATCCATGTTCCTTCTTTTGCCCTTTATGTTCCAGGGCCGCGGTATCTCTTTCGAACAGTCCCGCGCAGCCCTGGCAGACCCTGACACAGGATCCAGTCTCTTTCGACAGATAATATGAATTATAAAATAGAACAAACGTAACGGTTACATTGAAGTAAAATTTAACTTAGGACCAAAAGGTTTCTTCAATATAGTCTTAAGTCGCGGATAACTTGCGCGATGTAGGATTCAGATGTATTTCAATGTTTTAGTTTATCCTCTGCGTCATAGATGGCGCTGTAGTACTTTTTGTTCTATGTTGCTGTAGTACTTTTTGTAGTGCCGCTTCAGTAAAATATTACAAGGTTCCAAGTATGATTAAGGTTTCAATTAGTCGACTGTACGACGGCCAATAACCATTATCCCTTATCACTTGCAGGTACAGCAGAAACACTAACTGAGTCCCGGATCACTTGCGCGCTAGAACATAAGGACGCGTACCTGTACTACATTGTAAAGAGGCATCCTGGCAGGACCATAGTGTTCTGTAACTCTATAGGAAGTGTCAAGAGGTAATTGTCAACTTATTTTTTTTTATAAGTATAAGTCCCTTAGGCCCTTTGAATATAAGTTGTGAAATTGAAATGACTATGGAGTAATTAACTTTGGAGTAATTATGGAGTTTTGGTCCAGCAAATTTTAAATATATATATGAGAAGAATAAAAATTGACAAAATTATTGGTTTAGACTCTTTCCATTAGAAAATGCTCAGTAGCAGACCGTTGTGCCTGGTTGATGGCAATAGGCTCGCCCTCTATTACATGGAACAAGGAAATGTAGCTTTGGCTGTACTATACTAAGCAGAACTCTGCCAAACCTTCTCGGGAAAACGGGGTTGATGTTATATTGAAGTCTTACTTAAAAAAATTTCAGGCTAGCTCAATTATTCACGTTGCTGAAGTGTCGACCTCTGCCTTTGCACGCCAGCATGCCGCAGCGTCAGAGAATAAAGAATTTAGAGAGGTAAGTCGCAAAATAAGAAAAGGAAGAAGTAAAGATTTCATAAAAAAAACGTCCACCCGTTTATTAATGTTTCTATTTTCACCATTTTCGAAACATCCATGACGACAGTTGATAAAAGCAAATGCAATCCTACCTACTCGTACCACTACTATATAGGGTGACTGGTAATTAGTGACCGATACTTAAACACGTGATTGTACTCATGATAACTAACAACTTTCCCAAAGAACCATTTTTTTACTGCTTCTGTACGTGCACCGTATACGGCACGTGGCGGGCGGCCTGTGGCGCGGGCGCCGCTTACGGAGCGGGCGGCGCTTGCGAACCGCGCGGGCATTGTAAAAGTCGCGGGTGCTTTGCCTACCCGCTGTTGCACGGTACGATAGTAATGAGACTAATCAATGAATGACATAAATACCCTCATAGTAATATTTGCTATAGTTAAATATGTGACGATTAATGTAAGATTTATTATATTTATTGTAACAGATATTTGCACACCTGTTAAGGTAGGATATGGCTTAAAAAACTTCTGTTGTATGTATCACCTCATGTACAGACGCCAGCAGGTCAACCTACCCGAAACTGTCAGATTTTCCCAACCAACCTTGAACCTAATGCTTCACTACATAGTATAAAACAAAGTCGCTTTCTGTGTCCCTATATCCCTATGTATGCTTAAATCTTTAAAACTACGCAACGGATTTTGATGCGGTTTTTTAATAGATAGATTTATTCAAGAGGAAGGTTTATATGTATAATACATGCACCCGTGCGAAGCCGGGGCGGGTCGCTAGTTATAGATAAAGTTCAAAATCTGTTAAAGAAATTTGACAGATTGTAGTAGCTTGATGGCGTCTGTACCTACCCATATTTCAGCAAATAAATGATTTGATTTGACTTGAGATAGAACAGCGTCACGCGACTAACCGTCGATAGGTAACAGGCGCGCTCGCACGGTTTCATGCGGCTGTTGTGATTCGTGATAAAAGTGAATAAGTATTAAAAAAATGTTTGTTTGGGAAAGTTGTTTGTTATCATGAGTACAATCACGTGTTTAAGTATCGGTCACTAATTACCAGTCACCCTATATACAGGGTGGAAGAGACACCGATGCTAAAACGGTTACCACGTATTCAGTACATCATTATGAACCACATTAACCTTTTTTCATCAGTACTTTTTTATAAAATCAGCTGTTTCATACATTTTGACCGCGTAGTAGAGGTAACGCAGATTTGTAGGAAGCAGCTGTTTTTTTTTAATAACTGACGTTTAATTTCTATGTTATGTTGGGGTTCGCGTCGGGGACCCTTCCACCTTGTATGTATTGGGTTCTGTTATTTCGACTAGCTACGGCCGAGATCTATAATCATCCCACTGCTGGGCAAAGGCCTCTCCCCATGACTTCCAGTTGTTTCGATCCAGGGCTAATGTGGGCCACTGGTCGTTGGTTTTGTCCAGCTCGTCCCGCCATCTTCTACGAGGTCTGCCGCGACACCTAGCTGAGTCAAGGCTCCATAAAGTATTTATTTTGGGCCCACAGCTCTTTAGGCATAATAATCAAAAGTTTCTTTGACTTACACATTTCCTTGTCCTCATCATGCATTTTTCGTTTGTATCTTGACTGTCCTATCTTCATGTACTTTCAATCAGCAACAATACTCATTACGTCTTTCAGATTCCGCGACGACCCTCACGGGGTACTAATCGCCACCGACGTAGCAGCCCGAGGTCTGGACATACCCCACGTAGAACACGTCATCCACTACCAAGTGCCCCGCACGGCTGAAAACTATGTCCACCGCAGCGGTAGGACAGCCAGGGCCACGAGGGAGGGGCTCACTATACTGATGATGGAGCCCGCGGAGGCCTATCTGTATGCCAAGATGTGCAGGACTCTGAATAGAAGTAAGTGGAGAATTTAGTTCAAAAATACTACTTAGTATCTGACCCCAGGCGAGGTACTTTCAGACCCCCACGGGGTACATTGAGTATATACCCTCACGGTCCCGCTGTACCCCTATATGGGCTCTGAATGTACCCCATGTGAAGATCGTCATCCACTACCAAGTACCCCGCATGGCTGAGAACTATGCGTACCGCAGTGGTAGGACAGCCGAGCCTTGAGAACACTAAATTAAAATCTCGGACTAAAAAGATTGCGACTTGAATTTGATTGATGATAAACATCTTACGAATAAGTTTGTGAGGATGGATGGATGTTTGTTACTCTTTCACGCGAAAACTCCTGAACAGATTTGGATGAACTTGACACCACATAGATAGTTTATAACCTGGATTAACATATAGGATACTTTTTATCCCGGTAGTATGATCCCGTGGGGAATATTACCGGGGTTACCGACCTTCACGCGGGCGAAGCCACGGGCATAAGCTAGTAATGTATAAAGCCTTTCACACTAGGGTCGTATCGTACAGACGCCAGCACATCAAGCTACAACAATCTGTCAAATTTCTTTAATAGATTTTCAACTTTATCGCTAAAGCATTAGGTTCAAGGTTGGGAAAATTTGATAATTTCGGGTAGCTTGATGTGCTGTACCTACCCTATTATGTAATTTATAAACGTCCCATGAGCACATCTTTTAAAAAAAAAACTTGTATTTTTGTATTGTATTAACAACAAGTACAACAATGATAATGCCTGGATTGGCTTGTAACACCCATTCCACCTCAAAATCTCCCAAACAAAAGCGACTATGATTTTTATCATTTTAAAATACTCCATTTTCCCCACAGCTGCCGAAGTCCCGACCTTCCCAGTAGACGCACAAGTCTTAGCCCCACTCAAGGAGCTGATGGTGACAGCGCGCGAGTTAGACGGGCTGGAGCTGAAGAAGAGACGCGCGGCGCAAGCGCAGGGGTGGAAGGAGCGGGCTGCTCGGGAGATGGATATTATTATAGATGATGATGATGTGTATCCTTTTGTATTATGAGGTTTTAATTAGAACTACTTGCTACTGTAAGGAGAGCAAAGGTATTTTCTTTTGTTTAAAATAAGCGTTTGTCATTACGCCTTGTCTGGTATCGGCACGAAATTTTAACATGACCCCGTGTCATAATCAAAGCGATCGGTTGGACGAATACATCATCTTCGACCTATAAGCGGAAGGCGTCCTATGTCGGCGCAACCACACGATCGGGGTTGCCGTGCAAGATGAAATTGAAGGCCGCTGATTCGTGCGATGATCGCTTTAGTTAGAACGCTTCCTGAAAATAGTTTATGGTAAAAATTACACTACACTGCATGTTGGCGATATCAGATTTTTTTTTTCAAAGGTGTGTAAGACTTACTTGTTGAGTAATAGACCATTTAGATCTACCTGATATAATACACTTCTGCCTAACCTTTCGTGGGAAATAGGCGTAATATTATCCTATGTTTTAGTAAGAGGTAGCATACACGTCATCTCAAGCCACATTTCAACAAAACATAAACTCCTTCACTCCACCCCAGTCCAGTAAAGCAGGTAGACGCATCAATAGAAAAGGCGCTGAAAGCGAAGCGGCGTCAGCTGGAGTCCCTCCTGTCCCGTCCGATATACCCGCGAGGGTTCTCCTTCAAGTACCCCACGTTGAATGAGACGGTCGCCTTCGGAGGAAGCGAAGAGAATGCTTTACAGGTACGTAAATTTTATCATTTATGCACATGGTACTAGCAGCTACTAACATTATACAGGGTGGGAACTTTCAGCGGGGCAGTAAGAGGAACTACCTTACGTAGAGTGCCTTGTGCCCGAAGGGAAGCCGGCAGGAATCGGCTGCTTAGGTGCCTTCGGGCCTGCTACCTTAACCGTTGCAGCTACACGAAAATGGACTTAGGAGACTATCCATATTTTTTCGTGAAATTTTGATCACAGTTGCCAGAAAAATTTACAGTTAGCCAAAAAATGGCCATTTTACACTAAACCTTTTATTGATGCCAATCGATGCTGTTTCTCAAAAAAATCTATGGGATCTGGGATCGTGGGCAAATGCATTTTAATATATTATATCAGGTGCTTCAGCTTCCTATATATGGCGTACCATTCATACATGCAGGAATTGATTGGCGTGAATTTTTGAATAGATAGTTTTTGAGCCGGAGACTGACATTATGCCGAACTATAACAAACCGTGGGCTAACGCTAGTTTATATATATATAATTTCTTGGTGAACCCAAATGGGTTAGCGTTGAAAAGTTCAGTTTTAGTACGATACATTGCAACTATTTTCTAGAGTTACCGTGAAACAAGCTCAGTTTCTCGGAACTTAAATGGTGTAATGAGAATCAGTAACAAAATTTTCAGAAGCTAATCGGGGTATCGACTTTAAGGCTCGCTCTTCGTATCTTTGAACTTATTATGAATATTATAGTAGACAGACATCAAAGAAAATTATAATAGGCAACAACACAACTACCTGTTAACTGATTATACTATTACTAACATTCTCCTTTATTCATCTTTATACATTGATTACATTTTTAAATATTAATTTAAAAAATATATAAAAAACATTAGCCCACCGGTATCGTGAACAGGGTCCAAGCTACCGGCGGACAGGGCTCCAGAGAGAGGAACCTCCTAACAATACGAGCCGTGTCCAGGAGTACCGCTTACTAACATCATTTTTAAGTGTATCTACTAACAAAGTTATGGATCGTAGTCCGACTAATAAATGAATTAAATTGAATTACAGGTAATGAAAAATGCGATAGAATCCGGTCAGCTAAAGAAAGACAAGAGGAAAAGTAAGAACGCGCCTCTGCTACAACTGCAGAAGAAATTTAAAAAATAACATGTTTTATTAATACTGTGTATAGCTAATTAAACATTATATTTCAAATCAATCACTTAGTTGTTTATTTGTGATTTATGTTTTCCTCAATTACCTTACCTAGTACCTACCTTATTCAATAAGTCATTTTATTGATTGTTATATAGTTACAGGAAAATCAAGGACCTATTAAGATATTGAATGAATTTAATCAGGTAAAATACATTAATAAAACTCGTGCGACATATACAGCAAAACAACAGTTACTCGAAACGCCCAAGGTTTTTTTTTTAATATTAAATGGACCTACTCTTGACCTCAATCTTGTCCTGAAGACAGATAATAAGGTCGACGATGGAACGAGCTAACCCAAAAGAAGCCTATTGACTCGCGACTTAATAGATTCGGGTCTTATGAACTCTCCGGAACACCGAGGCACGGTGGGGCATTTATTCATTAGACGGTCAAAATTATTTTCTTTGTTTTATGTATTCTAAATACATTATTAAGTAATGTATTTCAATTATAAAAGCTTTTGATGAACGTATATTCAAGTAAAACACAATTGTTCATGATAAAATTACGGTTTATTGTAAAAAAAAACATAAATACGATGAGGTGTCCCACGTCTCTTCACCAAAGCTGTTGAATCCTTGCATTTCACTGTCAGACTGTTCTGCGGCAGTTTCCTCATCCGAGGAATTCTCTACAGCCGTGTGGGCCTCAGCAGACATAAGTATTTGTATTGCTTCTTCACTACGTGGTGTAGACCATGCTAGATATCAAGGGATCTGAGCTGAGCAATAATCTGTTCATGTCTATTTTTAGCTCGGATAAAACTTCTTGTTATTTCATATTGTCGCCTTGTAAGATCGGCTTCCACAAACATTGAAAGGGTGGTTGTTGGATTTCGTTGTGATTGTTTTTCACACTGCTTGGTTATTTTATATGCTTATTGATATACTTGAGCTGTCTGCGGAGAGTTGGTTGGTAGTTCCTTTAGAATATTGGATGCCATTCTCTCCCGAACGTTGAAGGCATGTCTGAGCAGCATGTATTAACAATTCTTTTTCAACAGCAGCTTCAGCCCTGCGTACTTCTCGTTTTTTTCTGCGTGTAAACGCAGCCCTTTCACTAGACTCCAAAAATGACTTTGTTGGTCGACCAGAAGAACGCCGTTTAACCCTCGGTATTTCGAATGTTCCTTGCCAAGGAAAAGTGGTGGTTTTATAAGGGCTTCTATCCACTTTTTCTTAAATTGAGGCTTCAAATAGGATAAATGCTTCTCTTCCTTATTTGTTCTTCACAACACTCATCTTGTGATAAAATATATAATTCAACGTTTCGTCAAAATTATGAAAGTCTTGTTCCTGTATTTTGTCAAAAAGGTGTCTACGCATCCCTGAAGTACCTTCAGCTTCTGAAACGAACGGAGAACTCGCTGAAAAACAAAAAAAAATGCAAATTCGATGAATTTGTACTATAACATTCATTGATGTTGAAATTGATGTCGATTTCACGGGAGATCACGAGTAATAACGACCAATTTCATCGTTTTCAATTATCTTAAATAGCCCTTTTTATACTACAACTGACAAAACCAATGGGACGAACCCTGAAGTACAACAAAAACCATTTTAAATACAAAAAAATGAGAATTTAATACAACAATCACGAACATGTTTTTTACTCTACCAGTAAGCCAATTTTTTTTTACCTTTGCCTAAAATGTATTATTAATATGTACCTATGTATTCTTACCTGGTATAAGTACTTGAACCCATCAACAGACTCCAAAATAAAAAAAATCACTTTAAAAATAACAGTTTTGCACGAAATGTCTAAAAGCAATACGAACACTTTACGACGCGACGATCAAGTTACGTACACCCTGGCGCGCGCTCCCAGTTGGAAAGCGGGTTGGGTCACCCATTGTTCTACGGTTATTTACCATTCGCAGGTAGTCATTTTTTTTAACCTGAGACAAATTTTAGGAATTGTACCTATTTCTGGCCGCCCAATTCGTAGAATTGCCCGACAGTGCGACGGCAGGGGATTCACTGTTTGGCTGTGTGCATAATAACAAAAGATGTAGCAAAGCGCTTTGTGCGAATGCGTGGAATATTCACAAGGGATGGGTGATAATCCGCAGTACTTCTGGACTCCCGATCGAAGAAGCGGCATTGCCTAGTATTGAAATTGGAATGAAGAGGCACAACAAACTCCCCTGTAACAAATTAGGTTATCATATCATTTAGCCTCATTCTAACACGTTGGGGTCGGCTTCCAGTATAACCGGATGCAATTGAATACCAGTATTTTACATGGAGCGACTGCCTATCTGATCTCCACAACACAGTTACTGGTAACAAAACGATACCCCTTGGCTAAACTGACTGTCAGACTTCGGGCTCCTGGCTATCCGTAACTGCCATAGATCTACGAAAGAGTAAACATTTTGGTAGGTACCTATTAGTAAATACAAGCTATTCTATCATTCCCCAATGAGATGACATAACAAATTAATTTAATAACAACACTATATAAGTACGTAGTATTATCTTTTATAACATACTATTTGACATGAGTTTACGAATCACTACATATTATAAAAAACAAAGTCCTCCGCCGCGTCTATCTGTTCGCGATAAACTCAAAAGCTGCTGCACCGATTTACATACGCAACGCAACACGCCATTTATATGTGGCCTGCGCTTTAGGACATATAATATAATATTTTAGGACAACCAACGTTAACACACCGCCATCTGATCGCAAACTAGGCATAGCCTGTACTATGGCAACCAGACAACTTATAAACATACTTATTATTTCTAAATACATACATATTATAGATAAATTACACACCCAGATACAGAACAAATAATCGTACTCATCGCACAAAGATTTGTCCTGTGTGGGAATCGAACCCACGACCTCCGTCCTAGCAGTCAGGGTCACTAACCACTACACCAACAGGTCTAACTATATTATGCCATCGCGGACTTTTCTTTAGACCTTTGTATTATTTATTTTTATCTCATAAGGATAACATACTATATCCATTTTAATACTTTAAAAAAGCCGAAATATTACTGAAATTTAGTACAGGGATAGATTATAGCCTGGAATAAGACATAGGCTACTTTTTATCCCTGGAATAGGTTCCCATGGGTTGCGGGAACGAGATCAAAATTTCATGATTACTTTTGGTCGCGATAACCGACATCCACGCGGGCGAAGTCACGGGCATCAGCTAGTAACATAAGTAGTCTCAGCATGACTCGACGCTTCGCAAAGAACGGTGCGAAGTACCTATATTGTATGTACTGTACCTATTCACATGATTATAAATACATAGGTACATAAATTCATACTTTTTCCCATATACATAGGCAGACCAGGAACTACTGACCGTCACCCTGCTGCGATCCTTTACCTTTTGACCGCCATCGCCATTG
Source organism: Eurois occulta (assembly GCA_950022335.1). Lineage (NCBI taxonomy): Eukaryota > Metazoa > Arthropoda > Insecta > Lepidoptera > Noctuidae > Eurois > Eurois occulta. The sequence goes on along the minus strand of OX465480.1, from coordinate 19,909,650 downwards.
TCACATAATACGTGACAAGCAAGCGCGTGCCCTGTTCGCCAAACGACACAAATATGTGAAATTGTGGCTTGGTGGCGTGGAGGGTACGCGCGTGCGTTTATGCTCTGGCGTTCAAAAGGGTAAACTCTGAAAGGTAGTCAGTGCCCCGAAAGTCTGGCAACCAGTCTTCTGTACCAAGGGGTTACGGTTACAGTAGGTGCTAACTGGTAAATGGGTTTTGGAGGTTAGTTAGGCAGTTGGTCCGTGTAAAATACTGGTACCTATTCAGCTGCATCCGGTTATACTGGAAGCCGACCCCAATCCCAACATAGTTGGGGAAAAGGCTAGGCAGATGATGATACACTAACACTAGCGTTATTGGTGACAAGGCGAAAGGAGTCTCCTTTCGTCTTGTCACCAATAACGACAGAAGACTGGTTGCCAGACTTTCGGGGCACTGACTACCTTTCAGTAACTAGTTACTGTCAAAGATCTAGAAATTACATCAGGGACCAACATCTTAACGTCATTTCCGAGGCACGGAGGAAACTCGGTACGTGATGGGCGGTCACCCATCCACGGACCAACCTAGGCAAGCGCGGTAACCTTGAAGATCGACCCGTGTGGCTGTTATTATTTAGCTACGAGCTCTTCCAATAATGTTAGTGTACCTAGGTAGGTATCTGATTATACCTACGTAAATCATATTATCTGCTGAAAACAAATCAACTAAATCGTCATTTTATTTTTATCGACTATTTAATTAAAAGAACAGTCACTTATATTTTTAGTGATAAACTTATCTGATGAAGATAGTAGGTACTCCCGAGTTCACTGACGGTCTGCCACTTTTCACTCTTATCCCCTAAGTAATAAGGTTGAAAAGTGGTCCACAGTCCGTGAACTTGTAGTACATACCTACCTATAGCGTCTACGTAGGTACATGTTTACCTAATATCTATGAAACCGGCGAATTGGCCGTCTGCCAAAGTTAGCCTACCGCTCGCTATTATTATCTGCGGTTGGCCTTTATAACATTTATTAGTCTAGGACCTAGCAATAGAATAATATATTCAGGCTAGTGGGATCGGGTCGTCATCTAACGAACTCTGACCCTGATGTTTGAAGACAGTTTTGCGAAATGAGGTTATCAATCAATCATTATTTTATGCTGTAGTACCTACCTAAAATAAAATTTACATAAGATTTAATCTTTAAGGTTAGTAGGTAGGTACATAGTGTATTAGTATGATAGGGCGGGCCATTTCTGTAGAATGCATCAGGACCGCTGGGCCAGAGTCGTTACGCAGTAGGTGCCAGAAGACTGGTATTGTCATCGAGGGAGGCCTAGAAGACGCTGGCGTAACGACTTGCGGCGTTTGTGAGAGATTGGCCGGAGAAGGAGAGGGGATTGGAAGGCTATGGTGGAGCCTTTGCCCAAGTGTAGGCCAATCTTCTATATTCTTCCATTATAAAAAAAATAGGGTTCTGTGCAAAAAAAATGATTAAAACCCTTGAAATTGGTAACAAAATTCGATTCAAAAAGGGAAGTAATAGGTATTTTTATAATAATTTCACGCAAACGAAAGTCGCGGGAAGCTGCTAGTAAGTATACTAATAGTAGGTATATGATAAGAAAAAAAAAGTTGGTACGATTTTTGTTGATGTAGGTATAAATGTTGTGTATGATTTGGTATCATAAAATATTTTCCTTCCTTTTTGGCAGGTTTTTCGAGTAGGTACATGTAGGTAGTTAATACGAAATTTTTATGACATCTGTTAGGACAGCTGAAGTACCTATAACTGATCAGCTAGATATGGGACAGGTATAATGAGAACAAATTAAACGCCATTATAGATTAGAATTATTTGATATAATTACCGAAAATTGCCGTCCAAACTTTTGTTTTCATAATATTTAATTGTAGTCATAATACAAATTAGGGAGTACATTTCAATTTGATTGTCTACAACACAAAGTAATGATGGACGTGCGTAAAACAATAATACTTATTGAAAGAGCTACAGGCCACGACTTATAGCACGACAGTGGCCTCGCGAGGCCAAGACTTGTGGCCTAATGAGGCCATTACTATAGTCTTTTAATAGACTAGCTTCACGCTCCCCGCTTGAATGTTACCTTAAAATTAATTATTGCTTAAATTCCTTTTAAGTCACGCTTATTTTTAACATCACGACTAATTTTCAATAAAAATATTCCTAAATTGATGAGACAAAACTTCTCTAGTTAACAAAAAATCCACTCAAGCATTATTTTTAGATTATGGACTGGTAAGTAATATTTGAGGCCTTAACGCTAACCGGGCTATATGTCATGGCCTGGTCGCATATTGACGGCCATACCAGGCGCCAATGACTTTCGCTCTTATTACACTCTTTATGATTACAAAATTCACGAAATTACTTAGTTTGCACCCACTTAGAGCCCTGCGGAAACGGACCGTCGAAAATCTAGAAAAAAATTACTTTTAGGAATAATACAAGCTTAATTTTCTGGCTCATTTTTCCCACTAACGCTAAATTCTTTATTAATTTCCTTCAGAATTTTACGTTGCCAGAGATTTCAAGAACTAGAGAGGACTAGGCTGCTGATAAGCCTAGTCCTCTCTAGTTGCACAATCGGCTTGAGCCGGTTAGAAAAAACTGTATGTAACATACAAAAGGTAGCGTGATCGGTTCAAGCGGATTCCCCATCGATATGTGGTTACATAAGTGAGACAACATGTTACATTTAATATTGACTTTGTGGCGTCACGTAATGTGTGTATGAATGCACCTTAGATTACGTGGCGTCGTATGTATATTTTTTGTAAACCATCAGCTATATTTTTGTTTGGTGGCAACGTCAAGGTTCGGTCCAAGGTGCTTCTCATAGCGTCCCTCTCTCACTTGTCGACCATCACGAGACACACCTGTTTGTTATTATTTCAGTTGTGTAGTTTTACTTAGCTTAGATTAGGAAAGGAGACAGGTAGTATACGTTCTACCTGGGTCTCCAAAACTTCTATAGCTTTACATTTGGCTTTCCGACGGTACGTTTCGCAAGGTGAATAGGAACGACATCCAAAACATAATTTGGTATTTGTCACGAAAAAAAAAATCAAATTAAATTGTTCTATACTTGTCATACAGGCTACTTACATACAATATCAGATTCCTGATAAAAATAAATCAACTTCATTGAAGTTATTTTTGAAAGACTGGCAAATGATTCGAGACCTCCATATTTTAATGCTATCATTACTAACTTTACCTACATTCTCAATCACCAGTGGCGCCATCTATTATTAAAAAAAACTAGCATTGTATTAAAATACTGCTAGAACATACTCCTTAGAAACATTAGCTTCTACACTAACATGTTAATTAGATAAGATGAGATCACAACATTTTCAAACAATCATCTTCTTTTTCAACTTTATTTCATTTAAACCAGTCTTTCAAAAATAACTTGACTTCTCAACAGTCTTTTAACTCTTGAATGAAAAAAAAAATGAAATTAATTAGGTCAATTCTTGTTATACATTAGATACAACTATTAAGTATTGAAGGATTGGAAAATAGACTATCCAGCCAAGGAGCCCATTTCTCACAGTCGAAGCGAATATCCAACTATTATCTTAACCGACTTCAAAAAGGAGAAGGTTCTGTATGTAGATTGAACCTCTAAATTACGTTAACATCCAAAGAGTTAAAATACCGCTTACAATTTTATTTTAGCATGCATAGAAATTGACCAATTTACACTTTTATATCCTCGAAAATAAACTAGTTTTACGGGTTAATACGCTGCGACCGCTGCTTAAAAGGAGACTTGAACTGTAGAAAAAGTAAATAAGACAACTACTGAAGTTATTCACAACTATAGAGCCATAATAAGGTGCTAGTTCAATCATTTTCTTATTATGCTTCTGAGCACCACGTAAGCGAGTAATCGTTCTCGTGGTGTTCAGTAGGAGGTACCTGGTCTATCTACAACCACTGATCATTGGCTTCCCATGATTGAACAATCGAATGTACCACTTTATCATTCATTTGGAAGCTCTGGACGGCGAGGTGGAAGAGGGGAGACCGTCCTTTACCCAGGAGTGAGACAATACGAGGTAGTAAGAATAAATGTTAATTCGGTAAAGTTAACGTTCCAAAATGTGCGCAGTGCTGCTGATCCTGCATCAGCACTGCGCGCATCGCACCTACTATGGCAGTATAGTAGTGTTGTCAGTCCCTTGAATGAATAGCCACGTCTCTCAAGACCCAGGTACTAAATAGTCTCGGATCTATCAGAGTATTAGCCTTAATGCAGTCTAAAAATAACCCGTATAATTAGTTTAATTACTACAAAAGCACACTATTCTCATATACAAATGATTTTATTACACAACCGTGATGCAATTCGAAAAAAAAAAACCAACGAAAATTATACAATTGTTCTTATTTACATTATCTGTATTCCTAAGGTTGCTAGAAATGAAAATTTAATTTTAATAATCCCAAGTGGAAAATTACTTGGTAATAGTGGGCTATTTATAAGTGAATTATTTATATAACTGGGGTTTAAACCGGGCAGTGTATGCAATATCGATGCTTGTCGTCGTCCGCTGTCATCCATTATAATAAGTCATCATAAGTTATACCAAATGGTATTAAAAGACCTAGCATTTATTACCTAAGCCTAATTGGCTGACCAGGGTAGGCCTATTTCTAGAAAATTACGTCTTCTCTTAAAGCGAGAAGGTAGTTATTTTCTAGTGAAGATACATTACAATGCCTACATGTATTATCACCCTTATACTATAAATGGAGTAAGCTATGATACAATACTGAATATTTCAGTAACTTTATATCACTTTATAACGGCAAACTAAGTAAAAGTTCACCTCTACCTACTCTTCTTCAAAGTTAACGAGCGTGAATATATGAGCTTAATCAATGCCCCACATATTCATATTGATTAAATAGTATCACCATGACAGCCCCAAGTCGTCCAAACAAATTGATATCAATTTGAATCAATTAAATTTTCATTTTTAGCTCACTGATCTAACATTGGTGTTATTCTAATTAGTGGCCTAACACCTAATTAGCTAAGGGAATATAGACTCTATGATATTCATAACATAAAAGTGAATTTCGTTAAAATGGCAAGTGATATTGGCTTCTTACTAAACACCAATGCTGCGAGACGGGGTGAAGCGCCATTATACTATGACAACATTTTAAATAAAAAAATAATATGATTCACATTTGTTTATTCAGGGACCTTTGTATTTTCCCGCCTTTATTAGAGGGTAGTTTTTACCCCAAATCACAATTCGCACAATGTTTTCATGTAGCAACTATAGCCCTACATGGCTAAGTCAACAAGACTCTTTGCTCTGCTTCTATACTCGAAAGTCCCTATTTAAAGTTTTCGGGTGCTACAATCCCCTTAACTTATGACAGCACCTTGTCATATAGTAGATGAACTACAAGACAATAAAAGCACTTACAATTTTACATTTTAATCACCCCGCCCGCACAAATTGCTTATGTTAAATGTTGCCAAAAGATCTAATTTGAAGTAATTTGATTATTGCTCTGACTACAAGAGGAATGAAGTGTGTTTAGGCATTTTAAACGATAATATATATGCTAATTATACAAAGCTTGCTACTGATACAGGAATAATTAGACACCGCGATTATCACTTTAAAGTTTGAAGGAATATCTACTAAACATATCCTCAAATATCAATGAGAGTTATTAAAAGTTTACACGTAAATTGAAAAAAAAAACGTAGTCTATGTAATATTGCCGTCCATCCTTCATTCCACTTTTAAACAGAGCTCCTATGGCAACTTAATGTGATCATCATGATATTAAATTGTCATGTATTTACTTTCTATCAAGCCTAGGCTTTTGCAAGCAAAGTCGTGTCTTAACTCCCAGTATGGTATATTTATCTTAATAATTTCAATTTTTCATGCAAATTGTTTATGTTCATAAAATCATAAGTCAAGAATGATTTTGCTTGCAATAGAATCTCAGCACTTTCGAGATCCAATTGTCTGCCAAATCATGAGGTAGTCATGTTGTCTGAACTATTTTTGTGCAATAGAGGATCAAGCACCAATGTTACTACAATGAAAAATAGCAGATCCTTGCCCACATTACTATAATGTTAGACTTACAATACAAAAATTCATAGTATTCATAAGTTTATCAAGAAATAAGAACAATACAATACTGATTATTTGCTCAATATCAATGTTCCAGAAAAAAAAAATTGATCACTTTATGCTATATTTACAAAAAGGATTTTTACACAATCTATGGCTAAAGTGCAGTGTATAAAAATATTTGACGGAAGTAAATTTTCATAATTCGCGATCTAGTGTTGACTGGCAGACAGAAGGTATCATGGACTGTAACACTGGCTGCGTCTACCTAACTAATGATTGAGCCTGACTCCAATAATGATAAATGAGTATTGACAATGATAAGCATTATCATTCAAATTCAGCACTTATTGCTTATCCTATATGTACTTGGACTATATTAATAGTAGTACAATTACAAGCCACGGAGCTGCCTTGCTGAAGGCAGTCAGCTCGGCCCGTCGCTGATACACGTCCAACTATAGAATATTTACATCAGAATTTCACAGTTCAATGTGTGTTCAAATCACAATAATAAAAGCGTTGGTACCGCCAAAACTAAACATTTCACCAAGAAGGCGTAACTTATTGCCTTTGATTACGATTTCACTTTTACTTAATTTACAAGGCCAGCAGAGTCTCTAGTTACATGATTGTGTCACTGTGATGTATCATAATAAATAAGTCCGCTTACACACTATAAAGTCTGAACGGAAGATAGTTCACAACCGATTACGGCGGTTCCTTATTGCCCTAAGGCGCGCACGGCGCGACCTCTCGGATTATATGTCTCCATTTTGACTAATCCCGATCCTTTTGATGAACTCCTCCTGCAGCATCACAGTTTTGATCATGTTGGGGTGTGCTCCGTAAGCAATAGTCTGGTCTGGGGTCGAGCAGTACTGCTGTGCTCCGTCCGTGAGCATCACTCCTTGTCCGTTACTCAGTGAGGCAGTTGACTCAATAGAGTTCCAGTATGTCTCACTAGGTGAGCTGCTGTTCACTCCAGGTGGGGGAGCAGCTGGCGCTCCTGTATACCTGAAGTAAGGATTCTTCAAATCCAAAGTGTTTGATGATGAGATGTTAGTGCCTTCTAGGTTGATCTCCATGGTAACATCGTAACTCTGACGTTTGTTTGCCAACAATAATACACGGCCTGTGAGTGCTTGGCCCTGTTTGGCAAAGATAGGTGTCTCTAACAGGCACCGCACTTGGTACCAATGTGTGAGAGGCTCCGTGGGCGCAGTTGATAGCCATATATGCTGTGTAGCACCAGCAAACAGCACATCAAACCAGAATGCCAGTCCATGGCATGTACCTGACTGTGTGAGTTCAAATCTGAAGGGAATTTCAATTCTATGTAAGTCTGTCTCATGTGCATTAAGGAAATCCACTACATGTCTTTCTGATCGTGCCATGCAAATGCGAATATCAAATGTGTCTACAATAGGCTGTCTGAAGTATTCCTTCATGGCAGCTGTGCGTAATGCACTCAAGTCTACTCCGTGGAAGCACGTCTGATACCAGAAGTTGGCCTTGTTGTACTGCTCCATGAACAAAGCATCATCAGTGAATGGTGCTATGTGTAGGTCTCCTCTTGTTGGGTACATGTTACCATTTGGTTTCAGCCACTTCTTTGCATGAAGATATGTTTCTAACATACGCTCATTGTACAACATGTAGCCCATAGGCTCTGAAATTATCACATCTACGCTCTCCGGGAGCTCAATTTCCTCGATCTTGCCCGCAACTACAGTGATGCGGTCGTGTAGTCCGTTAGCTCTCACTAACGCCTGGGCGTGATGGGCCATGTTACTAGCTTCGACCGCGTACACTTTACGCGCACCCGCCTGAGCAGCGAAGAACGACAGAATACCTGAGCCCGCTCCCACATCCAACACCACTTTGTTCTTGAAGTCGTTGATGTTCGACAGTATGGCGCGCTGATACGTGCTCGTTCTCACGTAGTCTTGCATCATGTTCTGCTGCTGACTCAGGTAACCGTAGAACTGGAAGTACTGCATCGCCGAAGAGTCCTCCGTGCGCACCGTGAACACTGACGACGACCTGCCTGCCTTACACTTCGTAACGAGCAGGTGGAAGGCTTGACAGTCAGCGTCAGACGCGAACTTGAAGAATAGCGTTTCATTGTCAATCGTGAAGATGTACGATTGACCTGCGACGCGCGAACACTCACTCTGGCTGTGAACAGGGAACTCGAGCACCTCCTGTGCTAGCACCGGGTCCGAACGAATCACTTTTACACTCAACCCCTGCGGGTCGTAATCCACGTTTACGTTTGTTGGAAAATTGAAGCGCGCCGTGAGTGCGCCCTCGCCACTCACCGTAGACACCGTCACCGCGCGAAACGTGTTCGCCATTTTATTGATGTGTACGCGGACTCGAGGCTAAAATTGATATTGTCCACACGCGTTACGGCAAACAAAGAAAAATGTCGTTGAGAAGTTCAGGAGGCCGGTGTAAAATCGATCATTCACAAACTTCCTCCCTCTTTTGTCTATGGTTGGCAGCGTGCTGTTTTATTTTGACTTTTTAACTCAAACTGTTAAAACGCACAGATAAATCGGATACAGCCAGTACGGAAGATATTCTAACAGTAGTAATAAAACGAGTGGGTACTACTTTCATAGTTTAATATTCATAGCGCTTTAATTTAGTATTCAAATTTTTTGTAAATTTAAAATAAGTACTGAATGACCCTGAATTATCGTAAAATCGAAACCAACTGAGCAATATTTGAGGTGACGATTTAATCAGCAAATAGACTCACCGGCTAACTACCAAAATATAAGTCAAGTTAATGAAATCTGAACCTTTCCGCTATTTTTAAAGTGAAATAGAAATAAAATGCAAATGTTGTAAGCTATACTGTACTGTATGGAAAAAAAGATGGTGAAGTTAGTTCCGATTTTGGGCACGCGTCAAAATGGCTACATGATCCTTCCAGATAAAAGTTCTAAGGGCCTATTCACATGTCCAAATAGACACTACTTACCCATTAAATTAAAAAATGGAACAGAATTTGTAGGTATGAAATTATCTGACTAGTAACTTAATGGGAATTTTATCGTAGGTGATGAAACAGGCCCTAAGCTTACCACCGAATTAACATTGTCTGCGTCTGAAATCTGGATCCAAATCTGACAACCAAAAACCTCGGAACTATGAGACTGGTTTGTAAAAATGCTAACTCCAAAACATTGTTGGAAATCAAGGGTTAATTTTGGCTATAACACCAATTTCTTTTCATCAATGGGAGTACAAAAGTTTCAATTTTAGTACTCAACTGAAATTATATTACTGGGAACAATATAAATAATACATACAATGGTTAATTTAAAAAATATTTATTGCTAAAATATATTATTACCATTAAATAAAATATTCCATACTTATTAAATACAAATTAAACAAAATAATCACAGCTGAAACATTAACTTTCTTCGTCAATTTTATAACAAAAATGAGTAGTTCTGATTCATAGGTTTACAAGACAACATTGATCGGCAACAAAATTTTTATCGAATATTTTTAGCTGGAAACAATTCATGTACGCACGACGACCAATCAAGCTACGCAAAACCAGTATACATTGATCTCGTATTGTACGGGACACTCATATAAAGCGAGGTCAGGTTATACTGGTAATATATAGCTGGATGTGTCGCCGTGTGTACTACCAAGTTCAATGACGGTTAACCACTTTTCAACCTTATTATTTAGGGCATAAGGATGAAAAGTGGCAGTAGCGCGTGGTTAAGTTCAAACTTACGCCACCATCAAGTATTGATTATAAACAAAAGATCCTTGTAGGACTGTATTATTTTTACTGTTACACATGTTGCAAGCAACAAAAACTGGTGTTGCAACTGCAAAAATTTAGTGCAACTTTTCCCATCAATTGAAAGTTTTAGGCATGCATTAGTTTTTAGCCAAATAGGCTGACGAAATTTAAATTATCATCGAAACGCTAAGAAGTAGTTACTTATTTTTTTTTAAATTGAATTTATCTATTATATAAAATTGCGCGATCAAAAAAGCTACCAACACAACATTACAATTTCAAACATTCTAGTACATTTGGTATAGTATCACTTTTATATTTACACAGCATTCTTAATAAATTAAGTTTTTTCTCATTAGTTTTAGAAGATTCCAGTTCGTATAGGGTACAGAGGTTGATGAGTAGGCTTTCGTTCAGGCCTCTTTCGGGGTCAGAGTTGATGGCCTTTTGGAGAACTGAAATGGCTTCCTTTAGACGACCCATGTAGAGTAGGCAGACTGATAGATTGTTTGCTACCTGTGGGAAAAGAACGCATGATTAAAATTAGTTTGTAAGTTTTATGTTGGGGCTAATCCTCGGAATTACTAAAAAAAAAAAAAAAAAAACTTTTTATTAAAAAAAAAACATAACATGAATTTTGGTTAAACCCACATCGCTTAATCTTAACCTGAAAGATTATGTGTGTTTGTGTGTGATGTGTTTGTACTGATCTGATTATTTTCCGATATCATTCTCCTGCCCTTATTCCAATTTATTTGGGGTCAGCGCAGCATGTCTTCTTCTTTCATACTTCTCTATTACTCGTCATCTCATCAGACACCTCCTTTTCTAGCCGTATCATCCTTCACACAGTCCAGATATAAAAAAAAAAAAAACTCACCATAATATTAGTAGGTTCTTGGTCAGCGGCTCTCGCGAAGTTATTGTATGCCTCCTGGTACTTCCCATGGGCTGTGTCTATCAGACCTAGGTCCACGTATTCACGAACATCAGGCGTAGGGCATCTGAGGAATGAGATAATTTTTTTACGTATTCTTGGTGCATTTTTAAGAACTAGAGCACAGTATAAATATAATATACAGTATTGTAACTCGGCCCTGTCCTTGAAATAATTACCTACAGACGGGCGGTACGTACGCACGCGAAAGGGCTGCCGCGCCTACAGAATTTTGATTTCATCTACATACTTAGTCGAGTTTCTTTCTAGTTTTGTGATTGTAAATATTACATTTTTTATTTAAAAACATATGAAATTTGTTGTGAATGAAACATTAAGAGTTCAACAAAAATACAAGTTGCATGTGTCTTTTGATTAGTAGATTTATTAAAAATTATAAATTTGAGACTTAAATATTTTCGCCTCGAAAAGCTTCATTATTTTTAATGGTATAAAAATCCGCATTCGGATAAAAAGTTTAATTAAAAATACTTTTGGAAAACATGGACAAGGAGGAGTAAATATCTTTCACTTGGTTAATATACTTAGTAAATACATGTATTTATTTCAATCAAATATTCACAAATCGCACGCTTACTGCTTACAAAACCATCACAACGTTCGTTCGTCAGTGCGGCGCATTACCGACTGGTTGCGTACCGTTCCGAACGTTTGTATGAAGATACACTACTGTAGATATTATTACCGTGACTTAGAGTTTAGAGAGCCCAAGACATGCTACACTCACAGGATAACTTCGAGTGGCGACTTAGGTATCAGATTACAACTGTCTGACCCAATGACCGAACATGTCGCTTTGGCTGATCGAAATTTGGTAAATAACCAAATATATTAATTTAAATCGGACTTTGTTACCAATTTCAAGCGTTTTATTTTTTTGCATGGAACCCTAATTCTTATTCTAAAATAAAGTGTTATTGTATAATATGAAATATGCATTCAGTAAAAACCTGTTATTTTGGTATTACAAAGCATTCTATATCAGTCATCCTTTCGGTCAACAGAAGAATATTTATGTTCTGCTGATCTATCGAATAATAATATCCTGTTTTTTTTTAATCATGTACTAGCCGACTGTTAGGAGAAGGTAAAGTAAAGTAAAAAGTAGTGCTCGCATAGTGCTGGACCACTATGCGAGCGCTACTATACAAGGTGGGTAAAAAAACGTGGATCATACAAAACTGGGCGATAGTTGGGATTATTTGCAGTAAAAAATAAATATCTCTGTGGCAGAGCCCTAACTTGATCTCCTTAAAGGTTATGACTATTTGAGAGTTTTTTTTAAAGAAAATACTAAATATTTGATTAAATAAGCAATTAGAGTAAACATTTTAAAACAATAAATGGTGTTTAGTTGCTTCTAGAAAATGTATCATCAATACAAAAGTTCTTTCATGACAGTGGGTATTATGATTTATGAGTATTGGCACTTTTTTAAAAATATATTTTAAGCCTCACGAAAAATTATTTGTTACTTTAGAACATTACTGTAAAAAATAAGTTCTATCAAAAATTGCCCTGATAACCCCAATCATCGCCCTGTTTCGTTTGATCCACGATTTTTTACCCACCCTGTATACACTTTCGCATTCGCCCTGCTTCGGAGTGTCGGCGAGAGTGTACAGTCGCACATAAAGATATACTCACATGTGGTGTCTCGCCTCCCTAGCAATGTCGAGACAGGACATGGCGGCCCTGACATGACCTGCTAACAGCCACAGTCTACACAGAGCACTGCAGATGGCCCGCCGTTGTCCTGCTGATGATGCTTGCTGTTGTAAGGTGAGCAGGATGTTGGCTGCTTGTCTGTAGTCCTGAAAAAAATATTATTTTACAGTTAGTATTATTTTAGATTCCACGTCTTGTTCATCTTCTAAAATCTAAACCAATAGAATGAATCTCGTCGTTGCCACGTATTTCTATACACTCTCTTAGAGACCGTCTCCACGAGCGAAAGAATCGCGGCGATATTATCCCATATAAATACGTAATATCGCCGCGATTCTCTCGCTCGTGGAGACGGCCCCTAAATAGTATAAATAAAGTCACTATTTGCGCCAGTCATTGAAAAAACACCGGCCAAGTGCAAGTTGGACTCGCGCATGAAGTGTTCCGTATCATCGTAGTAGGCAACAGAAATACACATTCTGTGAAAATTTCAACTGTCTATCTATTACGGATCATGAAATACAGCCCGCTGAGAGACAGACAGACGGTCCGACAGCGGAGGCTTTTGGTTACCCTTCGGGTACGAAACCCTTAAAACAATGGAAAAAATTCTGCCCGAAAGGTTCCTGCCTGGTAGATTTCATAATATAATTTTAGCGTTCTCTTATCACGTCCTACCTACTCAGCAATCAAGTTTTCATGCTGAATCATCAGCATCATATTTTTAGGTACTGGTATGGGCACCAAGTAAACTATGTGCGTTGGGCGGAGGCTAGTTCTGATGAGTATAAGTTGCAATGCGGGGTTAGACAGGGTGGTTTGACTTCTCCGATTTTGTTCAACTTGTACATAGACGGTCTCATTAGTGAGCTCAGCAGCTTGCAGGCCGGTTGTTATTTAGATGGAGTGGCTTTTAATAACATCAGTTACGCCGATGATATGGCACTCTTGAGCCCTTCAATATCAGGCTTGAGAAAGCTGTTGGATGTTTGTGAGCGGTATGTTGAGGAGCACGGTTTAAGATACAATGCCAAGAAGAGTGAGGTTCTATTTTTTGGAGCAAAGTCCTCAGATAGGTTTCCTTCTATAAAGCTAGCAGGTAGTGTCTTGAATCGTGTTCAACAATTTAAATACCTCGGACATATTGTTACTGCAGACATCAAAGATGACCTAGATGTAGAAAGGGAGCGAAGAGCATTGGCGGTTCGATGCAACATGCTTGTCCGTAGGTTTGCTCGCTGTACGTGTGAAGTGAAATTAACGCTTTTTAAAGCATATTGTCAGACACTGTACACGTGTAACCTCTGGACAAGCTGTACGCAGAAAGCCATCAATGCTCTTCGAGTTCAATATAACAATGCATTCAGGATGCTGCTGGGGCTGCCACGCTTCTGTAGTGCGTCGGGAATGTTTGCGGATGCCCATACTGATGGCTTCTTAGCGGTCAGACGTAAGCGTGCCGCGTCGCTGCTGCAGAGGGTCCGGGGCAGCTCAAACAGTCTCCTGAATGTCATTGCGGGGAAATTTGATTGTCCGTTTATGCATTTCCTTTCAGACCTACATGTTTTACTAACGTAGTTTTTAAAGTTATGTTTTACTAACACTTAATATGGATGGAAAGATCTGAAATAAAATGATTATTATTTTTTATTATTATCATACTCTTGCCCTTATCCCAATTTATTTGGAGTCGGCGCAGCATGTCTTCTTCTTCCATACATCTCATGCTGAATATGTTTGCTGAAAAACGCTCAGGGACGCTTGCCATATTGGTTAATTGTATTTAAAAAAAATACGAAATTACTAACGAAGCGCTCAAGCTGAGGTCCCACTACCCTAAATAGCTTACTAACAGGTCTATACAACCTGGTACTTCAAACAGAAATTGGAAAGCTACATTCACCCTGAGTAACATAGGCACCCGTGCAAAGCCGGGACGAGCCGCTAGTATTATATATATAAATGCAAAAGTTTGTGAGGATGGACAGATGGATGTTTGTTCCTCTTATAAAAAAAAACCGGCCAAGTGCGAGTCGGACTCGCGCACGAAGGGTTCCGTACCATTATCTATAAAAACGGCAAAAAAATCATATCTGTTGTATGGGAGCCCCCCTAAATATTCGTTTTTTTTTATTTTTAGTATTTGTTGTTATAGCGGCAGTAGTAATACATCATTTGTGAAAATTTCAGCTTTCTAGCTATCACGGTTTATGAGATACAGCCTGGAGACAGACAGCGAAGTCTTAGTAATAGGGTCCCGTTTTACCCTTTGGGTACGGAACCCTAAAAAACTACTGACGGTTTGGAAGACATTTGGTACACAGATAGTAAGTGCCTAATCAAGGCTATCAACCTGGATTACGCACTTAGGATACTTTTTATCCCGGTAGTACAAACCCGTGGAATAATTACCGAAATCCACGCAGGTCAAAGCTAGTATTATCATATTTTAAATGCGTTATTTTTATTGCAGAAACCTGCAGTCACTCCATTTCTAAGAATTACTTCTACGAATCAATCATACACCCTAAAATGTATCCAGCCTATGAGTGCAACTCCTGGCAAGATTTCCTAGACCATAAATGTAACCACACAGGATATATGGGCGAAGCTACCCATCGAAACATGACTGAAACCTTTTACTTGACTACTAATGGAGCGGAATTATCTAGTCATCGTTATGTAAAGACGGATAAATAAACTTAAAGGACCATGAGCATTTTTCTTAAACGTTGTAGCCTGATATCTCCGTAAATACAAGGTTCCCAGGTATGCCGCAATACCTACGAGCCCAACGAGGATCCCACGCTCAGCAGGAGAGCTAGTGACGCCGATTTCTTTTCTTTTCTAGTAGGGTAACAACAAATAGTAAATTAAAGCATTAATAAACTAAAGGGGATGGGCCCTTTAGTTTTTAATTTATTATTTGTTGTTATAGCGGCAACAGAGATACACATTCTATAAAAACTTCAACTGTCTAACTATTACGGATCATGAGATACAGCCCGCTGACAGACAGACGGACGGACGGACAGCGGAGGCTTAGTTATAAGGTCCTGTTGGTTTCTTTTCGGGTACGGAACCCTAAAACGGCTAGGCAAATGATAAATAGTGATGGTCGGTTATTAAAAATAAAATCAGCAGTTCCGTACATTTTGACCATGTAGGTATTGCACTTTTGTGGGAAACAGCTGCTTTTATTTTTAATAACCGATAAAAAATCCTATGCGTGGGGCTCAGAATGTACTGAATCAGATGTACTGAATACTTGGTAACCGTTTTCGCGTCCGTGTCTCTTCCACCCCGTATATATACTTCAAATGGTTTACCTTCATAGCTATAGCGCAGTTGACGAGTGAATGCATAACTCTAGTCTCTCTGCCCATCCATAGACGAATAGATTCGGCATTGTCCTGCTCTGCTATGGTGGCTGAGCCGTCTTCTGTTTTACCTTCGCGGAGGTTTGATAGCATCTGAAAAGAATAATAAAAAGTTTGGATTGATTGTCTTTTGATTCTGAACAGCATAGATTGACAGACTTGTCAGTGGCGGCAAAAGCAACAGTATCGCATTGGAAATACAGATCACTTTGATTCTGACAGTGATGTATAATCTGTAAGTGACTCTTTCCAGAGAGTCTAGCTGCCATACAAGTTGTAAACGGACCCGTCACGAAGCCGTGAACCAAGCATTCTGTACAACAAATTCAGTAACTCTACGCAAAAATTATGGCTGGGAAATTACTTTTTTTTTAGGTGAACAATCACGTTTTCCGGTAAAAGTCAATGTAAAACATTGTGCTGATGGATGCTTTGAATAGTAAACGGGTCATAGAGGTAAGTGAAGTAAAATTATAACCTTAAAAACAAGTATTTAAAAAAAATACTTGTGAAAAAGTTGGAACTTTGACCCACAATATCTCCGTAATTAGAAGATTCCCAGGTATGGTCTAGAACAAAAAAAATATCGCAATGGCGAGGATAACAAGTGCCTTTCGGCTTCGTTAAAGGTCTAGTTACGCCCTTTATACAGGGTGGCGACGACAATACGATGTTCCCAGTCTTCATCGAGAGCAGCGGTGGCCCAGTGGTGGCGGCCCCGACTTACGAACAGTAAGTCGTAAACCCAGGCAGGCGCATTACTTTGTGTAATTTATTTCAACACCACTGCTCTCAAAAACGGTGAAGGAAAACATCGTGAGGAAACCGGCATGTCCTAGAACCAAAAATTCGAAGACATGTGACATCTACCAACCCGCACTGGGCCTGTGTGGTGGATTATAGCCCTTTCCCTCTCATAGAGAGGAGGCCGTGTGTCCCAGCAGTGGGAACATTATAGACTGATTATGCATGCAGTCTTCCTACAAAAATTCACAGCACATTATTTTCAGCATTTTCTACTTGATGTAGATTAATAGGCTAGCACCGACAAGTTAACGACCCCTGCATCGGTATAGCCACTAAACACATGTTGCCAACTCGCTACTTCAAAAATCTTTGCCAAATTCGTTCGTTAAGTTTTATTTCCAGACGCGAATTAGAGCAAATTATACTTATGGTTAGTAAACCAATTTTTAATTGTTGTTGTATTTTGTTAACAGTTTTATGCTATTTACTTTGTTTGAAATAATTTTTTTGTGGTTCAGTGTTAGGATTAATTTGATAGTTTAAAAAATATTCCTAAGAACTAGTATTACCAGTGTTTTCATTTATTGTTGTATTGTCGTCGCCACCTTATATACAGGATGAAATTTTCAAGTGGGCGTGGATGGACAAATCCGAAACTATGATGAATAGCAAAAAATACTCAAGATGAGTCTCGAGCCCGATTTTGATGAATACTATAACTGTATCATTGGATTTTTGGAAAATCACTATCACTAGCCAGGAATCGAAGCCGTTGATTTGGGAAAATGTAATATATATAATTAGCCTAAAATGTTCCCACAGGTGGGACCCCTAGCCTCGATTCTTCAATGCGGATTGGCCTTCACATGTCTAACTGACCACGACTATATTGAAGAGTCTTACCGTTTGTATAGTGTCTAGCATAGCATACAGTCTGTCGACCGCCTCGTCAGGCTTGCCGGTGTGTGCTGGCAGCTCTGCAACTAATAGTCGCAAAGAGAAGGGGACCAGACTGCCTGTACGATTCTCGTATGTATCGGGGTAGAACTGTAAACAAATATTAAATAATAGGTCTTTAACTATGAAATTGCCGTTTTTTTCTCACATTTTGTTCTGTTGTAACTTTGACGTATATTTTACCTAATTCCATTTTTATTGGATTTGTAGAGGCACTACAAAAAGTACTACAGCAACACAGAACAAAAAGTACTACAGCGCCATCTATGACGCAGAGGATAAACTAAACATCGAAATACGTCTAAATCCTGCATCGCGCAAGTAAAGTTATTCGCGACTTAAGACTATTTAGAAGAACCCGACAACAACTGTCGGGCAGTAGCCCACCAGACATAACACCCGCCTGGTCGGAGGATCCTCCCTTTTCTATGGGGGATGAAGAACTTTACACCCTGTTCTTCATACCCCCAAAGATTAATTGTTAAATTACGTACCTTTTACAGTTTACTGTACTAATAATTACACATTACCTCATAGGGTAGTGTGTTAAAACTCCTGTTTCAATGTGCCGTCGGTATCACTACTTCAAGTTTGTAGTTATATTTTTGTTATAGACTGTGTTTTGAGAATTTAAGATACGCAGTGTAGTGCAGCTTTTTCACTCTAAAGTTTGCAATTGCATCATACATAATCGGTACAGACGTTTTCAAGAAAAATAAAAAAAAATGTTAGTAAGGAAATCCGAAATATCACTTTTCACGAAATCTTCCATACAAATCGGCAATTTCATACTTTAACCCCTAATATGAAGTGTGAATTACTGAACATACAACATGATAGAATAAAATATTAGGTAGTCTTCTCCGCTTCCTAATTACTGACTGAATAATATGCTACCTCTGTGCTACGAAGTGTGATTATAAACAACATTTTGCTAACATAGATTCTATGCTTACATCCAGCAAAATAAGACTAACTCTAACAAAACAAGCATAACATATGTATCTTAATGTCGCTTCTTCCATCGGGAGTCCAGACGTACTGCGGTTTATCACCCATTCCTTGTCGATGTTCCACACATTCGCACGAAGCGCTTTGCCACATCGTTTATTATGCGCACAGCCAAGGAGTGGAATTCCCTGCCTTCGTCGGTGTTCCCAAGTTCATTTGACCCCAATCTATTTAAGTCGCGAGTTAATAGGCTTCTTTTGGCTTAGCTCGTTCCATTGTCGACCTCATCTCTGTCCTCAGGACAAGATTGAGGTCAAGAGTAGGCCCATTAAACATAAAAAAGTAATTTTAACTATATTGTTATTCCACAATAAACCGGTTTTATCGTGGAATAACTATTCGAAGTTTGGCATAGGACATATTTCTGTTATTTTATAATTGGCTCCAAAATACTATGTTCTAAACTTAAAATTACAATCAATACAATATTAGCCATTTTTAAAACTGCTAAGTGTATGCATAGTGCTTGTATCCCACCTCATAAAACATATCAGGTTTGTTGAAGTCTCCGAAAGGCTCGGCTTCCTTCACCAAGGGATCATTGAGCCTGATCCTCAACATGACTGCGAACCTGGTCAGCCATAGTTGTAGAGAACGCGGCGTGTGCTTCGTGGGACGATGCATGCGGCCTACACCTGGTGGATAGATGGTTTATCAGTTTTTGACTGTGATGATAAAAGACATTTAATGAGATGATCTAAAATGAATAAAATAAACTCTGAATATTCACTCTCAATATTTTGAAATAGGTATAGGGGTTCCGTAGCCGAATGGCAAAAAACGGAACCCTTATAGATTCGTCATGTTTGTCTGTCCGTCCGTATGTCACAGCCACTTTATTCCAAAACTATTAGGACTACACAGTTGAAACTTGGTAGGTCGATGTATTCTGTGAACCGCTTTACAATTTTTATACAAAAAAAATATTAAGGACCCCATACATGGAACTGAAACTATTTTTTTTTTTCATCAAACCTATACGTGCGGGGTGTCTATAGAATTATTAACATACTATGAAAAACAAATTTAGTTTTGCTGTTGAATGTAATACAATATAACAAAAGATTTTATAATATTGTTAGGTGCTACGGAACCCTGTGTGCGTGTGAGTACGACTCGCACTTGGCCGGTTTTACCACAATATTTAATTTAATCAATTATTCAGTGCCTTTCAAATGTTTTTTTTTAACCACAATTTGTGTGAGTCATGTTAGTAAAAATGGTCAATGTTGGGCCTACGAAACCAGGGCCGTCCAAAAGCGCGTTCGGTTGATGACATCGTCAAGATGGTGGGAAACAGATGGATAAGGGGCGCACAAAACAGAGAAGAGTGAGTGATTCCGGGGTGAAATGATGTTAATAAGACCTCTTAGACTTCCTGCTGAGTTTACTTCAAGGCACTTTACTGCTAGTTCCTGTAGGGCTCATCTGGTTATCTAATAATGCACTGCCTGCTCACCTTGTCCCGCAGCGCTGATCAACACATGCGTCAAGTTGACAGCGGCGCGCAGGTAGCCAGTGCGCAGTAGCTCGCGCAGTCCTGCCTCGTCGCGGCTCACGTGTTCTGCTCTTACTACGCCTCGGCTGCCCGCTGAGCTTACTCCGAGGTACTTTACTGCTACTTCTTGGAGGGCATCAGCCTGGAAAGAAATTTTAATCTTGGTTTATGCAGAATTTTTTTGGGTAGGTATTTGATGTCCAAAATTAAAGTTCAGAAGGATGTTTCATTCGTTGTGAGATGCAAATCTCACAAACACTAACATAGACTCAGTACAATAAGTTATCCAGATAAATTGAGCTTTAATTGATAAAGAACAGATTAAAAAATTCAAATTGTGAAATATACTTTACAACCTATTCTCATATCTACCAAATATACACAAAACCACCGTGACACGCGTTTTTTTATATTATATGAGATCGATTTTGATTTAATATTAATATTTCCTTATAGAAAATTTTTAAAAAATATAGTGTGGCTTACCAGTTCTTCTTCAAGCACTAGCCCTGGCATTGTGAGCACTTCTCTCTCAGGAAAAAAGGAGCCTTTAGGTGAGGACTGTGCCTGTTAGCAGAGAAATGAAAAATAAATAAACTTTCGAACATAGTGCCTCTGAGATGAAGATGTGTACATTTGCCGTTGGTCCCGGCTATCATTTGTAGATCTTTGACAGTTGTTACTGTATTCAGCTGCATCCAGTTAGACTGGAAGTCGGCCGCAACATATTATATTTATATCATGCAAATTAGCCGAGCTATAACAATTTTGAGGATGAAACCGCGACTTCGCGAAGTGCTAGTTATTAATAACCCAATAGACAAATGTGTTGCTGGGGAGTTTGTTCTGCCAGTTCTTCTTCCCAACTAAAACACTAGGTTGGGAAAAGGCTATGCAGATGATGATTATACCAAGGGAATTACAGTTATAAATAATAGATTATCCATTATGTGTCTAACATCAAGCTCATAGTCAACGGCATGGTTGGCACAGTGGCTAAGCAATTAGCTGCTGCTCTGCGTGTCGTAGGTATGATTCCCACATCGAACAAATATTTTTAAGGCCAAACCTGAAACAACTACTACAGGTAGTTGTTTCAGGTTTGGCTGTTTGCGTATGCGAGTCTAAATGTCTGTGAACACACCCATGATACAGGACAAATTCCAAGACCCGTAAGTTTTGTAAAAAAAAAAACTAGCACTCCGGGAGTGCCGGCAGAAGTGAAAACTTGATTATTAACGTTGAGCATGGTAATTAAAAGTGTGGAAGTAATCTGTCGCACATACAAATGTGTGCGATACATCTTTTCACAGGCGCTTAGTAAGCACGTAAGCAGGAACGTCACATTCGATCTTACTACAGAATTAGCTGAGAATTTATCGGTTTCCTATACCAATAACACTCGTGCTTTTTAACTTACTTGTAAATACTTGTAATCAAATCATTTTTAAAGCAGGTTTTTAAATAAACTGAACTTTATTTTACCAAACAACAAACGCCTTAGTGAAAATGTTTAGCAATTTAATACTCGGAAGGTACTTATTGCGATTGAACGACGAATCCCCCAAAGACCACGGTTCTATCACAATCTTATGGACGATGAAGATAGCCAGATTATTTTTGCGCAGTGTTACTTAGTTTCATGTACAGAATGCTTGGTTGACGGCTTCGTGAAGGGTCTGTTTACACCCGTTAAGCAGTACGATAGACTCGATCGAAACCTAACCTTAATTATAAAATTATATTAATGAATAAATGAAAATTAATTAAACCTAACCTAACCTGAATAATAAAATTATATTAATTAAAAATTAAAACTTATTAAATTTTCATCTAGTATATTTATAAAGTACTCACTCATTTTCTTTCGCTATTTCTTCATCACTTTTATCATTAATAGATGCACTTTGTTCAATTTCCATATTTTAAGCACTTTACATTCACGAATTTTACGAATACACAACAATGTGATCAACTCGGATCAACTGATCACTACACAAACGGTCGAGCCATCAGCTGTCACCATCCATGGATGCGCGTGGCAATTTATTTAATAGATTTGTCAGCTTTATCCCTAAAGCATTAGATTCAAAGTTGATTGGAAACATTTAAAAATTTCTTTAAATGATTTTAAACCATAAAATGTTGAAGGTTAAGTTCAAAATCGAATGAGAAAATTGATTGGAAACATTTAAAAATTTCTTTAAATGATTTTAAACCATAAAATGTTGAAGGTTAAGTTCAAAATCGTCTACTCTCCATCCGTCTTACGCTTTTTCGATCAGGTCACGTGTCCTGACGCGAGTGTCCTGACGCGAGTTTAAGATTTTATACCCATTACAGAAAAAGTGCTCAACGCCGCTAAAGAAGTTTTCACTTCAAAAATTGTCATAATTGATCATAGAAGATATTTAAAAAATCTAAGATACAGCTAAAAACAAGACTTACCTTCATAAGTGTCTTCTTAGCTTCATCATTAGGCAGCCAAGCATCTCTTCGTCTATCAGCCTCTTTATCTACAGGCTGATTCTGCGAAGAAAAATATATCAATAATAGCTGTGCCCCACAACGTTTGTGCGTGTGAAATTATTTCAGAAAAATCGTCAATTTCATAAAAGTCGTTTTGAGGAGTTGGACCACAAACACCGTGACATGAGATTTTTATATGTATATAAGATAAGCTGTTATAGTATCATCTTACTGTCTTCAATAATAATTAATCTTTTTTTTAATTGTTCAGGGACATGACAAGCATGCAAAATAACATTTTTTTTTTAACAATAAATGCCCCTATGAAAGAACAAATAAAGAAGACAGCATATTTGGAATAATTAGATCAGAAAATAAAGTAAACAATAATTAAGTAATTTCTATTACTTTACAACTAAGTTATACTCTTAAAGAATCCACCTCTAACACGACCATGATTTTACTCATGGTTGTGTTAGACGTCTTCCCTATTATGTTTTTTTAATGGTATCTCACAGGTCAACCTACAGGCTGGCTTCTACTTAACTAGACTATCCTGTGGGTGCCTGGAGTGTAAGGCCCCCAGCCAGGAGCAAAAAATGTATAAACTCAGGGACAGTGCGCTAAGGGCACCCGCTGTGGGGTACGAGCGTCGGCTTAGGGCGTCGCTGGGGAGAGCAGCCAAGGGACTGGCTGGATCTGAGAGAGATTAGAATTAATAGTAAATTATCCAACTCACTTTTATACTCAACCCATCCATAGCTTCAGTCAGTATAGTCGGGTTAGCTATTCCACTCTTGGCCGGCACTATTTGTGGTTCAGGGCCAATAGTGTCGAAGAACGTCGACGGATCAGGTAAACTCGTTGCTGGCACTGCAGCCGACCCACTCACAGTTGGCAAAACATTTGTAAAAGTCATCTCCTCTGTCATTTTCTGTTGCGTAAATGAAGCAGTCATATTTGTAGGAAAAACGGTGCCTGTTGATGTTTGATTTCCTAAGAATACAAAGTAACACTTCAATTTCATAAATCAATTTTTTGTTAATCAGTTTCAATAGAAAAATATTTAATAAACGCAACCGAAACGTTACCTTCCGGTTCGCCTAAATAAATGCTTTGTATCATATCCGACGGCGATGTCCCGATTTCATCGAAGAACTGGGAGGCGGGAGGGACTTCCTTATCACCGAAATATTGACTCAGTGACGGTTTATTATCCATTTTTCTGTTTATAATTCCTCTTTATCACTAAAATTCCTCGCTGATAACAAATGACGTCGACCGAGGGACTGACATTTAATGTTTATAAAAGTTTCATTTTTATTTCAGAGTAGAAGTCTTTTGAAACATATGAAAATAAATAGCGTTGTATATCACTGAACGCATCATTATTCAATGTTTTATTTATTAAGTTTTATCCTTTTTGCAAACAAATAAATTCATGTTCGTCGTTGTAAGGTTCCAATCTAATATCGATATTTATATTCATATTTATTTGCGTTCCGTTCTAAACAAGGAGTTAACAAAAGGATTAGAGCTAAGAGCTGTTGTAGACCCTGATAATCTAATTCATACTTACAAGCTAAAAATTAAAATAAAATTATACATGAAAAACTAAATAGTTCAATATAATTCACAAAATGTTATAATAATATATCAAGCAAAATAAATAAATTTGGATACGTTAAACTCTTCCTCAATACAATCATGACAATGACAACCCTGTAACTAAACAAGTTGTCAAACTTGACAAGTCGAATATATTAAAAGTACTCTGTGATCGCTTACGATTTCTTGTACAAAAGAAAACCAATTAAATTTTCCTTTAAAAATCTTGTAGGTGGCTCCGTTTGTCCTCAGTCCATAACACAGGTGCGTTGCGAAATGTTACATCGTCAATTTACACGTTGAACAGTCCGTGTCATCATCATCATCATCATCATTTCAGCCGAAAGACGTCCACTGCTGGACATAGGCCTTCCCCAAGTGTAGCCACATTGACCGGTCCCTTGCGTCTCGCATACAGCGGATCCCCGCAACCTTCACCAGGTCATCGGATGGACCAACTAAATCTTCCATTTTTTACATTTGGTCCAGTGTTAGTAGTTTGTAGGTACTTTATTTTATCGTAGTTTTTATCAAAGCGGTGTTTTATCTGTTTGTGTTTTGTAGGCACAAATGACGAACCAGGCGTCTCCCGTGGAGGAGCAGGAAAAACTCCTAGATGAGGCCCTGAACATTGTCAAAGTGCAGGTTTGTTTTCAAATTGTTATCTAATTGCACAACAATTGATGGGCGGTACACTGTTTCCGTTTTTATGAACACGTTTCTGTGACTTGCCGCATCACTTGTTTGTTTTTTTTTTCTGAGAATAATAGCTTTTTTCTTGTAAATAAGGAATTTGTTTGCAATGTAACAAATTTGAAAAATTTCAAGTTAATTTAGAAAACTGCAGCATTGCAAATGAACTTTTGTTTTCAAGATGTCTGACTGTGTTATTCTATCATTGCATTAAATAGATATGGAGAACATGAATGGGGAACATTTCATTTATATCCTTATGTAATAATAAACTGTACTTTAACTAAACTTTAGTATTATGTAATTTTGTAGAACACCCACATTTCGCCAGTTATGTTTAAGTCCCATGTAATAAGGGGTAAGCCTATTGCTGTCAACTGGGCAGAAGTACAGACTCTGTGGCTGCTAAAAAAAATCCTGATGGAAAAACCTAACAACAATTTGCCTGTCCAGGGCATCGAAGCCTGGACCTCAAGCTGAGCAATCTCGATTTCGACCACTAGACCAATGAGGCAGTACATTATTAGTACCCTGTACATTATAATAAACCATGTTATTTCAGGCATTTCAAATGAAGAGATGTCTGGACAAGTCAAAGCTGATGGATGCCTTGAAGCATGCCTCCACTATGCTTGGAGAGCTCAGAACTTCTCTGCTGTCTCCCAAGAGCTACTATGAGCTTTGTATCCTTTTTATATAATTTTCATATATGTTTTCTGGACTTACAGGTTACCTAGGTAAGAGAAAAGTATAGCCAACTTGATAAAATCTAAAAGTCTTTTAGTAAGGTTAAGCTTAAGAATATTTTGACCATCAAAATAACATGCAGCAGATGCCTGCATTTAAATAGACAGCATTAGGCTTTCACCGTCTGAAAAGGTTAGGGAATATCAAGTTTTAATAAGTTATCATGTAGGTACTACTGTGTCAACCACTTTTCAACCTTATTACTCAGGGTATAAGGATGAAAGTGGTCAACCGTCAGCAAGTGTGGTAGCACATTCACATTGGTTTTGGTCTAATGAATAAGTGTAACATAAACTATACAGATGAATGTGATACCCATGGTGACGTTCTTCAGAAAGGTCAGGTGCGTAGTACTCGCAACCGGCGTGCGTGTATGACCAGATGTATGAACGTGGACGAGGCAAAAGGAGTATGTAAGGATCGTGTTCTGTGGTTTCCTACCCCATGGGAAAAAAGCGTGAATTTATCAAATCAAATCAAATCATTTATTTCAAGTAGGCCCGTTACAGGCACTTTTGAACTGTCGAAACAAAGACAACAATGAAATTTAGCTACAGTCCCAGTCACAAGGCATAAAAACTGTGAAAGTACTGTAGTTGCCCATTCCCTAACGTAGATCTCTATGGAGAAGAACGGGCAAGAAACTCCATGGACACTCTTTTAAATCAGAATATTTTTACAAAACCTTGGTTACATCATTCATGTTTAGATGGTACATTATGTGAGAGCGATGTAGCAAGATGTGCACGTTAAAAGTGTCCATAGTAAAAACAAGGAAAAGAACAATTCAAAAAATAAAATAATTAATTCAAATAAGCCGTGGCAACCAAGAGATGACCAGTCACAACTGACAGCGCCCGTTCACGAACATGACGCATGTATCAGCACCATTCAACTCAACCATTTTGAAGGGAACTAACTGATCCGACACACGCGCCACCATCAGCGAGACATTTGAGTGAGCATGACATACACTTAACCGCCAGGGCAAATTCAAGTCATAAAAAAAAAAAAAATGACGTAGGTTATCAACGAAGGATAGCTTTCTATTACATAGTACTCACATAATATGGGCTATGCGGTTATATAATACCAAAAGAAATTGAATCTATACAATGCAAAGATAGTTGTACAATAATAATAATCAGTAATAATTTTAAGATATAATTTCAAAGAGCTGTGGATTTTGTGATTAATAAATAAATAAATAAATACAATCTTCAGCAGCTCCAACAATACTATTTAATGCTATCCATTAATCAGTTTATGCGCCCCTGTCCATGTGGAGCAGGACCGGCATTGAGCCAAGCATTTTTATCAGAGATATAATCGTCCAACTTGTAATATGCTTGCTTACATAGTGTGCGTTTAATGCATGATTTAAATTTCGTCTCATTCAGTTCAAGAATACTTTGTGGAATTTTATTATAGCATCTTAAACAGTACCCCATGAAAGATGAGTCTACTTTAGCGAGTCTGAAGCCCGGCTGAACTAATTGGTCTCTAGTTCTCGTACTGTAATTGTGTCTGTCACCTCTTTTATTAAAAAGATGTAGATTTTTTCTAACGTACATTATGTTTTCGTAGATGTATTGACAATGTACCGTCATGATTTTGATTTCCTTAAACAGTTCCCTTAGAGAATCGCGCCTACGAAGATTATATATGGCTCTGATGGCTCTTTTTTGCAGAATAAATATAGACTCAATGTCTGCAGCCCGTCCCCATAACAGAATGCCATAAGACATTATACTATGAAAGTAACTAAAATAGACCAGTCTAGCGGTATCTACATCAGAAAATTGACGGATTTTTCTAACAGCATATGCTGCTGAACTTAGGCGCCCCGCAAGAGACTTCAAATGAGAACCCCATTGTAGCCTTGAATCAAGCGTAAGCCCCAGGAAAACGGTTTTATCTACGAATTCAAGTTTCTCTTTATTCAATACTATATCACACTCGTTACTTTCAACATTTGGTAAAGCAAATCTTATGCATTTCGTTTTTTTTTCATTTAATACTAAATTGTTTGCTGTGAACCAATTATGGACCTGAAGTAGGGCATTATTTACGTCATCCAGATTTTGGGCCCGTCTATTTATCTTAAAAATTAGAGAAGTGTCATCAGCAAATAACACCATATTTTGAGGTTGGTTTTTCAATAAATAGGGTAGATCGTTTATATATACTAGAAAGAGGAAAGGACCCAATATTGAGCCTTGCGGAACCCCCATTTTTACTTTTAAACCCTGTGAATTAACACCATTTATTTGAACATATTGTTGTCTATCACTTAAATAAGATTTTACCAAACTAAGTGCAAGTTTACCTAGTCCGTAATGCTCAAGTTTCAAAAGCAATGTGTCGTGATTTACGCAATCAAATGCTTTGGAGAGGTCACAAAATATTCCTATTGCGTCTTGGGATGCTTCCCACGCAGAAAATATGTGCTTTAATAAGGTTACACCGGCGTCAGTTGTACAACGTCCCTTAGTGAAACCAAACTGTTGGTGGTGTAAGATTCTGTTGGCGTTAAAATGATTGAGCATTTGATTAAGCATTACTTTTTCAAACACCTTGCTAAAAACTGGCAACACGGATACAGGTCTATAATTATTAGTATCTTTACTATCCCCGGATTTGAAAAGAGGTATGACTTTACTGTATTTCATTAAATCAGGGAAAACTCCTTGGTCTACACACAAATTAAAAATTAAAGCTAAGTATGGTGCTACAGTCTCAACTATGGATGTACAAACTTTGATAGACATTCCCCAAAGATCTTCGGTCAGTTTGACTTTTATTTGCCGGAAAGCTTTAATAACTATCATAGGGTTTATGTGTTTAAATTTAAATTCAGCCGGGCAGCCAGACACATTCGCCTTTAATAAACCAATTGCTACTTCAGGAGAGGAATTAAGAGACTCCGTAGTTTTTAACGGTATATCGGTAAAAAAATTCACAAATTCTTGAGCTACTGCCTGATTAGAGCTTTTAGGACCACATGCTGTATCTAAGGTGTAGCTAGTGTTACGTATTTTCTTCCTGTTAGTCTCGTTATTTATGACTTTCCAAACTGTCTTTATTTTATTTTCTGCTGTTTTGATCTTGTTGCTAATGTGCAGGGCTTTGGCAACCTTGCATGTATTTCTAAAAATGTTTGAATACTTAGCAACATACTTATTAAAAGTTTCAGTGTTTATATAAGATTTAAGGTCATAAAGCTCAAATAGTCTTTCCCTACTTTTTCTGATACCTCTAGTTGCCCAATCACTAAATATAAATTTAGGGCAAATACTTTTTGTCTTCTTTTCAAAAGTTTTGTTGTATTCAGTGTGAACTATTGAAAAGAAATGATCATACAATTGATTTATATTAATATCGTCCGTATGATGGCTCATAACACTTAACTTGTTCTGCAGGGAAATATTATACCTATTTAATTTGCTAGTAGTTATAGGTCTAAATTTAATCTGAACATTTTGCAATGGTGTGTTACACCTAAAAGTTACAGTTTGTCCGCTGTGGTCAGACGGCAGGCAATTTACTATGGCTTTATCTAAGTAATCGCAATCGCAGAAAACATTATCTATACAAGTAGCAGAAGATGGAGTGACTCTAGTAGGTTCTATAAAAATGTTGGTCAAGTCAAATGACTTAAAAAGATTTAATAACCGACTGCTATTTGAATTGTCTTCTAAAATATTGATATTGAAATCACCACAAATAATTGTAGATTTATTACTGGCTGCAAGTTTTGCCAGGACATCTTCCATTATTGATTCAAATAAGGAAAAGTTTTGATAGTTTGGGGGTCTGTACACACACACAATTACATGCTTATCTAGCTCAACACAGGACAGTTCGACGCAATGTTCAACCGAGAGACCTACTATGTCAATACGTTGTTTATATTTAACACAATTTTTCAAAAGTATTAGGGAACCTCCACGCAGCATAGATTTACGGTTAAAGCAGCTACCAACCGTATAGTTCTCATAATTAATCAGCATTTGGTAATCTTTTAGCCAATGTTCGGTAAAACAAATAATGTCAAACATATTTTTTTCTAAAAACAATTCAATTTCTAATAATTTGGAAGAAATGCCTTGGATATTTTGGTGGAATAATTTTAAGGTGTTCTGCTGAGGCCCTTTTTTACTAACTAATTGAGTGCAAGAAGATACCTTGTTGTTGATAGGTTTAACAATATTGTTAAAGGTACCTTCTTTTGTCTCACTACCTAGTTTAAATTAATATTAATATCTGGAGTGAGCCCCGAGACTCTACTACCAGTGGATTCTACTTGAGAATCATCTATAATTACGCATGGATCCTCCGATTTACAGTTATTATAAAAATGTTTATTAGTATGATTACTAATAGTCGCGGTGTTAATAATATAACTAAACTTAGACATACTATTTATGTCTGTGTGAATATTATAAGCTAATAGCCTAGCTATTTTGTGTCTACATCTAATTGGTAGATACACCTTACCCCGTGTCGACTTAAGTTTATCAACAATAGTGTTGATATCCAGATATATAAGTCTGTCACTATAGTGACCTACTAAGAAATGTACATGCTTATTTAACATATGTATGTAATTGTTTTTTCTACTACTTAAATTTTTAAAATATGGAAAATTATGTATGTTTTGCTGTATCAAGATCGAGAGAACTACATCCCAAACAATCCCGTCATCCTTAACTCGCACACAGACATGGCCATCACAGACGAGCTCCGCCACCTAGAGCTGTACCTCCTCGAGGAGTTCCAGAAGGGGCGCAAGGTAGCCGACCTGTACGAGTTGGTGCAGTATGCTGGCAACATTGTGCCGAGGCTGTACCTGCTGATCACTGTGGGCCTGGTGTATATCAAGACTAACTCGAATTTGAGGAGAGATTTGTTGAAGGTAAGGAATTGGAAATTAGACTTTGATGAAGTATTGTAATTGTTCATGCATAGTTGCATTATTTTAAGATAGACCGGAACTAAATGCCTATTGCTTAATAAACATAACATGATATATATCACGCCTGTAATCTCCGAAGGGATAGGCAGAGGTGTACCTCATAGTACGCCCACATTTCCCCAGTTATATTCAAGTCCCATGTAATAGGGGGCGAGCCTATTGCCACCAACAGGCACAAATCCAGACTCCGTGGCTGCTACTGAGAAATCTTGATGGAAAAACCCTATAACGCTTTGCCGAACCCGGGAATCGAAACCAGAAATACGAAATAAATAAATTAGAAGATACTAAAAGGGTATTCGGAGAGCGTATGAGCCGCGGAAAAGTCTCAAGTAAGTTCAAATCTGTGTGATTAAGGGACTTCATTAATTCAAGGCGATTTCAATAACTTAGTGAATGCCACCAAATACGGAGAATTTGACAGTGGGTGTCGTTGAGCAAGCTAAGACATAGGGTCCATTCGTGCTCTTCATTGATTTATTTGCCGAACTCTTTGCTATCCATCAGTAGAGAAGGCTCAATTTTTGTAAGAGATAAGCCGGAGTACATATCTTTAATCTGATTATATGTATAATTTGTGTTTAGAATCTGTGCCATTTTTCGAAGGGAAGCCGGTAGGAATCGAGTTGTATGGGAGCTTCGCCACTGCTATCCATTCCATATTACAAAATGAGGGGTTACTCTACTCTTGAGACTTTACATCTATCCGAGGCAGAACCAAGTTGGCTGCGGGACTGTTCGAAAGAGATACCGCGGCCCTGGAACATACAGGGCAAAAGAAGGAACATGACACTCCCTTCCGCTCCGCCCAGAGCGGGAGGAGTCATTTGATGATTTCCAACCCGAAAAAAAAAAGGCAGAACCAAGTTTTCATTCAGGTCACAATGAAGATCGCCGATATATCTATAATACCTTATCTTCTATTGCCGTTTCATATCAAGTTTTCCCGTTTCATGCAAGCACATCTTTCAGGACTTAGTAGAGATGTGCCGAGGAGTCCAGCATCCCCTTCGCGGTCTGTTCCTGAGGAACTACCTCCTGCAGTGCACTAGGAATGTGCTGCCCGACACCTCGGAGGCGCAGAACGAAAATGAAGGCGTTGTGAGTATGATAACAGTATGGTTTCTCCTCCTCCCGTAAATCCATCCAAAAATTGTCTTGAAAAGATCGCTTTTAGCGATAAGAAGTTTGGATGGACTTACCATATAAATTAAAAATATCATTAGAAAATGATACCTGTAATTTCTATGGTGTACATAATAAGGGAGTTATCTATCTTTACATATATGTTTGCAGTTTCGATCCTGAATGCATTCGTTTTCACTCAAAATCAATCAAAATCAAAACATTTATTTCAATTGTCGAAACAAAGCTTAAAAAAGAAATGTAGCTACAGTCCCAGTCACAAGGCATAAAAACTGTGAAAGTTCTGTTCTTGCCCATTCTCTAACGTAGATCTCTATGGAGAAGAACGTTACTTTCACTAAACATAAAACATTTTTATATTCAGCCTCGTCTAACGACACGCTGTTGCACAAATCTAATGATTTCAACT
Source organism: Eurois occulta (assembly GCA_950022335.1). Taxonomy (NCBI): domain Eukaryota; kingdom Metazoa; phylum Arthropoda; class Insecta; order Lepidoptera; family Noctuidae; genus Eurois; species Eurois occulta. The sequence goes on along the minus strand of OX465480.1, from coordinate 19,877,439 downwards.
TTTGCCGACGCTTCATAGTCGCAATCGATTGTTATCGGTCTTTTAGATATATTTTTATCGACACCCGTTCATTGGAAACTTGTAATTTAATTGGTGCTTCATAAGTTCATATACTTGTCGTCATACGCTTCGATTACATCATCACTACATAGTATAAAACAAAGTCGCTTCCCGTCTGTCTGTCCCTATGTTTGCTTAGATCTTTAAAACGTTTTTTTAATAGATAGAGTGATTCAAGAGGAAGGTTTATATGTATAATACATCCACCCGTGCGAAGCTGGGGCGGGTCGCTAGTTATTTTATATATATCGCAGCGTTTGATTATAATAAATACTAAAAAAAACCTCTTTTTTTTTTCTAAATAGAACACATTTGTGTAGTAGCTACACTTCGCTCAAAATCATATGAATCTGGATTCATGTATAATATTCTTCTTCAGGTAAAAGATGCCATCGACTTCGTACTAATGAACTTCGCCGAAATGAACAAGCTTTGGGTCAGGATGCAGCATCAGGGACACTCCAGAGACAAAGAACGCCGCGAACGCGAACGCTCAGAACTCCGCATCCTTGTAGGAACAAACCTCGTCCGTCTATCACAACTGGAGTCCGTGACAGTGGAAGACTATGGGCGGCTGGTGCTGCCCGGCATACTGGAGCAGGTCGTCAGCTGCAGGGACGCCATCGCGCAGGAGTATCTTATGGAGTGTATCATCCAGGTTAGAATTACCCTTTGCGGGTATTTACCCTTCACGAGTGTAGTTACCCTTGAGCACAGTATCACTGCGCAGGTATACCTCCACGAGGGTAGTTACCCTTGAGCGGCTTGAGCACGGTATCACTCCGCGCGGGTATTTACCCTCTCCTGCACAGATGCGCCGGCTGCGTCTAGAGAAGGCAATAGATATAAAATTCCTGTCCGAAAGTACTTTGGGTTCAGAATTTCGACAAAATCGTTAGTTTCTGTATGTGTCATAGTCTCACAAGACACGTTAGCTTTTGGGGGATATTTACCCAATTATCCCCCGAAATCTAACGTGTCTTATCATAGAAGAACCTGTTCACCAGTCTGAAAAAATATCCTTTATGTTTCCTTTTGTCTACAGGTGTTTCCCGATGAGTTCCACCTGGCGAATCTGCAGCCATTCCTCAAGTCTTGCGCGGAGCTTCAGCCAGGGGTTAATATTAAGAACATCATCATAGCCCTCATTGAAAGACTCGCTACTTACAGTCAGAGAAACGAAGGCAACATAAACTTGAGCGTAGTTCTTGAAGACGGCAAGGAACAAGAGGTGCAGCTATTCGAAGTATTCTCAGACCAAGTGGCCGCTATTACACAGGTAAATTATGTCTTCATTTGTACAGGCATCAACTAGGTGGTAGTTGATGCCTGTACGAATGAAAACGCTTAAAACATACGATTACCTCAGAAGACACTCCTCCTCATTCAGCAATCCAGCAGAACATCTTCCTCCTGGATAGGAACTGCAGTGACTAATCTGGAAATTTTTTAACCGTTTCCCTGGAGGCCCTTTCCAAGATATGCCCCACCTCCTTTCTTGTCCATCCAAAGAGCTTATTAAGAATATCAAAACGCATGACTTTTTTTTTCATCAGAGCTCTAAACACATCGAGAACGGCCATTCTGTGTTCGTATACCGTTCTTGCTTCAATTTATTATTTTACTGTTTATGTTTTTGTCATCAGAGTCGCACTGACATGCCCCCCGAAGACATGTTATCCCTTCAGTTGGCACTACTGAAGCTCGCGCAGAGGTGCCACCCTGACAAACTGAACTACGTCGACAGAGTACTGGCGCACACTGACAAGATCTGTGCTGAAATACACCACGCTAGGTAACGTGTTGTGACTATTGGGCTACTAAATGACGGCCGTCAGCTTATTAATTCAAAAACTGTGTTTCGCTAAACTTTGACTAAAAATGCTATTATGATCGCGCCTATCATCCCCGAAAGGTTAGGCAGAGGTGTACTTAATAGTATACCCACATTTCGCCAGTTATGTTTAAGTCTCATGTAATAGAGGCGAGCCTATTGCCATCAACCGGGCACAAATCCAGACTCCGTGGCTGCTACTGAGAAATTCCTGATGGAAAAACCCAATAACAATTTGCCCGACCTGGGAATCGAACACAGAACCTCATGCTCAGCAGTCGCGATTGCGAACACGGCTTCACTCGCGTTATAGTCGGAAACTATTAAATCTTATATATACAAGGTGTAAGGTAATGAACGCAAGACCGCCCGGTCTCTCAGACCATGAAACTGAACAACTTTCGTTCTACTAGTTCTTGGAATTCGAAAACAAAATGGACTTTCTGACGTGATCAGCTCATCAACATGTATGGTGAAACTTAAAAAAAAGTTATGAATTTCCAAATGTCATAAAACAAAATTTGAGCAGTTTCATGGTGGGAGACACCCACGAGACACACACGAGATGTTTTGCGTTAATTATGTTCACCCTGTACAGCCTATGACACTCGGGGATAATGCGGCTACCCATTTTTTTTAATAGCCTTTTTATCCCACTGTTGGACAAAGGCCTCTCCCTTATCCTTCCAGGTATTCTTCTCCTGCGCCACCACGAATTCATTACTGAAAGAATTTTTGAAATTGCATCAGATCCTAAGATTACCCCAAACTTTACGTCTTTGTAATAGAAAAACTATCATCATTCCATTTTCCAGCGGAAAATCTCACTTAGAACACAATACAGCTGTCTTCAAGGAACTGATGAAGATCCTCAAACTGCCCGCAGACCACTACAAGAACATTCTCACATTGATAAAGCTACAGAACTACGCGCCGCTTATCACACACTTGAACCATCCTGGGAGGATCATGATCGCTGTCCATCTGATCAATGATGTACTGGAGACTGACTGTTTGATTTCTACGCCTGAAGATGTAAGTCAAGCAAAATATTTTAGTTTTTTCATTCATATTCTCCATTGTTCTCCACCTGCTCGATTTCCTCACAGTGAAATTCATAAATATCAATGGACAACCCAAAAAATCGATAGCTTCGCAATGGTGAAAATGTTAGAAATGACAGATTTGAAGAATAGACGGATTTGTTGCTGGGGAGTTTGTCCCAAAACTTGCGTTTTAGGAATATCCCAATCCCAATTCATTTGTGGTCGGCGCAGCATGTCTTCTTCCATACTTCTCTATTACTCGTCATCTCATCAGGCACCTCATTTCTAGCCATATCATCCTTCACACATTCCATCCACCGCTTCTTTGGTCTTCCTCTTCCTCTTCTCTTATATCCATCCACAGTCATACTCAAAACTTTTAACACGACATTTTACTCACTCCTCCGTATCACATGCCCTATGGCGCAGGGGCGTGCCGTCCATAGAGGCAATTAGGCTTGGCCTACCTTTCAAACTTTTACCACAAAACTTTTCAGTCACCGACGCCACTTTCAGACTTCTTCTTATGTACTCATTCCTTATTTTATCCATTCGTGCTACACCACACATCCCCCTTAGTATTCTCATCTCAGCCCCACATGCAAATGCATTTCATTCATTCAGTTGGGGCCCTGTGATTTTTGACGTTAAAAAATTGCTAAGTTTCAGTCTTATTATTTTGATCTCTCTGACAATTTTCGCTAAATTGTGCTGCAGTCATGTTCATGAACCTGGGTGTAATTCATGTATGTTTTCTTTGATTCATTCAGGTGGAATCAGTGCTTGCAATGTTGGAAGTGTTAGTAAAAGACCAGCCTGATCAGCCGACTGCAGAACCTGATGTTGAAGACTTTATGGAGGAGCAGGGCTTACTGGCAAGGTATGTTGTACCGTCCATTTATGTCTGCGTGAGTAGTATTTTAGTCGGCAGGCTTTTTTGGCCAAGCTTAGGGATTTCCATTCAGTTTCGATCTAGCTTAGTTTCTGCCAACTGGTTGCTACGTATTTCAGACGAGCAACTCCATGCCTATGTATGCGTTTTACTTTACTCTATTTTACTAATAGAGTAAAGCTATTCTGCAAAAAAAAAAGAAAAAAAACCTATAACATATCAAAAATTCAGCCTGGATACAAGAGGATACATGGCTTTTCCAAGCCTGATAAGTTCGAAAACAAAGAAAAACATTGTTTTTTTTTGTGTATTCATAGATAGTCTACTTTATGAATGTTTAAGACACTTTAAAATATTATAATAAGAAAAAAATATTATACATACCTTCAGAAGTAAAATCCATCACTAAAACTATCCACAAAATTCAAAACTCCCACCATGAGATGTTAGTGCAAGTGTCGCGAAAATGCAACTGACCTATTTCTTTAATTGCATTTACTTTATTGGCTTACTTTGATAAACGATAACTCATCAGTATGGACGAACCAATTCTTGGAATCAGGGGTTTAGGGGTGTTGTTTATAGGTAGAAAGTACCTATTTCCGAGAAATTGAATATGACTTTTGTCCACCTGGCTTGTTCTACGGCGGACACTGTGCGTCGGACTGGCAAGTCATGGGTTTCGAATTCGAACCCAAGACACGCCCCTCTGATTTTTCGGATTCGTGTGCGTATTGTATTACTTGCTTCGGTGAAGGAAAATATCGTGAGGAAACCAGCTTGCCTGACAGATATTTCTCGACGACATGTAAAGCCAAGTCAGAAGCCCATGGGCGGCATAAAACTGTGACACCAGGTTAGGCTCTAACCACACGATAAAGAAGAAAGAGTGTAACAATAACGCGTTAAAACAGGTTGTGAACTTTGCATTGTGTTGTACTAATAATCATCGCTTAGTCGTCCGTTTCGTCATATTTACCTACTGTTCAACGGCGTTTTTTTACTATTTTTCTAATGTGACTTGTCCTTTTTCCAGACTAATCCACCACTTCAAATCCGAGTCAGCGGACCGGCAGTACCTCATCCTGTCGGGCGCGCGCAAGGCGCTGCAGGCGGGCGGCGCCGCGCGCATACAGCACACCTTCCCGCCCATACTGTTCCACGCGTACCGACTCGCGCATACCTACAAGGAGCTTAAAGACACGGTAAGAACCACCTACCTACCTACCTTGGTACCTTGTGGTACCTTTACGCTAGCTCAAAGGCATTGTTTCCAAATTATAAGGTTTCTGGAGAGTCGGCTTGCTCTAGTATTCCGTTATGTTGACCTCTAGGCACTTCACTGCCTACGAAAAAGTAATTAAAGGAAATCGTGAAAGACTAATTTTGAGACGAGGAAAAGACATACAACCGAAAAACAGTACACTTTCTGTGCTTCCATCTAAACCAGCAAAATTAATACTGAATGGTGTATAGTGCGTAGGTTACCTATGCACTAAGCGGTTAGCCGCAATGCGGCCAGCCGTCCAAAAATTTGTACGAGAAAGTAGTTTTTATACGCACTGCGATGCGGCTGCCGGCCGACCGCTCCGGTCGTTCTGAGCCGCACGGTAGCTATACACACTACGCGGATGGTGCTAGTTTGCGGTTCCCCGCTATTGACGGTTTACGTGTTCACCGACGCACGCGCATATTATTTCACCCAGTACCTTTTTCTCAGTTTCTTTTTCTTTATATAACGCGAGTAAATGTAGTAAATAGCTACTACTTCTTCGACGTCCGTTTTGGAAATGAGTCGATCCAACCGTGAACCACGACGGTTTTTCAACCGCATCCTGCGGTCTACCGCTTAGTGCGTACGTACCCTTAGCTATAAGATGCATGACATTGATTGCATGAAATTAAAACGGGAGTTTAATTTATCGTTGCTTTTTAAATCAAATGTTTTGTTGATTCTCAGACTCAGATGTTATAGTTGTTGTTGTTTGTTTAGTTTATTCACTCAAAACAAAAAGGAGTTTTTGGTTTTATTATTAAGCGACAAATTATTATTAGTTATTAGCTCTTAAAAATTTTCTCTGATTTAGCACTAAAATAAAGACTTTTGAATCGTAATAATAAGTTTTATTAAAAAAATCGAAATAACCGTAAAACCGGCTTAGTTATATAGTTAAAAATACTTTCCGTTCCAATATTTTATTTCTTCGAAAGTGTATTGAAAAACGTCGTTTGATACGCGTGGGGATTCGTTACTGCAGTTCTCGGCTCCATAACACCCTCGCCTGAAGCTCGGGTGTTAATTCCGCCTCGAATACAATAACAAAGTTTCCCTACTTATTTCAAAATGTACTATTTTTAAACATTTTCTTTTCTTAATAATAATATCTTGGGACAACCAACACACCGCCATCTGATCCCAAACTAGGCAGAGCCTGTACTATGGCAACCAGACAACTGATAAACTAAACATACTTATATATTTCTAAATACATACATGTTTTTGATAAATTAAATTAACTTATTGTAACTTGTTTACATTGTGTTTCAGGACGACATGTGGGAGAAGAAATGTCAGAAAATATTCCAGTTCTGTCATCAAACCATCAGTATGCTGGTCAAAGCTGAACTAGCCGAGTTGCCTTTGAGGTATTTTAAAACCTTATTTTATAGTCCACACTTGTTATGCCATTCAATTTTCCACAAGCTTGTTGCCATTTGTAGAATTTTTTCTAGTCCAGCTATTAATCTCAATATGAAAGTTAAAATAAAAAATAAAATGTCGATAAGCACAAACAACAAACTATTATGGATACTGCAAAAGGTAGTTATTGGAAGTCGTCGGTGTATTTGATTTAATTTTGATAAACAAATTAAAATGACGTGTACGTTCGACCTAATTATGTATTATTTTCCCAGATTATACCTCCAAGGAGCTCTCGCAATAAGCGAGATCGGCTTCGCGAACCACGAGACGATAGCGTACGAGTTCCTCTCGCAAGCGTTCTCCCTATACGAAGACGAGATTTCGGACAGCAAGGCGCAGCTCGCGGCCATCACACTGATCATTGCTACCTTTGAGCAGATCAACTGCTTCGGTAAGTATTTTCTTGAATCGGCATACTCTGTCATTACGAGCATAGTTCATGGTTATATGTAGTTTTATATATAGTTTTCGGGGGTAGTCAACGAGGTGGTAGCGTGTTTAATGAACCGAAAAAGTTGGTAAATTAAAGGTATTTTAAAATTCAACTGAAGCGTAGTAAAAGTAAGAAACAGTAGCTCAATAGTCAGAGCAATAATGGTGGCTTTATCTCCCGCTAATTTTAAAATCATCATCTGCCTAGCCTTTTCCCAACTATGTTGGGGTTGGCTTCCAGTCTTAATCGGATGCAGCTGAACCACCATAACGTACGCACGTATTAAGCATTTGTAAATACAGCAAAGTATAAATATCAAGAATTACATGAAAGGGACAGATTTTAGCCATTTTCAATTTCGGAAGCATGTAGTTCGATTCGTGGTTCGTGTAGTCTGTACTAATGACTGACTGAAGGTGGAAGGATCACCGTCACTCAAAAATCAACTCTGGATATAATTACGCAAAGTCTAAACTCCCACTTACATCTCCAGGTGCCGAAAACGCTGAACCAATGCGTACACAATGCGCGCTAGCGGCGAGCAAGCTACTGAAGAAACCGGACCAAAGTCGCGCCGTCGCCTTGTGCGCACATCTGTTCTGGAAAGCAGCCAAAGACGGGAAGCAGGTATGTTACATCTTCTGCCTAGTCTTTACCCAACTATGTTGGGGTCGGCTCCCAGTCTAACCGGATGCAGCTGAATACCAGTATTTTATACGGAGGCTGCTTATCTGACTTCGACAACTAGATACTGTGTAAGACCAGGTTGTCAGATTTCGGTAATCATACTAGATACGAATATCATAGTTCTACCAGTGACAGTCGAGATTCATGGCTTAGGGAATGACTTATTAGCGGAATTAGCTTGAGCTGATCAGAAAGTAAACCTGCACTGGGCTCGTGTGGTGGATTATAGCTCATTTACTGTCAAAGAGAGGAGGCCGTGTGTCCCAGCTGTGGGAACGAAATAGGCTGATTATGCATGCGTTTGCATTTTCCTCGTTTTACTTCTGCAAGCTAATTCCACGTCGAAATATATAAGATATCGGTGTAAAATAGATGGTGGTCCATCCACAGTCTGACTGTGGCAAATGTAATTTTACGTTGTTCGATCGACCCGTTGGGATGAGATGATAATAATTAGTTACGAGTCCCCTCGAACAGATTCACTGTGAAGCCATGTTTTATTTAATTTGTAATCCATGTTTCCATTTCCCCAGTGGCCTCTAAACGACGCGTCCCGCGGCCTGGACTGCCTGAAGAAGGCGGCGCGCGTGGCGCAGCAGTGCATGGACGGCGGCGTGCAGGCGCAGCTGCTGGCCGAGCTGCTGGGACGGTACGCGCTGCTGCGGGAGCGCGGGAACGCTAGCCTTACCACCAACCTTATTGATGCGGTGAGCGATTTTTTTGCACTAAGGCTGAGCGCAGACTTGAGTCACGACAGTTTTAAGACAGACTTTCCTCACATAGACAAGTCTGTCTTAAAACTAAAACGAAACTGTTTTGTCTACTACGACGACGTGGCGCACACCGTTCAATTCTTTTTCATTATCAAAATGAACTTCATCGATACTGTTCTAATAAGCATCCTAGCTACGCGCGCACTTGCAAAACGATGCAGACGAAAATATTGGGTGCATCCCATATAGTGAAAGACTGATAAAAGGAAAAGACTACAAGAGAGAACGTCGCTAGCTAGACGTCGCTACGTCGCTAGACTGTTTTGTCGTTGATGTGCGCGCCCGCATTCCTACATACAAAAGGGAAGCCGACAGCTGTGCGTGTGTCTATGTGTGTGTGTGCTGTGGTGTGGTGTGTGTGTGTGTGTGTGTGTGTGTGTGTGTGTGTGTGTGTTGTGCTGTGCTGTGCTGTGTGTGTGATTTTAGGTATTAAGCAATTTTGTCTATGAGACGTTTTGTTTGAAGTTTGCGCGTCTTCATATTGTTTGTGAAGCAATAGTCTGTCTTAAAACTATCGTGACTCAAGTCTGCACTCAGCTTGAAGGCGCGGGCCCACCGCGGTGCACGGAGAGGCTACGCACGTGTATTAAGCTTCGCTTTGTAAGAAAATGTATGTGTTTGTGTCCACTGCAACCCACGGAGAGGCTACGCATGAATTGACGTCATTGATACATGCGTGGCTTGCTCGAATAGGCGGTTACATAGCTCAACGCTGTCGACGTGGGTCTACGTTTCCACTGGAGTACACGAATATATGACCCACGACTATGTACAGCTCACTTATCGCAGCGCAGTTTTCAGTCATACACCGTGGATTGCAGTGGCACGTGCGTAGCCTCTCCTTGCGCCTTGCCACGCTATACATAGTCGTGGGTCATATTCGTGTACTCCAGTGGAAACGTAGACCCACGTTGTCAAACAAATTAATACACGCAGCTAAAATGCGCCGCGTGCCCGTGCACAGCATGCGCCGCGGTGGGCCCGCGCCTTAAGGGTTTATTTACCGAGACGCGGCGCGTTGTACCGTGCGGCCTGCAATAAATTCAAACATATGGCGATGTATAAGAGTGTTTACGGAGAAGCGATTTTACGTGCGCGCGGCTGACATGAAGCGTTACTTGCGACGCGCGGGAGGGACATCGCCGCCGTGACACATTAATGCGATCAGCGTGTTTTCAGCACGTTCAGAGATGTCAATGTTTCTTAAAAAGATGACAGTAGATCTTGAACGTGATTAAGATGAGTTGATCGAGTTTAATAGCATTGGTGAAATACGCCCTTAAAATAATGTCACCTGAAGAAGGGTCAACGCCAATAATCAAAGGAAAATTGGACGTATTGGTAGGACACCCGTAAAAGAGTGTTTTAGAAGGAGAAAGAGAAGGTCATTACCCAAAAGCAATTAGACCCCATTTCCACCAAAGCGAAGACGACCGAAGCAGACAGCGATGTGCAGAAATCGACCAATCACATTTTTCAACCATTGTGATTGGTCGAATTTTGCACATCCCCGCTCCGCTCGTCTTCGCTTTAGTGGCAACAGGGTCTTAAGCTATAACTAAGTGACTTCCAATACACTAAATTTGTGCAAGTAGAAATGTGATATGTGTGTGTGTGTAGGTGTGGTGTGTGTGTGTAGGTGTGGTGTGTGTGTGTGTGTGTGTGATGTGAATGTGGTGTGGTGTGTGTGTGTGATGTGTGTGTGTGGGGTGTGTGTGTGTGTGATGTGATGATCGAAGAATTATTCAACCTTCTGTTTGTGTTGAGATTTATGAAAGTCATTATTCTAATAGTTGGATTCAACTCAATTTTTATGTTTTTACGACATCCAAAATCAACTCACTGCATCCATCGTATCATTATCTTCATTCTATAAAAAACCTACATAATGTTCCATCATACTAATATGCTAAATCTCTTACCCAGGTAATCCAGAAAATCCGTGAAGAACTAGCAAACCTAGACCAGTCAGAAGAAGTGGAACAGATCACGAAACACTTCCACAATACGCTGCAGCATCTCAAGAACAGGATGGAGACTCCCGACCCTGACGGGTTGGGCTATGAGGGACTTACACTGGCTTAAATGTGGTGAAGAGTAGGAGAATGTGGTGTAGGGAGTGATTTTTGTGGTATTTTGAAGTAGCAGAGTTGTCAGTGGTATTTGGGGTCTGAATTGAGTCGAAATTGTTTTGAATTAGGGTCAAATTGACACTTAAACTCAAAATAATTAGATTTGAAATTGGAAGGCCGGTAATACAGATTCACAAACTCAGAACAACTGTTCAACTATTGTACTGGATCTGTGAATCTGTTGTAGATGCGTGCGCACGTTACAATCGTATTAGATGGCACACAAAAAGCATGGCCCGCCTGCTGTAGTGTGCGATGTAAATAATGTAAGAGGATCTTTGAGTTGCGGTGCGTCGGCTATACAACGATTCAAAATCTGACTACTAACAGTAAAAAGACATCTGGTAATGTCAATTGAACTTCCTCGATGATAAATTAATTATTTCGTGTTTGGAAATTCAAAATATCACAGAAATTACTTACAGAAGATCACTGTGTTATTGCTAATTCTAAAATAGTGTTAATATTGGTGATACTGCCGATACTAGGTAAATGGAATGTTTGTTACGCAACTACATTCCGAATATTTTAATGTAATAACGCCCATTTTCACTAACACTAACGAGATACCTATTAATGCGCTGTTGGAATTACAACTCTCGGCGCTGCTGAGCCGAACGGCGAAAATCCAATAATGTAGATACAGTCCCCAGCACATCAAGTTACCAACTGTCAAATTTCTTCAAATGATTTTGAACCATAAAATGTTGATTGTTAAGTTCAAAATCGAATGAGAAAATTTGATAGTTTGTGGTAACTTTATGCGCGGGCGCTGGTGTAGTGCCGCTTATTGTTAGTTAAAACAGGCGAGACTTTGATTTAAAATCTCATGTTGTAATAATTATGTGTAAATAAGTTAAGAATATTATTATTTAAAAGTATTGTAATATTTAAGTTATAAGTAACTAATGCAAGTTTTATAGAAGCAATATTATATTTCGTGTTATTTTTATGATGCGTTTTATTTCATAATAATAATTCCAGTCTGGCCTAGTTAGTAAAATGTAACGTCGACTCTCACAGTCCGTCTCAATCCAAAGTCTGATTAGTTTGATACTGTTATTTGGCAAATTGTCATCTGCCTAGCCTTTTCCCAACTATGTTAGGGTCGGCTTCCAGTATAACCGGATGCAGCTGAATGTCGATTGATCAGAGTGGAAAATGTTTATTTTACATGGAGCGACTGTCTATCTGACGTCCACAACCCGTTTAGTGCTGGGTAATACGGTAGCCCTTGGTAAGACTGGTTGTCAGACTTTCGGGTAACTGGCTACCTGTAACGACTGTCAAAGATCAACAAATTACAGCCGGGACCAACGGCTTAACGTGCTTTCCGATGTATATCAGAACGTTCGGCCAGTCGAGATAAGGAGCTGGCTGCTACTCCAGTTTTTAGTGACGATTATGTGACGCATAAAGATGCCAGCCAAAGAATTTGTGACAGAACAGTTCGAAAGTTAGAAGCATTTATTTATGGCCAAACGACCTGATATCAGAACGTTCGGCCAACCTGAATCTCCATAACTGAGGACCTTAGAGAAACTGTTACTGAATAAATATTTTGTGACGATTTAGTGACAAACAACCACTGCTTTACTTTTACTCGTAATGCCACCAGTTAAAAGTAAAATTGATTTTAGTTCCTGGAACATCAGGCCGTTCGGCCAACGTAAAATCTGCGTAACTGAGGACCTGAGAGAAACCGTTAATGAATTAAGATTTAGTGACGAGACTGAAACGTATTTTTATTGCTTTATTTTTTTTTGTGACGGTCCCTCTATATAGTAAAATGAAAATTTGACATATAACCTCAAAACATGGGATTATCGATTCCTCCACAAGGAAGAAGCCCAGAGAAACCGTTAATCATTAAAGATTTAGTGACGACACTGAAACGAACTTTTATTGTTTTATTTTTCTTGTGACGGCCCCTTTTTGTAGTAAATTGAAAATGTTACATATTACCTCTAAACATTGGGATTATCGATTCCTCCACAAGGAAGAAACCTAGAAGACTCGTAAAACCCCTGATGTGTTATAGGTTTCCAGTGCAATAGTGTCAGTGTTTTTGTTAATTCAAGATTAATCTATTAAAAATGCACTATGGCGGATGGCGACTGAAATAGGGTGACCATGTATTCTTACGAAACAAGTATTTATCGAGTAGGTACGTAATTACCTAAACAATGAAGCGAAACACGTCGAAATAGTTGAAATAAGGTGACGATGTAGGTATTGCAACAAAATAAATAGATACGCGGACGGAGGAATATGAGGAGTGCAGATACAAATATTTTTTCCTTAGATACTAGAACTTATTAAATTACTTACCACTCTAGATAACATCACTGCACATGTACTACCCACTTTATTTTATTTATGTACAGTACTGTACTACCTATTATAGCTTGGCGTTCAGAGGGCGCTGATCGGTAACTTCCTGGAACATATTGGTAACTAATCTGCACTCTTCATATTCCTCCGTCCGCGTATCTATTTATTTTGTTGCAATACCTACATCGTCACCTTATTTCAACTATTTCGATGTGTTTTGCTTCATTGTTTAGGTAATTACGTACCTACTCGATAAATACTTGTTTCGTAAGAATACATGGTCACCCTATTTCAGTCGCCATCCGCCATAGTGCATTTTTATAGATTAATCTTGAATTAACAAAAACACTGACACTATTGCACTGGAAACCTATAACATATCAGGGGTTTTACGAGTCTTCTAGGTTTCTTCCTTGTGGAGGAATCGATAATCCCAATGTTTACAGGTTATATGTTACATTTTCAATTTACTATAAAAAGGGGCCGTCACAAGAAAAATAAAACAATAAAAGTTCGTTTCAGTGTCGTCACTAAATCTTTATTGATTAACGGTTTCTCTGGGCTTCTTCCTTGTGGAGGAATCGATAATCCCAATGTTTTGAGGTTATATGTTAAATTTTCATTTTACTATATAGAGGGACCGTCACAAAAAAAAATAAAGCAATAAAAATACGTTTCAGTCTCGTCACTAAATCTTTATTCATAAACGGTTTCTCTCAGGTCCTCAGTTACGCAGATTTTACGCTGGCCGAACGGCCTGATGTTCCAGGAACTAAAATTAATTTTACTTTTAACCGGTGGCATTACGAGTAAAAGTAAAGCAGTGGTTGTTTGTCACTAAATCGTCACAAAATATTTATTCAGTAACAGTTTCTCTAAGGTCCTTAGTTATGGAGATTCAGGTTGGCCGAACGTTCTGATATCAGGTCGTTCGGCCATAAATAAATGCTTCTAACTTTCGAACTGTTCTGTCACAAATTCTTTGGCTGGTATCTTTATGCGTCACATAATCGTCACTAAAAACTGGAGTAGCAGCCAGCTCCCTATCTCGACTGGCCGAACGTTCTGAGATACATGCTGTTTGGGGTTGGGGTATGATAAAGATAAACTAAGATTGGAGATTATAAAGATAACTATATTTTAGTACTTAATACAAATGGGATAACTATTAAAACTAATGAGATGAAGGAGATGAGATTGAGTCGCGCCCGATACGCTGTCCGAGTCGTACTAACTATTTTACTTCTAATACATAAAATATTCAAGGCATAGAGCGCGGTGTCGCAATTACGCTGACATGTTCATTATTGTTCGGTGATTGACCCGAACATGCTCCCGAGGGAGAAAAAGATGAGGTTAGTAGGGAGGTATAGTTAAATGGGTAATGAAATTAATATTAACAAGGTGAAAACAATGTTCAACTAATACTAAAATAATTATGTAGGGTTAGTAATGTTAAGACATGAGATGAAACTAACATTACAAATTAAACAGAATCGCTACAGTGCAAATCAGGAAGAGAAAACACGCGAAAGATAGGTGAAGAACCTCTATCTTCCTTTTTTTGTAAGCACTCACTTGATAGCGCTAGTCGCTTAGGATCACTTTTCACTGATTTACTACTAGATTGCCCATTTTCCCTAATTTCACTACACTCAATCACAACACTTTCTGGAACGGTGTGTCGAGGTGGCAACGCAGTCGCCGCCGCTGCTGTCGTCGACCGCTCTGCTGTAGAATTAGTGGAGCGATTTCCTTTACGTTGCCTTTGCCACCAACATTTAAAACAATAAGCTGCTACCAATATCAAAATTCCCGATATGATGAGATATATAGCGGTATACTGGTGGATGTCGTGGTAGGAGATATTGGTGCTCAAAGCTTCGCTCTGCTTCATGATCTCAAGACTTCTCTTAATAACTTCAAATTGCCTGAGGTTTTCTGAGTTATTGGGATTAAGTTCATATGAGATTTCTGGCATAGTCATATTTATTATGTGATTGATTGGTGATATTTCTGGCGAGATAATCTTTGTCGTCGTGCTAATTTTACTAGACAATCTTTTGATTGAATACACCATAAAATCTTCTGTTTTTACTAAACAGCCTTCCCCAACACGCAACAGACCGGCACCTGATAACCTAACTGCCTTAACTTGATTTTCGCACAGAAGCTTGACGTTACATTCATTGCAGCATAAATAATAGTACTTGTTTTCTGCTGTTAACTCTCTCCAGTCATTCTTGCACGAAGTAGTTTTAGTTTTACAAGTTCTTGTGCCTGGGATCGTCTCACAAAGGCTATGATCATCTTTCATGTGGTGAATAGGTCTTCTGATATGACACAGAATGGTCACAGGGTTTTTTAATACGCACGACTGTAGATCCGTGTCTGTGATGGTTAAAAACGAATCCTTTCTCATATTGATGGCTGCTAATTCTGAGATAGTTTCGATCTTCATCATCATGTTATCTTTCACAATGCGTGGGACCGGGATAAGATTAAATATCTCGTAAAGGTCCCTTTCAATCAGAGGTATTTTTATTTCAATAATTAGGTATTTGCCAGAGTATTTGGCTCTTACTTTGAGCAAACCGTAAAGATCTTTAAGATTAAAATTGTCGACAGGAACTACCAAGTCTCCAGATATTTGCGCTGATATTATGCTTAGCTCTGATCTGAGTTGTTTCGGGGATATCAAATGAAAATCTAATTTTCCACCATAAATATCAGTTACAGTATCCAAAATTGAGTCCTGGATTCGTCGAAGGGTATACATCAAGTTGTTGGCAGTGAAAGCCGAGGTTATGAAGTCTGTGATGAGAGTTATATTTTGCACTTGCAGAGAGAGATTTTTATAAGAATTTTCGAGATAATTAAGTTTTTGGTTTATTATTTTGTGGTGTTTGTTTATAGTATTCTCCATCCTTTTCATCAGATTAAATTCAGCTTCTACGACCGACGTTTGGTTTTTCCAGAGGTTGTATAAATGGTTTTCATTATGCTTTAAAAGGTCAATATCCTTCTCATATTTTTCCGCAAATCGTTGATCCAACACTCCGAATAAACTATTTGCAACGTAGCCTACTCCGTCTAGCAAGCCGCGTCGCCGCCGTTTCTTATTAGTCATATACGATTCATTTATCATAACAATATTATCGTAATGTTTAATTTCTTCGAACTCGTGCTCGAGTTGCAACATGACGCCGTCGCAAGGTGTTTGTGTTCTAATCGTAGAGCATAAGCTTTCAAGATATTTGATATACTTTAATAATGCCGCCGTTCCTTCTTGATAAGGATTTGTGTCATAATAGACTATTAAATCCCAATCATCTCTAATTAAATGCATATTAGATATTTTGTCGAAGTAGACACTATTATTTGTCAGCAGGGTGGAGTTGTAGGATGCTTGAGCGGTGTTTATTTGTGCCAGCAAAAATAATGTCAAGGATAAAACCATAGCTGAGAATGAGATGGGACGTTTTTTCTTCGCCACTGGCAATTTATTGTCAACTTTTGGGGCACTTGGATCTTGATCATTTGTATTTGTTGGCAGTAGGGATAGTTTTACAACTGGGCGTTTTAAGAGCCCGTTTTTGGTTTTAAGTGTGACGACCCTTACGTGTCCGTCACTTCCAGGATGCAGCGCTACTACGCGACCTAGACTCCATTTTCCTGGTGGGAGGTTGTCGTCCTTTATAATGACAATGTCGTTAAGGTTGAGATCTTTTTGACGCTGTCGCCATTTGGACCTCGTAGAAAGCTGTGAGAGGTAATCAGTTTTCCACTTATCCCATATATCTTGATAGATTTTTTGCGTCAAGTGCCACCGTGTTCTGAGATCATGCTCCGTTTCGAAAATCGTTAGGTTGGGGCCGCTTGCTAGAAAGTGAGCCGGGGTCAAGAAGTCCAGATCCTCAGGATCTTCTGTCAGAGCGCACAGTGGTCTGGAGTTCAAACAAGCCTCGAGTTGGGATAGTAGGGTAGTATATTCCTCGTAGGTTAATTTTTGCTCTCCCACAACACGCTTCAAATGATGTTTTAGGCTCTTCACTGCAGCTTCCCAGAGTCCGCCAGCAGATGGCCATGATGGGGCGTTAAAATGCCACTCAATATTCATTTCAGAGATTGTTGATGTTACTTCTTGGTCAGATAAGATGTAAGAGATTTCGGCAAACTCTTGCTTTAAAATTTTGTTGGCTCCTATGAAGTTAGTTCCTTGATCACTATAGATGTGCCCAGGAACTCCCCTTCTAGCGGACATTCGTCGAAGCGCGGCAATAAATGCTGACGCTGTGAGATCTGAGACTATTTCTAAATGTATGGCTTTAGTTACCATACAAACGAAAACTGCGACATATCCTTTACAGGTTTTAATGCCACGGCCTTTGTTAGCCTTCATAAGGATGTGTCCGGTATAATCTATTCCAGTGTGGTAAAAAGGTCGGTTAGGAATCAATCGTGCTGGAGGTAGGTCACCCATGATTTGATGTTGTGGTATGGGATTATTTCTTTTACATTTGACACACATTCTTAATCGTTTCTTCGTGACTCTGTTTCCTCCAAGAATCCAGTATTTTTGTCTTATAAATCCAGTAGTCATTTTGACTCCACCGTGAAATACAAGTTCGTGGGATTCATCTATGATAAGGTCTGCCAATTTTGATTGATTCGGGATTATGATGGGATGCTTCATTTCAGGATCAAGATTCGAATGTCTAAGTCTGCCACCGACACGGAGCATTTGATTAGTGTCTAGTATGGGATTGAGGCTAAGGATTTGGCTTTTCTTATTTATTGGTTCATTATTTTTCAGCCGCGATATTTCTTCATCGAAATATTCGTTTTGGACTTGCTTAATTAACATTTCTCTTGCTGTTTTTATATTTTGCAGAGTAAGAAAACATGTGTGTTTTTTCTTGTAAACAACAATGTCGATGAACTTGTTGATGTAGGCTAATATTCGAGTAACTTTCCTTAAAGTGCTATGTTTTGCTAATAGTTGATTAATTATTAAATTTTCGGGATTAACAATGACCGTATGTACTTCCTTGTTTTTTCTGAGTTCTTCGGTAGTAATACTCGTATAAATCGGCATCTTATGAGATTCTTTAGGCTTATATAGTGGTAACCAGTCGGGCCCTTGCCACCACAGCGAGAAATTGGCTAATTGAGCAGCCGATAAACTGCGGCTTGCGCAATCTGCGGGGTTTTCTTTGGATTTTACGTAACTCCATTTATCTTTCGGGATTATTTCAGTAATAATCCTTACTCGATTCGCAACAAAGGGTTTCCATTTCTCCGGTTCGCCACTTAACCAACCTAGAACGGCCATTGAATCGATCCAACCATAAACATGCACCTTGTAGCTCGATAGGGATAAGATTATTTTTCGCACCAGTTTTGACAACAAGAGAGCGCCGCAAAGTTCCAACCGCGGGATGGATTGTGGTTTTTTCAGCGGTATTACCTTTGATTTCCCTGCAATAAGGGTCACGTGGGTTTCATTGTCTCTGTGTATTTTACAATACACGACGCAAGCATATGCTTTGGTGCTAGCGTCGCAAAAGCCATGGAGTTCAATGATATCTTTTTCTTGAGTTTGTATCCAACGTGGTATTTTGAATTGAGATATGTGAGATAGATCGGCTTTAGTAGTATTCCACTCTAACGCGATTTCTTGAGGGACAGGGTGATCCCAACCCAGGTCTGATTTCCATAATTCTTGGAATAAAATCTTAAGTTTTATCGTGACTGGTGCTAGCCAGCCCAAAGGGTCAAAAATTTTTGATATTTGAGATAAGAATTGTCTTTTCGTGAGGATGTCTTGAGAGATAAATTCTATAGGATGGAAGATAAATTGATCATTTTTTGGTTCCCAACGAAGACCTAAGGTTTTGGTTGACTCCGGTTGCTTAAACTCAAAGTCTTCCTTTTGAGGTGCATCAGTACTATCTATTATTTCTGGCAAGTTTGATCGCCATTTTCTGAGATTAAACCCGCCAGATTTGAGGAGGTTGATCATCTCTGCCTTGAGCTGTTTAGCTGCTCTCTCCGAATGTTCACCATGCATGAGATCATCCATGTAAAACGAGTGTTCTAAGATGTCAGGAGCGCAACTTTGTGGATAATTTGCCCTTTCATCGATGGCCAGTTGCTTCAGTGTCATCATGGCCAAGAAAGGTGCGGCTTTTGTGCCGTAGGTAACAGTCGCTAACTGATATTCTTTTAAAGGTTGAGATTGATGGTTCCGCCAGATAATTTTCTGAAATTTCTGGTCATCGGGATGTAGCCAGATTTTGCGAAACATTTTTTCTATATCTGCTGTAAAAGCGTATCTAAATTGTCTCCATTTTAAAATGAGGCTCTGAAGGTCTTGTTGTAAATTTGGTCCTCGGCACATAAGATCATTGAGGCTGTATCCACTCGAGGTTTTTGCCGAGGCATTAAAGACAACTCGCAATTTGGTAGTTGATGACTCAGATCGTTGGACGCAATGGTGCGATAAGTAGCAGTCCGGCTGTACGTGTGGCGTAACGGGTGTCATATGTCCGAGCTCTAGGTACTCTGAAATAAACGTTTTATAGTCACGTGCCAGTGCGGGTTGCTTGCTTAATTTCCGCTCTATTTGGAAAAATTGAGCAATCGATTTTGTTTTCGACTCGCCTATGTTTTTCTCAAAATTTTCTTTAAACGGTATTTTAACGACGTAGCTTCCGTCTTCCCGTCTAGAGGTTGAAGATTGGTAAAACTCGATGCATTTTTGATCTTCTTCTGATATCGCTGGAGATTCATGTATGTCCTCCACTTCCCAAAATTGCTGTATCTCTTCGATATTATTTAGGATCACGTTGCAATGGTACGTTTTGTAGTTGCCGCTTAAGATCCATCCCAACTGAGTTTGTTGGGCAATGGGCAACATACCTTCTGACCGACAGATACCGTCCATAAGGATAGTGGAATAGATATCTGCCCCAAATAAGATATCAATAGGCCTACTTTTGTAAAATTCGGGATCTGCTAGAGTTATTTGGTTAAGAGTAGGCCAGTCTGGCTTAGGTAAGGTACAGCTGGGTAAGTTATTTATGAGTTTATTCATTATATACACGTCCGTTTCAAAGGTGAAATCGCTAAGCAAGGACGAACATTTGATGGTAATCATGCCCTTACAGTTGTTTTCCTTGTTTCCAATTCCAGAGATGTAACCGTTACATTTTCGTCGCGGTAGTCTTAACAACTGTGCTGCGCTTTCCCTAATAATGGATGTCTGTGACCCTTGATCTAAAAGAACTCTCATTTTTTGGTAAGATCCATCCGCTGCTTGTACGTTAATTATTGCTGTGGCAAGCAATATTTCTGAGGGTTCTTTAACAAGCGATGCAACTGTATTACTTTCTTGCTGCTGAGATGGCGATTTCATAATCGTGGCTGCATTTGACTCAGATCGACGTGACGTAAAAGATTCATGCAAAATGGTATTGTGTTCTTTATTGCATTCTTTGCATCTTATTTCGGAAAGGCATTTTTTACCTTCGTGGTAATGTAAGCAGTTAATACAAAGGTTTAAGTTAGCAACAGCAATTTTACGTTCATTAGGTTGCAATTCCAATAATTTTTGACATGCATGAATTCGATGATCGTCGGAGTTGCAAATAGGGCATTGCTTACGATGGTTAATTTTGCGTTTGGACTTTGACGATTGCAAAACTTGGTTTGTTGAGTAATTCGTTTTAGGATTGTTATAATTTCGTTTATAGTTGGAACCCTTAGAAAATGATGGTTTGTTATTGTTGTTTGATTGAGATGGGGATGATTTCTGCGTAGAATTTTCAAGCTTCTTACGTGAAGTTTCCAGCATCATAAACTTAGTTTCCAAAAAATTAAGGAAATCTTCCAAGACGGGTAACTCTCGCGGAGATTTTAAGGCTTGTAGATAATCCTCGTATGTATCCGAGTCCAATTTTTGAGACAATATACATACCAGGAAAGGGTCCCAGGAAGACACATCGACTCCCAGATTCTTGATAGCATTCACGCTCTCGTACGTAGTGTCGTGAATGCGTTTTATATGATTTGATGATTGTTGCTGGTTAGCAGGGATGTTTATGAGATTGTTAAGATAAGAAGTGAAGATCAGTCGTTTATTATTATAACGATGGTTGAGGATATTCCAGCATACAGGATAATTGTCGGAGCTTATTTGGAGATGTTGGATCAATTTTTCAGGCTCACCTTTGATCTTACTCTTTAGGAACTGCATCTTTTGTGCATTCGACAAAGAGGGGTTGTTGTGCACTGCTTCAGTAAAAAGATCTTTGAACGAAATCCACTTATTGTAGTTTCCCTCAAAGGTGACTATCTCCATTTTAGGGGTAGATTTTTCAATATGTGCAACGGACCACATTTTCTTATTGATGTCTTTCTTGATTTTGTCATAAAATTTCTCATATTGAGTAAATTGCTCTTCATACTCGGGGTTTGATCCGCCGTACTCGTTGTCCAGCTCCCAATGAAGCGAGTCGATAGCGGCCCAACGAGATTGTATGGTCTTCAGGATGTCTTCAAACTCCCATTTTTCCGTGATGAGATCAAGGTTGATATTGGAAGATGTTCTCAAGAAAGCTTTAAAGTTGGTAGCTTGCTTTTTAAAGAGACCTTCGGCTTTACTCTCTTCAGGAGTAGAGGTCTTAGAAGCAGCGTGAGATGCGAGGTTCGAGGTTTGTGATTCCGCAGTAGGTTGGAAAGTAGGAGGTTTCAATATAGGGGTCTGCGGTCTGTTTGCGAGAGGGTAGCTTTGAATAGTAGTTTTAATGTTGTTATATTTTTCCTTCATTTGATCGTATTGATTTGTACTGAAATATGTATGAGATTGATCACCATATGACATCAGCGTCATATGATTATTATGGAACTCTGTAAAGTATTGTTCCAAGGTAGCTAATCGACGACGTAAGTAGTCTGAGGTCTTGCGCTCTGCACCATCCTTCTTGAAATTGGTGAAGAGCCTGTCTACGGCTTCGATTAGTTGTTGTTGGGTTGCTAGAATGTCATCCATGTTCGACATTATAAAGGTAAAAAAGAGACCTTACTTGTACTGAAGGCTTCTTTGGGATCAAATGTCCTTGCGGTGGCTGCAAGAACAAACCTGGAGTAACAGCGCGAGGAGGTGACGCGATGCTTTCGTTAAAACCAGGTTCAATCAGGATCAGCAGGATGGCTGTTTACCAGGGTCTGGTAATAAGTTCCAAGCGAGACACTCACACAGTTCAGGTAGTTGACACACGCGTGATGGTCCCGCTCCGAGGGCTCGAAGGACCAATGTTTGGGGTTGGGGTATGATAAAGATAAACTTAGATTGGAGATTATAAAGATAACTATATTTTAGTACTTAATACAAATGGGATAACTATTAAAACTAATGAGATGAAGGAGATGAGATTGAGTCGCGCCCGATACGCTGTCCGAGTCGTACTAACTATTTTACTTCTAATACATAAAATATTCAAGGCATAGAGCGCGGTGTCGCAATTACGCTGACATGTTCATTATTGTTCGGTGATTGACCCGAACACATGCTTTCCGTGGAAAGTCAGTATGTAACGGGTGGTCACCCAGCCACGGACCAACCTAGGCAAACGCGGCTTAACCTAAAGTTCGACCGCTATTGCTATTATTTAGCTACGAAATCTCCCTATTATTTGGCAGATAGTTCCATATATGGAACTATCGTACCGTTCCGTGTTCACTTATTTGATAGATTATTATGCTGACCTTTATTCTATTTACCCTGGTTAACGCATTTTACCCTTGACATAAGACCCGGACTCCACCAAAGCGGAGTAGTGCGAAGTAGAGAGAGAAGATGCTTAGACGCTAAGGTGTATCCACCGAAGCTGTGCGGAGATACGTACTGGTTAGACCGGAGCAGAGATGTGTGTACAGGCTATATGAGATATATCTCCTGCCTGTTCAACCGTTCCCACTTAAGCTAAGCGGAGACGAAAAGTATAAATAACGAAACTATTGGTGGTTTACATCACCCTACTCCAAAAGTAAGGAAACAAGTACAACTAAAAAATAACAGATACAAACTGCAGTCATTCCGACTTCGCCGTCGAGGTGCGTCGCGACGTCCCCGTTCACGGTGTACGTTACCCCAGCAAGAAAGTATCTCCTAGAGTTATATGAGTAGAACGTATAGTTGGTGCCTTATCTGCTTTAAATGTGCCCCCACATAAAAAATGTGTGCCCCCTGTCGTTTTGGAAAAAAACGGAAAAAACGATTCTTGCTGGGGTAACGTTTTTCTAGCAGGAAACTTTTAAACGAATGATCGGAGAGAGAAAAATTGTGCATGGCCAGAGAGCTTATATGTGTGCCTTAATGTGCCCCCAAAAATAAAATCTGTGCCCCTTCAGGTTTCCGAGATATTGCATTTCCTGCTGGAGTAACGTTTTGATGAATCGTATATCTCTAAAACCATTGCATGTGCCCCTGTAGAATAAACATACACGAGTAGCTCTTAAGGGGCACACCTTAGTGCCCCAATTAGATTTAAGAAAATATTTATAGTTTTCAAGTTATCGCGGTTTTATGAAAACCCGAAAAAACATCGCAGCGCTTAAATGAGACAAGGTATAAGTTCGCTGAAAACTGTATTCGGTCCTTCTTGACGCTAATAATAACCATACAAAGTTTCAAAACTGTTCATGCATGCGTTTTTGAATAATCTTGCTAAAAGTCAAAACGACTTTTGACGGCAAAATACAAGGAACCGGCTCAATCCCACATGTGTAGGTGTAAACCAAAAACATGTGCCTTTAGTCAAAAATATATGGTGAAAATATTCAGCTTGTAATGTTTCGCATTAAGTAAATATTAACAAAAAACCAAAATATGTAAACAACGGCTGGTTATCCGACCAAATTCCAATGACTACTAAAAAGCGACGGATTCATACATATCGATGACCTTCTTTATTGGACGTATTATACCTATGCTGTTGTCCGTACAGTCGCGTTCAAAAGTTTTGGAGGCTAATTAAAAATATATTAAATGCACTTTGTGACTATAATAAATGAAACAGCTTGTTGATGTGGAAATTATTATTTTTATTCCCTTAATTTGATGATTATAATTCTGTAACTACATACGTCTTACAGCCGCGAATAATATTTTAATCAACATACAACCTAGCACTGGCCTGCAAATTGCAAAAAACGCAAGAAATTTTGAATTTCGCGGGCTAGTTGGAGCATTCCCCTTAATGATGAAAAACTTACTGTTAATTTATCTAACCTACGGCTTATCAATAAATATATATATTTTATATATAAAAAGACAAATACGGGTTTTTTATTTATATACAAAAAAAAGAGCTACCTCTTTTTAGTAGTAGGTATTCATCACACTTCATAAACTATATTTTTTTTAAACATCAAATTTTGGGTCAAAGACCTGGCAAATATCTGGATGTATTTCTTTCGTTCACACATACATTACTGGATGTATTTTAATGAAATTTAGAATGGAGAAGATAGCTTACCTTGGAATAGCTACTATTTATAATGTACTTAATCATGTGTAAGGTCATAGAAACAGCTAGTAGAATATTATAATCCAATAACAACTTTATTTTATTACTTTTCTACTTCAGTGTACTCAGGCACAACACGTGTGAACTGGTTAGTGAGTAAAGTAAAGAAGGTCATCGATATGTATGAATCCGTCGCTTTTTAGTAGTCATTCAAATTTGGTCGGATAACCAGCCGTTGTTTACATATTTTGTTTTTTTGTTAATATTTACTTAATGCGAAACATTCCAAGCTGAATATTTTCACCATATATTTTTGACTAAAGGCACATGATTTTGGTTTAAACCTACACATCTGGGATTGAGCCGGTTCCTTGTATTTTGCCATCAAAAGTCGTTTTGACTTTTAGCAAGATTATTCAAAAACGCATGCATGAACAGTTTTGAAACTTTGTGTGGTTATTATTAGCGTCAAGAAGGACCGAATACAGTTTTCAGCGAACTTATACCTTGTCTCATTTAAGCGCTGCGATGTTTTTTCGGGTTTTCATAAAACCGCGATAACTTGAAAACTATAAATATTTTCTTAAATCTAATTGGGGCACTAAGGTGTGCCCCTTAAGAGCTACTCGTGTATGTTTATTCTACAGGGGCACATGCAATGGTTTTAGAGATATACGATTCATCAAAACGTTACTCCAGCAGGAAATGCAATATCTCGGAAACCTGAAGGGGCACAGATTTTATTTTTGGGGGCACATTAAGGCACACATATAAGCTCTCTGGCCATGCACAATTTTTCTCTCTCCGATCATTCGTTTAAAAGTTTCCTGCTAGAAAAACGTTACCCCAGCAAGAATCGTTTTTTTCCAAAACGACAGGGGGCACACATTTTTTATGTGGGGGCACATTTACAGCAGATAAGGCACCAACTATACGTTCTACTCATATAACTCTAGGAGACACTTTCTTGCTGGGGTAACGTACACCCGTTCACGACCCCCCCGACCCTTGCTCGAGCCAGCCCGCCATGCTGGGCCAGTAGTTTTAAATCAGCCCCCAAATAATCTCACTCATATCCAGCCTGTCCCTTTACTGCCCTCCCCAGCCACGCTCGTACCCCACTGTACCATTACCGCGCGGTCACTTAGTTCTTGCTCCTGGCTGGAGGCCTTACACTTCAGACACCCACAGGATAGTTCGGTTAAGCAGAAGCCAGCCTGTTAGGTTTACCTGCGAGATGCCATTCGCCAAAAAAGCTGGTTACAGCACATCTCTGGTCTCGTCTCCGCTTGAATGGATGGAGTCCGGGCCCAAATCTGTTGTCGAGCATCGCGGTACCGATACTCACAGATTAATGTCGAATAATTAATAATAATAATATCTTGGGACAACCAACACACTGCCATCTGATCCCAAACTAGGCAGAGCCTGTACTATGGCAACCAGACAACTGATAAACATACTTATATATTTCTAAATACATACATATTATAGATAAATTACACCCAGATACAGAACAAATAATCGTACTCATCGCACAAAGATTTGTCCAGTATGGGAATCGAACCCACGACCTCCGTCCTAGCAGTCAGGGTCACTAACCACTAGACCAACAGGCCTATCAAGAGGTATATTACTAGGTCAGTAAAACTCTACATTTACTTAAAATAAGACAATATATTCCTATAACTATACACAGTACATATCAACACCACAGCTACAATATTCTGTTGCCCTGTATATTATTTCTGTTGTTCAACATAATCTTCTCTTGACGTTTCTTCTCTTCTTTGAATGCTTCACTGTTGGCCTTCTTTTCTATTCTTCTTTCTTTCCTATATTCCTTTAGAAGACGTTTTCGTTCCTTCTTTTCTTCTGCGGATTCGTCTTTAGGTCTGAGACAAAAAAAAAAATGTTTAAATTAAGATTTTATTTATTACTGTGTCCACTGTTGGACATATGCATCTCCAATCCTTAAAAACTGGTCCTGTTTTCCGTATCCAGCAGATTTCCGTGACCATGGGGCACTAGAGCTATTTTGCTGTGAAGGAGCTCGTCTGGGGCAGTAGCACGAAGACTCATCAAAGGCGTCGTGCAGTAAAATCAACAAAGAACAAGATGGCGATATTATGAGACATTTTAGTTTCGTCTTTGGGATGGTAATGTATCTGCGATACAATGGATGTCCATAGGAGACCGTGATCTCTTACTACCAGATGGGCCGTCTGTATATTTGGCACACAAAATGACTCCTACCATAAGGACAGAACGCTCAAAGTAAACAGCACATTCTCAGCATTGGTCTTGCCATCCTCATCATCACTGGAGCCACTGTCTTAGTTCATAGCGTTGAACTTGGCTAGAGACTTGTCAGTTAGTTTGTTGCCATACAAGAATGACTCTTAGCTTAATGACAGAACGCTCATGGTAAACAGGACAGTCTCTGCTTTGTTTTGCCATTCTAGTCACCAATGAAGGAACTATCCTCGTTCATATAGCATTAAAGTTCTATTGCTAACCTGCCTGTTACACAAAAATGACTCTTACCGTATTGACAGAACGCTCAAAGTAGACAGCACGGTCTCAGCATTAGTCTTGCCATCCGCATCGTCACCGCTGGAGCCACTATCATCGTTCATGGCGTTGAACTTGGCTAAAGACTTGACAGTCAGCTTGTTGTCTTTGCCGAGTACGTCTTTTGGAATGCCGCGCGCGTTTAGCTGGATTTTGTGTGGTTTCTGTTGGAGAGAAAGATATTATTAAAGAAAACAATCCTACATAAATTACATTCATTTTGTCTTCTTTAATAGTGGCACAAAGAAACTGCAGAACTCCACTTCTCATACTCACGTGGTTATGTTTAACTAATGGCATCCTAACCAAAGCGAGCGTCGCGCCTTCCCGTTGTCCGAACAAAAGGGAGACATATAAACTTGACGATCGCGTGATCGCTTTGTTTAGGACGCGGGGTCTTTATCGTATGGTTAGTGCCTAACCCGGCGTCAGTTTTTATGCCGCCCATGGGCCTCTGACTTGGCTTTACATGCCGTCAAGAAATATCATATAATAATATGTTTTCCTTATAGTGATAATTATAATAATATGCACATGAATCCGAAAAGTCAGAGGTGCGTTCTGGGTTCGAACTTGAGACCTATGACTTGGCAGTCCGACGGTCACACCATTAGGCTATCATTGCTTAGGACGTGGTGTAAAGAATTAAGACAAGCCAAACTTTTTCTGGCGGTAAAAGCGACATTGTGAACATGTGGATATTTTTTTTATGCGTAACTCACCTTGGGCTCTTGAATAACTTTAGGGTGGTTGTAAAGGTTCGAGTAAGTTGACAGGATGGTCTCACAGTCCCACTTCTCTTTAGGATCCACATCCACTGTCACGAGGTCCTCTTCAGATTCTTCCTCTATTTCTTGGAGACGGTTTATTCTGTAAAAACAAGAGTAATATTATAACATGGCTTGTAATCCCAGAAGTGTTAAGCAGAGGTGTACCTAACAGTACACCCACAGTTCGCCAGTTATGTTTCAAGTCCCACGTAATAGGGGGCGAGCCTATTGCCATCAACCGGGCACAAATCCAGACTCAGTGGCTGCTACTGAGAAATTCCTGATAAAAAACCTAATAACACTGCCCGAACCGGGATCGAACCAAGAACCTCATGATCAGCAGTCGCGCTAGCGACCACTACACTAACGAGGCGATTCCCGCGAAAATAATTTCAGACTTGAGTAAGTTATGATAAGTAAAGTCTTACCTAGCCATCTCCTTCTCTTTATCGAGCTGGTACCTCCGCTGCGACTCCTCGAAGTGTTCGGCGGCCTGCAGCAGCATGTCGTGTGACTCCGGCATGAAGCCCTCGATCTCCTCCAGGTCTAGCGCGCCTACTTCTGTGTCGTCGTATTCGGCGAACATCTGGGAGGTTAATATTTATTATTTCAACTTAATTTAGTGGTACACAGGCAGACTTAATGCCACAAGGCATTTTTTACCAGTCAACCTTTGAGTTAAATCGGAAAACACAATGATGGGTTACAAAAACAAATTAATAAAACCATCTTGTATTTGAAACAAGCGTGTAAATGTTGATTTTATCATAATTTACCCCATTTTAATGGTAAATATAATGGTTAGAGTAATGTTTGTTCACGAAAGGCAAACCTTTGTTAATAAAATATATTTTTGTTACATTTGCTTTATGACGGAATAAAGCTTAAGAATAGCTTCAGAGACAAGCTATTTATGTGGAGACGTTTTGCTAATAAATTAATAAACATTTATTTCTCTTGCACAAAGGCGCCTTAAAAATATGAAGACGCTACATCTGATAAATCCTTTGTGGGAGACTGGTATTTGCAATAGGAAAAACCTGTCACACCGATTACCAGCCCCCCCCCCCAAATAGTGTGTCGAGTATTAAATCTTAAGTTAGTTACAAATTATTTTAAACTTTGGTAGACGAACACAGTTATCAATTATCTCTTTTGAACATTTTCAGTTTTAATATTTTTACACTCAATCATTTTCACGATAGACAATAATCTCAGATAATTATCATCTTATTAATTTTTGTATTGTATTGTATAAAATTATTGAAGATAAATGTTTTAACGACATTTACCCCAACTTAACACAATTTACCCTCCTCAAAAACTTACCCTTTCAAATCTGTTGTCAAGTAGCGTGAGTCCCTGGTTTCGTTTCATGACGCTTGAGGACATGGAGTACTGTGAGAATCGGGACTTGGTGTCGTCTTTGTCGTGTGCATCCCAGTTCACCATACGGACTCCTCTGGTCTCTCTGTCGCCCTGGTACACAACAATGAGATTAAAAATTGGTTCAAAGAAAGAAGAAAACTTCTGAGGGTAAGTAGAAACGAAAGCATGCCAAAGACTTTGATCTTCTTTGAACTTACTCCTTGGATGAATCAGGCGGAAAATGGCATTTATACATTTACAAATCATTTACTTTAATATTGGAATGAATAAAATATGACAACATAAATGATGTGACCAAAATTTCGTGAAAAAATATCTTGGTTTAAAAAGTGTCTAATGGACTGAACTATACGTCGGCGGTTTTTCAACTGACGAAAGTCGCTTTGGTGTGTAGAGTCCATTGTACATGGAGTTTCTTGACTGCTTTACGCTTTGGAATAGACAACCACTTTCATCCTTCTTATTCTCAGACTCCTTTTTTTTCTCTTTATTTGTTATTCTCAGACTCCTTGATAGTCTAAAGTGCCTGTAAATTATTTATTTCAAATAAATACTTTTAGAGTTTCAGATGCAGGAACCTACCGAGTCACTGTCGTCATCAGAATCAAGATCTGACGCGAACGCCTTATCAGAATTGCCATTGTCTGACATGCTGTCACCATCTTCATCCTCGTAATCTTCATCATCTGATCCTCCTGAAACATAACATCACACATGTAATTCCAGAAGGGTACCTAATAGTACACCCACATTTCGCCAGTTATGTTTAAGTCCCATCTAGTAGGGTTGGGAGGCTGCAGACTCTGTGTTTGAGAAATTCCTGATGCAAAAACCCAATAACACTTTCCCGACCTGGGAATCGAACCCAGGGCCTCACGCTCAGCAGTCGACGACTAGACCAACGAGGCAGTCTCCGCCTGAAAGTTAATTATTTTATAACAAAAATATAGCAGGTAAAATTGCACGCCGCGACATGAAGACTCTTTTCTACGAGGGCTGCACTGAAAATTTCGGGAATCAAGGAAGTGACACAACATTACTATTTAAAAATGTATTTATTGCTTTTCGAAGTATTCTCCGCGAAATTTGACACATTTTCCATACGACTGAACCAATCATTGAAGCAACCATTCCATTCGGAAGTTGGGGTCTCCAAAATGGCCGTTTTGTGGGCGTCCACAGCTTCTTCAGGTGATGAAAATCTCTGACCACGCAATTTATTCTTTATTTTAGGGAAAGTATAGAAATCATTAGGGCTTAGTTCGGGGCTGTACGGTGGATGGTCTAATAATTCTATGTTTTCTTGCTCTAAAAACTCTTTTGTTCTGTGCGCGGTCTGAGAACTCGCATTGTCGTGATGGAGGATGATGCGGCGGTTGCAGTTCTCTTTACGGAGTTCAGAATCGACCTGTGGCAAACAAATGCTAGCATACCATTCTGTATTAACCGTTCTTTGTCTCTCAAGAGGATTAGTCGCAACATGGCCGGTTTTGGAGACAAACGTGGCCACCATGTTTTTTGCAACACTCCGTGAACGAACAATTTTTGTTGGCTTTAACTCATTTTCGAACACCCAAACTCGTGACTGGTTTTTTGTTTCGGGTTCGTACGCGTATATCCAGGATTCGTCACCTGATACGATGTTGTATACAGCATTTGAGGATCCTGCGTGAAATCTTTCGAGAGTTCTGATGCAACAAGTAACGCGAGCCGCTTTTTGCTCTTCACAGAGCGAATGCGGTATCCATCGGGAAAACAACTTTTTTACACCTAATTGTTCGAGCAAGATCATTTGTATTTGACTCATGCCAACACGTCCACGTTGAAATTCAGGAAACCAGCGATAAATTGTGGATTTGGATGGGGCTTCATCACCAAATGCAGAAATCATCCGGTCAACACACTGTTTTTGTGTTAAACCACTTCGAAAGTCATAATAAATCATCGCTCTTGAATTTTCTCGAGTCAATTCCATTTTCTCAACGACTAAACAAGTTTGACAAAACCTTGTGACAAGACCGAGAATCTTTTTTTAAGTAAATAAATGGTATTCGATTTTTAAAACCAAGGAGTTTTCAATTAAAAAGATTTTAATATGACAGGAACAGTGGAAATATTCCATTCCCGATACTTTTAGTGCAGCCTGTGTATAAGAATGACTGTTATAAACGGAAGACATCAAACGATTGCCGCGAAATCTCTATATTTCTTGCAGAAATTTCATTTATTATCTTGTTATTGTAAGTTGTGATAAATAAAAAATCAGCACAAGTTAATTTCCTGTAATTTCCATAGAAAAACCCAATGTGACTCTTTAAATCGTAGTTATTAATCAACAAGAACGCTATGCTGCTGTTGTGCTTTGTGTAGTGCCGCTACAGCACAAAATTATTTTTAATTTAGCTGTTTTTATTGCTGGATTAAATTAAAAGGAAAAATACAATGAATACAACAAAACCTTATATATAGCCTTTATAGATTATGCCAAGGCCTTCGATAGCATAAAACACGAGTACATATGGGAGACATTAAAGCAACAAGGAGTACCGGCAGTATACATTAACATCATAACAAAAATCTACTCAAACAGTAAAGCCAGAATCCAATTAGAGTCTCTAGGTAGAGAATTCAACATAGAGAAAGGAGTGAGACAGGGGGACCCGCTCTCACCCAAACTATTTTCCGCAGTTCTTGAGAATATTTTCAGAAAATTAGTCTGGGAAAATTTCGGTCTAAATATAAACGGGAAAAAATTGAACCACCTCAGGTTTGCGGACGACTTAGTCCTTTTCGAGGAAAATCCCAAAAATTTAGAAGTCATGATTCAAGGTCTAAACAATGAAAGTCTGAAAGTCGGATTAAAAATGAACGCCGAAAAAACTAAACTCATGACAAATGACCAAAAAACGAACATAAAAATTGGATATAAACATCTCGAATATGTCGAACAATACACATACCTGGGACAGATTATTTCTACCACGGAACAAAATATAAAAGAGATAAATCTGAGAATAGCTATAGGGTGGAAAAAGTACTGGGCCCTAAAAGAAATAATGAAGTCTAAAGACCTTGGAATGGCGATAAAAACAAAAACTTTTAACACATGCATACTGCCGTGTCTGACTTATGGCTGCGAGACCTGGTCATTGACCAAATCGCTCAGGGAAAAACTAGCAATATGTCAAAGGGCAATGGAGCGAAGTATGACAGGCACACGAAGACAGGATCGGATTAGAAACACCATTCTAAGATCGAAAACGAAATTGACGGATATACTCAAAAGAATAGACAAACAAAAGTGGCGATGGGCAGGGCACATGATGCGTGACAAAAATGAGAAATGGAGCAAGGCTACAACAGAGTGGTACCCAAGAGATGGAAAACGAAATAGAGGAAGGCAAAAAGTAAAATGGGAAGACGATCTGAAACTGACGGCAGGTGCAAAATGGAGAAGGGTTGCAAATGACAGAAGCCAGTGGAAGTTTTTGGAGGAGGCCTATGCCAACAGGCACACTGAAATTAGAGACATATTGTAAAATAAACTAAAATTTATTTATGTATAGTGTTAGATTATGTTGAATTGTTTACCGATTTCAGAATAAAGGGCTTTATTATTATATTATTATTATTATAAATTAAAAGTAACTTGAAAAGCAATTGGACACCACAGTTCAATTAATTTAATAGTAGTAACTTAGTCAATACACCTATGACTAATCCTACGGAGATTGCAGGCGTGATATTATGTAACAATTGAAGCTTACCTTCAGCCATAGCAAGGTCAATAAAGTTGTCTTCCAGCTCATTATTAGGATCCTCAAAGTCAAAGTCATCGTCCAAAGCAGCAACCACTTCTGGATCCAAATCTAGGCACAGTCCTGTAAACAAAAGATAATAATATATTAGTTTATTACTGTTGAAGAATATGTGAAAACAATATATGGTAAGCATATTTGCATAGTTGCCTTACTAGGGTCTGTTACACCCGTATCGATACTGCCGTGCCAAACGCAAAAGTGGTATCTCAAGAAAAGCCAGTTTCGAGAAAATTTTAGTTTTGTAAGTATAGTTTGGTATACACATTGCGGATTGATATTTTTGCTTATTAGGATTTTTTATGTTTTAAAATAGATATTTATTTAAGCTATCCGATGCCATTAAAATCATTTTTACATTTTTTATAAGATGCTGCTTTTTAGCTTAGCACGGAAGTATAGTCAAGTTAAATAAAGTACTTATTGTTATTCTTTATTGCACACAAAATAAAAAAATTACATACAAATTGTAAGTAATTACTTATGCAAAGATTTTTAAGCAATAGACATGAATTTAAACCAAGTAAGAAAGAACCGTCAAAGGAAGCAAAGCTAAAAATTCAAACTTTTGACAGTTCTAACTTCCGGCCATGACTAAACTACAGAATAAAAATCGTATCTAAAATAATTACTTTGACTCAAGTTTTCAGTTTGACTTGTTCATAGATACAGGTGTTAGAATCAATGCAATGCAAGCTATAGTGCACAAGATAGAGAGAAGATTAAATATAATAGTACGTCCGACATTAAAGCAGTCAATTGAACATCAAATGGACGTCAGAGTGTCCAGAAAAACCCACTGCTGGGCAAAAGCCTGCCGTATCTCCTTCCAAACCACAAACAATCTTGTGGAATCTCTTGCCACGGTTAACTTAAATAAGTAATAAGATATACTTTACTCTGTCTAAACTCTAAAGTAATTATAAACTAAAGATACCTTGGGCTGTGTGAAGGATGTATGGCTAGAAAGGAGGTGATGGCTGAGATAACGAGTTGTAGACTATGGAAGAAGACATGCTGCGCTGATCCCAAATAAATTGGGATAAGGGCAAGAGAATGATGATGATGAGATACCTTGTGGAGCAGCTTTGTTGAGTAGACCAACATTTTCTTCAACCTCTGAAGCAAACACTGAACTGGGCAGATTGAGTGCTTCTGTCACGGGAATAGGTACGTCATCCTCGGTAGCCTCTGTGGATTTCTCCTTACGTTTGTGGATGGGTTTCTGTAAGATTTAGAAAATATAGAATACATGCGACCCATCCCTGCTTTGACCTAAATTAAGATCAGAGCACTTAGAACCATTGTTCAAAGTAGGCCTTTTAATTTAATAATATTTACATACCTTTTAAAGGTCAACAGAACTGAATGGAATTGATTTCACAGTGATGACTAAAAGGTTTTGAAAAATAATAAGTTATTAATATTAATAACTTATTATTTAGGTATTAATAACTTATTATTTAGGTATTAATATTAATAACTTATTATTTAGGTATTAATAACTTATTATTTAGGTATTAATATTAATAACTTATTAATAAAATAATAGTTTATTTTTCGCAAAAAATAGTGTCTTACAGGCTGGACCACAAGGGTGACTTCTCGTGAATCCTTGAGATGTTGCAAATAGTTGTAGTCGTCATCAAAGTATATTCCATATTTGATTTGTTGCTCTTTCCGCTGCTCTGGAGTTAGATCCTGTAAACATGATTTTTTCAAGTAAATAATCAAAAAAACTATAAGTATATTATCTTTTAAGAATATGGTACATTACATAGATAGAATATTCTTGATTGCACACCTATATACACAGCTATTTTAACAATATTGCTAATTCTATGGGTACATTGGCGGATATGTTCCAGATCTTAAGTTAAGAATTCTTCACAACAATATTTACGATTTGTAAGTATATGTATTTATTTACATATAAAATGTGGTATATAAAAGAAGTTATAAAAATTGTTTTTTTTTTCTTTCTAGTTTTTTTGTTTTGTTTATTAAGCATGAATTAATGCATTTTTTTTTATTAAGCCTGTTTTAACACCATAATGTTTTATAGAAATAGGATCTATTTCCACAATAAACGACCTTCTAGGTTTGGTTTACACTTAAAAGCTCAGCTGCTAAGTGTGAGATTCTTGATACTATCAACAAGTGAAAGTTTGACTGAACAACATTAAGTTATAAGAATAAATTTGAAAGATATAAGTTTGAAAGTCACTCAACAGTTAGCAGCTGCAATAACCAATCTAACTACATAAACAGAGTGTAATTACTGAGTGCAGTTCTCATACTGAAACATACAGTACCTATAATACTTACAGGATCTTTCTCCTTTCTCTGAGGGGCATTAGCACTGACAGGCACTAGCACGCGTTGAGGGGCTGTCTCATCAGCTGCCAGAGGATCCCTTTGCGAACGATGCACCAGGTTGAACGTCACCGCTTTCTTACGGTCTATGAATTTCTTTTTTGTCTTCGGCTGAAATTAGGTTAGGTGGTGTTTATTACAGAATAACTGAGAAATATTTAAGAGTATTGTGCTGGTAAGAACGGGCCACGATACTTTACCATTTTGAGCAAGTTTTAATCGAACTGTAGCGTGGCGTGGAATTTATGAAAATATTATCAAATACGCGCAAAACATGTGTTGTTTTGTAAAGGCGTAAGGCGTACGTCAATCACAGAACATTAATACTCTAGCGAGACGTCAATAGAATGTTCCACTCGTTCAGAAACAATGACTTCAAATATTTGATTTTTATTTTAAAATTTCTGAACGGAATGTTGTGTTTGTTCATTTCATGATTTTAATTGCTACAAAGTTTTTGTTGACTAGGGTATAATCTTCACTCATTTCATTCACCAAGAAACCACTAGAAAGCAGAACTGTATGAGATGAGCATGAGATCCGCCTATGTGACTCTTCAATACCTCCAAACGGCATGACTCGGCATGAGGAATGGAGCAATATTTTTGTATAGCTAAGTTAAATAGTTCCGAGCACAGACATACAGTACAACAGTACTAGTGATGGGTCGTTGAAGGTTTTTCCGTCAACGAAACGTTAACGTTGAATTGCGTTTGTCAACTAGTTGATCAACTAGTTAATTTCGTCAACGAGTTAACGTGTTACGAACGTCAACTTACATGAACGATAAACGCCTAAACGCTTTTATTAACGTATGCTGTTGTAATGTTATTTTACGAATAATTTGATGCAGTTTACCTAATGAAACTGGATAACATTTTATGATGACTTTACCTACTGCCTACCTAGGGTTCTAGATGATCTTCCCTTCATACTTTTTTCAGGCTTAATACTGAGTCACAGGCCCGCCGGCGCGGAAAAGTTTCATTCCGCGCTCGAATATGATAATTTTAAAAATTAACAATGTCATCCTTTACTTGCTTTTAAAAATAATGACATTTATCAAATTACTAAATAAATATCAAATCTTGTATTCGTTATTTAGAGTTCAAATTATTGTCATGACTATCACGTCGTAGCGAGAGTTTTATTGTTAAAGAAATACAATTTACCTACGTTGAAAATAACAAAACGTTGTGTTCAGTTTCTCGTTTCGTCAAACGAGTTGAATTCATAAACGTCGTTGTCTCGTAACTCGTTGACGAATTCAACGAGTTGATTTGTACACGGTCAACGTTAATCCCGTTGAAGAGACATCAACGTTGATTCAACTAGTTCGTTGATTCAACGCCCATCACTAAACAGTACCAACATCATAACAAAAAACGTCAGCTGTGTTCTGTCATAACAAGATAACCTCTAAAAATGTATTTCGCGAAAAATTCAAACATTTTGTGTTATAAATACAGAAGAATTGTATCAAAATGGACTTGTACAAGTTGTATGCGTGCAAAAAGTACAGTTGCACCGAAGACAAAGACGTATTCTCACACCATTCTGTCCCCAAAGACCAATTTCCCAGCTCGATCAAGTAACGCAATAAAAGAGCAAATTCAAAAGGTAAAATAACTAAAAAATTCATGAAAATGCACGTATTTGTACAATTCAATATCTTAAGAGGTTAAAAGTTTATCCAGACACCCCGGTTCAGTAATTTAACTGTATTTATTGGTAACTCAAATTATATTGCTATTGTTTTAGACTGCACAATTTGCTGAGCTTTATAATTGGCAAAGGAAACACCTGAAAGGTCCAGAATTTGTATTGCACGATGGGCCACCGTATGCTAATGGAGATTTGCATATGGGCCATGCTGTAAATAAGGTAAATATTATTTAAATATCCACCTTAGGAATAACTTTTCTCTGACTATACTGTACATTTAAAATATTTGAACTGTATATTTCCATACTTGTCTGCTTCGCTGGGCAAGTAGTCGCAAGCGCGACTGGTGAGTATGTGGTCCCGGGTTTAATTCCCAGGTCAGGCAAAGAATTTTTGGGGATTTCCTTCAGGAGTTGTCAGTAGCAGCTACAGAGTCTGGATTTGTGCACTGTTGATTTTAATGCTCCCAATTACATAGAACTTAAATATAACTGGGGAAATGTGGCTGTACGATTAGGCACCTGTGCCTAACCTCCTGGGATTACAGGCATGATTTTAGTTGTTATAATACATCTATTACAGATAATCAAAGACGTAAACAACAGAAGCCAAGTACTGCAGGGCAACTGCGTCCACTACATCCCTGGCTGGGACTGTCACGGTCTACCCATAGAGCTCAAAGCTCTACAAAAGGCAAAGAAAACATCAAAAAACAGCCAAATATCAGACCCAGTACATATCAGAGAAATTGCCAGAACTTTTGCCTTAGAAACAGTGAAGAGACAGAAAGATGCATTTAAAAAGTGGGGTGTCATGGCCGACTGGGATGAACAGTGTTATTTGACATTAAATAAAGGATATGTACAGAACCAGTTGAGGCAGTTCCATAAGATGTATAAGTCTGGGTTAATATTTCGGGCATTAAAACCTGTGTATTGGTCACCTTCTTCAAGGTGAGTTTTGACTTTATTTTTTGTGGACAGTCTATTCAAGTTACTTTTACTTATTCCCTTCACTGTTAAAACCACTGATCTTTATGCTCATAGCATTAGGGTTGTTGTTAACTTGCTGTCACTGTCAAGTCTGTCAAAATCATAGTGATCTTTATTTTTGTAAAAAAAAAAGGGCTGTTGTTGTATTGCTGCTGTCGAAGGTAAAATAACTGAAAGGATTGTAGTTCTTTCTGTTTTGGATTGCCTGTAACAGAACATGATTTCTTTTTTATTCTTAGCCAACCAAAGCGGGAAGAGGGTCAAAGACAATTTCTTTCATTACTACTTCAATTACCACATTACAACCACTGACCCACCCCGCCACCACCAGCACCCTTACATAAGGGCTGACCTTTCAGCAGACCATTATTTTATTGCTAACTAGCGACCCGCCCCGGCTTCGCACGGGTGCATGTATTATACATATAAACCTTCCTCTTCAATCACTCTATCTATTAAAAAAACCGCATCAAAATCCGTTGCGTAGTTTTAAAGATTTCAGCATACATAGGGATATAGGGACAGAGAAAGCGACTTTGTTTTATACTATGTAGTGATACTTTTCCTATCTTTTTTCAGAACAGCATTAGCTGAAGCTGAGTTGGAGTATGATCCTCAATATAAGAGTACAGAAGTATATGTCACATTCCCTGTGGAAAATTTGCCTGAAGTCATGAAGGTTGCTGTCAAAGGGTAGGTAGTACCACGTATTGTCAGGTATTGTTTATGCAAGTATCATCTTCCTCATCATCTCCCTGGACTCGTCCCATATTATTACTTGGGGTCAGTGCAATACAATTTTTTCTTCCATTGTCCCCGTCATCATTATCATCATCAGCCTATAGCAGTCCACTGCTGGACATAGGCCTCCTCAATAGCACGCCATTCAACTCGATTCTCAGCAACTGTCATCCAGTTGCTACCAGTCACCCCGCTCCCCGTCACCCCTTCACCTGTCACTTATTCTTTTTTCCTTTTTAGGGATCTATATCTCTGAACGAAAAAGCGGATCCATTCAGGACACACATATAAATTTCTGTGACTAAAACACAGATGTATAACTAAATAATAAATAAATTTTACACTGGTCACTTATGATGAGAATAAATAAACTCATCCTCATTTTCCAGAAAGAAACTCTCAGCTATAATCTGGACGACCACACCTTGGACCCTGATAGCGAATCGCGCGATCTGCTACAACCCTCAGCTCAAGTACAGCATCGTAACACTGAGCAGTAGATCTGACTACTTTATCGTCGCAAGTGGACTGGTGCAGGCCTTGAAGGAGTTGTTAAAAGTGGAGGCAAATATTGTAGCTGAGTTTGATGGTATGTATTGTCTTTGCAACAATGATTTAGTACCCTTCTAGTGCTCGTATGCTCGTAGTGGCTAGAATTGTTTACTTTTTGATAATATTGAAATCTGGACTATTAGAACGACAAACGTAGGTACAGACGCCAGCACATCAAGCTACTAAATAAATAAATAAATAAAAATAGCCTTTATTTTACTCTGACCTTAATACATAAACAAGTAATAACATTAACTTAAAACTAATCAGCTACCAGGTCAGGCTGTCTTGCGACATAGGCCTCCTCTATTTCCCTCCACTTATTTCTGTCCAGAGTAATTCTTCGCCAACCTTTTGGCAGATCAAGCAACTACTATTCTATTCTATTTTTATTTAATGGCAAGCAAAGCCCATGTCGACTATACTGCCAATTTCTTCAATTTCAATTCTGTCCAGTGAATTGGAAAAACAAGTGTGCATGTTGTAATAAAAAAGAAAACTACAATCTGTCAAATATCTTTAATAGATTTTCAACTTTATTACTAAGCATTAGGTTCAAGGTTGGTTGGAAAAATCTGACAGTTTCGGGTAGGTTGACCTGCTGGCGTCTGTACATTGTAGGCTTGATAATAGTGATCGTTGTCAGCGCCGGCCCTAGCATTCCTGGCGCTCTAGGCGAAATACTGGAACGGCGCCCTTGTAAGATTAAATTTAAAACAACACTAAGTAACACCTAAATGAATGCCTATGCCTATATAATTATCTTACTTATTTTACCTTGCTTTAATAGTTTATTTTTATTTTTAACCGAAGTAGTTGGGTCGTTTTGTGTTAACTAGAAAACGCCACATGGATTTAAGGAAGGTTATTACTAATTCCCCAGGTCATCACCTCCAAGGCACGACATACTACAACAAACTAGT
Organism: Eurois occulta; assembly: GCA_950022335.1. NCBI lineage: Eukaryota > Metazoa > Arthropoda > Insecta > Lepidoptera > Noctuidae > Eurois > Eurois occulta. The sequence continues at coordinate 19,837,210 of OX465480.1, read as the reverse complement.
GAAACAAACTCTGCCGTTCCTCGAAGGTGATCACGTGACAGACGCCAAGGGCACAGGACTAGTGCACACCGCTCCGGCGCACGGGCCTGAAGACTTCCTCGTTGCGTTGAAGAATAATATGACGGTGGTAAGTTTTATTAATACCGAGTACCGAGTTCACTGAAGGTCTGCCAGTAGTAGGTACTAGAGAGTTTGTACCGCCACTTCTCCGCCCTACTTCACACTAGGGGGTGGCGAAGGGCGGGCGTTTTTGGGGACTAACTTTGCAATTTTTTTGGTGTCAAAAATTTTCTCTTTCAAATTTTCTCAGGAATGCAACGTCGACGAAGCCGGCTGCTACACTCGCCTAGACCCGGAACTGAACGGTCAGCCAGTTTTAGGCTCCGGCCAGGAGGTGATCATCTCCCGGCTGCGCGCTGACGTCATGCACAGGGGCGAGTACGTGCACTCGTACCCGCTGGACTGGAGGACCAAGAAGCCGCTCATCATCACAGCTAGCCAGCAGTGGTTCATTGATACAGCGGCCTTGAAGGAGAGGGCGCTGGTTAGTAAGCTTATATCTGCTCGTGTAACTCCTGGGAGTAACTTTACCATAGACAATTGTGTCTTTAGTTAAGATTTGACAGGTTGGTAGACCATAGAGTACAATACTGGTAGGACGTCCTTTGGCGCTTGGTAAAACAAAATGGCGGCGCTAGTACCGATTAAAGCTTTGTGCCAAAATATTCATGATCTTACTATAACGTTGCATTAACATGTGTGTAGGTAGATATGTATTTTGTTTCAGAAAAGAACTCCAAATATTAAAGATGAATATAAACAACTTTTTCCAAAATAGTTGCTATGAAAATTAAATGGTTAATTGCCTATCATAACTTACATTATTTCTCTTTATCGCCATTACAGGCAGCTCTGGAAAAAGTGGAGATCCTACCGCTCTCCAGCAGCGACCAATATAGGCAGGGCTTCAGAGCTCAGTTGGAGAAGAGGCCGTACTGGTGCATATCGCGACAGAGAGCGTGGGGCGTGCCTATACCCGCTGTGTATAGCGGGAATAAAGTTGTGGTGGATGAGTAAGTTAAAACCCAAGCGGAAGTACCAACTTTTATTTCCAATACCAAAACAAATACTATTGCTGACTTTATTTCAACGACTGGAATCTATACATACAAATAAATAATAATTAACTGTCGGTTTGTAATTTCAAAATAACTGCTTTTTACTGAATGCGAAAGTATATACGGTACTTTTGTCCGTCTGTCGGTTTGTTCCGGCTTATCTTTCGTTTTCCTCCTCCTCATATCTCTATGTGGGTTGCTCACATTATGATCAGGTTCGTGTAGCCACGGAGTCTGGGTTGCGCCCGGTTGACGGCAATAGACTCTCCCCTATTACATGGTACTTAAACGTTACTGGCGTAATGTGGGTGTACTACTAGGTACAGCTCTGCCTAACCCTTCGGGGATTACAGGCGTGATGTTATGTCTATGTATGACTATGACTAATGTTTATGTATAACACAACGACATGAACAAACAAATCTGACTAAAAACCTCATTTTCAGACGCATCATAGACAAGCTATGCTCTCTGATAGAGACGCGCGGCGCTGACGTGTGGTGGACCTGTGACGTCACTGAACTACTGACCGATGACGTCATCAAGGATCATCATATTGATACCAAGGAGGTCACTAAGGGTAAGGTGAGAATTCGTATTTAATAATTAAACTTTTTAGCCGTTGCTTTTGAACATAAAAGTGTATTTTAGAATGGCTGCAATAATTACTACTATTGACACAGTCTAAGGCTCCAGGGTAGCCCGCGAAATTGACATTTTCTTCCTTTTTTGCAATATGCAGGTCAGTGTATGTTGACCAAATATGATTCGCGGCCGTAACAAATAAGGCTTTACTGAGTTATAAATCATTCAAATCATCAATACAACCCTCTTAGTTCATTTAATCATTGAATAATTTTTTCATGAAATAGTCATTCAATTCGTGAGGCCTTTGCCTAGCAGTAATAAATAAATAATAAATAAATAAATATCTTGGGACAACCAACACACCGCCATCTGATCCCAAACTAGGCAGAGCCTGTACTATGGCAACCAGACCACTGATAAACATACTTAATATATATTTCTAAATACATACATTATTATAGATAAATTAAATAAATTACACACCCAGATACAGAACAAATAATCGTACTCATCGCACAAAGATTTGTCCTGTGTGGGAATCGAACCCACGACCTCCGTCCTAGCAGTCAGGGTCACTAACCACTAGACCAACAGGCAAATCGATTGCAGTCAATCGGAGCAGTGGAATGATACCTGTATCATAACAGTAACAGTCATTCAATGTAATTCCGACTATGAAACCCACAAATAAACTCCCTGCTAAATTAGCTGTTTTATATTCCCAGGACATAATGGACATCTGGTTAGACTCAGGTCTGTCCTGGTCTACGTTAGGCGGCCGCACAGCCCAGCTATATTCTGAAGGAGTGGACCAACTGACGGGGTGGTTCCAAGCTTCGCTACTGACTTCCCTAGCACTGACTGACGCAGCGCCTTATAAGTGAGTAGTACTTGTCTGTACCGGTCTCACCAAGGAATGCCGTAGTACTTACTGGTTTGTGGAGGTCAGGTATGCAGTGCCTCCATGTAAAATACTGGTATTCAGCTGCATCCGGTTAGACTGGAAGCCGACCCCAACATAGTTGGGAAAAAGCAGGCAGATGATGAGTATGGATTATTTGGATGATGAACAGTCTTTGATGTAAAGTTGAAAATATATTTCCATGGTTTTTTTAAAATCTTTCGTGGGTGATCTGAGCTAATGACGCTTTGACGGCACGGTTGACGCAGTGGCTGAGCGATTGACTGCTGTGCTTCGTGTTGCGGGTTCGATTCCCGCACGGAACAAATATTTGTATGGCCTACAGATAGTTGTTCCGGGTCTGGCTGTTTGTGTATATGAGTTTAAATGTTTGTAAACGCACCCACGATACAGGAGAAATTCCTAGTGTGGGGAAACGTTTTATTTAAAAGAACAAAGAACAAAAAAAAGAAAAATGGTTAAGGTAGCGGTTAACGTTAAAAATCTTTCACGATAATGAGGAAGTTGCCTGAGCCATTTTACGTCTACTAATTAAGTCTTTGCTTATTTCCCAGGTCAATATTCGTTCACGGGTTCGTAGTAGATGACAAGAAACGGAAGATGTCCAAATCTATAGGCAATGTGATAGACCCTACCACCATCATACAAGGAGGCAAGGATAAGAACAACCAGCCGGCTTATGGCGTTGATACTCTTAGGTAAGTTTTTAAAGGTTAAGCAACACATGCCGAGGTCGGTTCGTGGATGGGTGACCGTTAGTTACATTACGAGATACGGCTGTCATTATGTAGATCTTAGACAGTAGTTAGAAGCTCGCAGGTCACTAATCTTACGGCTGGCGTAGTGACTGAGCGACTGGCTGCTGGCTGCGTGTCGCGGGTTCGATCCCCGCACGGAACAAATATTTATGGGCTACAGGTGTTCTTCCGGGTATGGCTGTATGTATGAGTTTAAATGTTTGTCCCACGATACAGGAGTGGAGCAATGTTTTTCCAAGAAATAAAAAAAAACTTCACAGAGGGGAAACTCCTTGGTAAGATTGGGTGTCAGTATCCCGTACTGGACTGACTGTATCTGGGTTATGGAGGTCAGATAGGCAGTCGCCCAGTGTTAAATATTGATCTATAATTGTGCAAGATTATAATAAATAAAATTGTTATGACATCAGAATTTTTAATCTTAAAATTATTATTTTTCCACAGGTGGTGGGTAGCCAGCCACTCCACCCAGCATTCACAGATAGTAATCAGCAAGAAACTCCTCGACGACTGTCAAGCAGAACTGATCAGAATCAGAAACATCATGAAATATCTCCTAGGAGTCGTCAGTGACGTCCAAAAAACCGATTTTAACCAAAAACCGACTCTTAACTATTTTGACAGCTACATGGTCAAAGAAACGGAAGTTTTTGTCAATCAAATCAATGATAATTATAATAATTATAGGTATAATCATGTAGCGCAAAGCATTTTGAACTTTATAAGCAATAAAGTCTCTGGTTTGTATTGCCATTGTATAAAAGATAGGTTATATTGCTCTCCAAGAGATGCTGACGAAAGGGTCTCAGCTCAATTAGTAGTACATACGATTCTAGTCTCTCTCTGTAAGGCTTTAGGGCCTATTCTACCGCATTTAATCGAAGAAGTATGGCAACACCATCCTTTGTACGAAAAACCATTTTATTTTACCGAAAACTTACCGGTTTTACAGCCAACTGATGTTGATACATCACTAATGGAAGCCATATTGGATTTGAAAAGAGAAATATGTGTGTTAGCAAAAAATGAAAATTTAAAGAAGTTACAAGCTAATATTGTATTAAATTCAGAGTTGTATGATAAATTAAATGAATTAAATAAGTCTGATGGTGTGAACGACAGTGTTCTGAGCGAGATTTTAGAACTGTCATCTGTCAATTTGACAGTTAAAAATGGCGGGAAAGACACGCACATTGTGTTGTCACAGAGTAAAAATGGACAGTGTTTGCGCTGTCGAAAATATAATGTCACTGATGATAGCGATAAATGTGTTAGATGTGATAAAGTTTTAAGTGTTATATAAATACTAGTGTTATTATTATTATTGCTATGTTAGAACGAGTTATTTTTAGCTGCTGTATATTTTTGTTAATTGAGCTTATCTTAGGTAATACGTAGACAAACATTTGCATACAAATCATATTATTATTTAAGTACTTGTAACCTTTATCTCTGTTAAAAGTACCTTTAGTGCAGCATGTTTCTTCTGGCTGTTCATTAAAGGGTACTGTTTCCAAACATTTCTTAAATGGTCTGTGGAAAATGTATTGAAAAAAAAAATCAAGATGGCGGCGTAACTTCCTATTAATGCTACGGGAAAGGAGAACTGCAAGTGGCATTATCAATTTATGCTGATTAAACAAAAATATATAGATTGATTGACATTACGGAGTATTTCTTTTGCACCCCAACCCTCCAAAGGAATTCAGAAGTCTCACAAAGGTTGTAATACCGACATCATCAAAGTTCTTTTTTCAAATCAAATCAAAATAAATGGTTAAAAACAATTTTGCAACCTGCCTCTGATATTTTCTATTGACCATTCAAGCAGATACAAAAGTTACTTTGCTGACTTACGTATAAAGTTTCAGAGATATCAAGACATTGTTTATAATTGAATTTTCATAAATTACTTTTTTTTCTCAATTTGGTTTTTTGGCCAGGGTATAGGGTTGGGATCTTTTCCAAACGTGCGTATAACCATAGTCGCTAGTAGTTTAGCAAGAATACAATACATAAAAGAATACATAAATACGTTTGAATACATTTCAGCATTACTATTTTCTAAATTATAAATCAACTGCGGAATATGCTGCCTCCGGTCCCATTCAAAATAAGATGTATAATTTTTTTAAAGTAGGTATTCATTTTATTTGAATCGATAAGTTCAGACAAATGGTCACTGGCCACCGTAGACCTAGCCCAAGGCATAAGACTCCCTGGATCAGCGCTTGGACAGGCAATGCTTTCGTTGGAACACATAGCTTCAGTGGAATTTACATAAGAATAATTTTAGCAGAAATCTTTTCAAAAAAGCTTAATATTTCGCATGAACATCAAATCGGTTTCATAACTGCGTAACCACAAACAAAAGCGATGTTACATACCTAAACTGCCTACCGGTTTAGACTAGTTTTAATCCAGCTGAAACCGGTTCGAGCCAATTATTCCCGAACTAGCCGGCTGAAACGTCCACTAATCAGATTTGCATCGAATTTGTACGTCCGCAAAATGGACGGCAGAATATTTTATTGTTTTATAGTTTGAATAATAGGATGAAATATGGTTTAAATATGATTCAAATAGACCTTAATAATATCTAGAAGTTATTAATATCTATTTTTAGTTATACTTCATCGGGGTTCCCTACTTTTTTTTTTTTTTTTTGGGATGGGAAATCATCAAGTGACTCCCGCTCTGGGCGCAGCGGAAGGGAGTGTCAGACTTTTACTGACTAAAAACCATCCATGTTCCTTCTTTTGTCCTTTATGTTCCAGGGCCACGGTATCTCTTCCGAACAGTCCCGCAACCCTGGCAGGCATCGGCCCTTGCTGGCCCTTTCTGTTTGCTGACATCTCTTTGAGGCGCGCGTGGAACACGAACGCGAACGAAGTTTACGTAACGAGGCACTGAGGAAAAAAGACAGAAATTTTAGCCAAAAAAGTGTTAGTTGCAAGACCGAGCAAAGCGAGCTCGGGGCTTGGGGCACCCCCACGTTAGGTTAGGTTAGGTTACATTAAACTCTGCGGAGAGAAATAGGAGCCCCGCGTAACGGGGCTACATCAACCTTTTCATAGTGCCCTGTTTGGCTGTTTCGTACCCACTGACCCCTACTTGAAATCGAATGACTTGAGATCGAATAACGCTTGCTCGAAAACGTTAATTCGATAATACTTGAAATCGATAAATTATGATGAGCGCAACAGTTCACTACCTCGATGCATCAAAATCTCGAATAGTTAACTCTATTCTATTCTACAAGCTCGAATCATCGGCAGCGCGAAGGGCCATTATCTTGAAACATCATTTCTCGACCGACCGTCTAATCGATTTACAGAATAGTTTTAAAGATTTTTATTTGAGTACCTACAATATAATGAAACAATATATGCGCAGAAATATAAAGTAGGCAACCCGCCTCATTGGGTTTACACTTGGTTTTGATATTATCCTTGAATATTTCATTTCAAACTTTCGTGGTATGGAAATGTGATGAGGAGGAATGAGGAAAATGTCGTGAGGAAAGTTTTGAGTATAAATGTGGATGGACTGTGTGAAAGATGATATGGCTAGAAGCTATGTACTATGTTTAAGTCCCATGTAATAGGGGGCGAGTCTATTGCCATCAACCGGGCACAAATCCAGGCTCCGTCGCTGCTACTGAGAAATTCCTGATGGAAAAACCCAACAACACTTAGTCCGACCCGGGAATCGAACCCAGGACCTCACGCTCAGCAGTCGCGCTTACTACAACTCGATCTTTATTTTCAGGACATAAAGGTTATCTTATGAGGTATCGTATTACATAGTACTAACTTGGCTGTGGAGGTCAGATAGGCAGTCGCACCATGTAAAATACTGGTATTCAGCTGCATCCGGTTGGACTGGAAGCCGACCCCAACAAAGTTGGGAAAAGGCTAAGCAGCTGATGATGATGAAAGGTTGCTGTTGGATTGGATTTGAAAGGACTGTAGTTAAACCGTTCACTCATCAAAAAATCCCTTTATAATGTCCCCAGTGACTAGTTAGTCAAAAACATAATTATTATAGCCGTGTAATGCATAGCAAATTGTTCGTAATTGTATTATTTTTACTTCAGCACTGCATTGTTGCGCGCCAGGATCAGTTGGTACTCGTGCACTCATTAGAGTGTGTACTGGGAGAATTATATTATTCATGAGCTCATGAATAGGTACTGGTTTTTGCTGTCGAGCACGTAGTTGTAAAAATTACAAAAGTACTTCAGACAAGGTGGCCTGGGGGCCTAAAATTAACGCTTCAGCAGAATCATAATAGGATATTAATATGAATTACGTTACAATTCGTAAAATGAAGTGACAATTCAAGGGTCAGAACCTCACGTTCCAGCCGCCGCGGGAGAAGCACCGGGCGTCGGGGGCCACGCCGTGATGGCTCTCGGCTACCGTAGGCGCGGGCCTGTGGACGGTAATGGGTTAGCTCGCCGTCCGTCCGTCGTATGACGACAGGCCGTGTCGACGGCGCGTTCGTGTTCCACGCGCGCCTCAAAGAGATGTCAGCAAACAGGAGGGGCCCGCAAGGGCCGATGCCTGCCAGGGCTGCGGGACTGTTCGAAAGAGATACCGCGGCCCTGGAACATAAAGGGCAAAAGAAGGAACATGGATGGTTTTTAGTCAGTAAAAGTCTGACACTCCCTTCCGCTCCGCCCAGAGCGGGAGGAGTCATTTGACGATTTCCCACCCGAAAAAAAAAAAAGTGACTATTCATAATATTAGCTGAGCCTATGACCATTTCAACAATAGCAACATTCATTTACTGTCAGGCAACTTTCGCACAAAGATATATACCTTACAGACTAACATAAATATAATAAAATACATTTGAGTTACTAAATAGAACGTTAAAACTATGTTAGTAACACTTCACTTGTGTGCTACGTCACTGCGCGTTCATGTGGCACTTGTCCGTGGAAGCGACGGAACACCACTCCCTGCAGCCAAAAGTCCTCGTCCAAGACGAGGTGCAGGTAACACTTTGGTATTCGCACCACGAACGCCTTAAAGTGTAAGTGTAAAAGTAAAAGTCTTAAACACACTCACACACACACGTGTGTGTAAGTTTGTTTAAGACTTTTAACGAGATTTTAGGTTTGTGTGTACGCTATTTTCAACAGACTTGAAAAAAAGACGTTACATAATAAAGGTGTCTAAAGGTTTTAAATGTTCATGTTACCGGCCAAACCCGATTTCCGGCAAAACTAGTTTGTCCTAGGCCAATAACAAAAGAACGATCATAGAGCACCCCGTCTGAATGGGTTAGGTTAGGTTAGGACTGTGACGAACCGCGCGGGAGCCGAGCGAGCCTTGCGAGCGGTGCCGCGGCAGCGGCCGGCGAACGCCACTTCCAAGTTGGGCGCATTGTAATTGCTTTCCTTGGGTTAGTACATCCTGACAAGATAAACCAGTAGGAACCGGTTTAGCCTAGGCAAAACTAGTTTGTCCTGAAATCGAGTTTGGCCGGTAACATTCATAAAACGGAGATACGAGGCATGCCTTTTAAGTTTTGTCGTTTGAAGAAAAAAACACAACTAGAACCTTATAGTACTTTTTATTGTTTTTCAAAGTATTCAACACTTTTCCATCCGCTCAAACCAGTTATTATAACATTTATTCCACTCTAAAGTGGGAGTGTTCAAAATGGCTGACTTGAAAGCGTCGACTGCTTCTTCACCGGACTGGAACCTTTGACCACGAAGACTTTTCTTAATTTTAGGAAATGTAAAGAAATCGTTAGGGCTTAGGTCAGGACTGTATGGAGGATGGTCAAGAATTTCTACTTTTTTGAGATTCAAAATTTAAACACTTTCGAATATAGAACAGTTCCAAATTCAAAATTGCCGGGAAATATGGAAACGACAGAACTTAAAAGGCCTGCCTAGTAACAGTACCTGACCTAGGAATCGAGCCAACCGGACCCCTCGTTCAGTAGTCGCTCTTGCCACCAAGAGACCAACGGTAACTGGGCAGTTAAAAACCCGACCTGAGAATCAAGCTCGGAGTCCCATGCTCGTATGTTGGACAACCTGTTCAAAGTTATATTCAAAAGACGAGACCGTTGGGCTCATTTACGGAGACGCGGAGAGCGCTGTTATCCAGTGGCACCGTGGTCCGCAATAAATATATTTCTTATAGCAAATAAATTTCTGTCCTCTTATGTAGATAGGTAAAGATATTTCTGGTGGAAATTCATTCTAAACCTCAAACGGTGCAAATACAATGACTTAATTGTGTTTGGGGTTGAAACATTAGAGCCATGGTTTCCAGTATCACAGAGTAGGGGAAAGCAGGTAGGATTCGTACAATTTTTATTCTTAGCCGTATAAACGAAACACTATTAACTATTTTAAAATTCTTTTAATGTCTCTAGGTACCCTATATATCTAGCTCTAAAAATAGTGTAGTCTTGTCTTGATACTAGGTATTCAGCATGGCGAAGCTACGGTTACTTTTCTAAAACATGGAAAACGTACGAAACTACCCCACACGTGTGGTAGATTCGTACACAGCGTTGGGAGCATTCGTACAGTCAATGAAAATGCCATTTTACAAATGTAATATAAACGTTTATTGCGATCAAAGTAATCAGTCTGATGTAATACTAATTAACAATTTTTGTTTTTTTTTCAAAACTTATAAACGTCTAAACCATACAAATTTAAACACATTAAAAATAATAAAGGAATTCAAAAACAGGAATCCAAAACTTCTTTCATGGCAGACTTCATTGCATCTTCATCTACTTTTCCTGTCCTTGTCCCCTTTTTAGGGTTCCGTACCCAAAGGGTAAAACGGGACCCTATTACTAAGACTTCGCTGTCTGTCTGTCTGTCTGTCTGTCTCCAGGCTGTATCTCATAAACCGTGATAGCTAGAAAGCTGAAATTTTCACAAATGATGTATTACTATTGCCGCTATAACAACAAATACTAAAAAATAAAAATAAAATATTATTGGGGGCTCCCATACAACAGATATGATTTTTTTTGCCGTTTTTATAGATAATGGTATGGAACCCTTCGTGCGCGAGTCCGACTCGCACTTGGCCGGTTTTTTCATGTATATTCGCGGCATGGTTCTGTAAGAACACTTTAGTGATTAATGTTTTTGCTGGCACAAAGTAAATAGTAGGGTAGTAGTAATAATGGGGAGCATTCGTACAGTACGAATCTACCCCATTCATAGCTGCACGAAGGTACCCCAACCAGAGAAATCCACAATAAAATTAAAAATAAAAATAACTGTAACAGTTAGCCTAAAATTACTATTGACGTAATAAACTACGTAATCACTACATAAAATAAATAAAATTACTTTAACAGTTCGACCAAGACTTATAACAACTAAACGTGTTCAAAAGTGAATATGAAAAATACTTACCGAGAGCGAAAACATGTATCGAATCGTCACGTTGAAGCCGGCGGCCGCACTGACCCGCCACCTCGCGGTTCACACATGCGTGTGAGTTAGCGTCACGCACACAAACATCAACGCGGCAACGTATTGGATAGTGTAGATATGACTACTGTACGAACGCTCACGCTGTACGAAGCCTACCTGCTTTCCCCTACATTACACCCAGTATTTCGAGATATTGCCAAGCGGTTGGACGACTCTTCACGTGACCAGAGGGCTGGTTTCAAAGAATTAGCGTTGCCAACGTGACAATGCTGACAGCCTTCTGGGCACTTTTCCTGTTGACAACGATGTGGACGAATTACACCTTTTTTTTTTTTTTTTGGTGGGTGGGAAATCATCAAATGACCCCCCCCCGCTCTGGGCGGAGCGGAAGGGACTGTCAGACTCTTACTGCCTAAAAACCACCCATGTTCCTTCTTTGGCCCTTTATGTTCCAGGGCCGCGGTATCTCTTTCGAACAGTCCCGCAGCCCTGGAACAGTCCCGCAGCCCTGGGGACGAATTATACCTACATATAAAATTTGTTATTTTTATTGGGGCTATAGAAATACAATAAATCTGATTTACGCATGATTTTTAGATTAAAAATAATGTGCATTAGATATGCAATAAAGTCGCAACCAGTTGTGATAATGCATTTAATCAGTGTGGTTGTGATAAGGTGGGTTAGTCAACTAATTAATAGAAATTATTTATGAATTAAAGTTTCTCTCAATAGGTTTTATAATATTGAAAATGATTCTAAATTATTGTATTGGAGGAGCTCGTGGCTACATAATAACATCCGGACGGGTCGATTTTTTATTTTTTTTTATTACAAAATGGGCCTGCTCTTGACCTCGATCACGCCTGGTGGAAAGCGATGGATGAGGTCTATGATGAAACGAGCGTGCCCAGAAGATGGATTTTCAAAGTAAAGCCGCGCTTGCCTAGGTCGGTCCGTGGACGGGTGACCGTCCATTACACTGACTTAGTTTCACTTAAATAAATTGCCATATGCGTTAAAAAAATAGAAGCGTTGTTTAAAAAAAATGAATTACACTAGTTAGATATGAGTAGAGCATTCATAAAAAAGTTCCGTTTTTAAATTAATAGCGATGCATCACTAATTCAAATTGTTGCTAAAATAATAATATTTTGAGGTAACTATTTTGCTGTGTATCAGTATTTTTGATTGGCAATATTGGCATTGGGATTTTTTTAATATAAAAAGGAAGATTTATTGATTTACAGTTAAATACTAACCTTCATAAATATTGTAGTTATTTTGTTTTAGCTTACTTTAATCCATTAATATTTAATTCCTAAATAATTGTACCATGAGCGTAACTAAATCTACTTATTTAGGTTCAATTTCAGTTTCTTAATCAAACCATTGTTGTATTCAGGTGTGGCTAATTATTTCGTTTTTTTTTACCTAAGGTTTTGAAATCACATCCATATTTCCATAATAATATCACAAATGCGAAAGTAACTATTCAAGGCCGAGAAAACCGGAAGTGGTAGGAAAAAGAAAATTTATGTATGATAATAATAAGGATATTTTTATATGATTTTTGTGATTATTTAATTCTTTTTAAATTTCAAAAATAAAATATTTTTCTTTTGTTTTTTTTTTAAATCACTAGAAAGTATGTTGAAATTTGGCAACAGTATATGTGCCACTGCCCATGCTATTGGCTATAGTGGTGATATTTCTGTATAAATAACAATTTTGTTGGTGACACGTACCTACCTACCTTTTTTTTTTTTTTTTTTTTTTGGTGGGTGAGAAATCATCAAATGACTCCTCCCGCTCTGGGCGGAGCGGAAGGGAGTGTCAGACTCTTACTGACTAAAAAACACCCATGTTCCTTCATTGGCCCTTTATGTTCCAGGGCCGCGGTATCTCTTTCGAACAGTCCCGCAGCCCTGGCAGGCACCGGCCCTTGCGGGCCCCTCCCGTTTGCTGACATCTCTTTGAGGCGCGCGTGGAACACGAACGCGCCGTCGACACGGCCTGCCCGTCGTCATACGACGGACGGACGGCGAGCTAGCCCATTACTCGCCGTCCACAGGCCCGCGCCTACGGTGGCCGAGAGCCATCACGGCGTGGCCCCCGACGCCCGGTGCTTCTCCCGCGGCGGCTGGGACGTGAGGAGGTTCTCTCCCTCTCACGTTCCGCCGCCTCCTTCGCTAGCATGACTGCTTCGCAGAAGGAGGCGACGGCTTCCCATTCCCTCTCGCCCCGGACCATGGCTTGAACCAGGGCCGGACGCGAGAGGTCGCCGCCGCCAATCGCCGCTACGAGGACACGGCGGTGCTCCGCCCAAGCAGAGCAGACCTCCACGGTGTGCTCCACCGTGTCCTCCGGTCGATCCTCGCAATTGTTGCATCCGGACGTTTCCTCCCGCCCGATTCGGTGCAGGTACCTCCCGAAACATCCATGTCCGGTGAGGACCTGCGTCAGGCGGAAGGTGAGGGCGCCGTGGCGCCTCTCAAGCCACTCCTCAAAGAGGGGACTTATCGCCACTATCGTGGCGTGCCCTGCACGGGGTTGCGATAGTCGCTCTCTCCATGTCGCCATGAGATCACGGCGGAGGTCTGTCCGCCGCGCGACAATATGCCGCGGCAGCGGAGTTACCCCCCGGCTCTGTACCTCGTACCTACCTACCTTAAGAAGGTTTATAACCCGGTAGTATCGTGGTACCTCGGGACAATTTCAGACGACACGAAGTCCACGCGATCGAAGCCCCGGGTAAAAGCTCGTCTTAAATTAATTTCTTGCTTAAGCTAGATACACGTGTTCCGCTTTAGTTTCAATGATTCCATAATAATCAATGATAAGTATGATATGATAACAATCAAAGATTTACCTACTTAAGTATCTTGACTTAGCACACAAGGTTGTCGACATGTGAAACGTGGACTGCCAGTCATTGTACTGATAGTACGGTTAATGGACTAATATCAAAGCCTCGACCAACACCTTAGGAGACTCTCATTGCGCGGCTGGGTCGAGGGCTTGATTCAGAAAGCAGTACTCCTGGACACAGCACGCTTAGTGAGAATGTTCCTCTCGGTGGAACCCTGACCATCGGTAGCCTGGACCTTGTTCCTGATACCAATGGGCTACTATATTATATTTTTAAATGCTTTTTTATTCGATTTTGTTTTTAAAAATGTAAAATAATTATGTACAGAAAATAAATGTTTGAGCATAATAAAGATTTACCTACAATCAGTGTTATATTAACTTCCATTGTATTAAAGCATCAGTAAACATGCATAGATTATAACGTTCTGATAAAACGAGGTACCTACTATGATTTGTTGGTTTTAGTCTCTGCTACAATAATAGCGTCAACTAAGGCCATTATCCCTAGGAGTTAGGCAGAAACCGCAGAACTATACCTACCTACGATCCTTACCTACAATACTCCTTTCACTTAGCCACGTCCCGGCGGCATCCCATCTGGTTAAGAAGTGACGCTAAATATTGCATAACGAACTAAACCTCACGACAAACCAAATAATACTTTGCCCGAACTGAGAATAGAAGCCAAGCCCTCGTGGTACAACCACTGGACTAACGAGGGAGACTAAGCATTGTTCGAGTTGTAAATCGAAATATATTTTTAAATAAAACGTTGCCCCACACTACGAATTTCTCCTGTATTGTGGGTGCGTTTACAAACATTTAAACTCACATACACAAACAGCCAGACCCGGAACAACTATCTATAGGCCATATAAATATTTGTTCCGTGCGGGGATCGAACCCGCGACACGCAACGCAGCAGTCAATTGCTCAGCTACTGCGCCAACCTCGAAATAAAAGATAGCACAGATAATAATCGTAAAATCGTTTTGATACTAATTTTGATACCAAAAGTTAATCGAATTAGGTGTTTTTTGTGCCGTTACCACATCTTGATCACAGTCATACGTCATATATCATTACCATTTCTTTCATTACCTTATTGAGCCTTACTGGATATTACAAACTTACTCGCGTTTTATGCGGCAAACTCTTAAAACTATCTCTTCAGGGAAACGTTTGTTTGAACACGTGCAAACTTGATAGCTACTGATATCGCGGTGCAGTAGCATTCAGATTTATTTAATCCAAATAAATTAGATACTGACTATTTGTAGACGAGATACAAAGATAAAAAATAAGGGAAATCCAGGCTTGAAAACTCGTGATACGTTAACTCACTTGAAGACTTTTTGTCGATATTGACCGAAAGCCCAGGCCCTCCTGATGGTGACTGGTCATTATCGCCTATGGGCATTCTGTTTTACCAGTATCAGCAGATGTGTTGCCGCCCCAGAGACAAATCTGAAAAGTCTAAAGTGTTTGTAATTAGACCCAGATTAGAGAGTTCCAATCCGGGACTCGGCAACGGCGGTAGAACTCCCCTGGACGAGCTGCGTCATAAACAGCTTTATCAGCTATTCATTCATCAAATCAACATGTCATGATTATTTCAGAATCAGGGCTTTCAATATAATTATGATCTACACGGTTATTAAACGTGGACTTTTAACAGTGTCCTCATCGTCGGCGGATCCTGTAGTGAGAACCTGACGTTTCCTTCATGGTTTCTGTTCGGGGCAGCCACTGCCGCTTACCAAGTAGAAGGCGGATGGAATGAAAGCGGTAAGCTGTATTTCTACGCTGTTTTACAGAAAAACCTTACAAAGTGTCTTGTATGCTAACTTATAGTAGGTATAAGTACTCTCATACACAAAAAGGACACGTCTGAATATGGACAATTATGGAATTTTAAAGAAAGAAAGAAGTATCACATTCAGGCCCTTACATCAAGATTACCCTTCCCTCATCTTCTAGATAAAGGAGAGAGCATTTGGGACAGACTAACGCACACGCGACCAGATGTGGTCGTAGGCGGATCCAACGGAGACGTGGCGTGTGACACCTACCATCTGTGGCAGAGAGACATCGAGATGGCCCAGGAGTTGGGGCTCGATATCTACAGGTTAGTTTATTTAGAAGTGGGTCTTGACTGATGAATTGATGATGGACTGGTCTAACGCCACCTCACGCTGATACTTTAGAATTTGTTCGATTGTCCACTGCTCCGTAGGTATGACGTACACGGGGAGATTCGCTGCGTGGTTCTTTTATTTTGCCATCCGTGCAGTGCATATAATGGCCGTTGCTGAGAGACCGAAGCTTATACATGTGTGTAGTTTAACCGAGGGCCGCTGTACAGCCGCACCTGTAAATGTTAAAACAGTCCTGGACCCATTTAATTATTTCCAGGTTCTCCATATCCTGGCCTCGTATCCTGCCATCTGGTTTCCCCAACCATATCAGTGAGGACGGCAAGAACTACTACAACAACCTGATTGACGGTCTACTGGAGAAGGGCATCCAACCTCTCGTGACTATGTACCACTGGGACTTACCACAATACTTGCAGGATCTTGGTAAGGTACCTTATATTTAGCATAATCAGATTATATTCCCACCTGGAGGGTGTGAGAGAGAATGGGCTGAAATCCACCACACGGGCTCAGTGCGATTTGGTAAAAGTTGGAGTTGGTTCCAATTTTTGGTTCTAGGCCATACCAGGCCTCACGACGTTTTCTTTCACTGTTTAAGTTGATTTGGATGACATACAAAAACCTGCCAAAAATACTCATATTATGAATATCCAGTAAGTGTAAAAGAGTTTTGATCAACGAAGCTTTAGGCTAGCTTAAGCAGGTAACCAGCAACCAATTGAAAAGCTTTCGAAATAAGTACTAGTCTTTACTGTGAATTTTTGTTTTTTTTTTTTTTAATTTTGCCCCACACTAGGAATTGCTCCTGTATCGTGGGTGCGTTTATAAACATTTAAAGTCACTAACACAAACTGCCAGACTCGGAACTACCTGGCCTTAAAAATATTTGTTCCGTGGACAATCGAACCCACGACACGCAGCGCAGCAGCCATTCGCTCAGCCACTGCGCCAACCGTGCCGGCATTTAAATCACTAAAGGCGCAAGTCACAATTACTTTTAGGTGGCTGGGCCAACCCTCTCATCTCCACTTGGTTCGCCGACTACGCAAGAGTCCTGTACTCTCTCTACGCCGACCGTGTGAAGTACTGGCTCACCTTGAACGAACCCATGGTCATTTGTGATGGTGGATATGACAAGATGGCCGCCCCATATCTGGACGATACGAAGATAGGACTGTATTTGTGCAATAAGCATGTGCTGATGGCCCATGCTGAGGCGTATAGGATCTATGATGAGGAGTTCAGGCATTTATATCATGGTGAGTTTTACTTTGGATTAGGTCTTACTCATAAAAGAAGGAGCTCGAGGCTAACTAATAACACAATATTTTTAACTTAAACTAATTTCTTTCATGTTCAGGCATGTTGTCGTTGTCCATGATTTTCTTTTGGCTCGAACCGGAGACTCCAGCTGATGCTGAAGCTACGAAACTTACAATACAACTCTGGGTAAGCTCTATAGCATATCCCACGTACGCTATAGAATTTCTTGGTACTTTTTATATCCGTTTACTTAATTTTTAGGAAGGTAGATACGCTCACGCTATCTACTCCAAATTGGGGGGCTGGCCACCAGAACTCGAAAAGATGTTGGCAGAAAACAGTAAGAAAGAAGGCTACCCGCGACCCAGGCTGCCTTCTTTCACTCCAGAAGAAGTTGAATTTGTTAAAGGTAAAGATTTTTTGGTGATGATTTTTTGATGATTTTCTCATGATAAGCTGAGCGTGATTCGATAATCTGAAGAACTTAGGGCCTAGCAGACTACGCTGTCACTAGTGCAAATGATCGTGGGCGCAATCTTGACCGCAGAAGCCCTAACCAATATGCGGACGTACATACATAGATAACAGCAACCAGTTGGACGGCCGGTTTATCGACCAATTGATCAATGAGGGAAATACATAATTCAGTTTCTATTTAACCAGCGCTGCAGCGTTTTCAGTAAACTTAACCATATTCTGCTTTATTAGCGTTGTTGAGCAGACGAATTTTGCTAATATTCTCGTTTTTCTTAGTCGTTCACTCTTGGCTGAGTGGTCATGGTTATGGGGGGTCACCCATAATTGTGGTCGCTGCCTTCGCGATCCTTTTCCACCGGTCTCTATTGGCCGTCTCTATTTGCTACTTAAAAATCCTTTGGATTGTGGTAGAATGTGGTATGGTCTGTGTGGCCACTGGCCGTGGTCGCTTTGGTCAATTTCAGATATTTTTGGCAGTTTTAAGGCTTGGAATAATTCGTATGTAATCAGCACTGCTGTCCTTCAGGGTGAAGGCCTATGTTCAGAACAGAACTAACATTGATTTATTTCGAGGTCTAACTCACCGTCTCTTGACGCTTACAGGAACTTTCGACTTCTACGCCCTAAACCACTACACGACCAGACTGGTGCGCAAGGTGGACCCTGAGAAGGCTGGAGCCTGGCCGTACTACGGATCCGAAGAGATCGGAGTCTCTATGGTCAATCATCCCGACTGGAGTACGGCTGCGGCTGACTGGTTTGCGGCAAGAATTTTTCGATACATCGTACAAGGTCGAATTATCGGTTGGTCCATGGATGGGTGACTTTTACATACCGAGTTCCCTCCGTGCCTCGGAACGCACGTTGGTCCCGGCTGTCATTTTTAGTTCTTCTACAGTTGGTACGTGTACACAGAAGTCCGAAAATCCGACAGACAGTCTAACCATTGTTCCATGAAAAGTACTGGTATACAGCTGCATGTGGTTATACTGGAAGCAGACTTCAAAATAGTTATAAAATAATAATAATAAATAATAAATATCCCTGGACATTTTCACACAGCACCATCTAGCCCCAAGCTAAGCAACTTAATGCTTGTGTTATGGTAGCTAGATGGCTGATAAACTACATATATACATTTTTTTTTTTGTAAATACATACATATTATAGATAGAAAAACACCCAGACCCGGAACAACTACTTGTAGGTCATACAAATATTTGTCCCGTACGGGAATCGAACCCGAGACATGCAGCGCAGCAGTCAATCGCTTGACCACTGCGCCAACCGTGTCGTCTAGTTGCGAAAAGGCTAGGCACATAACTCTTCTATGGATAGTACTGGCATTGAGTTCTGCAGCAACTGCCTATCCGACCTACAATACCCAGTAACTGGGCCACAAGATACCCCTCGGTTAAACAGGTTGTCGAACGACAGCTGCGACTGATGGCTTGATTTGCTTTTTTAGGTTCGGAAAATCACAGTCAAAATGAAATGGTTGGTCACCCATCCACTGATCGACCGCAAGAAGCATGGGTTATCCTTGATCAATTGCGTCCCCACCTGCGTTTACGGGTGATACTTTAACCACCACCATCTACCTTAGCTCACCTCTAGTAA
This sequence comes from Eurois occulta, assembly GCA_950022335.1. Classification (NCBI taxonomy): domain Eukaryota; kingdom Metazoa; phylum Arthropoda; class Insecta; order Lepidoptera; family Noctuidae; genus Eurois; species Eurois occulta. The sequence continues at coordinate 19,817,996 of OX465480.1, read as the reverse complement.
CAATATTTTGAAACCTTCCAGATATACCCTGAAGGTCTTGGCAAGCAGCTGCATTGGATAAAAAACACTTATGGAGTGAACGATATTCTGATCACTGAGAATGGTCTGCCAACCCTCAGCCCGGACCTGTACGACTTGCAGCGGTTGAATTTTATTAGAAGTAACTTGGAACAGGTAGTAAAGATTTGATGATGATGACGATGATGCCATCTAGCCGTTCGATGGCTTTCTAGTGTGGTTGTTGAGAGCTTCGGTGTGCTGCTCTTTCATGTGATCTCAAGTGGCTAGCATATCCAACTTTGGCCGAAAAACTCCGAGCACAAAGCGGACATGTCCGAACACCATTGACGACATTGTAGGGTATAGCTGGAGGTGGTCTAGCTTTAAGGTCATCACGTTTTAAATCTATCTGCAATCTCCTTCTCTCTTCAAAGGATTTAGGTTACAATCTTAATAAAATCAAAAAGTTTGGCTTAAACACAAAGAAATAATATAACTCAACGTTACATAACATTAAACCTGTATTTTCCCGAAGTATTCGGCAGTAGTTTACCATAGTGCACCCACATTTCGCCAGTTATGTTTAAGTTCCATGTTATTACATGCGAGGGCGAACCTATTGCCATCGACACAGAGCAAATATCCTCTACGGGCCACCGGCAATCCTCTCGGGCTACTACCTATACCTACATTGCCCGACCTGGGAATCAAACGAAGGACCTACCTATGTCCAAAAAAAAAAGGGAGCTAAACAATACTGACTATGGAACACATGTATGTATGTATATTGTATGTGCAGGTATACCACGCCATAAACGATGGTATCCACGTGATGGGCTATATAGCGTGGTCCATAATGGATAACTTCGAGTGGACTACAGGATACATGTAAGTATTCTCCTTTCTTTCTCTTAAGCTATTGACGGTGGTAAAAAAATATGTGATAAGTAAACGGGGTGGGCAGCCTGGTCGAAAGATGGATGGAATATGTTGGAGCAGACGACTCTTTGAGTGGAGACCGGGTATCGGTAGCGGTCGGTTGCAGCTATCTATAGTATCAGCTACAATCAAAGTGGACCGGGACAGACTGGGTGCGAAAGCCAGAAAACCTGTGATGCGGAGGAATGAAGAAAATGTAGTGAGAAAAATTTCGTGTGTGAAGGATGATATGGCTAGAAAGGAGGTGACTGCTGAGATGATGAGTAATAGAGAAGTATGGAAGAAGAAGACATGCTGCGCCGACACCAAATAAATTGGGATAATGGTAGAAGAATTAAGAGATTGAGTTCAAAGTTGCATGCTATCACAAGTTATTTTATCCTCGTATGACCGAACAAAATGTCTCTAAGATGCAAGTTTTCGTCACACATGGAGACCCAGGTTGCATTATTTTCAATACCATTTCTTCATTTACTTATTGATATTATATTTCCAGTCCGAAATACGGCTTGTACGCAGTAGACTTCTCCTCCATCAACCGCACGCGCACGCCGCGGGAGTCAGCGCGGTTCTTCGCAAGCGTCACCAGGACACGGTCCGTCCTTCGACACAACCACGAGTTGAATTATGAAGAGGAGTAGCTGTGGTTAAGATGATTAGTACAATGTTTGTAATAAGTTAACTATTTAAATTATCAATTAAAACTATTAAATAAACTAACAACAAACTATAAAAGGGCATCGAAAAAATCCTCCTCAACGCTATCAGCTGGTAATGTGCCCAAGAGACTGGCGGCGTTGCCACGTTGTATGGCAACACTTAGCCCCTGGCCAAGGTAAAAGTCAGCCCTTGGGTCACGGGAAGTGTCAACCAGGCGTTCCGAAATTTCCTTAAACAGTCTATGAGCACTAGGACCCCATGGCCCCAGAGTTTCAACCCCAAACGGCTCGAAAATATAGTTTCCACAAAGGTTTCTATATTTACGCCGCTTGAGGTTCTCTGCAGCCGCAGCGGCAGCGCCAGCACAGCACGACGAGTACTAAGTTAGTTTTTATTAAATGAAAGTGCAGTTTTTGTCAAATTCTTCTTCGGCGAATCTGAAACTAGTCGGGTACACCAGTGTCTTGTTGATCATCATCTTCTCGTCGATATCCTTATGACTTGTGGTCGGAGAAACACGTTTTTTTCTTCCATTTTCCTCCGTCAGCCGTCACGCTCTCATTTACTTCTGTGTCTTTTATATCTTTTCTCACACAATCTATCCATTTTTGCTTTGGTCTTTCTCTCCCTCTCCATCGTAAGTCTATTGCACTTCTACTACTTGAATCAAATCGGTTGACTGCTGAAGCTATCCGTCCTGTGCAGCTGCGTTACAAATTCAAATTATTTATTAATAATCAAGTACATTATACAAATCTGGTTGAACGGTGATCCCCAAACTATATGTATGTGTCTTGGGGATCAAGTTGTACATTTTCGGAATATCTATAAAAATAGATCGTATGGAAAGTAGGGCTGCGGGACTGTTCGAAAGAGATACTGCGGCCCTGGAACACAAAGGGCAAAAGAAGGAACATGGATGGGTTTTAGTCAGTAAAAGTCTAACACTCCCTTCCGCTCCGCCCAGAGCGGGACGTCATTTGATGATTTCCTATACGAAAAAAAAGGGATGGAAAGTAAAAACAAAATATAAACAAGAGTGACAAATAATAAAAAAATGGTAACAAAACTTCAACATTCAAAATTCAATTTGCGTGTGTGTATGTGCGAATGCTGTCAGTCTGTGTGCTTCTTGTATATCTTTCCCGAACAGAAGTAAGATTGAAGTTTACTGCTGTAAGAGATGGTGATACAGTTCTAGGCCAAACTGACGCATGTGTGAACTTTACTGCTCATTTCAAAATAATTCTACTATAGATAAAATACTGGTATCCCATGAAACGAAATTAATCACATTAAAAATAACCCACATTTTTATAAAACACCGAGTTCACCGAAGTAACCCAACCTTTCATTTGTTTTAATAACTTCAGAAATTTTTTAAAAGCATCGGATGTCAGTTTCTTTATGAATTATCCCTCTTCCGGCTTTGTCTTGTAATTTAATATTCTGGTTTAATATTAAATTAACATTGAAGAGCGTCCACTCAAACTTGAAGTAAGAGTTGAACTCACTCAGTGATATTAAAATTCAATGAAAGTTGGCTTTAAATATTTATCTACCAAGAAACTGCTTGCTACGTGAATTCCGGAAAAGTGGTGTTCTTACTCGATTTTGATGATTTTATGACCAGGCTGATTGCCGATGTCCCGATGGCCTAGTAAATAAAGTTTCGACTCTCAAGCACGAGGTTGTTTGTTTAAATCCGTGCAGGTATCACTCTTAGGGACCTCGTGCTCTACACGACCACGACTTTTGGCCGCAGAGGCTTCGATCAGGAAGAAATTTTGGTCGCACAACCGGGCATCCGACCAGTTTTGTTCAAGAAAGCGGCCGGATATGCAACAAGTCGTGGTCGGGTAGAGCGGGAGGTCCCCCAAGGCGTCAGTCTGACAGACTTATTCAATTCATATGTAGGTATATGAAGGAAACATTGTGAGGGAGCTAATACATGAATAAGGGCTTAATTTTTACTTTTTTTTATTTTTGTTTATTAGCTCCTAGATGATTTAAAACTAATGTAAATATAATTAAAGCCAATCTGAACTTCAAGCCACACATGTATATCTTTAAGGAAGAGCGCTGTTGTCTGAGATACAGATATTCATTTAACTATGTATTTCAGACACAGATGTCTTGTTGAATTTCTGTTTATATAAGCTCATGTAAAATAGATTTTTTTTCTTTTTTTTTAAATTTTGATATTGTTTTTTTTTTGTTGATTTAATTTTTGAACGAAATCGAAAAAGGAGGAGGGTCTCTATTCGGCGGTTTTTTTTAAATGTTTGTTACCTCCTAACTCCGTGATACTGGTTCGATTTACACGATTCTTGTTACCTTTGCTAGAGTAAGCTTGCGCGGTGGTGCCATAAGATTGTATTCACATTGGTTCGGTAGTTTATGAGTTTTGTTTTATGATACATATTTTTTCTTCTTTGTCTATGTGGATGATTTGGTAATAACTTTTAGTGACAATGGAAAATGAATACTCGATAAGAATTTTTGTGAAATACCATCATACCACAACTTAAAAGGCTGAAATAAAAAAGTTTTAGCTTACATGTTCCGTTTCGAACCAAAATGTACAACCGAAAAGAAAATTATAAGTTTCGTTTCAGCGAAACAGATTTTGTTTCGCACTAAAAACACACTGCTTTCTCTCTTTGATACAAAATTCTCAAAGGCGTTTTGTAGGTGCTTATATCTAAAACTATACTGTTGGGATTGACATTGTAAATTGAGAAAGGAAATGTTTGATTTTGGCTGTACAAAAGGCATTATGGTAATAAGTTCTAGTTCAGAAATTATCCTTAAAAATGGCGCATCGTTTTAAAGAAAGTGTTCGGGTCTGTAGAGTTTCATCTTGTATGATAGTTTATTTTTATACCTCGATAATAACCAAGTAATATTCATTGACTCATCAAAACAGCGACATAATTATTTGTTTAATTTTGCGACGTTACCAACTTTCAGAATAAGAAATCTATACAAATAATTAATATTGAAGTGTCTGTTTGTTTATTTCAAAATAACAGCTTATCTACAGTAACTGAATACATAATATGATATTTAATTGTGGTACTTTTAACAAACAAAAATAATTTTTTTGTCTGTCTGTCGGTCGGTTTGTGGCGGCTAATCTCCGAAACGGCTGAACCGATTTTGACGAGAGTTACTGTTTACTGGCAGATAGTTGATGTTATAAAAAGGCAAAGGAAGCACTTAGGTAAAGACAAAGGATTAGGGATCCGTGTAAATAAAAACTCATGAAATTGTTAACAAAATCCAATTCAAATAGGGAAGTAATCTTATATATAAAAATCTCGTGTCACGGTGTTTGTGATGATGAAATTTTTGATGTATATTTGGTAGGTATGAGACGCAGAGAAGGGTCGTAGGGCACAGCTAGTATTTTTATAATAATTTCACGCAGAAGAAGGCCGCGGGTTACAACTAAAACCTTAACAAAAAATTTAAAGCCATATTTGATATAATTTGTCATGAATTCTACCCACTGAACTATCGTTTATAGGTCACTATATAACTTTGAAGATATACCTACCAGGCGTAAGATTTATAGGGATTTCACTAATACACTTAAGGGACTCTAAAAAGTAGGGTTCCGAAATGTACGGCCTAATAAAGAAACATGTAAACATTTAGTGGGAACTAGTGGAGTTTCGGTGTTGCCAAGATCTTGAAAATTTGGGAAAATGGTAGGAATTTATTTTTTCTTTTACACGTGCTGAAAGACGTTGCTTCTTGCCAGATTTCATGATTCTAAGTCAACGGGAAGGCCCTACCTACCCTATAGGTTTGGAATACCTTGTGAAATCGCAAATTATGCGACATAAACGGTCATATAGTTTGATCGCGTTGACATACAATAATTTTTTCACTGATCCAAGGGGTAGCAAACATGAGTATTTCATATTAATTTCAGTTTAATACCTCCACGCGTACCTGAGAAAAAGGATCTTGACAGACGGAAAAACAGACGTACAACAAAGTGATCCTATAAGGGTTCCAGGTGGGCCGACTGTGGCAAACATTGACATTTCGTAAAAAAAAAAAAAAATTGCGATTTGAAAATATTACTACCTTTTTTGACTTGTCTGTTGCTCAAAGGTGGCTGGGACAGACTGGATGTGAAAGACGAAGGATATGGTGATGTTGCGTCACTTGGGAGAGGCCCATGTTCAGTATTGGATGAGTTGATTAATCTATAACTGCTGGATTTTTAAAATAGCTGAACTTCTTTCTCATCTTAAACTCAAAGCATTTATTTCAATTAGACCATTACTGGCACTTTTGAATGTCAGAAAAACAAAGAAAGCGAAGCTACAGTCACAGACACAAGGCATAATAACTTGTGAAAGTACTGTAGTTGCCCATTCCAAAGCGTAGATCTCTATGGAGAAGAATGGCGATGAAAGTTTATTATACATTTAAGTGAGAATGAGAACGATGTAAAAAGACGTGCAAGTTAAGAGCATCCAGAGTAAAAGATATAATTTATCTACTTTCCTATCCTAAACTGGCAACACTAAAACCGAACACTTGTAACGCGATCACCATCCCGGAACACATAAACAAGCCGTTCAAGGCTTATTAGATTTATTTGAACATAGCCATTCGATTTATTTGAACATTGCTTCGACCGCTGTGCGTCTTGTGCTGAACACAAATCACTGGGATAGTTATTAATGTTCAATTTAAATTTGTTCAACTTTTTGATACTGTGCTTTGATAGTTTTGATACCTATTCATTTTCTATTTCGATAGTTTTGTTTTTCTACACTAATATTATAAAGAGGAAAAATTTGTATTTTTGTGTGTGTGTATGTTTGTAATGAATAAACTCAAAAACGACTGTGCCTATTTCAAAATTTCACCATTGGAAAGCTACATTCACCCTGAGTAACATAGGCACCCGTGCAAAGCCGGGACGAGCCGCTAGTATTTTATAAAGGTAGATTTCTTATAACACATCTGCCGTGTCTTTTCCCAATTTTGTTGGGATCAGTTTCCAGTCTAAATACATGCAGCTGAAGTCCAGTATTGGTATTACCTGGTCGCTACAGCCCAGCTAATGAGTAACACACCCTGGTTGTTAACTACTAGGTTTCTGACAAACCGCAACGACTGTCAAAGATGTAAAAATTACTGACAGGCCCTAAGCTTTTTCAGGAACACAAATTTCGGTAAGTAATGTTTAATAGTTCATTGGATATTTACTATTGGACCATATTACGGACCGATCATCTCGACAAACGTTTAAATTTGACCCGTGCGGTTGTGTTCTTTCAAATTGCATTTTGTCTCTTCATCAGTGCCTGCCCAGATATTGATTTCGTCACAAACCCTTAATATTCTTATTTACCCCTTCTCCCTCGCTACTCTTCACAGGCAAGGAGTTCAATGAACTAGTAAAGTAGATTAAAGTTTTGCCAGATGATATCTAATTAGACGATGTCTCAACTTAGTACATAATTATTTACGACTGTATCTGCATCTGAGGAGCTCGTGGCTAAACAATAACAGCCCTTCGGGTCGATCTTCAGGTTAAGCCACGCTTGGCTAGGTTGGTCCGTGGATAGGTTACCATCCATTAAATACTGAGTTTACTCCGTGCCTCGGAAAACACCCCATGCCGTTGGGCTCTGCTGTGATTTGTAGATCTTTGACGGTCGTTACAGGTAGTCAGTAGCTCGAAAGTCTCACAACCAGTCTTACCAAGGGGTATCGTATTACCCTGTACTAACTGGGTTGTGGAGGTCAGGAATAGTTAGTCGCTCCATGTAAAACTAATTTTATTCAGCTGCGTTCGAATAGATTGGAAGTCAACTCCAACTTGGTTGGGAAAAGACTGGACAGATGATGATGAATCTGAATATTCTGAATCTGTCAAATGAGCAACTGCTTTACCTAGACGTTCTAGATGTTAGTATCTTCAAACCCTATAGTTCTAGGAGTCTAGGTCACGAACTACGCGCTCAAACGCGTGTCGCGAAGATAACAAATAATTAATCAATATTTTAGTTCACTAGTTAGCCATATTTCTTATTTCCATACAGTAATATCGGCAAATTAATCAAAACAGCAAAATATTTGACAGCTACTTGCGACGTTGTCCACTTTCTGTATAAAAGCTCTCAAACTGACTGGTAGATATTTCAGTACATTATTTGTCAAAATCCGATGTCCAGAGTACTGTCGCTTTGCAAAGGTGCGGTCAAGCCAACTGGACGGCTTGACCGCACCTTTGCAAAGCGACAGTACTCACACGTACACATGCAACGCGCTTCACTTGACACGTAAGAAACGTCGCAATTTGCATTCCCTCAGTTCGTGAACGGGCGTTATTGTATAAAATTAAATTATCTATTTCAAAATTCAAATTCAAATTCAAATTCATTTATTTCAGGTACGTAACCCATATTGTAAAAAAAAAACAAATACAAAAACAGCAAATAACACAATTAATTAATAAAAATAATAATAATAATTAATTTACAATTGTGTTAGTCTCTTACGGGCGACACTATATGTGACTTGTCTATCACAGCAGTGTCGCACATAAGGACAGTCCAACCTATCAGCAATCATTCTCAGAACGGCATTGGAGCTGGCACGCACCTTGCGCACAAGGGACGCGCATCGCTTCCGCATGGTCGCATAGAAGCAGTCCGTGCGGGCCCAAGCGAACATCCCTGAAGCGCTGCAGCAGCGAGGCAGGCCCAATACCGCCCTGAAAGCGTTGTTAAACTGAACGCGGAGGGCGTTGAAGCATTTTTGAGTGTAATTCAACAGCAGTGACATTGCAACTGTGAAATGAGCAACTCCATTACTTATATGTCAGTATGTTCAAACACTATTTTCATTTGAATCTACCTTCGCAAATAAGGGGGTCGTACGTAATACGCTTCGCAGAGTGGATTGAGTGACTGCACCGCAGCGTCGCGATTATTCCGGGATAGAACGTAGGTAGTGCTGCGATTACACCCGGCTATGACGTGGGTAGCGCTACCCCGGGATGAAACGTACATCTCTATTAGTACCAGGTCAACGGTGCCTCTAACTTTCATTCAGTGTGGATAGCAGAAAAAGCATAAGGAATGTTGGCATTCGATTTTATTTTCTCTTTTTCTCAATAAAATACACAACGTTGGCTTTGGAGGAGGTCGTGGCTCAATAATAACAGCCGCTCAGATCAATATTCAGGTTAAGCCGCGCTTGCCTAGGTTGGTATTTGGATGGTTGACCACCTGGTACATATCGAGTTTCCTCCGTGCCTCAGAAAGCACGTTAAGCCGTTGGCCCCGATGTCATTTGTAGACAGTCGTTACAGGTAGTCAGTGGCCCGAAAGTCTGACAACTAGTCTTAACAAGGGGTAATGTCTTACCCAGTACTAACTGGCTTGTGGAGGTCAGATAGGCAGTCGCTCCATGTAAAATACTGGTATTTAGCTGCATCCGGTTACAATGGAAGCCGACCCCAACATAGTTGGGAAAAGCCTAGGCAGATGATGAGCTTTACCAAACCAGCCTTCCAAATGAACTGCTAAGTAATAGAACATCTCCACCTCATCACCACCATCATCATCTCATCCTATCATTATCATTATTTGTAGGGGGCGAGCCTATTGCCATCAACTGGGCGCAAATCTAGACTCCGTGGCAGCTACTAAGAAATTTCTGATGGAAAAACCCAATAACGTTTTGCCCGACCTGGGAATCGAACCCAGGACCTCATGCGTAGCAGACCTCACTTGTAACCACTAGACCTACGAGACAGTCATGGTTCAGTAAATCAATATTCAAACCCACCTTCCTCCAGCCAAAGCCTTGGCCATTTCAGATCAATAATATTGAGAAAGATAGCTCCCCAACTGTATTTGCCAACGCTACTCGTCGTCAATTATAAATGGACGAGTTGCATGCTGCCCCGACGTCACCGGCTACATATCAATCATTTGTTAATACTACCCTCAACTTCTGCACCAGAGGGCGCTGTAAGAGATTGCATGTGTATGCAGTATGCCTCTGGAATCCAGACTTACAGATGACCTGGTAAGACCAGAGATGTGACATAAAGTTTGTAGACGTCACACAGGATTAATAGCAGGAATGGAATTTCCATGATTAATCGTTTCGGCACCTCAATATAAACTATAATTGTTAAGTAGTGGAGTGAGCTTCTGTGACAAAATATGAAGACGACATTTTTCATCTTCTTAATTTTTTTCTAAATATTATTTTGTTCAAAGAGTTTAAAATAAATTTTTATGTTACCTATTAAATTCACATAATAAACATAACTACACGCATATAATCGCCGAAAGGCTAGGCAGAAGTGTACATTATAGTCTTTGACTTAATTTTTTGGTTTTTTGTTAAATTAGTTACTTAAAAACTAAAGGTTACTTAAGTTTATTTTGATTTATAAATGTACATAATCGCACAACATTAATGACAAAAAAAAAATGCATACTTGTTTTGTAATATAATTGTAAAACGAGTATATGTCGGATCCGGTCATTGGTACGGACTAAAAATGAATCGCAAGTACGCCAGTGGTGGCATCACGCGACCTAGTTACAAGTCTCCTCCCATCACTGCGTGTTTCTGCAGAGCCCTGATATTTTCAGCTCGAGGCGACAGTGGTCATGGAAGGTCTGATCGCAGCGGAGTTGAGACGTCCTGGAATTGTACTCCGATAAATTGTGCCGCGTTTTATTGTGTTAAATTGTGATCTCAAGTAATTTGTTAGTTTAATAGAAACAGTGTATCGCACCCAGTGTGTTTTCATTGCACGAAACCCATCGTCTGCCCACATGATGTACAAGCCGAACGGAATAAATCCTGACAATCCGACATATAATATATTTAGATTCAGTGGAAAATATCCAGATACAACGGAGACGGCCACAAGGTATACAATTCTATAGTCATGCCATAGTCACATACAGATAATTACGAACAAGAACCTTATCTATTTACACCCAGTCTTCAATATCCTACAACCAGGAACACGGCATCGCTGCTTGACGGCCACAATAGACAAACAAATCCAGAACTTATAATATTCCTAACAACGAGATATCCCGGAGATATTTCAATAAGGTGAAATATCTTATGAATACCGTCGTCCCGCTATGAAAACTGACGACTGCTTACAATATTGTGAACACATACAGTTATTTAATATGAATAGCTAGGAGAATTTTGTGAATAAGAAATGATGTTAGCTTAGAAAATTTGAGAAACTGTTTTTTTTTAAAAGAATGAAGAAAACCTTTTCCTTTTTTTTGTATCGAACTCCAATTCAAAAATTGATCGACTTTATGTTCCGCGTTAAAGCTTATTAAATCGCTTAATAAACAGAGAATAATGTTTTAATTTTAGGTCTGATTTGACCTGTGTCCTTACATTTATATACTCTCGCCTTTTTTCCATGGGGATAGGCAGAAACCACAGAACGCCACCTGCTACGATCCTTACGTACTCCTTTCGCCTCGTCCACGTTCATACATCTGGTCATACACGCACGCCGGTTGCGAGTACTACGCACCTGACCTTTCTGAAGCACCTCACCAATAAGGTCAGTGTATGTCCTTCTAGGGTGTCCCCTGGCGTTGCCACTCACATCTGCCTTGTAAATACCTTTTGTTAGACGCCTTTCACTCGCATTTACCTGAAAGGATTTACTGAAACCGAGCTCTCTTATAATTGCTCTGTCGTGAATGAGTTGTATAAAACCTAACAAAACATAGTACGCAAGCAAAATGGTGTGCCCAAAATAACGCGACGGAAAATCCGTTTGCACACTATAAAAATAATGCGACGTGATTTCGTCAATGAGAGTATGAGATACATAATTTAAAAAGGTACACGTCATACTTTCCGACCTGTCATTTCTAGGTGCGTGATAAATATACAGCCTCATTAAGCAAAGCACCGCTTGCATACTATAACAATGACGCCACGTAATTTCGTCAATGAGAGTATGAGATACATAATTTAAAAAGATACACGTCACACTTTCCGACCTGTCATTTCTAGGTGTGTGATAAATATACAGCCTCATTAAGCAAAGCAGGTGAACTTTACTAATCCATCAATTTTAATCTCCGAAACTTTAATTGTTAAGAAACAATTAATTGCTAATTAACAAATTAAGGGAAAGTTTGTTGTTTTTTATCTCGACTGGCAGTTTTCACACCTGATGCGTGTGCTTATAAAAACTGCAAAATCTTCTAGGTCACAGCCTCCTAAGACGTTATCATCTGCCTGCCTTTCCCCAACTATGTTGGGGTCGGCTTCCAGTCTAACCTGATGCAGCAGACGAGATATAGTGGCCATCGGTAACTTACCCATACAGGCTTTGAAAAGAGCACTCAATAAACCAAGCCAAGCAAAGCCAAGTGAAGTAAAGTTTCATACCATTACTAAATAGTGATTTTTTCCTGTAAAAGATCATAGACTGGAAGCCGACCCCAACGTATTTGGGAAAAGGCTAGGTAGGTGATGATTCCCTATCCCAATGATCCTAAGCCAAATGCAGATGACTTAACCAACAGACTTAACCTCCTGCATTAATTAACCATCTTAGACTTCTAGTCTAACCGGATGCCGTTGAATACCAATATTTGACATGGAGCGACTGCCTATGTGACCTTCGTAATAGAGTAGCTAGGTAGCTATCCTTTTTTTTGGGATGGGTAATCATCAAATGACTTCTCCCGCTCTGGGCGGAGCGGAAGGGAGTGTCAGACTTTTACTGACTAAAACCCATCCATGTTCCTTTTTTTGCCCTTTGTGTTCCAGGGCCGCTGTATCTCTTTCGAACAGTCCCGCAGCCCTGGCAGGCATCGGCTCTTACGGGCCCCTCCTGTTTGCTGACATCTGTTTGAGGCGCGTGTGGAACACGAACGCGCCGTCGACACGGCCTGTCGTCATAAGACGGATGGACAGCGACCTAGCCCATTACTCACTGTCCACAGACCCGCGCCTACGGTGGCCGAGAACCACCACGTGGCCCCCGATGCCCGGGGCGACACCTGCGGCGGCTGGAACGTGAGGTTCTCTCCCTCTCACGTTCCGCCACCTCCTTCGCTAGCATGACTGCTTCGCAGAAGGAGGTGACGGCTTCCCATTCCCTCTCGCCCGAACCATGGCTTGAACCAGGGCCGGGCGACTGCCTATCTGACCTTCGTAATAGGGTAGCTAGGTAACACGATACCCATTGGAAGTACGGCAGATCCTGGCAAACTGAAGCAGAAATACGTGATCCTGATTAGTCAGGACTAAATTCTATTCATAATCCTTTTTGAGATGTGTGATTAGGTAGCAGTGGCGAAGGTACTATACAACTCGATTCCTACCAGGTTCCCTTTGAAAAATGGCACAGTCAGTATTCTATACACAAATAATATAATCACATTAAAGATGTGTACTCAGGCTAACCTCTTACAAAAAATTACCCATCGCTACTGATAAGTAGGAATAATGAAAATTATAAACTGGAGCTGTAAAACACATACGTGTTCCGAAGAACAAAAAAGACTCATTAATAAAATGTGTAGGTAGACTTAAAACAAATTCACCAGCACAAAAAACGCCTGCTGAAGTCTTTATTGCTACTTGCACGAAGTTGAAGTAGTAGTCTTTGATATTGTTGCGGGAATCGTTTCGGATTCTAAATCTAAGGGGCCGTCTCCATGAGCGAGAGAATCGCGGCGATATTATCGCCGTGCCCCGTATTTGTATGCGATAATATCGCCGCGATTCTCTCGTTCGTGGAGACGGCCTCTAAGAGAGTGTATAGAAATACGTGGCACGACGATAATAGCGTTGCAATTCTCTCGCTCGTGGAGACGGCCCTAAACAATCCTAAACAAATTTTGCACTCTTGTTGTCCATAGCCGATTGATCATAAGATGAAAACAGAACCACTAAATCAACAGTCTATACCTCTTGCTTTACCCCATCTAGCTTACCATCAGAATACATACTATAAAATGCAGTGAATGGTCAGCTCATCGGTCAATCAGTTCGGGTGCACGTTAGAGCGACTCGGCTGCTTGCGTTCCGAATCGGTAATCAAATGTAGCTGTAGGCGTGTATTAGGCAGTTGTCCCACCAACGACGAGAAAACGACTAACTATCGGCTATTTCCTCGCTCAAGAAACGTACAATAGATATACTTTCCGAGTGAACAAAAGAGATGCTTATACAAACAGTTGATCGCTGACTGTTCACACTGCCGGCGAGCACTCGCTTCACTAGTTTGTCGCTGAGCGACAAGAGCTATGAAAGATAACACTCGCTCGGCGACACTCGCCAAGCGATTAGAACTCACGCCGAGAGAGCAACCAGTGGTCATTTCTCTACAGTGCGTATCTAAGAGTACAAAAAAAATTAAAATTAAACAAATAAAAATAAAAATTAATAAATAAAAATTAATATTACAATGTCTTTCCAAGCTGCGTCCTTCACGTCTAATTGTTTATATGAAATCAGTTTTCTGTCCCAAAGACACGGATATTGTCGGACACATTCAATAAAAAACTCATCCATTCTTATTGGAAAATTGGGAACACGTTTATCGCGTATGAGGCCGCAAGACTGACTGTACGCTTGACTGCCGCGAGCGAGTGATGCGAGTAATCGCCCGCCTCACTCGCACACTCGCTTATAGCCGAGCTACACAGATATCGGAACTACGCACTCGCTCCCAGCGTCTCGCTAACTCGTTTCTAGTTCTAGCTCTACTCGTTACTCGTTAATCGTTGCCGGTGAGACAAGTGCCTTAGTGAAGGAGTTGTCCTATGTGGGTAAAGCGATGCTATAATATGCCAGAAGAAGCTGGGATTTTTATAAATGTATTTATTTCAGATCTTAAAATTAACACATAATATCACGCCTGTTATCCCGGGATAGGCAGAGGTGTACGTAACAGTACACCCACATTTCGCCAGTTATTTTTAAGTACCGTAAGTAAGGGCACGAGCTATTGGCATCATCAGGCACAAATCCAGACTCCGTGGCTGCTACGAAGACATTTCTGATAGAAAAATCCAATAATACTTTACTCGAACTAGGAATCGAGCCAGCACCTTATACTCGGCAGTCGCTCTTGTGAATAGACCAACAAGACATTCACATCATAAACTTGTCTACAATAGCCAATATCGCTTCGCCTACCCGTATAGGACGTTTAACCTTAGCTAATCCAACCTGTCGATAGCTAGTATTTGTTTACTAACGAAAGCAGAATCTGCCTTCCTGCAATATCTACGTAGAGACTCGGTCCGGTACCGATTGTAGGTTATCTAATTGATTCCTAGGAGATTGGGCATTGCATTCAAATTTGTATCTAACTAAGTTACGGGTGTACCGCTTAGTTTCAACGTGGATCTAGGTAATATGGATTGCTATTGATCGTTGTGTGTGTTCGATTCAAAACTATTTCGACTAAACTTTTTATATTTATCTGTACTCGGTGGTTCCATTTATACAAATGAATAAAATTAAAGTGTCTGTTTGTAATATCAAAATAACATCTTTTTACTGAATGCATTATGAAAATATATAAGGTTAAAATAGATGGACAAATTTTAACACAGCGTTCATTACGTCTAATTTTGGATCGCGAAATGGCTTTTACTGGCAGATAGCTGATATTGTGAGGTCTAACATAGGCTACTTTTTATTTTAGAAAAATAATTAGGGTTCCGTGCAAAAAAGCCCTTGAAGTTGGTAACAAAATTCGATCCAAAAAGGGAAGTCACATTTTTGAAATAATTTCACGCTAACGAAGGTTGCGTGCAACAGCTAGTATTATATATAGATTTAGTCTCAACTACAGCTTTGCACATCCCACACGTGTTTTATTATCAAAATCAACATCGAAGTAGTTTCAACCCTAGCACACAAACATAAGGATTGAGGAGCGATGTTGCATTAGGGAAATTTTTTCAGCCTCTTCTTTTTCCCAGCTCTGACTGATTTTACTGAGACTGTTTCTTGTTTTGATCCTCAAAAGGTGCTGATTATCAGCTTAATTAGAATAAATTGATATCAAGATGGCCAATACCATCTTAGTAGTATAATAACCCAATTTGTGGGCCCAATCAATTACCTATGTTTTAGTTGTGCCTTGTCTTAGATTTAAGTTAGATATCTATCAAAATTAAACGAAAACCTGGACAAATAAAAAAAACGTACGCGAAGTAACTAACTCCGAAAATGTTAAACGATTAGCATTTTCTGAGTCAGGTAGTTACGTTTACAAACAAACACACAGACAGATCCTGCGTTTCATAAAGTGTACGGATTCGGAAGATAATTCAATGAAAGTCAATATTACCTCCTTTGTATACAAGAATGAAAACAATTTTAATTTTAAAACAATGTCTGAATCATTTCTCCTGATTACAAAATTAATATCTCAATAGAAAACTTCCTTTACAATCAATTTCATTTAAAACAATAACTTCAAAATATCAATTATGAAACGCACCGAATTTCACTAACCAAGATTCCAAATTCAAAATTCAAAAGTTGTCCAAGTTCTAATTTTGAAAAAGGTTCTGTTCTATATTCAAACAGGATACGCCGTTTTAATTGGCGGCGATTCATTTTGCGGGGGAGACCGTTATTTTAGAGCAATTGAATTATTAATTCCGTTTGGGAATGGGCTCGCCATAATGATAATGGTCGGTATGGTCATAGTATAAAGATAACCAGAAAACCAACTAGGTCCTTTGTAATCGACTTCCTAAAAAAGTGAATCAAACAAACAAAGTCAATTCTTTCTGTTACTTTTTAGAGTTTTCTTGGAAGACGGCGACTTCTTCACAAGTAACCTGTTAGCTCCAGCATACTGAAAAATCGTGTACCTAAACGCTTTGCATGTGTCTGTGAGCCGATTCGGAACATTTGCTCCTAGTTGAAATACTGTATGTTAATACTAATGTGTCTACAATGGTATGGCGGTTTGAAGCCCTCGCTGCGATGTTGACTGATTGTTGCTTTGTTCCTATTCTGTGTTGATTGAAATTATTTCAGTTTCCTTTATTTAAAAAAAGATATATACATCATCATCACACCCACCTTTTACTAGTCATGTTTTATCATCTGCCTAGTAGTACCTGGGGCGACTGCCTATGACTGTCTGATCTCCACAACCCAGTTAGTACTGGGTAATACGATACCTCTTGGTAAGATTGGTTGTCAGACTTTCAGGCCACTGACTATGTGTAACGACTGTCAAAGATCTACAAATGACAGGTGGGACCAACAGCTTAGCGTGTCTTCCGAGGCACGGAGGAAACTGGGTATGTAATGGGTGGTCAAAATAATAATAATTAATAAATATAGTTTAGTAGCCAATAGCCTCGACCAACATCTGAGTAGGCTCTCTCTCAGTTGGCAGCTGTATCAAAGGCTTGATTCAGAAAGCAGTACTTTTGGACACGGCGCGTACTGTTCCTCTCTCAAGAGCCCTGACCACCGGTAGCTCGAACCCAGTTCCCGATGCTGGTGGGATATTATTTCTTACTCTCAGTACAGTAAACTCATTTTTAACGATTCTTTTTCTAAACAGCAGACCTCTTTGTTAATGACAGTGAAGTTGATCTTAATAGAGAAAACTTCTAAAAAAGAAAAAAAATCAAAACTGTCACACCGACATCAGCAGCAACATGAATAAAAATGGAAAAAATACAAAAAAAAATGATAAAACCATAAAATAAAGTTTCCATGCCGTTCAGAAACCATACCAAATGATCCATTACAACTTTTCCAATAGTAATTATTTAAATTGATACGATTCAGCAAAATGGGTAAGCCGCCATACGTGTTCACCGACTCGGAAACTGAGGATACAAATTCATGCAGTTCTATTGACAACAAAACCAAAAAGAAGTTTTCGTAAGTATTATTATTCCTTTATCAGTAAGCTCGTCCCCTATTATGGCAATAAGTTCGCTTCTGTCAAAATGTAGATGCACTATTATGTACACCTCTACCTAACCCGTCGGGGATTCCAAGCGTCATGCCAAGTTATAAATTATTTATTCGAATTATTAAGATTAGACTTGCACCCCTCTGATTCTATGTTTTGACAAGACTTGTCAAGGAAGGAACACTTTATTTAGTTAAAACAAAAAGAAAAAACTGAAAAAGTAGTAGAAGTAAATTTATTAAGTTCAGTCACGGAGTCTGGATTTGTGCTCGGTTGATGGCAATAGGCTCGCCCCCTATTACACGGGACTTATGGCGGATTACAGGCGTGATGTTTGTTTATTAATTTACATCGTATATGGTCCATTCTTGCTTGTTTGAGTTTAGCGTTGTTAATCAATCAGTCAGTCATAAAAATGTCCATAACCTCTTCTTTTATACTTCAGTATAACTCGTCATCTCATGTTAAAGTATGAAAGAATTAAGTTCTTGTTTTCTGTTTTTTTGTTTGTTTCGAAAAGTTGTTCGTCGTAGGATCACTAAACGACGTTAGCCAAAGTAGCCCGATATGAAAGACGGATATAATGTGTGTAAAAATTCCCTTAACGAATCTGAAAGACCTTGTTCTCCTCGTCATTGTGATTTTATTTGGTTATGGACCATCACATCCCTGGGAACATTTTAGTTACGCAGATATTGGAGGTCAAACTTTTTCATGTTATATCTTTACTAGTATTTTAATGCATGTTCATGTCCCCTGTATTATTATTCTATGAATCCTTCAGTACGATAACACACAGCGTTACATTGAGTCCTACACTGTAAACCGTATTTTTTCACCCCAAAATAAAAATGTTTCCCAGAAATAGCGTTTGACGGCACGGTTGACGCAGTGGTTGAGCGATTGACTACTGCGTTGCGTGTCGCGGTTTCGATCCCCGCACGGAATAAATATTTGTATGGCCTACAGATAGTTGTTCTGGGTCTGGCTGTTTGTGTATGTGAGTTTAAATGTTTGTAAACGCACCCACGATACAGGAGAAATTCCTAGTGTGGGGCAACGTTATAATAAAAAAATATATTTTGCGTAGAGTTACTTAGTTTGATGTACAGAATGCTTGGTTAATGGCTTCGTGAAGGTTATTTTTTGAACCTTGTATTTTTTGGACCGGTTGATATGACAATACTTGGGGTAAGCCAATGTCAAGTGGTGGTCTTTGGACTCCAATGATATTCCTCTGTAAACTGTGAGTTTTGCTTCCAGTATCCTCAAATACACAAATGGAAACGTGAAGAAGAAGAAATGCAGGATTCACAGCAAGTCCGAGCCCGATGACTCCGACTATAGAAGCAGAACTAGCAGGAGTCGAAGCAGCCAGCGAGTGAGATATAAGCTGCCTGGCATACTGAAGAAACCAAACAACGATAGCAATAGAGAAAGTTAGTTTAGTTTTTTAGGGCAAGCGCACATAACCGCCGCTTCGGCAGGCTACCTCTAGTGCCCGTTACATCATTCATGTTGAGATTATACATAACTATGTAGAAAGATGTGCACATTAAGAGAGTCCAGAGTAAAAAAATTAAATCAACAATTTAAAAAGAAAGTAAAAGAAAAATAACACAAAAAAACTGAGTTAAAAATAAACCTTGGCAGTCAAGATGACCAGTCCCAACTGACAGTGCCCGTTCACGAACATGACGCATGTATCAGCGCCATTTGCTAACTGTACTGAAGGGAACTAAATGACCCGACACACCCGCCACCATCAGCGAGACATTTGAGTGAGCATGACATTCTCTCAGCCACCAGGGCACATTCGAGTCAATGAAAGATAAATTAATGTAAATGGTAGCTTTACAGTACACAGATGTAAATGGTATCTTTACAGGACATAATACAGTACAGCCATCCCCCTTTCAGCTTCCGAAGACGAGGAGGACATTGAGCCGTTCGTGCCTCTTCGTCCCCAGGACAGGTACCTGGTGGGGACGGTCCCCCGGCCTCCAGGGGCCAAGCCCGGCAGAGGGGGCGGCCTCGCCATCATCGTCAAGAAGAATATTAGTGTGAGTATTGTGTTGTGTGGCTTTTTATACTGGTCAGTTATGCTGGAAAAACCTAATGACACTGTGACCCTTTCTGGTAATAGAACCGTCAATGTTAACAGTAACATTTGCGGCAATATATCGACGAGTCAAGAGTCTCTCAATAACAGCTCGGAGATTGGATTTGTTTCCGATGGCATTACGCTCACGCTGTTATTTCATAAGCTCAACTCAAAACATTTATTTCAAATAGACCCGTGACAGGCACTTTTGCATAGTCAAACATAAGCTACCTACAGTCATAAGTCATTTATTTCGAAACAATATACATTGTGTAGAAATTTTGTAAAATAAAACAGTACCATTCAAACATTACAATCGAAAAAACATAATACAAATAGAAGAAAAAAATCAAAAAACAAATTGTTTTAAAAATATTAATAATACGTCATCTAATTTTCTGTGAATAATCAATAATAAAAACAGAATGTCAAATATAAATAAAAAACAAATTATTACTTATAAAAAGGTCAGTAATAATATGTCATCTAATTGTAAAATACAATAGTAAAAATAGAATGTCAAAGATAAAATTTAAAATTATTACTGGAGATAATATTATGTCAATTAGTCCAGCCACAGGCATAATAACTGTGAATGGACTGTAGTTGCCCATTCCATCGTAGTTCTCATGGAGAAGAATGGGCAAGAAACTCCATGGACATTCTTCCCAGCAGTTGGAACATTATAGGTTAATTATGCTTATGCTAAGGGATTTTGACGCGGTTTTTACTATCATTTAGAGCTTTTGTTACGGTAGATTTTAAGTATAATACATCATCACCTTTGGTATAACACAGAAACCGCGATATTTTGCGATGTCTTTAATACTCGTTGCAGGCGCGCGACGCAGGGGCAGGTCACTAGTTAAGTACAAATAATATTCCTCAAACAGTTAAAGAAATGTTCTTTTAAATTCCATTTTAAACAAAGCGACGTTTCTAGAACTAGATCGTATTGTGAGGCATCCAGCAGTCGCGTAGTCGTTGTGCCTCGAGGCATACACTGCACGAGACTCCAAGAGGCAGACTTATAGAAAAGGCTAGTAGTATTCAATACGACGGAATTTTTAAACGTACTCCAATCGAAAGGTTTGGTTGAAAATGTTGACAGATTTTCTACATTTCTGTTGGCAAGCGTTTTAAATTCAATGGTTATTTCTTTGTCTGGTTTTATAAGATTGAGTCATCAAGACTTTCTCGTTTCTCCATGTGCGATTGTTAAGCATGCTGGCCGATTGCCGGGTCGGGCAAAGTCATCATCTGCCTAGTTTTTTCCAGCTATCTTGGGATCGGTTACCAGTCTAACCGGATGCAGCTATACCAGTATTTTACATATTGCCATCAACCGGGCACAAATCCAGACTCCGTGGCTGCTATTGACAAATTTCTGATGGAAAAACCCAATAACACTTTTGCCGACCTGAGAATCGAACCCACGACCACATGTTCAGCAGTCATGCTTGCGACCACTAAACCAACGAGGTATTCAACGAAAAAGTTATCTGTTTTAATAAAAATCAATTGCCACATTTGTGACGGAGCATCTAAGTAAATCTCACCCGTGCGAAGCCGGGGCGGGTCGCCTGTTTTAAATAACTAGAATGACATTGAAAAGGTAGACAGACATATGATAATGTCTACCTTTACAATGCACATAATAATAAATCCAAGTGAATCTAAGCACGTTTGAGTTTTAAAACCCCTAAAAAGTCTGAAACTTTAACACTCAACATTCATTTTATTCCCTCACGTAAACACAGATTACCTAGTCTAAAATAAACTACAGAAAATTCTAAAAACATTTTTAAATCCACCTCTATTACAATTTACACTCATCCCCACATAGTTTAGAGGTGTGACTACTACGTTCTCCACGCTAATATTGTTCTCTGGGGACCAACTAAACGATACGTGCGGACTGGGGCACCTCTAGAGGTATCCTCACATAATTCTCTTTTATTATAACAGATAACAATTGATTTCGTAAGATTTCTGTGTAGGGGTGGAGAGAACTGGCTCGCGTTATCTTTACTGGAATTAATAATTAAGATTTAGGTACTTACAACCATTATACAATACGACCGTGAAAATAGCTTTGTAATAAAAAAATGATTTTGTGTCTATTTATTTACCACTAGCTTTTGCCCGCGGCTTAGCTCGCGTTAATTTATAATTTGACAATCTATTCAGATTGTACTCTGCTTGTAATAGTATAATTCAATCATGATTCGAAAGACACGTGGCGCCATCTATTATCATAGGAACGTTATTGTTGTTTTCCTCGGGAACTGAACTTTTATTCGCGATGAAAGGTACCCTATGTCCGTTTCTGTACACCTGACAACGTATGTGCAAAATTTCAGGATGATCGGTTCTGTGGTTTAAGTGTGAAAAGGTAACAAACAAAGTTACTTTCGCATTTATAATACTAAAAAATATAAGTAAGCTTCCTTACTTATATTTTTTAGTGGAGATAAGGTAAGGATTACCTTTGTGTTTTAAAAGCGTCGGAAGAAAATTTACCTTGCTCTTAGATTTTCGCATGCTTCCCTAGTCTCTTAAACGCGCTTAGCTACAGTTATTACGAATGCACTCAACAAGGTGTAAACAGATCCTTCACGATCACGAAGCCGTCAACCAAGCATTCTGTACATCAAACCAAAGCACTTTTTTTGGGCTAAAAAATCACGGTTTGCAGTAGGATTCAATGTAACCCACTCAAAATATTGTGCTGATGGATGCATTGAATAGTAAAGGGGTCATGGAGGTATTAAAGTAATATCATTAAAGCTTGTATTTAAAAAGAAAAAGCTTGTGAAATAGTTGGAACTTTGTCCTCCAATATTTCAGAAATTAGAAGGTATGGTCCAGAAATCCTGGGAGAAAAAGTGCCTTTTGGCTTTATTAAGGAACTTTTTAGACCCATTAATTAAATTGCTTTCTCAAACGGATTTTTATCAAAATTACAATCAAAACACAAAAAGTAAAACTAGCCACTCCAAAAAGGATTGACTCGTGAAGGACTTGCACCCCCGACCTCCGTAGTCCGACGCTCCCGAGCCGAGGAGTCTTGCGACCTCTCTACAAGATAGAAAGCGGCGAGCGTCCAGACTAGCGGCGCTCTCGACTACTGAGCTAACGAGTCTGGCAGATGTGTCGCGAAATTGGGGACCATATCGGGAGAATGGCACTTGAGAGCCGGAAATGTGACATTTCTGTACCTTCAGTGAAAAGTGATACATGTCGACCCAGATCGGTTTTTATATTCTCTGATTAAACTTATTAAAAAAAAAAAAAAACTAGCACTCCGGGAGTGCCGGCAGAAGTGAAAACTTGATTATTAACGTTGAGCATGTTTGATATTTTGGAATGCTTTATCAGTATAAAAGTACTATCATTTATGGAAGTGCCCTTAGACTGCCTTAGTACGGGAACCAGTGTCGCCAAACTCATACACTTGCAAATTAAAATGAACATTCCAATACACAGAAAACGATAAAACATAGCAATGATGCAACTGTAATATTTTATTTATAAACAAATTACTGTCCTTGAAAAAGCACTAACTTATTATGTATAATTCTTATTTTCGATTGTGGTTCAAAACATTGTTTGGTACTATGGTGAATACGGGTTTCGAAGTAATGCATTGCGATTGATTTAATGAGGAGAGTTCTGTGATTCCCTATAAAAGGCTGACTGTCGAAATGGTCATTAATAAATATATTAATATTGGTACGTGTGCATTCCTTGTAACACGATAATATAAGTGTTGACATCACATTTTTCTCATTAAAAAATGAATTTCCTTTATGTGAACGCGCTCGAAATATCTTTTCTGCCAATTCACAGACTTTATTTAAGTCAGTAGAAGGATAAATAAGGCCTCCTTTGTCTCTTCTAGCAATGATTCCGTGATTTTTTTTTTTAATTTATTCATGACCATGGATACATGTCCTTCAGTCGTAATGATTCCGTGATACTTATCTGTGATCAAAGCCAAAAGACAATCCTCACATTTAATAACTTTCCTCAACTTTCTTGCAATAAAACCAGCAATATAGGTTATTATTTCTTTAGAATAAAGAGTAAGCCTAGAAGGATCTGTTAAATAATCATGATCTATGTTGATCATAGGATCACATCCTAAAGATTCATGCGGTAGCAGCAATCCACAAGTTTCTTATTTCGGGTTTATTCGGAAATCTGAAAATTTAATAAGATTTTTTATTATCTTTCATTTTTTGCGTCAGGTGAGTGCAGTTATACGAATTAAAATCGTATAATACGTGTGTTACTAACATAGATTTTAAGTAGTGCGTATTACTAATATCATATGAATCAAGGTCGGAAGAGTATTTTTTTATAGACATTGCATTATTCGGTATTACCCATATTAAAGGGTAAATTCCCCGTCAAAAAGTGGCAACACTGAATTTTGAGGTAAGATAATAAAATTATTGCAAAAATCACGATTATACGAGATTTATCCATTAAACGAATTAGTTGGTACATTACTGCGACTATTTTATGAGAAATAATAGGACACAAAGCGATTGAATACTTAAAAAGATCTAATACTTACGAGTGAAAGGACAGTCCAGCAATCTTCATCAAACTATCACTTTTACAGTTTATTACACTGCACCTTACCATTTTGCACAGTTGCACAAATGTACTGTTGTCGAATTAAGCTCGAAAAGATCATATAATGTGTATAATTTCGATGCAATTGTTAATAAACAAATTGGATGTCAATCTGGCACCGCCACAAACGTCAAACTTGTTGTGCACTGACAATGATGTGCTCAGCCGACACGCGATAAGGGACAGAAATATTTATACTCTGTCTCTTTTCTTTGCTAGTGACGTTTATATGTTCTTCTTTTTCTTGTGCGAATGCAAAGGAAGATATCCAGCAGTCTATAGAATACTCTGTCTACGGTTTTTTCTATTCCGTGTTTATCCCTAAAGCATTAGGTTCAAAGTTGATTGGAAACATTTAAAAATTTCTTTAAATGATTTTAAACCATAAAATGTTGAAGGTTAAGTTCAAAATCGTCTACTCTCCATCCGTCTTACGCTTTTTCCAAATTTCTTTAAATGATTTTAAACCATAAAATGTTGAAGGTTAAGTTCAAAATCGTCTACTCTCCATCCGTCTTACGCTTTTTCCAAATTTCTTTAAATGATTTTAAACCATAAAATGTTGAAGGTTAAGTTCAAAATCGTCTACTCTCCATCCGTCTTACGCTTTTTCCAAATTTCTTTAAATAATTTTAAACCATAAAATGTTGAAGGTTAAGTTCAAAATCGTCTACTATCCATCCGTCTTACGCTTTGTCACGTGTCCTGACGCGAGTGTCCTGACGCGAGTTTAAGATTTTATACCCATTACAGAACAATTTTTTTAAAGTGCTCAACGCCGCTAAAGAAGTTTTCACTTCAAAAACTTAATTTCTATCTTATCCCCGTTGTTATAAGATTAAAAATGAATGAGATTTTTTTGTGTACATTGATATAAGTAAGCAATTTTTTATTGAAATTATTGTGTAAAATAATACTTTTTGATTCATACCAAAGTGCTCCGAACCGATCTTTATATTTCTAAAATGTATTTTAATACGACTCGAGTTACCACATTTTACGCGAACCGAAAGCTTTTACTTCAATTAATCCAAAGTGATACAAATGAAATCATAGCACAAAACATTAAAAAATTGAAACAATATATTCTAGTGAAAAGTGTTACATTTGTACATGAACCATACAAACACAAATTTATTTTCATAAAAATATGTGACTAATGATACAACTGCTAATCAAACAATTTACACGTAATTTACCACGTTTATTACACATTTATTTTTCTTTTAAATTGATGTTATTAATACTCGTGTTTTTACAATGTGTACATGAAAAATTAATTGGTATGGTTGAGAATTCATTTGAAAATACAGTTAAGATATTTTCATAACATAACATCTTATCTGTATTTACCCGAAGGCTTTAGGAGATATGTGGAGTTAGAATATCCACATTTAGCTTTTTAGTTACATAAAATCATAATGTAATATCATTACGCCTGTAATCCCCGAAGGGTTAGGTACACCTCGTGCCTGATAGTACACCCACATTTCGCCAGTTATGTTAAAGTCCCATGGACATGGAGGAGGCAATCAACTGGGCACAGAGCCACGGAGTCTGGCTCTTACTGAGAATTTAGTCAGATATTTGAAACCAAATACGTAGTTCTTACTGCGAATATTTTTTTTTATGATTAAGCTGCTATGTCTAAATGAAATATTAATTATGCAACAATTATGTCGAAATTCAATCGTGATTGTAAAACATTGAAAATTGCTCACTAATGGCGATTTAAGTCGAGTATAAATTCAAGATCCTTAACGATGTTTTCATTCGCAGTAACTTTGTAGATATCTCGTAGAATAACTAGCAGTAGTAGAGAAAGTATAAAAGGGAGTTTGTTTTAGGTTCCGTTATCCAAATACAATTGTTTGGGTTGAAATCTTTAGTTTTTTCTCTTTCAATATGTCAGTAGATTATTCAGCGAAGAAAAGCGTTAAAAAACACAATCTTTTATACAAAAATAGTTGACTCGTGAAGGATTTGCACCTCCGACCTCCGTGGTCCTCCCGCTCCCAAGAAATGAACACAATACGGTGAGCGGGGGAACAAGCGGCGCTCTTCACTACTGAGCTAACGAGTCTTGTGAGGGCTGGGACCAAATTACGATACACATTCCGCGCCTGAATAGACCTAGATAAAACAAAAAGTAATAAAATTAGTATGTGGGATTCGAACCCAAAGTTCAAGAGTCGAGAGCGTTATACCTACGACTCTTAAATATTGAGCTATTGAGTCTTGTGTATGCTAGGACCAAATACGACACTCATTCCACGCCTCGAACACGCAAAAAGAAAAATAAATACGTGAGATTCGAACTCGATCTCTTTCGAGTTTGGAAGGACGACTATGACTCTAAACTACTAAGCTATTGAATCATGTGGAAGTAGGACCAAATACCGATACATACTGACTCGAAAAATTGCAGTAGATCAAAAATTATTGAAAGTATTATGCGGGGTTTGAACCCGATGTTATACAGTCGGAATTGCCGGCTCTTACCCACCAAGCTAAGGAGTATAGTGAACGCTAGGACCAAATAGTGATACATATTGCATGACTCCAGAAAAGAAAATAGTAAAAAGTGTGAAATATTATGCGGGATTTAAACCCGATGCTACTGATTCAGGAAGGACTAACGACTAATTATCTAATGAGTTTGAACTCGCTTTGTATAGATTTCCCGTACAGTGAGATATCCGCTTAAACTGGTTTTACATAATTCTTGATTGGTCGTCGTTCGTGGGTGTTGGAACCAAATTATGATACATATTGATAGAAAGTCATATTTATATGTGTAATAATAGTTGATATGATAGTCGTAAGTAGGAGAAAATAAATAAATAAAATAAAATATTCCGTGACTCGAAAAAGTAAGTTGAGTAAAAAGTATAGAAAATATTATGCGGGATTTGAACCCAACGTTAAACAGTCGGGAAAACCAACCCGTGCTCTCAAACTGATTGAGTCTTGTGGGAACTAGGACTAAATACTCGTTCATATGGCTCACCGTAAATGCTCAGGAGAAAGCAAAAATTGTAAAACATGAGGCAGGATTTGAAGCCGAAGCTATCGACTCCACGGTAGCGTTCAGTTAGGAATCGACTATCTGTGTATTTCAAAGATGGTTGAAACAAGACACTACATATTAGCAAGCGGAATGAAGCTTTATTTTCTCAGTTCTAAGTTCACCCGAAGGTTGACTGCAAAAATAGCTTTTATCGATAAGCCTATTATACTATAAAGTATAAGAAACTCTTTTTTTAACTTTGCCTCATTCTAGGATTTTCTCCTGTATCGTGGGCACGTTTACAAACTTTTAAACTCACATAACAGCCAGACCCGGCACAACTACCTATATCATACAAATATTAGATCCGTACGGGATCGAACCCGCGACGCACAGCGCAGCAGCCAATCGCTCAGTCACTGCGCCAAACGTGTCGTCCTTGTGTTAAAAATCCTGAATGTCCCTTTAGTTCGCAGTGCACGCAAAATATGCTTCAACCCCAATCCTGCCCTGTGACCTCTAAAACTTGAACAAACGACAAAATACAGAAAACTCTTGTGCCAGCGCGGCAGCGACACGAAGGAGAACACACTTCACACCAGTTCTACAGGGTGTAAACGGACCCTTCACGAATCGGTCAACCAAGCATTATGTATGTGCAAACTAAGTAACTTCACGCAAAAATTATTGCTGGGAAACGACTTTTCTTTTTGGGGTGAAAAATCATGTTATACGGTAGGACTCAATAGTAATTAACACATTCAAAACATTGTGCTGCCGGATGCATTGAATAGTACAGGAGTCGTGGAGGTGTCTTACATTAAAACATGCATTTAAATAAAAACTTTTGAAAAAGTTGGAACTTTGACCCCCAATATCTCCGTAACTAGAAGGTTCCCAGGTATGGTCTAGAACAAAAAAATGATCGCAGTGACGGGGAGAACAAGTGCTTTTCGGCTTCGTTAAGGGTCTTGTTACACCCTTTATATAGACTTTAGGGAATGGAGTAACCATTCCCTTCTCTTTTAGTTTTAAGGCGGTTTTTATTTTACACCAATTAACGTAATTTTCTTGCTTTCTTTCCTTAGTGTGTTCAAGGTCCACAAAGCTCAACTTTGAGCAGTGCCAAGAGCAGAAGTGGACAGAAGAAATCATGGCTGTCGAGGAAACGGTCGTATTAGGTAAGTACTTGACTATAGTTGTACACGTATGTTTTGGCGCGTGGCCGTAATTTGAACTAAGGATAACGTTAAACTTATACTGTCACTTCGGGATATCTTCCATGATTGTTCATGATTTTGAGCTGCCGATAAAAAAAACCATGACAAAAAAAACTTTTTTGCAAAAAATAAAACCGACTCCAAAACACAAAAAAAGTGAAAAATAATTTTAGCTTCAGAAGTCGGTGACTTTTGTTTATTTGATTCAGTTTTTTGTCACCGACTTCTGAAGCTAAAATTATTTTTCACTTTTTTTGTGTTTTGGAGTCGGTTTTATTTTTTGCAAAAAAGTTTTTTTATTTTTTTATTTTTAGTTGCAATATTCCATAGAAATAGTTTTCATCATCAGACCTGTAATGGCACTTGTAACCCAGATGGGTGCAAAGTTTTGATCAATATACATGAATTAAGTCCAAACGCAAGGTAGCTACTGTAAACAGTTGAGGAGTTCCCTTAACTGTCCTTTGTCTTCATCATCAGACCCCTTATGACAGTCACAACCCATCTAGGTGCACATTTCTCATCAATACAAATTAATAAAACCCAAACACAAGGTGACTGCTGTAAACCGTTGAGGAGTTCCCTCGACTGTCTTTCGGTTCCATCATCAGAGCGATTCCAGACTTTCTTTAAATTATAGTGCTTTAAAATACTTAATCAAAAAATTTACAAACGCACTAGTCGCCACTACAATTTTTGAAAGCTCCCCTCAATTTCTCTTGGAAGCCATCATCAGATCCCGGTTTCCTTATCATGGGACCACCCTTGAAGTATCTCTTTTCCAACAAAAGAAAAATTATCAAAATCGGTTCATAAACGACGAAGTTATCCGCGAACACACATAAAAAAAAAAAAATATATATACGGTCGAATTGAGAAACCTCCTCCTTTTTTTGAAGTCGGTTTAATTAAAAAAAATGATTGCACGGAAGTTTCTTTTTTAATTAAATGGGCCTACTCTTGACCTCAATCTAGTCCTGAGGACAGAGATGAGGTCGACGATGGAACGAGCTAACCCAAAAGAAGCCTATTAACTCGCGACTTAAATAGATTGGGGTCATATGAACTTGGGAACACCGACGAAGGCAGGGAATTCCACTCCTTGGCTGTGCGCATAATAAACGATGTAGCAAAGCGCTTCGTGCGAATGTGTGGAACATCGACAAGGAATGGGTGGTAACCCGCAGTACGTCTGGACTCCCGATGGAAAAAGGATATCCCGTAAGTGACAGTATTAAATAAGTTTAGTTTTAAATCGTGAAAGCATAAAACGTTTTTTTCAATCCAATTTCACAAATTATAACTAACAGTGAATTCCTGATAATGACATGCAAGCGCCAAAAGAACTACTGTACTTTAGTCACGTTGGACCTGGCTTCCAGATGTTCCTCTTTGGCAGTCGTTTGACAAAAGCTTGAAACCCTGACATTTTTTTCTGGACTGCTGTCAGTCTTACCGGATGCAGCTTAATAAATTAAACTAGTAGTTTATATGATGCATCCGGTTAGACTGGAAGCCGGTCCCAACATATTTGGAAAAAGGCTAGCATAATTCTATAGTATTATCACTGTTCGGGCTCTGGCCTCCTCTTTGTGAGAGAAGACGAGTCGTAACTACTCTAACGGGGCCCTTGTGTGTGAATTTGGATTTGTGCTCGTTAGTTGCAATGTGGGCGACGACTTTATTACCATAGTGATACATGGTAATTTAGCGTACCTAAATGGCAAAATATTGGTGAGGGTAGCTCTCTAACTACCCCTTCGAGAAAAACATACATATATGTTACGTTTTTATTAATATTTCCATAAAAATACAAAATATTATTTTAAAACAGAACTTAACAATCGCCAATTATTTTTTTCCAGTTCAGCCGAAGATTCGGCCATATTTATTTCGTAACGAGTTGCGGGCGATTGCGGATCGGCCGCACCGAACCGAAGGGTATGCATCGGCCGGCGCGACCGTAGTAATTGGTAGGCTTACAGATTTTTATTTTATACATTGTCAGGTTTCGAATACATGCAGTTTCAATAATTAAAGTGTCTTTTTTGGATTCAAGTGACTGTTTTAATACCATGCACGTAGTTATCACAATCTATAACAGATGCACGCGTCGATCTTTAAGCCACTGGTCCCATCTGTCATTTGTAGATCTTTGACAGTCGTTACAGGTTACTGGCCCGAAAGTCTATTGACCAGTCTTATTAAGGGGTATCGTATTACCCAGTACTAACTGCGTTGTGCAGGTCAAATAGGCAGTCGCTCCTTGTAAAATACCGGTATTCAGCTGCATCCGTTTGACTGGAAGTCGACCCCAAGATAGTTGGGAAAAGGCAGGCAGATGATTATGACTCGTTACAATCTAAGGGTTTTCAGTTGGGGCTAGCGATCCATGGCGGGCTGATACCAGTGGGGGGTGCACGTGAATGTACGAGTATCTCCTGGGCCTCATACGAGACGTAAGAAGAGTCTAATTAGACCGTATTACCATTGTTTAAAGTCATTAATCGAGTCGCGATCTGGCGCGAGGCGACGCGACGCGACGCTTGATCGCACCGATATTCATATAAATTTCTACTTTAGACAATGGTAATAATGTCCTATTTTCAATGCATCTAGTAAATTGTGTGAGGATTTTCCTTTCTGTCTGAACTTACCGTAAGCCTGGATTTTTCAAAATGAAATTGACCACGATCGACACATCAAAACGACGTTCAAAAGCTGTCAGTGTCAATATACCATAGGAATGATGATACTGACAGCTCATTAATACTGTTTAGATTTATGCTGATTAACTTAAGTTTCATAAACTCGCGCAATTTACTGGCTGCACAAAAAAAAATTACCTTATTACCATTGTTAATAGTATATCGATGCAGTCGTCAAGCCTCACTTCGAGCATGCTCGCGACTCGTGAAATTCACTCTTATGAACAACGGTAGGATCATTATATCAATGTATCATACATTGAAGGATTTATTATGTACCCGAGCTACTTTATCTGTCTCTAGAGAGGAGAGGGAATAAAACGGCTCCAATTGTGAAACTATTACTATCTGTTAGTTCGAGGAATAGTTTCTTAGGATTATGTTATTTCTTTTACTAGCAATTCGAACGCGACTTAGTTCGCAAAAAGTTTGATAGCTCAGCTAATATGCATAATATAAAAAATAATTATTTAAAGCCTATAGCACCCACGAATAATGTAACTTTCTATTAGTGATTTTTTTTTCAGAATTGGATCAAATAGCTCCGGAAATTACCCCCTCAAATATACAACATACATACAAATATAAGTTTTTAAACTGTCATGGTCACTAATATTATAATTAACACTAGAAACGGAATATTTACTATTATACATATACATTTTCTTTTTGTCTGCTCACAAACACCCACCCGCAATAACTTCAGTTATCATGGTGCTTGCAACAGCGCCAAAATATCGGGAACTCAAAACAAACAGTAACCATGGTAAACATCCCGTTTGTAGTATTAATGATAATACGAACAAATTTTATAACTTTATCTCTTTATAATATTCGTATAGATTTATTCAAGTGTTTGGCATTAGAGATAAATGTATTTCAGAAGATTAATTTGGATGGTAAAGATTAAACGGTTTTTTTAACAATATTGCTTAAAAATCAACGTTTTATGAAAGAACCCGTAGGTGTTACATTCAAACGCGTATTTTTTGGTACCATTTTATTTAAGTACTGCCTTGTTAGTCTATTGGTCGCAAGCGCGACTTCTGAGCTAGAGGTCTTGGGTTCGATTCCCAGGTCGGGCAGTGTTATTGGGTTTTTCCATCAGGAATTTCTCAGTAGCAGCCACGGAGTTTGGATTTATGCCCGGTTGATGGCAATAGGCGACCCTATTTCCATCAATTATCCCCCTATTACGTGGGGCTTCAAAATGTAACTGGCGAAACGTGGGTGTACTATTAGATACACCTCTGCGTATTTTTTTTTTTCATAGTTTGTATGAACGTCATGTTCTTACGACAAATAAGTATTTCTATAATATTCGTTCCTTCTAATCCTTCAGGTATTACAGGCGCGATGTTCTGTTATATTATGTTTCTTTAAGTATCTAGGCAACAGCCACCAAGAACTGCATGAACTGAACGGCAAAGCCGGAGCGAGAGACTTGTGCCTATAACCAGGTATAAAATATTGTTGTTAAATATTCAGGAGACTGTTCACTATTTCACTTAATATTTAGCTGTTGATGCTGTTGATAATGGAGTACGCTTGTCTGGAAGGAGTTATAGCTGTCGAGAAACAGATTCCGGTAGGGAATCCTACTCCATAGAGGTAAGCAAACCATAATCAGCTGTTCCGAATGCTGGGGCACCGGACCCAGTGCAGGTAATTGGATGTTAATTTATGTAGTATTTCTGAATCAAGCCCTTGATCCAGCTGCCTAACAAGAGCCTCCTCAGGTATCGGTCGAGGCTCTTGCCAAAGTCATTGGCTAAATTTATAATATTAGTGTGGATAAAAAAAGGCATGTCTTAAGTCAGCCATGTTAGCAAAATGTTTCTTGTGTAGAAGGTATTAAGTAAAAGGCACCTATTTTCAGAGCAAAGGAATCCTTTATATTCTTCACTTATTTTCAGATGTATACATAATACACTCGTTACAATTTAAAATAAGTTGTTACCGTTTTCCCACCTTCGCAGGAAGCAATCTGCTTTTCTGCTACCATTGAATTAATTCCTTGTGCCACGGTACAGTGCATAAGCGGTGGCGTTAAGCGAGAGCGGGTTCATTAGAACTAAGCGAAGTGTTCTTACGGTGAAATTAGAGATTAATTTAGTTTTTGGTTTTGCGACTATATTGTATAGAAAGAAATGTTGGACTCTGTTGTTTTTCTACGCATGGCTGTAAAATACGAAACTTCATAAGTCGAGACTATTTCGACCACGTAACTAAGAAAATAAGGCACATTTAAAGCAGGAAGGTCCATAATGTTTCCACTGCTGGGACACACGGCCTTCTCTCTTTGAGAGGGAATGGACTTTCATCCACCACGCGAACCCAGTGCGGGTTGATAGATGTCACATGTCTTCGAATTTTGGTTCTAAGACATGCCGGTTTCCTCACGATGTCTTCCTTCACCGTTTGAGAGCAGTGGTGATGATGAAATAAATTAAACAAAATAATTCACCTGCCTGGGTTCGAACCCATGAGTTACTGCACGTAAGTCGGGGCCGCCACCACTGGGCCGCTGCTCTCTGGAAGGCAGGTTTCCATGTTATATTTATTTGCACTGGTCACAGAGTTTGGAGACGACGCCGTGTTCTGTGGTACATTGACACTCATTATGTACTGTGCCTTCAATGGTTTCAGGGCCTAAACTTGATTTATCTAATGCATAACAAAAAAAAAAAACGCTGTCTCTTATAACTTAGGCCCACCTCGTACTTTCTTCTCACACCTAGAATGACATAACGTGAAAACAGGTCAGGACCTAATTTATAAAGCTACCGTTCTACACTGTCTTCATATTCATCTGAAAAATAAGCATTTCGTGTTCTATTCCTTTTTGGATTTTCAATTCAGCTTCAGCTCAACAACATCTGCCTAGTCTTTTCTCAACTAGGTTGGGGTCGGCTTCCAGTCTTACCGAATGCAGCTGAATACCAGTATTTCACATGGAGCGACTGCCTATCTGACCTCCATAATCCAGTTAGTTCTGGGTAATACGATACCCTTTGGTAAGGCTGGCTCTCAAACTTTCGGGCCACAATTTTCATAAAAAAGGTGTTATTGATTTTTTTTTCGCGCAAAAACGCCTGCCACTTACCACACCGTCCGAGAGTCGGTGTGGTATGTGGGGCTTACACCCATGAAAAACTTTGCCGACTTTGCGCCAACATCCCGCTTTTTTTTTGTACTTGGGAGGGGCGACAAGTACGGCGTTGCACGTTCGCGATCTCTGAGCGGTGGTTTCCGTCTCCTCCTCCTTAATGATGCCCGATCACCTGACTCACATGAGCTAGTGCAATGCACATGGTAGTTTCTAGCTGAATGATACCGGTGCTAGACCATTATCTACTACACACCTCTAATCCCCGAAGGGTTAGGCAGACGTGTACCTAATAGTACACCCACATTTCACCAGTTTTGTTTAAGTCCCATGGAAAAGTTCGCGAGCCTACTGCCATCAACCGGGAGCAAATCCAGAATCCGAGGCTGCTACTGAAGAATTCCTGATAGAAAAATCCAATAACACTCTTCCCGACCCGGGAATCGAACCCAGGACCTCATGCTCAGCAGTCAAGCTTGCGACCACTTGACCAACGAGGCAGTCATTTACTGAACACGTAAAGTTTTAAGCAGTCCCAACTGTATAAACCAAATCAAAATCTAAGCATTTGTTTCAAGTAGGCCAGTTACAGGCACTTTTGAATCGTCGAAACTAAATAATAAAATGATGCTACAGTCCCAGTCACAAAGCATGATAACTCTCAAAGTATTGTAGTGGTCCGTTCCAAAGCGTAGATCTCTATGGAGAAGAATCGAACGGGCCAGAAACTCCATGGACACACTTTTAAATCAGAATATTGTTACAAAACCTTGATTATATCATTCCTGTTGAGATGGTACATTATTTGAGAACAAGTCTAAACTAATATTATAAAGAGGAAAAATTTGTATTTTTGTGAGTGTGTGTTTGTAATGAATAAACTCAAAAACTCCTGTGCCGATTTCAAAAATTCTTTCACCATTAGTAACATAGGCAACCATGCAAAGCCGGGACGAACCGCTAGTCTTATATAAAGTGGATCCTTTTTCACACTTAGTTTACAGTCTGATTCAATTTCTATCGCAGACACATAAAATTGGACATAAAATATAAACAAACTCTTGCTCAGATATTTCATATTCACAGATAGTTTTATCGCTGGTAGTGCCTTACTGAATATGTAGTATATTTGCCTTTTGTCTTTTACGGACGAAAAAGAGATTTAAGTTTCAGTTGGTGCGTACTTGATATGTCTTCAAAATATAGTGATTTTTCCTGGGTCATTTTAATAATAGGCTTCTAGGAGCTCGTGGTTAAATAATAACAGCCGATCAGGTTGATTTCGCAGGTCAAGTCGCGCCTAGGTTCGTTCGTGGATGGGTGACCACCCATTCCATACCGTGATAGTTAGACAGTTGAAATTTTCACAGATGATGTATTTCTGTTGTCGCTAAATCAATTATTTAAGGGGGCTCCCAAACGACAAAGGTAAAGGTAAAGGTACGGAACCCTTCGTGCGCGAGTCCAACTCGCACTTGGCCGGTTTTTTAAGTAATCTGAAACACCATTTTTTTGCGAAACTTTCATTACTGACACCTTGTTAATTTAAAACCTGGTAAATATCAAAGTTACTACTATTTGTAATAATGAAAGTTATTCTCTGAGTGTCGTAAAGCTGGGCACAGGCTTCCCCTTCCTTTCGAAAGAGATACCGCGGCCCTGGAACACAAAGGGCGAAAGAAGGAACATGGGTGGTTTTTAGTCAGTAAGAGTCTGACACTCCCTTCCGGTCCGCCCAGGGCGGGGGGGGGGGGGGTTTGATGATTTCCCACCCACCAAAAAAAAAAAAAGGTCAAGTCGCGCCTAGGTTCGTTCGTGGATGGGTGACCACCCATTACATACCGAGTTTCCTTCGTGCCTCGGGAAGCACGTTAAGCCGTTGGTCCCGGCTGTCATTTGTAGATCTTTGACTGAGGTAGTCAGCCCGAAAGTCTGACAATCAGTCTTAGCAAGAGGTATCGTATTACACAAAACTAACTCGGTTATGGAGCTCAGGTAGGTAGTCGCTCCATGTAAAATACTGTTATTCAGCTGCATTCGGTAAGACTGGAAGCCGACCCCGATATAGTTGGGAAAAGGCTAGGCAGATGATGATATTAATAATAGGTATCGTCCCTGTTACATGGGACTTAAGGTACTATCTTGGACGCGACCGCAACAGCAAACCGCAGAAACATAGCTTGAGACTTGAGCGCATAGAGACCGCATGGAAACCAAAGATTCGTTTCAATCTGTTTTGGCCTTTATATGGCTTTGCCGCTACGGTGTGCCGTCGCGTTCTCCTTCGGTATTTATATATATGACATAATTTCACGCCTATAATCCCTGAAGGGTTAGGCAGAGGTGTACCTATTAGTACACCCACATTTAGCCAGTTATATGTAAATCAAGTAATCGGGGGCGAGCCTATTGCAAAAAATTGAAAAACATTAATACTTTGCCTGACTCGTGAATTGATCCCAGGACCTCATGCTCAGCAGTCGCGCTTACGACCACTAGACCAACGATGCAGTTCAATTTACACATTTCGTAAAATGTGAAATGGTGGAACTGTAGATGTACACCTCAACCTACCCGTTCTGAGAACACAGGCGCGACCTCACAATACCATTGATTCATCGTGAGATTGGAAATGAAGCACTTCATTTCATGTCAGTTGATACCAGCAATATTTTATTCAATAAAAACATGAGCAACTCACAAGTGACTTAGATATCTGTAATATTGTGTGGGAGACGAACACAATGTAGTGCAACATTTGAGTTCACATACTTCGATTTTATCGTTGTTTTTCGCACGTCCTACATAGAGATACATCAAATTCAGTATTGCTAAAATGAACAGTAAATAAAACAAGCCAAAATCAATCAAAAAAAAACAACATTAAAAAAAACTGGCCAAGTGCGAGTTGGACTCGCGCACGAAGGGTTCTGCACCATTATCTATAAAAACGGCAAATAAATCATGTCTGTTGTATGGGAGCACTTATATATATTTTTATTCTGTTTTTTAGTATTTGTTGTTATAGCGGCAATAGAAATACATCATCTGTGAAAATTTCAACTGTCTAACTGTCACGGTTCATGAGATACAGCCTGGTGACAGATGGATTGATAGACAGACAGCGGAGTCTTAGTAATAGGGTCCCGTTTTACCCTTTGGGTACGGAACCCTAAAAACCAAGAAGAGAAAAGACTGATCAAATCAAGATTGATTTTTAAGTATATCTGACTCTGGAGACAGGAGCTTCAGGAAACTTCACCGCATGTGAAGAAGGCGTCTAAGTGTATCATCAAAGTTGTAACAATGATCTAGTTGGTTAGCGCAAGTATTGGTTCGTTTGTCCTAAAAATAAAAAGCCTCAAAAGAATAATGCTACGCTTCGGTGTGACACACAGCCACTTTATTGGAGACGAGTTAATTGACACATGAAGTTTCTGTGGAAAAATTGCATTTTCTTATCCAACTACCCCCATTTCTCGAGTAACTCCCAATTCTGTATAAATGCTCCCCCATTCTCTATATAAATGAATTCCCCCCAAGAACGTTTGAATTCTAACAAACACATAAAGTGAACTGTTTTAAGTGTATTGACTGACACTTAATTTTATAGAGTTCGACGCCAATGTTGGTAGTTTACGTTGGAGCTAATGTTGGTGGTTTATGTTGGAGCCAATGTTGGTGTTGGTTTATGTGGGAGGGGGATGGGCTACTGCGTCACTCGTGGCTGTCTTAAGGTGAAATCACCAGAGTTGCCCGCGAAATTCAAATTTTCTTACCTTTTTTGCAATTAGCAGGTCAGTGTTAGGTTGTGTGTTGATGAAAATATGAAGAATACATGCAGCGCCGACCCTGAAGAAATTTGGACAAGGGCAGAAGAATGATGAGGTAGCAGAATTTTTAATGTCACTGATCTTTTTGCCAAAAGTTGTGATAATAGACATGACTTTGTCTTGTGTTTATTAGGACATCCAGCGGTTAATCTCTTGGTTGAACAAAGTTTATCAGGTTCTCCCATTTGGACTTTCTGAGTAACTTGCTGTAGATTCGATTTGTGTACTTTGGTTAAATGGAACTTGTAAAATGTAGGTACTATACATGGTGTAACAAGATCCTTAACGAAGCTGTCAACCAAGCATTATGTACATCAAACTAAACAACACTAAAACGACTTTTTTTTTTGGGGTGAAAAATCACGTTTCACGGTAGGACGTAATGTAACGCACTCAAAACATTGTGCTGATGGATGAATTGAATAGAACGGGGGTCGTGGAGATGTTAAAGTAAAAATCTTACATTAAAACATGTATTTTAAAAAAATAAACTTGTGAAAAAGTTGGAACTTTGACCCCCAATATCTCCGGAATTAGAAGGTTCCCAGGTATGGTCTAGAACAAAAAAATTATCGCAACGAAGGGAAGAACAAGTGCCTTTTGGCTTCGTTAAGGGTCTTGTTACACCCTTTAAAGTATACACCTCTGCCCATGCCTTTGGAAACTAGAATACTCTTTATAATGTTAACCATGTGAATTACAGATATAAGTTTAAATTTACATACACACACACACACAAATTTACATGCACACACATACACATACACATTTTCATTTATTTTTACATCTATATTTTTCTTTTTTTTTAATTTTTTTTTCGTTTGTTTTATGCATTTTACATAGAGTGGCACTGGTGTTTTTTTGCCTCACACTAAGAATTTGTCCTGTATCGTGGGTGCATTTAAATTCACATAAACAAACAGCCAGACCCGAAACAACTACCTGTAGGCCCTACAAATATTTGTTCCGTGCGGGAACCGAGCCCGCGAAACGCAGCGCAGCAGTCCAACGCTCAACCACTGCGCCAATCGTGCCGGCAAAAAATAAAGACAACCTTTTTAAAACAAACTTTGAGTTTAAATGGACGAAATGTAGATGAAGAGGCAGAACTACAGGTATTCGGTAGTCA
Source organism: Eurois occulta (assembly GCA_950022335.1). Classification (NCBI taxonomy): domain Eukaryota; kingdom Metazoa; phylum Arthropoda; class Insecta; order Lepidoptera; family Noctuidae; genus Eurois; species Eurois occulta. The sequence goes on along the minus strand of OX465480.1, from coordinate 19,778,664 downwards.
AGGAATATCGGCGATATGGTAGTTGTCGTTGCAAAGTCCATCTTAAACTGTTGACTTACAATTGATAATCCACCTACCGAACTGGTTTATATTTGCCCCAACATTGCCACCAACATTACTGACAATGTGATAAAACTTAGCGCACAGAAAAAGAAGTGTCCACCATCAAGTAGCAATAAAAGCGCTCGTAAAAACCTAGCTCATAAATAGTTAGCTCCTAACGATTGTTAGTCTATCTTTATGACGACATTTTTATAATTAACTGAGTAGTGTTTATTGCGTTTTACTTTTGTTTTTATTCCTTGTTCGTATGATTGGATTATTAATTACTTTGTGGTCAACAAATATTTACGCTTTTTTTTGGTAAAAGCGGTTCAAGAGTATGAAGAACAGGGTGTACTCCTTCATCCCCCATTGAAAAGGGAGGATATTCCGATCGGACGGGTGTTGATTCTGGTGGGCCACTGCCTGACAGTTGTCGGGATTTTATTATAAGTTGTTAAGTCACGAATTTCGGAATTTGAAGTTCTTCATTTGTGGCATAGATGGCGCTGTAGTACGCTTCATAGCGCCGCTACCAGGGGTACTTATAATTTTTAGTAAATAATTTATCATGTGGCATAACACCACCATGTGGTATCATTTGGCATCCACCTTTGAGGATGACCGGCCTAGACGAACGACAATTGTTTTCAAAACGATTCTACATCGATTCAATGATTGACATAGGTTTTTCGGTTGCATTATATTTATTTTCCCGTTATACTTTTCCATCATTATCTAAATCCAGAAAGGGGCGATACTTCTTTGGTTAATAGAATATTTTGATTTAAAAGAGTGTCCATGGAGTTTCTTGCTCATTCTTCTCCGTAGAGGTTTACGTTTCGGAATGGGCAACTACAGTACTTTCACAAGTTATTATGCCTTGCCTTGTCAAAAATAAAAGGATTAAGCTACTAGCTAAGCCATTGGGACTGTAGCTTCAACCTTTTATTTTTGACATTCAAAAGTGCCTGAAATGGTCTAATTGAAATTAATGCTTTGAGTTTGACACAGGAGCGGTTTATATTAATTTTATCCTAGCTGTAGATGCTGTAGGTGGTAATCGGCGAAGTTAAACGCGAAACTGCATTAAAATACTTATAATTTGGAAAAAGGCACGAATAAATTAACAAACTAGGTAAACACGTACAAGCGCACCCGCTTGTAGTGCTCGCACGGACTCAACTGTCAGCGTCTTGGGTGGGGGCCAGTGGCCCATACATCTATACTTAAGATTAACATGTACATAATTATATTACTACTACTAACTATGAATCTAAAAGACATGAGCGCGTCGCTAACATTCCCACCCCCAGTGCTGGCTCAGCACTCTTCAACAAGTGAAATACGCGCGACGCGGGCTGCAGGTCGCTTCCAAACACCAGTCTTAGTCTTCACTTCGACCAGTCTGATTCGTCCATCCTTTCCTTGGCATGTCTTTTGAATAACACCCCTCGGCCAGGTACTACGAGGGTTGTTAGGATCAACTACTAGCACTACGTCACCTACCTGCAAAGGCTTCACCTCCTCGTTCCATTTTCTTCGAGGCAGTAAGTCAGGCAGCACCTCTTTCACCCATCTACGCCAAAACATATCCGCTAACGCTTGAGACTTTCTCCATTGTTTACGTAGAAACATGTCGGAAACATCGAAAGTCCCAATGATAGGTATGTTGGATGAGCCGCCTAAAAGAAAATGGTTAGGAGTTAAGGATTCCAAGCTTTCAGGGTCCACGGAGACGTGTGTCAACGGACGGCTGTTTACCATATTTTCCACTTCCGCTATCAGGGTAAGCAGCACTTCTTCGCGGGGAGCGCGTTCCTTCATTATAACTCGGAGTGATGTTTTAACACTTCGAATCAGCCTCTCCCAGGCCCCACCCCAGTGAGGACTGGAGGGGGGTATAAAATGCCACTGCATGGCGTTGTTCACGCCGACGGCCTTGAGAGCATCTATATTAAGCGCCTGCTCTGATTGCTTCAGCTCCTTATCGCTTGCTCTTAGGTTGGTGCCATTGTAAGAGTATAGATGACTGGGCCATCCCCGCCGTGCGGCCATGCGTCGCAGCGCCATAATCAAAGAGTCTGACGTGAGTGATGGAACAAGCTCGATATGAATCGCTCGTATAGTGAGGCAGGTGAACAAAACGCCATACCTCTTCTGCCTTCCTCTGCCTACAGTCACTTCCATTGGACCAAACAAGTCCAGGCCACAAAATGAAAATGGTTGTTGGTGATGTGCTACTCGAGCATGAGGTAAGTCACCCATTCTGGGTACTTGAGGCTTACATTTCCTTATGCGGCAAAGCATGCAATTCGAAACCACCCTTTTAACTGTTGGCCTTATTCTAACAATATGATTTTTCTGTTTCAGGTTATTGACAACCATTTCCTGGTTCCCGTGTGCCGCCTTAATGTGAAAGAACCGGACCAGAAGACGCGTTATGTCATGTTTCCCATCTAATATAATTGGTCTCTTCGTTTCTAGGTCCACGTCTGACGCAGCATCGATGCGGCCACCGAGTCGGAGTAAACCAATTTCGTCTAAATACGGTGACAAGGTAAGTAACTTACTATCTCGTGATATGTGTTTTCCATTTTTGATTGCAGATATTTCGGCGGAGAAAGATTCCACCTGCGCCTTCTTTAGCAGCAGGATCTCAGCTCGAGCCATCGCATCGCAGTCAACCTCACCGGTAAGTCTCTTGCATCTGTCAATAAATTTCAGAATAACGGCCGTGGCTCGCAGCAAGCGAAGCCAGGAGGAAAACCGCTGCGGCTCAGGAACAGGTAAGTTACATGTAGGCTCATGCATCACAGCTACACACTCTAAACTCCCTTCGTCTCTGTCAATGTCGGGGTTCACGACATCAGCAGGCCATAATGACTCCATTTTGTATAAAAAATCAGGCCCTGTGAACCACTCACTGTGAAACATTGTGTGGTTAAATTCATCACGAGTACCAAGATCTGCGACATTTAGTTTGGTAGGTACATATCTCCATTCGGAAATACGCGTCAGTTCATCAATTTCTCCTAATCGGTTCGCTTCGAACGTTTTATACCTACGTGTGTTATTTCTAATCCACTGTAAAACGGTGGTGGAGTCACACCAAAAATATCGTCGCTCGGGCGCTAATCTGTGTTCCTTCAGAACGGTATCTGCCAATCGAGCAGCCAACAGCGCCGCCTGTAACTCGGCTCGGGGCACAGTCATGGGTTTAACAGGTACAACACGACATTTACTTGCTATAAATGCGACGTTAACATTCCCATTGACTATCCATCGCCAGTACGCCACACAACACATGGCTTGAACAGATGCGTCGCAAAATAAATGCAGCTGTAAGCATATATAATTATTACTTGCCGGCGTAGCACACGTAGCGGTTGTCGTAGGCGGTCTACACGTCTCGTAGTAGCTTCTCGTAGCAGATAACTCAGGCCCGGGGTTCGCGGATGCGGCGGCGGCGGCGGCGGCGGGAGGAGGAGGCCTTGTCATCACAGGCTCGCCAACCGGTTTTCGTCCCGTCTCGCTCCCACCTTGTAACACAGTAGTTTTATTATAGCGCCTAGGTATGCGTATTTGCTTTATATCCTTTAATAACTCGATCCATTTGCACCATTTATTGTAGATGCTATCGGGTACTACGTCATCCCAACCTATGTTTAAGCGCCAAGTATCTTGCAACATAATTTTGCCCTGAATAGTGAATGGTGCTAAGAATCCTAACACATCAAAAATCGACATAACTATTCGTAGCATGATTCTTTTAGTCGGCCTATCTTTATTTAAAATTTTATTTTCAGGTATTCGTTTCAGAGACACGTCGAAACCTAGCTCATCTTCGCCAGGATACCAGATGAGTCCCAAGGTGCGCTCGCCATGGTACTCCTGTTCAAATTTGAACCTAACGCTGGCGGTGCCTAAGGTATCCTTCGGAATACTATCTAAAACAGCCATGCTATTACTAGTCCAGTTACGGATTTGGAATCCACCACTGCTATGAATGTTAGTTATATTTTTTACCATTTCTATCGCCGTCGTGTCATCCGGCAGGCTATCAATATAGTCGTCCATATAGTGCGATTTGTATATCGCATTAACAGCGGCTGGTAATGCCGACTCGTAACGACGCGCATTTACATTTTTAACAAACTGAGCTACAAAAGGGGAACAGTTAGCGCCGAAAATAAGTGACGTCATAATGTAAACATCAACTGGCTCGTCGGGGCTGTTCCGCCAAAGGAACCTAAACGCGTGTTGATCCTCAGGGCGAATTTTAACCCTAAGGAACATGTCCTTGATGTCACCAGTTACTGCAATTGAATATTCCCTAAAGCGCAGCATTATACCAAACAGAGATGACAACAAGTCCGGCCCTGTGAGTAAATAGTCATTGAGACATTTATCACCAACTGGAGCAGCAGAATCGAACACTAGCCGGAGTGACTTTTTGTTGGGGTTATCTACCCCGAAGTGAGGTAGATACCACGTCCTGGGTGCCGGCAGCCGTTTTTCCATCTTGTGAGCGTAATCATTTTGTAATAAATGATTTATACGCTCGCGGTATCTGACGGCGAAACCATCGTCACGTGACATCTTCCTTTCTATCCCCTTCAACCTTTTCAGAGCGTTAGGATAGGTGTCGGGCATGGTGCAGCCCTCATCTTTCCAAGGCAAACCGGCACGCCAGCGACCGTTGATGAGTTCGACAGACTTTTCCAGCTGCGCGACGGCACGAGTATCATTAATATTTTGTCTCGGCTTACCTGACACTCCCAAGGCGTCTACAGCAAAAGAGTGCCTCACCTCCTCGTGGAGCTCCCGTAGTATGCACTCGTCCCTGTCCGCGGTGGTGGTAGCTGCCGAGCTCAACAGCAGAGTGGCGTGCGCCTCGACGGCGCTGGCGGCAACCTGCGCGTGCCGAGCGTGCGGCCTACGCAACATACCGTGCATGCACCAACCTAGGGGAGTCAATGTAGCGGACGGCTCATAAATTTTACCTACTATAACTTTGAGAGGTAACAATAAGTGACAGTTATCTTGACCTATTAAAATCTCAGGTTTTACATCATGTTTACATAACTTATCATTTATCCCATACAGGTTTTTATAATTATTACAATCGATAACAGAAAGTTGTTGCAAAGGTAAGTTTAATTTATCTACACATCGAAGTTTAATATTATGCATCTTATTGTCCATACCAGATAATGTAACATTCGCGATGGTCGTTTCACATACCAGTTCGTCGTCAGACCAGGCTCCGCGAATTCGCATCGTCTTTGAGCGGCCACGAAGCCCCGCACGCTTCGCTAACCCCGCACTGATAAGCGAGACGGTCGATCCGTCATCAAGGAGGGCGTTTGCACTGAACACACCGTTCGCACTATGTATACGTATAGGTACGACTTTAAGTAACACTTTGTTTTCACTCGCGTTTATATGCGTCACTGTTTGTGTACTATCGGCGGAGGACATCGGCGACGCCGTCGCCGTCGGCGGGTTTTGTACTGGCGTTGACTTCGGCTCCGGAACTTGGCTACTTCCAGCGTCACTTTGCGGCTTGTTTCCGACGTAGTGAAGTAGATTGTGATGCCCTTCGCCACAGCCATTTTTATTGCAAGGCGGTGCTGAGCATGTGTCCCGTGCGTGGCGCGATAGTAGGCATTTATAACAAAGCCCGTTACGTTTCACGAATTCCCATCTGGTCTTACGTAACGCCTTCTTGAATTGTTTACATTCAGTTAATTTATGTTTCGAGGTATGGCAGAATTTGCAGTTATCAGTATCATCTGTTTGCAATAATATAGTTTGAGATCGATTGCCGGAACTATCTTTGTTTTTATGATTATTGTTTTTATTTTGGTCAGTGCGAGGACTCGTAAAATAGATATTTGATGTCACTGATATCTTTACGGCCTCATCGTGCAAGAAATCAGATAAAATGACCATACGGGATTTCTGTCCTTCAGTGATGAGCGGGTAACTATAATCAGACCATTTTGATAACAGTGTTGTAGGCAGCTTGGACAATATAATTGAAACAATGCTCATACCTTGTAAGTACTCTTCGCGTCCAACTGCTCGCACTGCTTGTATAAGGTTTTGCACTTTCACTGAAAATGGCACGATTTCATTATGATAGTTTTGTGACATTGAGGGTAATTTCTTGATATCCTGCACTATTTTGGATATTATTAGATCAGCATTGCCAAAACGTAGCTCCAAAGTTGACATGATTTTGCACGGTGGACTCGCAGAAATAAGTAAGGCTGCGACAGCCTCTTTGGCAGCTCCTCGGAGACACTTTCTCAACCTCCACAGGTTTTCTTCAGGAGAAAATTTACAAAGCTCGGTTGACTCATTATAGGCTTGTTTGAACTGCAGAAATTCCAGTGGGTCTCCCGAAAAGTCTGGAAGATCCTTCGGCGTGCTTAATCGAGTTATAAGGTTGGTATTCGGTGCACTCGTAGAAGCCAGGTCTTTCAACGCGCCAGCTAGTATCTGAATAGTCGCTTGCATACTGGTGGCCTCCGCCGTTGGTGGCGGTGCGGGTACACTGTGTGAGTGCGACTCCATCGGCAGATGTGGCACTGAAGGTGGTGGCTTTTGAGGTGACGTAGTTAGCCCTGGTGGTGCTGCTGGTGCCGTAAGGAAGACGGCATTAGCAGGCGCGGCTGGTTCTGTCTCCGGCGGATGCAACTTGCCCAAGGGGTTGCCATGATCGCGGGCCGATTGCATTAATTCGTGGTGACTCCGTTCCAGCCATTGCTCCACGTCGTGAGCGCGTTCTTCGTGTGGACTGTATTTTTCTTCTTCCTCTAGTTCAGCTAAGTCCGCTTCCAGCTGTTTGTCTATGAGCTCCAGTCGTATCTGTGCCTTTTGCTTTGCAGCATCCAAAAGCAACTGCGCCTTTCGAGCTTTTACCGATGATGTGTCGGAATGACCTTTCGACCTTGGCGACGTGTTTTCGGTTTTTACGCTCGGCCCTGCCGCAGGTGTTTTAAATACCATATTTTGTTTGGCTGCTGCGCTGGTTGAAGAATAACACTCTTCATTATCTGTTTCTTGAGCTCCCTTTTGTTCGAAAAGTTTACGTTGCGCGAGCTCGCGTCGCACCATACTTCGCGTGCCCACCATCTTGCTTTTTCACTGGTGGCGTGACAAATAATAATCGTAATTGATCCGGTTCGATTGACCACTTTGTAGATGCTGTAGGTGGTAATCGGCGAAGTTAAACGCGAAACTGCATTAAAATACTTATAATTTGGAAAAAGGCACGAATAAATTAACAAACTAGGTAAACACGTACAAGCGCACCCGCTTGTAGTGCTCGCACGGACTCAACTGTCAGCGTCTTGGGTGGGGGCCAGTGGCCCATACATCTATACTTAAGATTAACATGTACATAATTATATTACTACTACTAACTATGAATCTAAAAGACATGAGCGCGTCGCTAACACTAGCCATGTCCTGGATGACCTCTTTGTTCTATCAATCGATAGTTATCTTGCAAAGTGCAAATAATTCCCTCACAGAATCACTTTCATTAGTAATCTTTGTAAATTATTTCGTGGCTTAATGCTTTCATCTCCATATAAACCAAGTGCTGTTAAGGTCACAAGGTTTATCCGAGTTTATTTACTTAATCGTGGAGGTCAAAAGATGAATCCATGCTAATGTTATAAATGTGAAAGTAACTATATCTGTTTGTCTGTCTCCTTTTCACATCTTTAGGTACGCTCAAATATGTATATACGGACAGATTGTGATCTCCATATCATCATCATTCTCTTGCCCTTGTCCCAATTCATTTGGGGTCGGTGCAGCATGTCTTCTTCTTCCATACTTCTCTATTACTCGTCATCTCATCAGACACCTATTTTCGTGCCATATCATTCGTCACACAGTTCATCCATCTTTTCTTTGGTCTTCCTCTACTCTTATACCCATCCACAGTCATACTCAAAACTTTCCTCACGACATTTCCTCATTCCTCCGCATCACATGATACCACGATAACCGATTGCCGCACAACTTTTCAGTCACCGGCGCCACTTTCAGACTTGCTCTTATGTACTCATTTCTTATTTTATCCATTCGCGGAACACCACACATCCCCCTTAGCATTCTCATCTCAGCCACATGCAAATGCCTTTCATTCATCCCTTTTGTGGCCTAACATTCTGATTGTGATCTCCAGATACGACAGATAATAACATAACATCGTGCTTGTATTACAGGCACGATGTTATGTTAAACCGATACATATACCGATACAGATAACATAACGATGTTATGTTATGTTAGGTACACATTTGCCTAACCCAAAGGGTTAGGTTAATAGTACACCCATATTTCACCAGTTATGTTTAAGTCCCATGTAACAAGGGACGTGCTTATTGCCACACTCATAGCACAAATCCAGACTCCATGGCTACTACTGAGAAATTCCTGATCCGGCTCGAAGGACCAATGTTTGGGGATGGTGTGTTTGGCTCTTCAATCAAACTAAGTGGATTGTATAATGATGTATGAAGTACTGCATCGGTTGGGAGCACAGAATATTAATTATAACCGCTCGCATGCGAGATGTAAGGGACAGAGGCATAATATGGACAAGATGGCGCGGGCGCGCGCCTCTCTCTACCCGCTATCGTCTGCCGCGGCACGATGCGTTCGCGCGTAAACAGATGGAAATACCCAATAACACTTTGCCCGACCTGGGGATCGAACCCAGTACCACATGCTCAGTAGTCTCTCTTGCGACTACTCGACCAACGAGGCAGAAGGTATTTACTCAAATATCTGTCAAAGTCCGTAGTCAGTCCGGTGTTCGGTCTGGTCAGTTTGACCTAACTCTTGACGAATTTAATAAAACTTAGCACATAGGTCATAGGGTACTTTTAATCCCAGTAGTACGTTTCCGTGGGATTATTTTCGCCTTTCATGCGAGCGAAGCCGCGGTAAAAAGCTAGTAAGTAGTAAAATATATATTGCTGACTATCAATAGGAATACTCACTATGATTTAGTTTATTACGGTCGTATAAATTGTTATCTAGCGTCGACTCACGAAAATTACGTTGGTAAAGGTTAAACATTGCATTTGATTTCATTTATACTACGAGTATATATACTAATATTATAAAGAGGTAAAATTTGTTCGTATGTTTGTTTGTAGGATGTTATCTTCGGAACCACTGCTCCGATTTCAAACATTCTTTCACTAACCGGGAGCGACACTATCCTCGAATGTCATCGACTACATTTAAACGTTCCCGTGAGTTAATTTCCGAATACATAACGTGAGCGATCAAAAGCTAGTCACTATCACTACATAGAATAAAACAAAGTCGCTTCCCGTCTGTCTGTCCCTATGTATGCTTAGATCTTAAGTACACAACGGATTTTGATGCGGTTTATTTAAAAAGATAGAGTAATTCAAGAGGAAGGTCTATATGTATAATACATGCATAATATAGTAGAGAAACACTGATAATTTTAGAGGTTTCTAATGTGATGTCGTAAATAAACACATTTTTTTGCGCTTACATTGCAAACGCTGGCTGAACCCTATGAGATAGATCAAAATAATGTACTACAGTATTGTATACCTCAAAAAGTTCTACAAAAAAATCCGCGATGGTATATGTCTATCTCTTAGGGATAACCCACAATAACCATTTTTTATCTTTACTATTTACGAGAAATAATGGCTTATTTACGAAGCAATTTTAAGCAATACAGCATTAATCCTTATCCAATTAAGTACCTTAAATACATTGTGCATTTAATACAGATCAATATGGCCCTTCAAAGCATGTAATTTAAATGAATATTTTCAAAGATATTACAGATTTAAAATGCAGGGACATAGCGATTGCGGCGGTATCGGCCGGGTAGTAGTATATTTAATAGTATCAGCATTGCACCCGTGCGAAGCCGGGGCGGGTCGCTAGTTGATAATGAAGGTCATCGTATGTGAATAGAATTTTAAACAGTTGTTTATCTGTAGAGTTGGTGGATCTAGATATTTCTAATAGGATCAAGATAGCACGAATTCTTGTAAATTCAGAGTCAAAATACGTTCGTCACTTTATGGGCTATTTCTTTCAAAGGTGTATGCCATTGATCGTTGTGATGAAGTAATTAAATTTAGTTTTCTATGCAAAAGTAAACTTCGCGTCGTAACTCAAAATATTATGAAGTACCCTGACTATAAATGAAAGAAGTTGAGAACTGATTGTGAGACTTGACTAAACATTTAGTCATTATGACATACGAACGGATATTACTGTTAGCCTGTGCCATTCCACTGCTGAGCAACGGCCCCATGACTTCCAAATTTTTCAAACTAGGGCTAATGTGGACCACGGGTTGTTGGTTCTGTTTAGCTCATTCCGCCATCTCCTGCGAGGTCTACTGCGTCGCAGACTAGCTGTATCAGGGCTCCACATCGTGGTTATTTTAGCCCGTTCTTCGGGTAGACGGCAGCCATGGTCAAGCCAGTCCCACTTCAGCTTAGTGGCTTTTTGAGCAACGTCAGTAATTTTCGTTTAAGAACTGATGATTGTGTTAATTATGATTATTAACGCTACTATCAGTTCAGTTATTTTTTATCTAAAAGAGCTTTTACATCTTCACTTCTATTTTATAATTCAAGGTGCAGTATTTTAATACCACCTTAAGAGCCGCTTGCCTGTCGCCCCCAGGGAAATTATACTGCCTCAATAATATCAGCGTTGTATCACAACGGGGATATAAAACTGTAGCATTTTATGATCGCGTCGATTTTTTTAGTTCACTTTTTAGTGAGGCAAACATTGTTTTTGGAGGTTTTAACAATTCATGGCAATCTCAATTTAAAGTTGGTACTATTATCCGCACAACATGGTGACATTATCTCACTATAGTAGTATAAGTCGTAGCAGCACTAAAAATCATTTTCGTAAATGCAAATTTTACAACTGTTGAGCAGTTGATTGTACCTACTGTAAAACGTTTTATTATCTACAAAAGTTTTAAGCTTTGAAGGCTCTATTGACATACAAATTGGTATAAAACATAAAGATAAACTATGTCCCTGACGCTACAAATAAAACAAAGCAAACCGTTCTACATCATTAAAATCTTTAATGCTACGTCGTAGCCGCTCCTAGAGCTCGTAGCTTCGTAGCACCGTAGCTAACTACGCCGTAGCACCGTAGCTTACTACGCCGTAGTAGAACCTCGTAGCTTAAGTTTATGAGTCTTTATGTCAGTCAACAATGTGTTTATATGACATACTATTATCCCTTTTTGGGTAGGCAGAAGTGTAAGTTAAGGGATAAACCACATTGTTAGGGAGCTTTAAACTTTTACGTGGGTCTGTGAGAATAGAATTTACAAGGTTTGTGTTTTGAGCTGAGCGCGTTGTTCCTGGCTAAGATATTTACGTGAGAACTTCTTCTTAGCGTGTCAGTAGAAATATACATTTAATCGAGTTCGGTAACTATTAGGGTTTGTTTGGCATATTATGGGGGCTCGTGGCTAAGTTATATCAGTCACACGAGTTGATCTTCAAAGTCAAAAAAAGCTTTGCCGAGGTCGGTCCTTGTATCTGGGACCATCCCTAACGTGCTCTCCGAGGCATGAGGGGTCGCCTTGGGCCCCGGAAAGCACGTTAAGCTTTCAGTCCCGTCTCTTATTGGTAGATTAGATATGTGATAGCTTGATAGTCTGACAACCAGTATTTATTAAGATTATTATATTTTACAGTAATGCGAAGTTGTAGAGGTCAAATGTTTCATGATAAATACTGGTATTCAGCTACATCCGGCTAGACTAGAAGCCGACCTCAAAGTATTTAGGAAAAGCCTAAACATATGGCCTATTTATTAAAATATCCTAGCTCCATTTATCAATAGCCATCAAGGGCTAAAATTAAAACCGTGTACCTTCCTTCACACCGATATTGAATATTTTATTGTTCGTCCATAATACCCGTGACGTCACGTATGACGACACCGTTCCCGTTTGAGTGACGTGTTGATAAATTATATAATGATAGCACTTCGTCAACGGCTTTTATTGTGAATTATGGCTGTATATGCACTCGTCTATGTTTGATTCCCAGATATATACAGTTCATGTTTTTAAGTGGTTACATAGTCCAGTCACTTAAGCAAAAAAAAGGGGTCAACCTCAGAATGAGAGGTAATAAGCTATAAACTCGTATACAACGTAATTTTGGTGTTCTAAAAGTTGTCTCAAAAGTCTCATAAAATCTCGTGTCTACGTCGTAAGTTAATCAAGGTAAAACGTCACACAAATCAGTTTTTCGCGATTCTCTCGGTTTCTATAGCTCCAATGATGTTACCATTTATTGTAAAAAATTATTCATACGCCCAACCGTTTTTGAGATGAGGAGAGAGAGCCCGCAGTGATCAGCCATAGTCACTGTAATGCAAAGCAAGACCCTAATATGACTGCACTAACAAGGCTTAACTAAGAAATAATGAGCTGTCCTATACACGATTTCAATATCTGCTCGACGAAAATGTATGTGATAGCCGATAACTTTTTCAGGATGACAATGTTGATCCTATGGTAAAAAAAGTAGTTTAGTTTGATTACACTTACGCTTACACGTGCAATATTGAGTTTTACATATAATCATATGTAAAACTCAATATTGCACGTGTAAGCGGGCACGCCTTTATGCCTTGAGGTTTTATTTATGCTTGAGTATATTGTTTTAGGAACTAATTTTTTGAACTGTTATTTAAACATTCGAGATGTTATTATGAGTTGGAAAAAATAATGGACAGGTAAATTTGTGCGACAGTAAAACATAGACAGTAATAAAAAAAATATTGGTCGGTTATTTCGTCTTACAATGTCAGTACTAAAAAAACGTAAGCAGACTAATAAATAAATGGCCAGTAAAAATGATGGAATGGGCAGTTAGATAAATAGTTCGGCAGTTCATAGGGAGCGGAGACACCCGGACTTGGGGCTCCCCGACTCGGACAGGTTAGGTTCGAAGGGGATGGTGGGGTTTAGTGAGCGAGCGGAGCAAGCGAACTAAGACCCCGACATCCCCTTTGTGTTAGGTTACTGTAAACCTGCAGACAGAAATAGGAACTTCGCGTAGCGGGGCTACGCTGACTACGCTTTTTAGGCGAATAACTGCCCACTCGGATCTGCCCATTTAGTTATTTTACTGTTCAGTATAATTATTAAATGATCCCTTTTATTATTTTTTACGACTCATTTTTGTTTACTTTACTGCTAAGTTTTAACTGTCGAACTTGTTAATAAATGTGCATTTTGTGCCTATTGTTTTTAATGTTTTATTTTATTATTATTTTATTATCAAATAAATAAAATTGAAGTGTCTGTTTGTAATATCAAAATAACAGCTTTTTACTGAATGCTTATATGAAAATATATACGGCACTTTTTTTTTCAATTCTTGTCTGTCTGCCGGTCTGTCTGTTTGTGTGTTTTTCCGGCTAATCTCCAAAACGGCTGACGACCGATTTTAAAGCGACTTTTACTGGCAGATAGTTGGATGTTATAAGGTTTAAATAAATAAATAATAATAATTTTTTGGGACAACCAACACACCGCCATCTGATCCCAAACTAGGCAGAGCCTGTACGCTGCTTTCAAGCGGCTCCTGCCCAACCTGAGGGGGCCAAACGCCTCCTGCCGGAGGCTCTATGCGGGGATCTTGCGGTCCATGGCCTTTTACGGGGCCCCGGTGTGGGCGCGTTCGTTGAGGTTGCGTGCAAAGCACTACCTGAACGCGCCCCAAAAGGTGGTAGCCGTAAGGCTGATCCGGGGGTACCGCACGATCTCCCGCGAGGCGGCGAGCCTCCTTGCCGGATTGCCGCCATGGGATCTGGAGGCCATAGTCCTCGCGCGCCTGCACGAGTGGCGCGCGGAGGTACAGAGCCGGGGGGTAACTCCGCTGCCGCGGCATATTGTCGCGCGGCGGACAGACCTCCGCCGTGATCTCATGGCGACATGGAGGGAGCGACTATCGCAACCCCGTGCAGGGCACGCCACGATAGTGGCGATAAGTCCCCTCTTTGAGGAGTGGCTTGAGAGGCGCCACGGCGCCCTCACCTTCCGCCTGACGCAGGTCCTCACCGGACACGGATGTTTCGGGAGGTACCTGCACCGAATCGGGCGGGAGGAAACGCCCGGGTGCTACTATTGTGAGGATCGCCCGGAGGACACGGTGGAGCACACCGTCGAGGTCTGCTCCGCTTGGGAGGAGCACCGCCGTGTCCTCGTAGCGGCGATTGGCGGCGGCGACCTCTCGCGCCCGGCCCTGGTTCAAGCCATGGTCCGGGGCGAGAGGGAATGGGAAGCCGTCGCCTCCTTCTGCGAAGCAGTCATGCTAGCGAAGGAGGCGGCGGAACGTGAGAGGGAGAGAACCTCCCCACGTCCCAGCCGCCGCGGGAGAAGCACCGGGCGTCGGGGGCCACGCCGTGATGGCTCTCGGCCACCGTAGGCGCGGGCCTGTGGACGGCGAGTAATGGGCTAGCTCGCCGTCCGTCCGTCGTATGACGACGGGCAGGCCGTGTCGACGGCGCGTTCGTGTTCCACGCGCGCCTCAAAGAGATGTCAGCAAACGGGAGGGGCCCGCAAGGGCCGGTGCCTGCCAGGGCTGCGGGACTGTTCGAAAGAGATACCGCGGCCCTGGAACATAAAGGGCCAATGAAGGAACATGGGTGGTTTTTAGTCAGTAAGAGTCTGACACTCCCTTCCGCTCCGCCCAGAGCGTGAGGAGTCATTTGATGATTTCCCACGCCCCAAAAAAAAAAAAAAAAAAAAAAAGGCAGAGCCTGTACTATGGACAACTGATAAACATACTTATTTATTAACATAGGTAACTTTTCTTTTAGAAAAATAATTAGGGTTCCGTGCAGAAAAATGAAAACCCTTGAAATTGTTAACAAAATTCGATTTAAACAGCTAATCTCCGAAACGGCTGGACCCATTTTGATGGGACTTTTACTGGTAGATAGTTGTTATCATAAGGAGTAACTAAAGCTAATTTCATTTTAGAATAATAATTAGGGTTCCGTGCAGAAAAGTGAAAACCCTTGAAATTGTTAACAAAATTCGATTAAAAAAGGGAAGTAATATATATATTTTTATAATAATTTCACGCAAACGAAGGTCACGGGCAACAGCTAGTCCTTAAATATGACCACACTTTTCTAATACATGCTTTATAGCTACGGAGGTAAAGTTGAAAATATCAGATGTGCCTGTAACTGTATTCTTTCAAATGTATTAATTTAATTTGTTCGTTTCTGACCGTGGCATCACGTCCTGTCAGAAAACCAACGCTGTGACATTTTTTTCAAGGAAGTGTTGGATGTTTTATTTTTATTTAATTTTGTATTAATGTTTTTCCTGTGCGAGTCAAAAAAGTACTTTTTTTATTTCAAATCTAGTATGATAATTATTATTGTTTGGCAGAAAAAAACTGAACTAATGAAGTACTGTCTACTATCGTACTTATCCGGATGAACCCTTTCACAAGAGCCTCTACGATCACGAAAAAAGTTATTTTTGTAACTTCATCTTGATCGAAGAGATACTAAGGTCTAGTTTTATGAAAAGAAGTAGGCGTTCGTTTGTTTAGAAGGGTTTACTGTGAAAGGTCAATCAGTCTTAGTTGCTATTTCGGAAAAACTGGCTTTGTTTATAAATGGAAGTTTCTTTGTTAGCAAGATTATCGTTACCATCTTATGTTACAGTTGCTCTAAAATACACGGTAAATTCTCTGTAGAATTTTTTCGGCAAAACTCGTTTTGAACCCAAAATAAATGTCCGTCAATTATTGAAATGACAATCAAACCCTGGGCCGTGTCGTAACAAAAGCGATCGCGACATCGTAGCTCGACCATCGGTTTGGTTAGAACGTAGCCGTAACGCGAACCAGGGTTCTTATCAAAACAATCGGTCGGTCGTGCGAATACGCGATCATCGAGTTATTCTTTCACTTTATTGTTCAGAAAATCAGAAGAAGGTGCTGGCGCGCCCATGTTTTCGAGTTCGCCGCACAAAATTAACATACAGCTTAAGTTCGAATAGGTATTAATTAATTAGTGTGCGGACACGGTCTAAGACACAATAATTCCTGTACTGTCCCATGTCATGACTCATGCTTCATAACAAGTGATGTAATCTGTTGAAAGGCTACCTAATGGTATTGTTGTTCACACAAATACTCGTAAAGGTACTCTATGATGTAATACATAACCTCTCAATCACTCATACACACACACAAACATACGACACCCCACACATTTACTCAGCTTAACTTATTTTTATATATATAAATAAGTTAAGCTGAGTAAATGTGTGGGGGTGTGGTTTTTTATTTTTTTATTTAGAGAGCAAGCCTCTGTTGTCCCACTGCTGGGCAAAGGCATCCCCAATAGCCTTCCACTCTTCTCGCCGTGCGGTTTTCTCTGGCGAATCTCTAATAAATGCCTCTAGGTCGTCACGCCAGCGTGGTCTAGGCCTCCCTCGGCGACGACGCCCGTCTTCTGGCACCCACTGCGTGTCGAATTATTAGATATTTTTTTCGTCTCTTTAATGAAATTTTTGTTTGTTAATCTATGCTATTTTTCAGGCACTTGCAGAACATATCACATTACTAACATGATTGTGTAGCGTCTGGGTCACCAAGATACATACTGTGCCTAGTTTGGGACTCGCTGTTAAACCTGTCAGTTTTCTGTTAGTTCTAACTTAACCCCAAGTTTATACAGGGTGGCGCCGACACTTCGACAATGAACGAAAACATTGGTAATACTAGTTCATAGAGGAATATTTAAGAAATGTCAAATAAATACTAACATCGAAATAAAAAAATAAAAAAATTCAAACAAAGTAAATGGCACAAAACTTTTAACGAAATACAGCAACACTTACAAATATTGATTCACTAACCTGAGGTATAATTTGCACTAATTCGCGGCTGGAAATAAAATTTAAGGGACAAATTTGGCAAAGGTTTTTGAAGTAGCGAGTTGGCAACATGTGTTTAGTGTTTATACCGATGTGGGGTTCGTTAACCTCTCGGTGGTAGCCTATTAATCTACATCATGTAAGAAATGCTGAAAATGAAAAATAATTTCCTGTGACTAAACTATTGTATGTATTCGAATGAATTTTGTTTTGATTACTCTCGTGTTAAGGATGAATGAGAGAGATGGGTGAATTTCAACAAATGCCATTTTTTTTATCATATCGGTGAACTTTTTCATTTATACTTTTTTTGTACATTTTTTAGGTTTTATGTAATCTTTAGGATATCAAATATCCCCAAATTTAATATCATCAACGTATCATTTAAGACTAAGGAGAAAATTCAGTTTGAATTCTGGTTTCCACCGTTATGACAAACCGGCACCGATTATTTTTTCTGTACACCGATATGATAAATTTATCCACCGAAATGATGTACATATCCAGCGATATGAAAATCTATCCACCTTTGAACATCAAAAATGAAGACCTGATCTGAGGGTCTTATGTAAGTATATCACATCCAAAGAGAACTGAGTTCTTAGAAATCCAATTAAAATATTTTTTTTAAATGATGTACCTATTTTATTATATTTACTATAGGTATGTACTTATAAATTAAAAAAAGTATGTTTATTTTTAATATCATTGTCTTTATTAATGCGTTCAATTGCTCCACCTCACCATCATCATCTCAGCCTATAGACGTACATTACCGAATACAGACCCCCCCTAATGATACATTCATACATCTTCTACTACCCACTGGTATCGTGGTAATGATTTTGGCAGTCTATGTAGGTAAGTATGTACGTATGAATGTTTTTATGCATGTATATAATGTATGTGTTGTATATGTTCCATTGTTTCTTCGTATACTTAACGAAATGACACGGGATCTACCGATATGATAAAACGACTCACCGAGATGATAAAATGATCTACGGATATGATAAAGCAATCCACCGATGTGACAAAACTGTGCGTTGATCATGAATCAAAACACCGATATTAGATATAAGACACCGATTGATATTTTCTTATCATTTCGGTGTAAATTATCACATCCGTGGTGATAAAGACCACCGATTACAGCGATATGAGAACAGCGACGTGAGGAATAACACACTTTTTAGAAAATTAGAAAAAATGCATAATATCTAGGATAAATTTAATAACAGTCAATGAAGCTAATTCACTTACTACCTCTGTTAGAACCAAACAACAATAATAAAACTACTCATTACACTAGAAAAATGCAACCACCGATGATATAAAATAATTGTCCGGGAGCAACTGACATGGCGTATTTACGTTATTGGCGGGAATATGCAGCGATTTGACACATGCCCGTCCTGACTGCCCACTAGGTCTAGCACACACTAACGAGGGAAATAAAATTGGGGTGGGGACGCTGTCGGACTCGTCGATGTAAAGTTAGGTTTAAATTACTTTTGTCCAGCGATATGAGAACATTTTGCTGGACAAGTACGTTTGTGCCTCTCAGTAATAATAATCGTTAATTATGTAATAAAATATGCTATATAATAATAACAAAACTAAAATTCTATTAAATAGAATAAGTTATATACTTAACTTACTTATTTTTATTAGTGTATGAGCTTTTTTGTTTGTAAAAAAGTAGAGGGACAGCACCGATTTGAAAAAAATAGAGGTTTATGAATTTATTTCTTACCTTTGTAATAGTCCTGGGCAAATTATATTTTTGCCACAACCCAATAACTACCTATTGAATACTAAAAAAAATAATTAAGAATAATATTCCTTTTTTCAAATACTAATTTCAGCGAAGACAAAAAAATAAGTCATTTGGGAAATTCACCCAGATATTTACGAGAGCTCTCAAGAGTCTATTGCTAAAACTGTCTTCTTCACCAGTACGCAATAGCTCTTTAACAGATGTTTCGCTAAAATGATAACTCCATATTCCCGGCAAACATTCCCATACCATAAATATATTTTTACGTTCATTCCCGATGCGGAAACTGCTTTCATCATACGGCAGGTACTGTTGGCTTAGGATAATGGTACTTTACGAGGTGACTGCGAGGGAAATTGAAAAAGTTTCGTCTTACTCAAGGGTTAGCCGACTGCGCGCTGTCTGGGAGGGTATTGTGTTTACGGATGAGAGTAAAGTCTGGGGTAAAACGAATGGTTTGTGAATGTGAATTGGTGAAGAATTCAGCTGGATATTTTTTGTTCAATTTACTGCTTATGAAATGAATGTGCTATTTTACATCGCCTATAATCCCAGAAGGGTAGGGCAGAGATGTACCTAATAGAACACCCAAATTTTGCCAGTTATGTTTAAGTCCCATGTAATAGGGGCGAGCCTATTTCCATCAACTGGGCACAAATCTAGACTCCGTGGCTGCTACTAACACGTTCTTATTTCGGGTCTCTGACTACCTGTTATGACAGTCAAAGATCTTCAAATGACAGCCGGGACCAACGGCTTAACGTGGTTTCCGAGGCACGGAGGAAACTTGGTATGTAATGGGTGGTCATCCATCCGCGATCCAACCTGGGCAAGCGCGGCTTGACCTGAAGATCGACCCGAGTGGTTGTTATTAGTCTTTGAAATATCTGGTTAGTTTAATGGACGTAGATTGGACCCCCGAGTTTGACTAAGTTCTTTTGCATTTTTTTTTTATAAAAGCAGCCTTGTGCTTGGATTTGTGTCCTGTTAATAAAATGTGATTGTACTTGTCAATTTTGCCTACATTTTGCAGTATTGGCGTAATATTCTGTGTAACATTTTTATTTCTTCTGCAATAGCGATGCCTCGTTTGTCGATTGGTCAAGGGCGTCTGCTGAGCATGAGGTCCTGGGTTCGATTCCCGGGTAGGGCAAAATGTTATTGGGTTTCTCCATCGGGAATTTCTCAGTAGCAGCCACGGATTCTGGGTTTGTTTCCAGTTGATGGCCTACCTAAATTTGGCTCGCCCATGGGGGCGCGCCTAATGCCATCAACTACATGGGACTTAAAAGTAACTGGCGAAATATGGGTGTACTATTAGGTAGACCTCTGCCTAACCCTAAGGGGATTACTGGTGATGTTATGTTATGTGTATGGTCAAGCCCATTATTATACCGGGTTACTGGTAATAAGTCGGCAGTCTGTTAAGGAGATATAGGGGAGGTCATTTGCAACCGAATAACTCCTTGTGCGTGTGCAAATGACTGTACGGGCAGCCGAATTGGCTCGAGTTAGTTATTATTATAGGACAATGCTCCAGAATAATTGAGAGAAGCTCGTGGCTAATAAACAGCCGCTCGGATCGATCTTCAGGTTAAGCAACGCTTGCCTAGGGTAGTCCGTGGATGGGTGACCAACTATTACATTTCGGGTTCCCCCCGTGCCTCGGAAAGCACGTTAATCCGTTGTTCCCAGCTGTTATTTGTAGATCGTTGGCAATCGTTACAGGTAGTTAGCCCGAAAGTCTGACAACCAGTCTTACCAAGGGGTATCGTATTACCCAGTACTAACTGGGTTGTGGAGGTCAGTTAAGCTGCATTCGGTTAAAAAGGAAGTCGACCCGGAAATCGGAAAATGCTAGACAGATGATGATGATAATGCTCGAGGATGATAGGCCATGAAGCAAACTGATGACTTACTTCATGATCACCACGCATATCAGAGTTGCCAAATATCTATATTATTATATAAGCAGGCAAGTATGTATGTAGTCTCCAAATAGTTGCCATAGAAGATAATGAAACAAGTTTGACTGAAACAGTTCGTGTGTGCGAGTCCTTATAAAGTTATCGTCATATCTCGAGCGGTTTATCAATTTATCCGAAACACATTATAACAACTTTTCAATTTCTTTTATATGCGGGCATTCGATATGCAGTGACTATGCTTTTTATTGACAGTCGGATAAAAAAACTGTCAAATGGGAGTTCGATTTTCAAAATAATGGTTCTGTTGGCAAATATACCAAGACTGCCTTGTTGGTTTAGTGGTCGCAAGCGCGATTGCTGAGCATGAGGTCCTGGGTTCGATTCCCAGATCGGGCAGAGTGTTATTGGGTTTTTCCATCAGGAATTTCTCGGTAGCAGCCACGGAGTCTAAATTTGTGCCCGGTTGTTGGCAATGAGCTCGCCTCCTATTACATAGGTCAAAAACATAACTGGCGAAATGTGGGTGTACTCTTAGGCACACGTCTGCCTAACCCTTCGGGATTACAGCCGTGATGTTATGGTATAACAAGTTTGACCAAAAAAAAGGGTTTATACGAAGCCACCGAAATACGTCCACTATTTGCGTCCCACGCCTCACCGAGTACAAGTGCCTCAAGTAATACTGAGCCTTCCATGAAATTCCATGAAAATGTTTTCTCAGTGTCGTACAAAGAGGGTACTATTACGATGCCAACACATTTCCCATACGCGTTAGGTCCAAGTGTCTATAACGCATCTAATCCTCTAAAAGCGTTAACCAATTTCATCACCATTTCCATGAGACCTTGCAAGTAACACACCATGGAAACTGACATTGACCTCTTGAAACACACCCTAATTTCTGGGTCACGATTTAAGTGCTAAGCGACACGTGTCAAGTGACAGTGACTGGAGAACATAACATAACATCACGCCTGTAATCCCCGAAGGGTTCGGCAGAGGTGTACCCAATAGTACATCTTTCATGGGGTACTGTTTAAAATGTTACAATAAAATACCTCCCCACATTCTACAACTGAATGAGACGAAATTTAAATCTTGTATAAAACGCACACTATGTAGGCAAGCATATTATAAGTTGGGGGATTACATTGATGATAAAAATGCTTGGCTCAATGGTGGTCCTGCTCCACAACCATAGGGGCAAACTAATTGATTACCATGTGAAGTTATTGTGGAAGCTGCAGAACATTGTAAAAATATCTTTGCATTGTATAGATTCAATCTCTTAGTATTATATAATCGCATAGCACATGTGTGAGTACTATGTACTGTAAAGCTACCATTTAGATTTAGTTATCTTTCATTGATTTGAATGTGCCCTGGTGGCTGAGAGAATGTCATGCTCACACAAATGTCTCGCTGATGGTGGCGGGTGTGTCGGGTCATTTAGTTCCCTTCAATATGGTTGAGTTGAATGGCGCTGATCCATGCGTCATGTTCGTGAACGGGCGCTGTCAGTTGGGACTGGTCATCTCTTAGCTGTCACGGTTTATTGTAATTACTTTATTTTTAAATTGTTAGTTTAATCTTTTACTCTGGACGCTCTTAATGTGCACGTCTTTGTACATCGTTCTCACATATATGTATAATCTCAACATGAATGATGTAACCAAGATTTTGTAACAATATTTTGATAAAAAAGAGTGTCCATGGAGTTTCTTGCCCATTCTTCTCCATAGAGATCTACGATTTGGAATGTGCAACTACAGTACTTTCGCAACTTATTATGCCTTGTGACTGTGATTGTAGCTTAGCTTTTTTGTTTTTGACTTTCAAAAGTGCCTGTAATGGTCTAATTGAAATAAATGATTTGAGTTTGAGTTTGAGTTTTACACCCATATTTCTCCAGTTATGAAAAAAGTTGCTTTGGGCATGCCATGAGTCAAGGTGCGGTCAGACTGACCGGAGTGGACCCCGGACTGATCATCACAAACTCTGTCAAAGTTTAAGGAGCTCGTGGCTAAATAATAACAGCCCCTCGGGTGTTTCGGAGATTTTCGGATTAAGCCGTGCTTGCCTAGGTTGATCCGTGGATGGGTGACCACCTATTATATACCGAGTTTTCTCCGTGCGTTGTAAAGCACATTAAGCCGTTGATCCCGTTTGTCATTTTAGATCTTTAACAGTCGTTACAGGTAGTCAGTGGCACGAAAGTCTGACAACCAGTCTTACCTAGGGGTATCGTATTCCCCAGTAGGCCAGTACCTACTAACTGGGTTGAGATTGAGAAGGTCAGATAGCTACTAGCTCCATGTTCAGCCGAATTCGGTTAGACTGGAAGTCGACCACAACATAGTTAGGAAAAGGCTAGGCAGCTGATGGTCTATTAAAGTTCGGTGTCCGGAGTCTGGTCGGAAATAATTCCGTACCGGTTTGATCGCACCTTCACTGAGATGCAACTTGCGGTGCGACGTTACTCAGTCGAAGGTAAAGAGTGTGAAGCGTTTTCGTATCGCCTGATGCAAGTTGCATCGCCCAAGGCCGTGGATGGGGCCTCAAAAGGGGAAATCCCCGAAAATCAAAAACTCAGGGCACCCTACATACATTTTTACGTCAACAGAATATAGTTAGAAGGGAAGTTTTATTTTTTGCCAATAACCCCTAAGGGCGAACAAGTTATATTAGTTTTTGAGTTAAGTGCCCAAGATTTACAAGCCAAGGGGCCTCCGAGCAAGATCGAGAATATTTCCAGCTTAGAAATGATATTATTATGTTAATCTTTTGATTTTGTTTTTCTGTGTTTTTTTGCGGGAATTACGGCATGTTCTGGAATTTTAAAGGTGGACTCTGTTTATCCTATGAATGGTTTTGAGAAGTACAGTTCTTCCTCAGAGCTTTAGTTAAAATTCGACTTTGTAGAGTGACGACATCTCCGTCTGTTACACTTGTCTGACGATCTCTTTCTAAAACTCCTTGAGTATGATTAACAGCTTTTCTAGCTTGCTCTGTCCCACTCCTGGGCAAAGGCTCACCCCTGGCCTCCCTCTAGTCTTTACATATCTCGTGAACCTGCCCGTCCTCCTTCCAGTTGTCCAGTTCCCGCCATCTCCTTCGTGGCTTCTTGTGAGATGATACTGGTCTTTGATTAAAAACACAAAAACAGGCTATGAGCAGTCGTTGTGATCAATTTCAAGCGATATTGATCACGAGCTGTCAGTGTTCAGTAGCTGTTCAAGAAAATGGATCTTGTCCTGGAGTCCACAATAATTATACGTAGATATAACATTCTGAGCATCGGAAGTTTGCATTTGTGCCGGGTTGATGGCAATGAGCTGACCCCTATTACATCTATACATCTATATCTTTAGATCTATATCTATACATCTATACAAATAAATAAAATATCAAAATAACAGCTTTTTACTGAATGCATTATTATGAAAATTTATACAGCACTTATAACAAAAACATATTTTTTAAATTTTTGTCTGTCTGTCTGTCTGTTTGTTCCAGCTAATCTCCGAAACGGCTGGACCGATTTTGACGGGACTTTCACTGGCACGGGACTTTCGACTTTTACTGGCAGATAGCTGATGTTATAAGGTCTAACAAAGGCTACTTTTATTTTAGAAAAATAATTAGGGTCATATTTTTTTTTAATAATAACACCCAAAAGAAGGACGCGGGCAACAGCTAGTGGGACTTAACATGGCGAAATGTGGATGTACTGTACACCTCTATTCGGTACAGCTCTACCTGACCCTTTGAGGATTACAAGCGTGATGTTATGCTATAACATGAAAGTGGCTTCTCCTATTTGCAGCGGTAATGGTTCACCCTCTTATTCATCATCATCACTGCCTTTTTGCACCTACTACTGAGTCAACCTATACTCAGTTCCATGTATTGTGCCATTCATGGTAAACGTATTAATATGCAACATAACTAAATTAAACTGCGAACTTTATAGCATAAAATGTGAAACAAAACATTAAATTTTGTCCTAAGTGAAGACATAACTAAAATATTACGAGCATTTCTTTTAATGAAGCATTCGTGAATCCTTCCGTTTCCAAACAAACACAAAAGGTTTAAATATTACACTATCAATATCTTCAATCGACTCGATTCTTCGAATATTGCCGTTCATTAAAAGCATCTTATTTCCAAGTTGGAACGAAGCATCTTTTAGTAGGTACAGTCTCGAGCACCAATATGTTAACACTTAGGTACATAAATTATTCAAAAGTGTTTTTTTCGCGCAATAATAATTTCATAGTAACTTTGAGATAAGACCTATTTCGTAATTATACTCTAGCTGACCCGACAGACGCTATCCCGTCCTTTTCTGAATACCGACAACAGCGCTATCTACAGGGTCCAACGATACTAGGTAAAAACTGTGAGTACCTAAATCAATCAATCATCGGCCAAGAAGTTTAGAAGAATTACGAACACACGCACACCGATATTAGAAAACTGTACAAATAAATAAAATTTACAAAAAATAACAGCTAACAACATAAGTTAAGCTGTTAAAAAAAAAAAAATTTTTTTGTCTGTCTGTTTGTTCCGGGTAATCTCCGAAACGGCTAGATCGATGTTGACAGAATTTCTACCGGTAGATAGCTGATGTTATAAGAATTAACTTAAGCTACTTTTATTTTTAGAAAAAAAAAAATAGAGTTCTGTGCATAAAATGAAAATCCTTGAAATTGGTAACAAAATCCAATTCAAAAAGGGAAGTAATATTTTTATAACAATTTCTCGCGAGCGAAGGTCGCGGTCATCAGCTAGTCCACTCGAATATTATAAAGAGGTGTTTGTAATTTTTTTTATTTTTTTTTAAACTTTGCCCCACACTAGGAATTTCTCTTGTGTCGTGGATGCGTTTACAAACATTTAAACTCACATACACAAACAGCCAATATGATTCAATATTATGTATGTTTGCATGTAGGGGAAGCGATCTCCGAAAATTGTTTCACTAATGGTAAACTATAGATATTTGTATAAATCTGAGAAATTTATTGAATAAACTTATATATATATATACATAGAAGTAATATATACAAAAAAGATTAAAGGCACAGCCATAAAAAAAAAAATGGTAAACTATAGTATCTTCGAGTGTCGCTATAATTTAAAGCATTCCCTTGGGATAATATCCGAAAATAGCACGAGCAAAGCCGGGAGCTAATATAAAGTTTGTAGTAGGTAGTTAGTATAAAATAATAAATAAATAATAAAATAAATAGGTTCCAATAAACTACGTTCGTAAAAATACGTAATTGTAAAAAGAAAAAAAAAATCACTTTTAAAAATTACCAAGTGTATGCATATTAGTGCTTGTGACTGTACAATGGCATGCATTAATAATACAACCCCATTTATTAGCGACTCTGTTTGTGTCAACTGTCTTGATGTTTGTTCATTAACTGTTCTCATTAGTAGGGGGCACAGAGTAGGTGGGGTCAGAGAATACAGGGTTGGTTCAAAAGCGGGGATGTTTTCATGGTGTTATAATAGCAACCCAACGAAGATCATGACATATTTTGAATGCACTTTCTGCTGATCAGTTAATTGTGTTATGAAGTATTAGCTTTTACTCGCGACTTCGCCCTCGTGTAGGTCGTAAATTATCCCACGTTAACGAACTATAGGGATAAAAAGTATCCTATATCCTTATGGTCATGGTCTAGTCGTGTGCCAATTATATCGAATTCCGTTCAGTCGAGGAGACGGGAAAGGGTAACATACGGAAACGTCGACAAACGAAGATGACATTCGCATTTATAATATTAGTATGGATTAAAACCTGAAAAATTTTGAGCGGGAGAGGTCATTTGATGATTCCCTTCCGAAAAAAAGGGGAAACCGTTGACTGTTATGTAGTAAATTCAAACTGAATCTAACAAGAGCCTTTATTTTGATTATAGGAACGATATAATATGCACATAAAAATAATTGCAGTTAAAGAGCTGTCCCAAAGCCCTAGCACGAGCGCACTGTGTTAACGTAACGTAAATAAGTCGATTTTTTAATCGAAAATATAATTATGCTATCCTTTCCTAACTAATATTATAAATTCGAAAGTAAGTTTGTTTGTTACCTTTTCACATCAAAATCATTGAACCGATCATCCTGAAATATTGCATATTCGTGGTCAGGTGCACAGAAACGGACACAGAGTTCCGATAAAAAGTACTGTTCCCTAATAAATCAACAATAACATTCTTATGATAATTCAATCATGATTGAATTATATTATTACAAGCAGAGAATGAGAATGAAGAGAAGAAAAGAAAAGAAGAGAAAAGAGAGAGAGAGAGATGAGAATGATTCTGATTCTGATTCAGAGTACAATCCGAATTATTGATTGTCAAATTCTAACTTAACGCGAGCGAAACCGTGGACAAAAGTTAGTAGCATATAAGTTAAAATGTTTGCAACAAGTACAATCAGTAGCATCTATAGATATGAATACATATCTATGGATGCTACTCTTAAAATTATGAAAATATTAAACGTGAAACGGGTAGTTTTTATTTTAAAATCGACGAATATACGTTACGTTTACACACTACACTACACAATCTTCAGAGCAACCTCTACCCCACCCTACTCTATGACCATGAATTACTAACCTCGCCCCGCGTGAGTGCGTCCGTCCGCCCAGAGAGCTGACTGCTTACCACCGCTTACCGAGAACACCGTGTACACACACTACTTACCTGATGGATCAGTGTTCAAAGGGAATAGGGATACGTAAAGGTATATCTGACAGTCGGAGCCTGAGAGTGACATCCATGGAGTGGGCTATGATAAGTTGTGTGTGTGTTACGTTCTTTAATTACGTTAATTCACCGTTTATTAGGTCAGTAAGTTCCCAAAGTAAATGTTATATTAAACTTTGATCTTGATGTCAAGGATTTAATTGAATTTTTGTTTTCTGTCTAGTTTTTAGGGTTCCGTACCCAAAGGGTAAACGGGACCCTATTACTAAGACTCCGCTGTCTGTCTGTCTGTCTGTCTCCAGGCTGTATCTCATAAACCGTGATAGCTAGAAAGCTGAAATTTTCACAAATGATGTATTACTATTGCCGCTATAACAACAAATACTAAAAATTAAAAAAAAATTAAGGGGGGCTCCCATACAACAGATATGATTTTTTTGCCGTTTTTATAGATAATGGTACGGAACCGTTCGTGCGCGAGTCCAACTCGCACTTGTTTACTATTTATTTCCTTAGTCATAAAATAAAATAGGACAAAGAGCCGAGAGTGTGAGTCGGATTCAATCACTAAGGGTTCCGTACCTTAAAAAGGTACGTGGTACTTAAGGTGGAAGCACCAGGGAAGTCCGCGAAATCAAATTTTCTTTCGTTTTTTGAAATTTGCAGATCAATATCAGGTTTTATGTTGATGAAAAATGAGTCACGCAAGTAACACGTATGTAGTTACAGAATTATAATCATTAAAATCATCAATACATCCCTCGAAGTACAAATTCAATGAAACAAACTCAATGAACTAAGTGCAAATTCTATGAAACATAAGAGGCACAAATTCCATAAAACAAATAAAAGTCGCCGACTTCCGAAAGTAAAGTTATTTTCCACTTTTTTGGATTGTTGTCATCACTTATTTGGCTGGCATTAGGAATACTTTCGCAGAACGCTACAAGTAAACAAAAACTATAATTAACGACCCAGTGTGACAGAACACGGGTAGAGATTCGTCCCGCCGAGCGTGTGCCTCGTCTATGCCTCGTCTGGATTTACGCCTCGTTACGTGCGAGTCTGTGACTCTGTGGGCCTGTGGCTTATGGTACGCACATAAACTGACGGAGATACAACGCAGACGCGTGGGTATACACGAGAGAGTTTAGTGTCGAGCTGGTCGTGGTCGGATGGAGGTTACTGAGTAAGGTAATTTAGTAATTGGTGATTTAAAAAGGTACTCCTCAAATGACGCCGCTTAAGTATAAATCATAGAACACAACAAAAACAAAATTAAAAACAAATTGAATGAGTGTTGGGAACAAGGTAGGTAATGAATAGTTTATTTACTGTGATATTTAACCACAATTAAGTAGACAATTAAATACTGAAAACTAACATTCTTACGACTGCAATAAAAACTCTCCTTTTTAGGGTTCCGCACCCAAAGGGGAACAAGACCCTATTACTAAGCCTTCGCTGTTCGTCCGTCCATCTGTCAATCAGTGGGCTGTATCTCATGATCCGTAATAGGTAGACAGTTGAAATTTTCACAGAATGTGTATTTCTGTTGCCGCTATAACAACAAATAATAAATAACTTAAAAATAAAAGGTGGCTCGCCTACTACGATGGTACGGGACCCTTCATGCGCGAGTCCTAGCACTTGGCCGGTTTTTTGGGCAGTCGTGTAAAAAGGCGTTGGCCCCGCCACCAACACAGCAAGCAATCAGGTAACTTACCAGATGGTAAAAGTGGACGCTGCTGCAGCTATAATTATAAAAGCAGGTACATTACCAGGCCAGGAACGAAGCATATGACATCAGCAACGCTCTTTAGCAGCAGAAGTATCTTCGTTGGATTTTGTTACCATAATATTCTTCTTCATGTCGACAGTACCTACTATTACATTTTGTTGACCCAATACTTTTGCTTTTGCCAAGGTATGGCTGCTTTGACTGCATCTTTTTGGGTACAGAGGGTAGGTTAGGGGATGAGGAGTAGTCTGCGATGTCAGTTCCACATTGGTGTCCTGCAAACCATAATAAGCACCTTAGCACAGATCCCTGTTGCTAATTCATCTTATTTTTAGATCTCAAATGACTATATATATTTGAGATATAAGTTTTTTAACTGTCATGGTCACTAACATTATACATACACACACACACACATACATACACACACACACATACATACAACACACTCATACACATTATACACAATACACACACACACATCACACACACATACACACAGATACATTACACACACAGACACACACACATGTGTGTGTGTTTTGACACATTATTATTTTTATTTTATTTTATTATTACTCTTTATACATTTGAGATATAAAAATAAGATGAATTAGCAACAGTTCTACAGTATTCGAGCCCGTATGTTTCAACAAAGTAATGTAAATGCAAGGGGATCAGCCGCGACTTACCCGTAATGTAGACTTTTGTGTCAATGCTCTTCGGCACATAAATCATTTGGGTTCACTCCCAATAACATCTCATTTGCGTACATCTATGTTTGTACAATGTTTTTATGTATATTTCTTTGACCTATTTTTTCTATATTTAAATATCGAATATTTAAGAGCTAAACCCTTTTTTTTTTGGGATGGGTAATCATCAAATGACTTCTCCCGCTCTGGGCGGAGCGGAAGGGAGTGTCAGACTTTTACTGACTACAAACCATCCATGTTCCTTCTTTTGCCCTTTATGTCCCAGGGCCGCGGTATCTCTTTCGAACAGCCCCGCAGCCCTGGCAGGAAGAGCTAAACCCTACCTTACTAAATTCAAAATAAGGTTACTATGCTAAGCTACGATTTAATAAAGAGCTCTCTGTTTTGGAAAGGCAACTTTCTGACTAACTGTCCCACAACTGTTTAATTGTAGTAAGTAATTTGACTATGTCAATATGTTAGATAGGGAATTTGGATATTTCGATTTCTTTACAGGGAGAGACAGATCTGAGACAACCGGTTCTATTCCCAGGTCGGGCATAGTGTTATCGACGTTCAACTGGTACACCTCTGTTTAATCTTTTGGAAATTACAGACTTGATGTTACATTATTTCGATAGGTCACTGGCTACGCGAAGGTTTTATATGTAAAACTGTTGCAGTGCCCGACAGTTTCCATATTGATTTTTAGGGTTCCGTACCCAAAGGGTAAAACGGGACCCTATTACTAAGACTCCGCTGTCTGTCCGTCTGTCACCAGGCTGTATCTCATGAACCGTGATAGTTATACAGTTGAAATTTTCACAGATGATGTATTTCTGTTGCCGCTACAAAACAGAATGAAAAAATATTTAGGTGGGGCTCCCATACAACAGACATGATTTTTTTGCCGTTTTTATAGATAGTAATGGTACGGAACCCTTCGTGCGCGAGTCTGACTCGCACTTGGCCGGATTTTACTTTGTTACACCATCTATGTAATACATATGGAATGCATTAAAGAATTGAGTATTGAGTATATAATCTGAGCAAAGTACTATCAATACTATCTAGATTTATGTTTGTACAAAACTGCCATAAAATGCTATCACCCGCCGAGAAGATTGGATACATGCTAACGGAAAGCCGCGGGCAGTCTCCTCAACTGCATTTACTCCAATCTGATGCAGATATCCATCAAATACTTTGTACTAGCTTTTGTCTGCGGCTCCGTTCGCTTTGAGGGCCGAAATTATCCGACGGTACAATAATACCGATGAGAATTATCCTATGTCTTAAAACAGGTCATGATCCTGTGTGAGAAATTTCATCTTAATTCGTTCAGTCGTTCTCAACAGGGTTGGTAGCAGCTGGATCAGAGTTGTCGAGCATCGAGCTGAGTGGCGTGCCATTGGAGAAGCCTTTGCCCAGCAGTGGACAGCTGTAGCCAGATGACGTTCTTCACCTTCATTGTTTTCATGATAATCATCATTCTCCTCCCATTATCCCAAATTATCTTGCGTCGGTGCAGCATGTCTTCGCCTTCCATACTTCTAGAAAGAAAGAAAGAAAGAAAACACATTTATTTGGCACATGCCACAAAATGCACACAACATAAAATAAAAAACTTAAATATACACAATAAAAACTTAAATCTAAACAGAAAAAACTTATTTGCAAAAAATAAAACCGACTTCAAAATCACAAAAAAGTGAAAAATAATTTTAGCTTCAGAAGTCGGCGACTTTAGTTTGTTTGATTCAGTTTTTTGGCACCGAGTTCTGAAGCTAAAATTATTTTTCACTTTTTTGTGATTTTGAAGTCGGTTTTATTTTTTGCAAAAAAGTTTTTTTTATTTTTTCATTTTTAGTTGCAATATCCTATACAAATATTCTCTATGCGTTCATTTTACATTGTATACATTTCATGGTAATAGGCTTATTCTTACTTCCTTACTAATATTATAAATGCGAAAGTAACTCCACAACAACAAACAAGTAACAGACTTCAGAGTCAAATGCTCATAAAATAAAAAAAATATATACCGGCCGAATTGAGAACCTCCTCCTTTTTTTTGAAGTCGGTTAAAAAAAAGAGGAAACGTTGTGTGTCTTACTAATAACTTAATAAGGTATGTGTGTGTATGAAAAGGTACTTAAATAGAATAAGTTTGTGTACAATGATAACAAATAAAACTACATATTAAAAAAAAAAGGTCGAGAAAAGTGCAAGACAAAACATAAAACTTTCTCTTTTACTCGTCATCTCAGCAGACACCTCATTTCTTGACATATCAGCCTTTACGCAGTCCATCCATTGTCTTTGATCTTCCTCTACTCTTATTTATACCTATCCACATTCAAACTCAAAACCTCCTCATGACGTTTTCCTCATTCTTCCGCGTCACATGCCCATACCAAACCAACCGGATGATTCTCATGTTCAAGTTAATGAGCTTCAAACAGAACTCTGCTACCTAGATTGCATTAGTAGCGGCAGGTCCATCAAGGTGCAGATGGAGCTGCACAAGGAGCAGGACAGGAAGTGGGGCATCGTGGACAACTGGCTCTGCAGTCACACTTTCAGGTTTAAAAAGGTGAAATCAACCAGTTACTTTATAGAATTATGGGGTATTTATGGGGTGATTGGTAATTGGGTGCATTCCTTGAAGTAGGTGATTCCAGACCGAATATGCAACCATTTTGACCCCGATAATTTGGGGTCCAAACTGGGTTGTTTTTAAGAAATTGAACTTTTGGAGTCGACAAATTAGGTTTAGTATCACCCATTTCAAGCAACGCACCCAATTACCTATCACGTTTTTTTTTTCGGACGTGACATCATCAAATGACCCGCTCGGGGCGGAGCGGAAGGGAGTGTCAGACTTTTACTGACTTAAAACCAATCCATGTTCCTTCTTTTGCCCTTTGTGTTCCAGGGCCGCGGTATCTCTATCGAACAGTCCCGCAGCCCCGGCAGGCAATTACCTATCACCCTGTATTCGCGATTAAATCGCCATATATATTTATTTATAAGCGACACGATTTGTTGGCGGAATAGACCGTCACACCTTTCGCTAGTAATTTCCGATACGTTTATGTTATTAACTTTACATAATACATAACATAATGCCACGCCAACTCTCCCCGAAGGGGTAGGCAGTGTGGATACTAGCTGTTCCGTATGTCTTCGCCTGCGTTTGGTTTGGAAATTTCCCCGGTAAGATACTACAGATATAAAAAGTATTATAAATCAATCCGGGACCTCATGCTCAACAGTCTTGGTTACGGTCGCAAAACCAATAAGAGATTTAAACTGTCACTTACGGGATATCTTCCGTGATTGTTCATGATTTTGAGCTTCCGATATTTCGACCCCGTAAGTGACAGTATACGTTTAGTTTTAAACCATTAAAGCTTAAAACAGTGAATGAGGGATTTTCAACCGATTGATATCGTATTATCCAGTGAATTTGTGGAGGTCAGATGGGCAGTAGCTCAATGTAAAATACTGGTATTCAGCTGCATCCGGTTAGGCAGATAATGATTTTTATCCGACAGCAAAAAAGTTTAACTTTTATAAATATTTATTTAATTCCCAGCTTCACCTGTCACTCTAAACAAAAGCTAATCAGCACCACTATACAAGTCATCCCCCTAGGGCCATTGGCTGAACATAGTGTCATGACGTAACATCTGAAGTTAAATTAATATATCTATTATTAACAGGTCCCACACAACTTTGAGATTGTTTACTCCCTGTTGTTTTGTGGGAGAAGGCACGAGTGGAAGCGGGTTTTTGAAGTCTTTTCTTTTTTTTATCATCAAATGGCCCCTCCCGCTCTGGGCGGAGCGGAAGGGAGTGTCAGACTTTTACTGACTAAAACCCATCCATGTTCCTTCTTTTGCCCTTTGTGTTCCAGGGCCGCGGTATCTCTTTCGAACAGTCCTGCAGTCCTGGCAGGCATCGGCCCCTCCTGTTTGCTGACATCTCTTTGAGGCGCGCGTGGAACACGAACGCGCCGTCGACACGGCCTGTCGTCATAAGACGGACGGACGGCGAGCTAGGGTTTTTGAAGCCTGCGGTCATGTCTCATATCAAGTGTTTATTTTTTATTTAATTTATGAATTAGACAATTTAAGAAGATGTAGTGACAAAATTGTAAAGAGTATAAGGAGTCATGTGGATAGGAAGAGTGAAAGTCGACTAACAAAAGGTAGGTATTTACAACGCAGATGTGAGTGGCAACGCCGGGAGGGGACGTCCTAGAAGGAAATACACTGACCTTATTGATGAGGTTCTTCTGAAAGTTCAGGTGCATAGTACTTGCTACCATACCTTGCGTGTATGACCAGAAGTGAACGTGGATGACGCAAAAGGAGTATGTAAGGATCGTAGAAGGTGCCGTTCTACCGACTCCCATGGAACAGAAAATTAGGTACCTACAAAGGTAATGCTTATTTCTAAAGAAATTTATTCCAGCATACCTATGGAAGCAGATATTGAAAAGAGATGTAGACTCAGTGTGTAAAAGAAGAAGAGAAAATGGAATACATAAAACATGAAACAATTAAGCGGTTGGGGTTTATATGGGCTTTTCGGCAGATTTACCATTGAATAAAATAATCCTAACTAATATTATAAATGCGAAAGTAAGTTTGTTTGTTTGTTACCTTTTCACGCCTAAACCACTAAACCGATCCTGAAATTTTGCATATACGTTGTCAGATGTACAGAAATTGACATAGGGTACCTTTCATGAAAACAACAATAATGTTCTTATGATAATAGATGGCGCCACGTGTCTTTCGAATCATGATTGAATTATTTTATTATAAAAAGTTTAGAAGTGCGAATTCTAAATTGAAGCGAGCGAAGCCGCGGGCAAAAGCTAGTATTACATAAATTAGAATTCATGAGCATAAATATCATTCTTAGTACAAAACCCGTGTGACATTATGGAATTTAAATAATTAATATATACGTATTTAAATAATTACAGGCTAATATTATTCTAAATTCCCTTTGTACATCGCTAGTCTACAACTTGATCCACACGACAATGTTCTAGCATACATATTATTGCAACAGTGGACGTAATAATTAATTTTAACGCTCTCGACTCATGCACAAAATATAGTTGACCTGATTAAAAGTTTCCATTATAGTTAATTACTCTAGTTGTGTT
This sequence comes from Eurois occulta, assembly GCA_950022335.1. Classification (NCBI taxonomy): domain Eukaryota; kingdom Metazoa; phylum Arthropoda; class Insecta; order Lepidoptera; family Noctuidae; genus Eurois; species Eurois occulta. Next base: position 19,743,557 of record OX465480.1, on the reverse strand, counting down.
TTTGGTGAGGATAACTACGGGATCTTCAGTCTGGTTGGAGTTTATGAGGTTGGCAGTGTAGTAGTTAATGTGCCGCTTGCCTGTGTTGGACCGTGAATGGGTGACCTTCCATCACATACCGAGTTTCCTCCGTGCCTCGGAAAGCACGGTAAACCATTGGTCCTGGATGTTAATTGTAGATCTTTGACACTCGTTACAGGTAGTCAGCGGCCCGAAAGTCTGACAACCAGTCTTACCAAGGGGTATCGTATTACCTAGTACTAACTGGGTTGTGGAGGTCAGATAGGCAGTCGCTCCATGTAAAATACTGGTAACTGTCACTGTCAGTTTGACAGCTGACATAAGTATGGTAATGTCAACACTAGGAAGCAATCTTACCTGGGGGTCGGCTACAAGACACATCCGCAGAGGGTGGGAAATCATCAAATGACTCCTCCCGCTCTGGGCGGAGCGGAAGGGAGTGTCAGACTCTTACTGACTAAAAACCACCCATGTTCCTTCATTGGCCCTTTATGTTCCAGGGCCGCGGTATCTCTTTCGAACAGTCCCGCAGCCCGACAGTCCCGCAGCCCAACAGTCCCGCAGCCCACAAGACACATCCTAATTTGTAAATATTAAAAAAAAAAAAAAATCAAAAATTGTTTATTTCTTCAACAAGATTACACAAATTTGTTTGTGATTGGAGCCTTCTTTTAAGCAAACAATGCCTGTATTAGAAGACTCCGCTCTTCCATAACAAGAGAAAGAAAATTATTATTAACCTATTAACCAAGTTAAGTAGACAAGATTGCTATAAGTACAGTTTGTGTGAGTGTGTGTGTGTGTGTGTGTGTGTGTGTGTGTGTGTGTGTGTGTGTGATGTGTGCTTGCGTGTGTGTTTGTGTGAGAGGGTATAGATTATGTTGCAGGTTTCAAGAGTGCTTCCGTTTCCTCATACGTAAGTGGTTTGATCCAATTCAGTATAATTTTTTTGCAGTCATAATAATGGTTTTTATATATATATATTTCTTTATTTATCCTATTATACAACCGAGCAGACCTTGTGTTGAATTGCATGGAGGCAACCAATGTGTTTGTTTGGGGGACTTCTGCAATAGCATGCTTTCTCCGTTTTGCTAGCTTAGATGCATCGTAAGGTAGGGTCTTATGTTTTTTTAATACAGTTTGAATAATATATAATTTTCTTACTGAGAGTAACTCGCTTAGGTTATAAAGACTATTTGTGGGATATCTAATTTTCTTAAAATACATAGTCTTTATCAGGGCACGTTGTGCACGCTCTATTTCAATGAATTTAGTTTTTGCTGACCCTCCCCAGACAGGAATACAGTACACTAAGACAGACTGAGCCAATGCGACGTATATTTCATTAAGGAGATTTCTAGAGGTGTTATTACGACCAATTATATTTTTTGGCACAATATGTCTCAGTGTACTAAATAACCAACACAGTTTTCTAATCCTGTTAGCAACTTGTTCTATATGGGGATACCAGGATAATCTCTGGTCTACTACTACCCCTAAATATTTGGTTTGTTTTACCTTATTTATTTTTGGGCAATTACAAAAATTATTTTTGAAATCCTCACAATCATGTATTTTAATTTTAAAATCATCCGTGGGTTCAGTTCGTGCACTAATACTGAAACACACGAAATTTGTTTTAGATGTATTCAAAGTAAGTAAATTCCTTTTTAACCATTTGGCTATCCTAGCCATGCCCATTTCAGCTGTGTACTCAACATCTTGCCAAGAGATACCAGAAAAGACAATAGCTGTATCATCAGCATAAGAGAAAAGTTTGGCGTTTTTGATATTTAAATTGCAGAGATCGTTAATATAAATTAAAAATAATGTTGGGCCCAATACGCTTCCTTGCGGTACGCCATAAGTTACATCCGCGTAGTCACTGGTATACTGTCCAATCCTAACACTCTGCCTCCTATTACAAAGATAGCTTTCTATGAGAGAAAGAGGAGTTCCTCTTATTCCGTATTTTTCTAATTTACTCACCAGGGTTGGAACAGAGACGGTGTCAAAAGCTTTTTTTAGGTCTAGGAAGACAGTAACACATTTGTTGCCACTATCTAGAGTATCACCTACTAGCGATGTTAGGGCGGTTACTGCATCCTCGGTCGAAACACCTTGTCTGAACCCAAATTGTGTAGGCGACAGTAAGTCATATTTACTTAGATAGTTAAAGAGTCTATTATTTATTAGCTTTTCCACAATTTTTGAAATAACTGGTAGGACTGATATTGGTCTATAGTTGTTGACATCGTCTCTGTTTCCCCCCTTGTGTACAGGTGTAATAATTGATCGTTTGAGTGCTTCCGGAAAGACACCTTTATTAAAGCATAGGTTAGCCAGATGAGTTAAGATTGGAACAGCTTCCATTTTTATATATTTAAGAAACTTTGCAGTTACCTTATCCCAACCGGGGGCGCTATCAGTTTTCAAGCCCATTAGAATTCTATCTACTTCATTACAGTCGGTATCGTGGAGTGCAAAAGAATGAGATACGGAAGATTGATTTCTAATTAATTGTTGGGGGTCAGAATCTAGGTCGGGTTCAATTTGCTGGGCCAGTTGCTTTCCAATGTTAACGAAAAAATTATTGACATGATTAACTGAATCGGTAGGGGATGGCATTTTGTTTAATAATTCCGTATTTTCGGTCTTAGTTTTATTAGAATAGGTAACGTTTTTTATATTTTTCCAGAGTAATTTATTGTTTGTTACTGAGTTGGCTAATAATTCCTTTTGATATTTCCTTTTCAGTTTTTTTATGAGGTTACTGCAATAATTTCTGTATCTAATGAATGTAATTTTTAAAATTTCATTACTAGGATCCCTTTTAAGCGATTTTTGCATTTTATTACGATTGTTTATACATTTTAATATACCTAGAGTGATCCACGGCTTAATTATACGTTTTTTGTTAGGGATTGTTACAGTGGTAGTATTACTATTTATAGAGTTGGTTAGTTTCTGTATGAAAAGATTAATAAGTTCAATCGGATCATTGCAAAAGAGCAGTTCAGCTATTTTATTTTCCTGTATATGTTTCAGCGCCCCTTCAAAATTTAGACTAGTTTTAGTTTTTGGTGCAACTTGTCTAGTTTTTATTTTAGATATAGATAGGAATGTCGTATAGTGGTCAGTAATTGTAGTGTGTAATACACCAACAAAAGCTGATTTCTTGTTGTTATTAATCTTGAGCATAAAATGATCCAAGCAGTTTATTTCTCGCGTAGGAAGTATATGGCCAGGTAGTATGCCATGGGTTGATAGCATAGTAAGATAATTAACTCTATTTTTACGCTCATAGGATTGTTCTGAATCCTTAGGTTTAATGTTAATATTAATATCACCCGCTATAATAATACTTTTCTGCGTGCTCAGAACATTGAGTTCTTTACTGAGTGATTCTGTAAAACTGTCACAATTTGTATGCGATGGGGAGCGGTAAATACACAGAATAATATTATTAAGAATGTCTAATTGAAGGCAGGATGCCTGGCATAAATTTATTTCCTTTACTTTGGGCATAAGAGAGTTTTTAATGTAAACAACTACCCCGTCATTTTGATTTAAATGTCGTGTTGTAATATGGGAACTGTAGTTTATGAGTTGCGGGATAGGTTTTTCATCACTTAATCTACACTCAGTCAATATTATGATGTCAGTTTCAAATGTAAAAGTGGACACAGTTGCTATGAAACTGTCAAAATTACAATAAATGCTCCTTATATTTTGGGAAAATATAGTCAAATCGTTAGTATTTATCTGTATGTGTTTGGTAAGGTCAGACGGGTCACAATCAACAGATCGTGCAATTTTGATGTTGTCTATGTCAGTGAGTGTTTTTAAACTTTCACTCATCATAATTATTAAGTTGAATTAATGACATTTCTAGATAAGAGTAAAAATAATTTAGTATTAAATTGATATATAAGTCTTAGTAATAGCATCATAAAGTAACATGTAGCTTGTAGAACAATAATGTCTTAAAAATAAGCCCCTTACGGTACTGCTGCTAGTACTGGATATATATTTTTGATTAGGTATATTGTATATTATGTATAGTTTGTGATTGGAGAATGTGTGGAAGTGGATTGTAGTACGAATTTGTATATATGTGTGTGTTTGTACTTGTGTGAGTATGCTTACAAAACAGTAACATGCAAAACAACTTAAAGGTGTAGGACAATTATTAAACAAGTTAAATGTTCTAAGATAATCAAAAAATAATAATACCAAAAAACAGGTTCGTGGTTGAGAGTTCACTTTGTGACGTGTGAGACGTATCACTAGTCATTTTCCTTGCATTAGTTGATGTACCTGGGCCTCAGATTTAATAATAATAGTCGGTGATTGTTCATCTTTTTTAAGATAAACTTTTCCATATGCAGTCCAGCAAAACTTATATGCACCAGATTTGGTTAGATCACGAGCAAGAAAATGTAGTCGGGACGCTTTTGGGGTCAAATGCTCACCTATAAAGATGGGAGTATCCTCTTGCACTTTAAAGCCTAGGTGTTTAGCGCATAATTTTGTTTTATGCTTTATATTGAACGCCTTTCCCATTTTAAGTATTTCTGTTTTCAAGATGGTTGAACTGCTCTCCACAACTATTGGCATATTCTGGCTCTCATTATTCTTGCCTCGTACTCTATAGATATCCTTAACGTCGTATTTTCCGATTTTACAGTCTACACTATTAGAGAGGCACATAACCATTTCTATGAGGTCTTCTTTGGATTCGTTGGCTTTTTTTGGTACATTTTTTATTACAAAGTTTGTTTTACGACAGCCCATCTGCATGTCCTCGATTTTATCCTCTAGAATGGTGATATACTGCTTATTTTCCTTTTCTTGGTTCTCTAGCAGATTTACCTTCTTTTTTAGCTCATCAAATTGCCCAGTCAAAAAAGTAATGGAGCTATCTATATTAATGTTAGACTGTTGAATTTCTTTTAAGGTAATTTTAATCTCGTGTAACTCTTTTTCTCGATTTTCTGTAAAAAGTGACATCATTTTCTTCATCTCTCCTTTAAAATCATCTAATTGCAGCCCTATGGATCTTTCTTCCCTGTCTCGCTTAATCCGTCGAGACACAAAGTTAGGCGGTGTTTTATCGATTCCCATCAGGTTGATATCTGTTTCCGAAGCAGATTTATTCATGGATGAGTCCATCACTACCAGGTTACCAGAAGTGTACCGAGGTAAGCCTGCCGAGGGCGTACTTGTTATAGCAGCCAATGCGCTTGCACCTTAGAAGGAGCTAGAGGTGTCCCAAGACACTGGTGGGCGGAGTCCCCGCTGGCCTAATTTCCCAATCAGGCCGCCGCAGGCAAGGTCGCTGGTAGGGATGGTGCGCCCACGCAGTTATAAGTAATGTAATTGGGTTCTTACGATCTGTAGGGGCGGGTCCTGCGTAGCCAGAAGTCAGGTACCAGGCGAACACGAACGAAGGAGTTACTAACACCGCCGTGAATCGGTTGCCGCTTTGCAAGCTCCTCGTTATTTATGCACTCCTATTTTTGTTGATGAATTAAACTATTAAGAAATTGTTTTAATATTTTTGGTAAACAGTTATAGCAGCTCTGATACGTTAGCACCTTTCGGCGGTCCGGGGGGAAGAGGAAGAAGAAATATTGATATGAACGTTACTGAAATATGCTTACATGGTTAGGTCATGATGAGAAGATAAGTGAAAGACAAAGAGATTAAAAAGCTCGTATTATTTGAATGTCTTTGACAATTTAAGAAGATGTAGTGACAAAATTGTAAAGAGTGTAAGGAGTCATGTGGATAGGAAGAGTGAAAGTCGACTAACAAAAGGTAGGTATTTACAACGCAGATGTGAGTGGCAACGCCGGGAGGGGACGCCCATAGAAGGACCTACACTGACCTTATTGGTGAGGTTCATCTGACAGGTCAGGTGCGTAGTGCTCGCTACCGGCGTGCGTGTATGACCAGATGTATGAACGTGGACGAGGCAAAAGGAGTATGTAAGGATCGTAGCAGGTGGCGTTCTGTGGTTTCTGCCTACCCCCATGGGAAACAAGCGTGAGTTTATGTATGTAACTTAAATAACCACTAAATACTTACAGCAAGATGTTTTATTAACCGAATAACATTACAAATAGAAGCATTGGTTATTCGAGTAACCAACTGATATAAACTTTGACCTTTGGCTTCGTGGTCGCAAGCGCCACTGCTGTGCGTGATGGGTCCAGTGTTTAATTTCCATTTCATAATTCTTCAGGTAATACAATCATTACTTTAGAAATTTGTCAGGTCAGTAGATACATGATCTTTGGAGGTTGGTGGTGCGGACAAAGTTGCAATCTCTATTCCGTTACTCTCATAGTTCACATGATGGAAATCCAACACGTCCGGGGAGAGATCAGGCGCAGGATTTTAATATTAATTAATTTAATTAATAATATTTAATAATAATTAATAATAATCCGTGTGGCTGACGAGCATTCGTGATTTCACCCGCACCGATCAGCGTTTGCGAGTATGTCTATCTCATTTTATCACCAAGAATTGCAACTCACTAAAGTGAGAGGTCTAACAGCACGTTAAAGTGCTTCTGATGTGGATGAATTCGATTGTTTGCGAACGGACTTCTCGCTCCACCAAATGACGCCTTCACGTGACATGATGAGATAGAGATACTCGAAAACGCTGATCCGTGTGTGTGTAGCGGCATTACAAAAAGCACTACAGCAACATAGTACAAAAAGTACTACAGCTCTGTACCATCTATGACACAAAATAACTAACATCAAAATCCTAAATCGTGCATTTGAAGTTATCAGCGATTTAAGACTTTATAGAGAAACCCGACAATGTGTCGGGCAGTAGCCCACCAGACATAACACCCGTTTGGTCGGAGGATCCTCCCTTTCTTATGGGGGATGAAGTATTTTATACCCTGTTCTTCATACCCCAAAAGTGTAAATGTGATATCATCCTAAGTGTTCTTTAGCATTTTTTGAAGCTATCTTCAGAAGAGAATTTATAGGTCCCAGCTCATCTGGTTTATTAATCAACTAGCGACCCGCCCCGGCTACGCACGGGTGCATTTATTATACATATAAACCTTCCTCTTGAATCACTCTATCTATTAAAAAAAAACGCATCAAAATCTGTTGCATAGTTTTAAAGATTTAAGCATACATAGGGATATAGGGACAGAGAAAGCGACTTTGTTTTATACTATGTAGTGATATTGTGTTCACAGTATTTTTGTCACATAAAATTCTTCTAGCCTAACCCTAAATGCTGTCGCCTTTGACGATAGGAACATATTCATACAACGTAGTAACGGTCTAATTGGCGGTGAGCGGTAATCAAACGCGACGTATGCAAAGCTAGCGTTAATGTTAATTGAATGAGTTTTAAAAAACTGGACTAAACGTCGTTTAAAATGTTAATATGGATGTGTAAAGTGTTCTTCATTTTGGAGGCAGGACATTTGCATAGCTGTCCCGGATTGGAATGTTTTAATTGATAAAATGGACAGGAACAGCAGAATAAAAAAAATGTGCTGTGAAATACACGGTTATTTCATAGTACATTTTTCAAATCGTGCCTTAATTATACTATCTGATATTTTAGCAAGTTTCTATGTGTTTAGTTTTTAAACATCGTATCAGGAGATTTTAAACTACGATTAAACATCCATACAAATTTTCAGGAATTATAAAAATTCCCAAATTACCTTTATTTCTTGAATTTCATTCTTAATTTACTGCCAATTTATTGTTCAATAAATTGGCAGTAAAATAAGGATAAAGAAACATTAATTTGTTGTCATTTTACTGTATTGTATGAGAAAGACATGTACGGTTCAGTGAAACTGTAGTCCGCTTTGGGAGTCCACCATATTAGATTTAGAATGACATCACTTAGCTAACCATGCATTGTCATCCAAACAAAACATGTATGTAACATTTCAGCTCAATCGGAAATCGGGAAGTATGTCAACTTCTAATTTTTTTTTACAAAGTTACAGGTGAAGCTTATAAAAGCATTTCAAAATCTACCAGCTCGTGATGTACAGATGCCAGCACATCAAGCTACTACAATCTGTCAAATTTCTTTACTAGATTTTCAATTTTATCTCTAAAACATTAGGTTCAAGGTTGGTTGGGAAAATCTGACAGGTAGGTTGACCTGCTGGCGTCTGTACATAGCCGGCCCTTTATTCGAACAAGTTTAACTGGTGTTTTACGAGTACTTAGACCTTGCATGTAGCAGTCACGACGTGCAAGCTGTTAACTTTTCTTTTTCTGTTTCTGTCCTGTTGTATTTAAAATATTTAATGCACCTTTAATTATTGTTATTATTGTATTTTTGTATGCACGTCATGTCCCTGCGACAAATAATTTTTTTTCTTTCTTTTCTTTATGTTGCATGATAAAGTTTCTAATAGAAGCAAGTATTAAGAATAGTTTTTATTTTGTTAGCCTGAACTGTCCCACTCCTGGGCAACGGCCTCCCCCATTCCTTCCACTTTTCTCGATGTTGCGCCCCTTCTCACCAATTAACGATAAAGCCATCCAAGGCGTTCTGCCATCTTCTTCTCGGTCAGCCGCGACCCCATCTAGCTGTCTCAGGGCTCCAGTTTTGTGATATGGGGGGCGCATGCAGCAGACATGCCTACCCAGTCCCATTTTAGTTTGGCAGCTTTGTGAGCTACGTCAGCAAGCGCATTGTTCCTTATTCGATCGGCAAGTTTAACTTTAAGAATGCTGCGCTCCATTGCCCGTTGGAAAACCTTCAGTTTGAACATCTGGATGTTAGTCGAAGACCAAGTCTGAGCACCATGTCGTCATTTCAGTTTGGGGAGAAAACACAGTAAACGATACTAAAGAATTTTCTCACAACTCCAACTAAAAAAACAAGCTCCTCAAGTCTTTGTCAACCACAGTAATAAAGCAGCAACCATGTTTGTCACAAACAGTAGCTACGTACCGACACGACGTCATAATTCTCGACAACTACGCAGAGCACACAAAGAGGGGATTACCACACAAACTGCGTCAAAATAAGCGGCCAGACACGGGAATAAAAGCTGATATTTTTACTAGGGAATGGTTTACTACCGCCATGATATATTTATTACGAACAAAGAAGTCTAGCCAGGATCCTGGTTGGATTTCCTTGTACGCAACAAAGGTATTGGCAATTATTTAGTCTATAATAGCTGAAAGCTTTTGCTGAACGTTTCGACTGTTAGTGTGAACCACTGCAGCATGGTTCACGTACTGACTAATGTTAATATATTGTTTTAATTTTGATTTAATTTAATGTTGGTTTCATGCTATACAAGGTGTAAACGGACCCTTCACGAAGCCGTCAACCAAGCATTCTGTACATCTAACTAAGTAACCCTACACAAAAAATATTGTTGGGAAACGTCTTTTTTGTGGGGTATAAAATCACGTTTTACTGTAGGACTCAATATAACGCACTCGAACATTGTACTGATGAATGCATTGAATAGTGCGGGGATCATAGAGGTATTAAAGTTAAAACATAAAAAATATATAAAAAAAAACTGATGAAAAAGTTGGAAAATTAACCCTCAATATCTCCGTAACTAGATGGTTCTCAGGTATGATCTAGAACAAAAAAAATATCGCATTGACACGGGGAGAACAAGCAGTTTTTGGGCTTCGTAAAGGGTATTGTTACACTTATTATAAGTAACCTATAGCTTAGAAACAGTGACCGACTTAAAGAAATACATTAAAAGCACCAAAATGTTTGTTTCATAATCCTTTTTCTTCGACACGTCTTAATTAGAATCCATGCAAGAAGTTTTCTCTGACTCGTGAAACAACAAGTTACTGCCTGTCTCCAAAGCCAGCCTACAATTTAGCTTACCACTGCGTAAATCAAGCTTGTGCCATACTGGGGCCTCGCTCAAAAGTAAACTACTTTAAATTAATTAAGGCAGTGTTTGTTTCTCTCCCCGCTCGGCGTATTACATCAATCACGGCGTATTAATTCACTGACGACCAAGTTTCCCATACGCCGGGAGTTGGGAATACGGAATGGCGTAGTGTGGGAATAATACGCCGTTTCGGGTTGGTGCTAGTTTTGAGACTAAATATTTTATAGTTTTAGTTATTTTCAACCTTGTAGATGTTCTTTAAAACATTAATTTATGAAAATAATTTACGGAAATGTTTGTCGCCTTGCTCAGTTTTTACATTTATCGGGATATATTATTAGTTCAGTGATGACTAATGTACCCAAACGCTGGGAGTTGGGAAGACAAATAGCATATTTTCAGAATAATACGCCGTTTCGGATCCAATCTTTTTCGTTTTAAAATTAGTTTGAGCGGATTTACGTTTTGTTTATTTCGAAACAGCCTCATTTAGGTAGTGAATGCCGTTAATTTATAACAACAAATTAAGCCAATGTTTGTACCCAACGACGCGTATTAGGTACATCAATCAGAGAATATTAATTCACTAATGACTAAGTCTTCATAATAAGCTAGGAGTCGGGATTTGGAAATATGAAATAGTGTTTTGCGGGCATATAACGCTGTTTCGGGTTACAAAGTAAAGAGGTCATATTATTAAAATATAGAGGAGCGAATACCAAATAAGAGCGGCGGAACTGGTTTTTTTAAATTTTTTATTAAGGGTGTCAGATTTAGAAAATTAAAAAAAAAAACATAAAAATTTTGAAAATTTAGAAAAACTCAGAGATTGTTTCTATGGTATTTTTTATGATCTCAAAACCATACACTCACGATTCGTACCTATGATGAACAGGACAGCAACTGTCAGGTCAGCTAGTTAGTAATAAAAACTTGCCAGCTGTTTTGAAATATTATACACCTAATTTCCCGGATCATAAAACTCATTAAGGCAATGTTTGTGTGTCTCCAAGTCTACATCAATCAGTCCTTAATTAATTTACCACGACTAAGTTTACTTCGCGTAGTCCGGGAGTTGGGACATGTGGGTACGATTCGCCGTTCCGAAATATTTTTTATCTTTTATATAAAACTAGCGACCCGCTCCGGCTTCACACGGGTGCAATGCTGATACCACCGCCGCAACCGCTATGTCCCTGCATTTTAAATCTGTAATATCTTCGAAAATATTCATTAAAATAACATGCTGTAAAGAGCCATATTGATGCATTTAAGGTACTTAATTGGATAAATTTCTCGTAAAAAGTAATGGATAAAAAATAGTTATTGTGGGTTATCCCTAAGAGATAGACATATACCATCGCGGATTTCATTGTAGATCTTTTTAAGGTGTACAATACTGTAGTACATTATTTTGATCTATCTCGTAGGGTTCAGCCAGCGTTTGCAATGTAAAAGCAAAAAATGTGTTTGTTTACGACGTCACGTTAGAAACCTTTTTTTTTTTGGTGGGTGGGAAATCATCAAATGACCCCCCCCCCGCTCTGGTTGGAGCGGAAGGGAGTGTCAGACTCTTACTGACTAAAAACCACCCATGTTCCTTCTTTGCCCCTTTATGTTCCAGGGCCGCGGTATCTCTTTCGAACAGTCCCGCAGCCCTGGCAGGCATCGGCCTTGCGGGCCCCTCCCGTTTGCTGACAACTCTTTGAGGCGCGCGTGGAACACGAACGCGCCGTCGACACGGCCTGCCCGTCGTCATACGACAGACGGACGGCGAGCTAGCCCATTACTCACCGTCCACACGTTAGAAACCTCTAAAATTATCAGTGTTTCTCTACTATATTATGCAGTATTATACATATAAACCTTCCTCTTGAATCACTCTATCTATTATATCTCTATAAGCAGCATTAAATCCGTTACGTAGTTTTAAAGAGCATACACAGGGACAGACAGCGGGAATCGACTTTGTTTTATACTCTGTAGTGATTATAATTTGTGTGTATATTCCTAATTCTTGTCTTCAACAACAGTTTGACCGTTGTTGATGTATTTTTTTTAGTACTAATTGGGTCACCTAGATGATTCTTAGCTATAGGTGTATAGCGGTAGGTAGCGTTGCTGTCGACAATTGGGATAAAACAATGCCTGTCGGGTCTGCTAGTTTCTTATAAACATATGTTTACTACGCGAAGTCCAGGAGTTGGGACATCTGCATACGAAACTAAGTAAGTACAATAAACAGTTTCGGAATGAATAAAACGTTTGAATTTTGTTGAAATCTTCTTTCGAATGATGATGAATTGAAAATGGCATTTTGTTAAAATTATTGGTTGTTGTTTTTATTGTGAGAGTGGCGGTGGCCCAGTGGTGGCGGCCCCGACTTACGAACAGTAAGTTGTGGGTTCGAATCCAGGCAGGCGCATTACTTTATGTAATTTACTTCATCACCACTGCTCTCAAAAACGGAGAAGAAAAACATCGTGAGGAAATCGGCATGTCCTAGAACCAAAAGTTCGAAGATATGTGACATCTACCAACCCGAACTGGGCCCGCGTGGTGGATTATAGCCCATTCGCTCTCATAGAGGCCGTGTGCCCCAGCAGTGGGAACATTATAGGCTGATTATGCTTATTCTTATGCTATTTTGATTGTAACTTTAAACACACACTGTGTTGTTATCGTTTAACTAATGAACGTAGGTGTAAAAAAGGTAATTATCTTGTTAACTCTTATCAATAATATAAGATAGGACGTAGACTACGTACGATATTTTTTCAATTTTTAATACTTAAAAATTAATAAAAAGAGGTATATTTATTTATAAACATTAATTAAAGTTAAGAGACACTTCTAAGTCAAAGAATATAAACTCTTTTGCAAAAAAAACGGGCACTTTACATTTTTTTCTCTACTTCAATGAAGAAGAACAAGAAATAGGTTTTATTAATTTGACGATGTATTGGCATGTTATTTGAAGCATCCTGGCATGATTCTTTACGTTCCAAATTTAAAATTTGAAATTAATAAAAGAAAAATAATGATTATTGTGGATTATTCTAAAATTGCTTTACTAATGGCGCGAATTGCTGAAACGATTTTTAACTTGATTACGATATTCTAAAACTTTTTGGAAATTTTCTGCAAATTAAACAATTTAATTATTCTTTTTACATTAAATACCACTTTTTGATATGAGTGATAAAGCGATAAGGGCCGGTAAAATTATAGCCCTACTTGAAGAAGGTTGTTCGCAAACTTACGTGTCTCAGCGGCTAAATGTGAGTCGTTCAACTGCCCAGAGGACTTGGCAACGGTATCAAGAGACCGGTTCGGTCAAAAGAAGACCCGGTTCGGGAAGAAAACGATGCACAGAACCAAGAGGTGACCGCTTTTTGGTGAGTCAGGCGTTGCGGAATCGTAAGGCGTCAAGTGTGGACCTGAAGAAGAGCCTTGAAGAAGTAAGAGGAGTAGAAGTTAGCTTGTGGACGGTCAGGACGAGGCTTTTGGCTGCCAATATCAGGAGTTACCGCCCAGCGCGGGGCCCTAAATTACTCCGTGAGCACCGTGTTGCTCGACTTCAGTTTGCTCGGAACTGTGCTTCATGGACTCTGGAGGACTGGAATAAAGTATTGTTTTCTGATGAAGCTAGAATCTCTTTGTGTGGAGAGGACCGACGCCGGCGAGTGTTGCGAAGACCACGGGAACGCTATGCGGAAGTGTGTTTCGAAGAAATCACTCCTTATGGCGGAGGCTCCGTTACGTTTTGGGCAGCAATTAATTCGACGGAGCGTACGGAGTTAGTTTTCATAGAAAATGGAACATTAAATGCACACCGGTACACAATGAAAGTCCTAATTCCATATGCACAACCCACATTGACTGCACTTGGGGAAGATTCCATTTTTATGACGACAATGCTCGCCTGCACCGTTCTGGCGACGTGGAAGCGTACATACAAGAAGTTGGGATCCGTCGTTTAGATTGGCCAGCTCGAAGTCCTGACCTCAATCCAATTGAGCATGTCTGGGATGTTCTAAAGAGACGGGTAAGATCAGTGCAACCTGCTCCACAAAACATCAGGGAGCTAAAAAGAGTCATTGCAGAAGAGTGGGAACGTATTCCTCAAAACGTTATTAAAAACATCGTGGAAAGCATGCCCAGAAGGATTCAAGCTGGGATTTTGGCAAGAGGAGGTCACACTCGTTATTAGGTTTTTACATTTGTAACTTTATTTAATTAAAAAAAGTAAAAAAAAAATCTTGTCTTTATTGCCGACCACTTCTTACTGTATGGGCGTGTACATCGGTTTTAAAGAATCCATCCTTTTTTTTTCTTTTAATTGCCCGAATTCACTTCACGCGCATTAATTTACACGATTATAAGTATACAGACTACGTCAAAGAAATAAATGTCATTTAATTAACTCAAATCGACCTTAGAACGTAAATTTCCTTAGGTGCCCGTTTTTTTTGCAAAAGAGTGTATAAGCTAAGCAGACGTTAAACATTACTTAACGTTAAAAAGTTTACAAATAATTTCGTTAACTTTGTTCCAGACTCCTGTCCTACATCGCTAGCGAGCTCCTCGTCTTGCAAACACTGCGTCGTCGTATATCATTCATATTTGACTACACCTGCGTTGACTGCCTACCATTTTGGACGCGTAATGTCGAACATTTGTTATCTACGAATGACGTTCCTATGATTTTATCCTTTGAGCCTTTAACCTGTGGATACAGCTATATTTATTTATTCATCAACAAATTTACATTTGTATCAAACAGTGGTTTTAACAATAAATATAACAGAAAAATTAAATAATCATCATAAAGCCAGACAAAAAAACAAACACTACATTCCACATTGGTCCCAACATTATTAGTCTTAATATTAATTATAGTTAATACAGCAGTCATTGTGCCGATAGTCGTGTCGGCTAATGGCTTAATAGCCAAGAGCCTCGACCAACATCTGAGGAGGCTCTCGCTTGGCAGCTGGATCAAGGGCTTGATTGAGAAAGCAGTATTTCTGGACACGGCGCGTATTGTTAGGAGGTTCCTCTCTCAAGAGCCCTGACCACCGGTAGCTCGGACCCTGTTCCCGATGCTGGTGGGCTACTATTTTTTATATTTTTAAATGTTTTTTATATTGTTTTGATTGAATAAACGAAATAATTAAACTTGATATTAATTCAAAAAACAATATAATAATATGAAAACTTAATAGGTTGGATATTGCTAGTCCAAGCATAATTGGCTTCGTACGAGCAAGAATAAATGTGCGTCACGAGCGCCTCTGTCGTGCGTCTTGCGAACAATCAACGGTTAACCCGACGACGGCGACGCCACCGCGGATATGCGCGCTTTCGAGAAAATTTCGAAATTAAACGTGAAATTGGTGTGTTAAGTCGTTTTGTGTTATGCTCAATCCTCAAGGAGACTGCGACGAGGATTTTGAGGTATGTGCAACCTTTCTTTTATGCGTATTGTAGTTAATCCAAGTGTTCCAAATCAGTGCATGCGTCCATCTTTTTAGCAGCGTAAATATTTTCAAAATTTGATCGCTTCCCCCACGCAAACATTTTGGCTTCGTATGCCATGTGATGCGAAGAATAAGGAAAATTTCGAGAGGAAAGTTTGGAGTACCTATGAATGTTGATGGATATAATAATAGAGGGAGACCAAAGAAACGATGGATGGACTGTGTGAAGGATGCTATGGCAAGAAAAAAAAAAAAAAAAAATAGACCAGTATTTCAACTGTTGAAATGGAAATGAACAGGACATATGACAAGAGACAGCAAACAAAATGGAATAAGATCATAACGGAGTAGCAACCTCGCGATGGTAAAAGAAAAAGAGGCAGGCAGGCAAAAAGATGGTTGGATGACGTAAGGAAAGTCGAAGACGTTACCTGGTCAAGAAAAGCTGGAGACAGAAAAGAGTGGAAACAGCTGGAAGAGGCCTATGTGTCACAGGACACGCTGATCACTAAACCGGGACACAGATGTGTTTGTTTACAAGTTAGTTTAATTATTACTTTTGTTTAGTTGCAGCAATAAAGGCTTAATAGAAAGCATGGAAGAAGAAGACATGTTGCGCCGACCCGATATAAATTGGGATATGGGAAAGAGAAAGATGATGAGGCCAGTTCATGCATAAATTAGCCAAATAACGTTTGCGTTGTTCCCACTGCTGGGGAAAAAGCTTTCCATTTGTTAGATGGAATTGGCCATAATCCACCACGCAGGCCTTATGCAGGGTGTTGGATCTCACCATTTCCTCTTTTTTTTTGTTCTGGGACATGCCAGTTTCCTTAAGATGTCGAATCCTTCAGCGTTTTAAGAGTAGTGGTGACGAAATAAAACATACACTAAGTGAAGTGCCTGCCTATGATCCAACTCATGACAGGTTAGATAGGCAGTCGCTCCGCGTAAAATACTGGTATTCAGCTGCATCCGGTTAGACTGGAAGCCGACCCCAAAATAGTTGGGAAAAGGCTAGGCAGATGATGACTGCCTATCTGAGTTCCACAATCCAGTTAGAACTGGGTAATACGATACCCCTTTGTGAGACATTTCTAACCCATGGCCAATGTTGCGTAAGTCGGGCCACCGCTGGCTGGTCCTATATGACTTGAACGATATATTTTTGGGTATAGGGACTAAATAAACACCAAGGTTTTCGACACACTAAAAAATATTTTTTATATAAAAAACATTTAAAAATATAAAAAGAACGCTTATTCTTTTTATGACTAAACTAATTTTGTTATTTTAATATCTTTCAGAAACCGCAAAATTAATCAGTACGCACAGGCATTAGATTGAAAGTAAGCTATAAATTCACTTTATTTGTTTTTAATCCGTACAACTGAACTGCCTTCGACTTAGAAAATTAATCAAAGCATGGCCGAATATAGACCCTAGATTTAATTTTGTTATATTAAATTTTTAGTTTAAAATTCACTGGTAGCTTGGAGTCTAAATTATTTTTTTTAACATTTTTATACGCTTAAACTTTTTCACAGCGCTATATCGAAACTAGAAATATTGCCGTGCCGTTACACGTTTTCAGACCTCTTCTGAGAAATCGGGCTTTGACTACAGTAAAATTCGACGTAAATTCTAATCGAAATTCGACGCATATCCCAGTATTGCGCAATATGCTTCCACATACGACTTACTTATGAAAGTTTCGACCATTTAATATATTGAGATAGTTTGTGGCGCGAATTTTACACTAGTCGATAGAGTAAAATTCGACGTAAATTCCAATCGAAATTCGACGCATATTCTACCCGATTCCAGCTCATAATCTAAACAGTATTGCCCAATACGCTTCCATATACGACTTACTTATGAAAGTTTCGACCATTTAATATATTGAGATAGTTTGTGGCGCGAATGCTGTTTACATTTACTAATAGAATTTGTTTTAAGGAGTTTTGTAGAACGTTCCATGTTTTTGACTTAATTTGTTACGATGAAAGTGCTCACAGCAACTTGGAACGAATGTATGTACGTAGGTACCTGCTTTTATGGTACAGGAGCTTGTAACTAATTAATATGCTCGTCGTTCGATAAAATAAACGTGTACCAATGATGTCCAACAGCGTCTGGCAGTGGCCTCATTTTATCAGAATACCAGCGATGTGACATTTTTTTTTAAATGACACTGTGCAATGCTGGAGCCTTTTGGTCTTGTACAGAACCAGTTTAGTTTAATGTGTGTCTTAATGTAAACTTAAAAAAAAATGTTTTGTTGTTAATTTAAATATTATGTTTTGTCCTGTGTTCTCGTGGCTAAATAAGAACAGCCGCTCGGGTCGATCTTTAGGTTAAGCTGTGCTTACCTAGGTTGGTCCGTGGATGGGTGACCACCCATTCCGAGTTTCCTCCGTGCCTCGGAAAGCACGTTAACTGGGTTGTGGAGGTCAGATAGGCAGTCGCTCCATGTAAAATACTGGTATTCAGCTGTATCCGGTTAGACTGGAACCCAACTCGATCCCAACATAGTTGGGAAATGGCTAACCAGATGATGTTTTGTCCTGTGCGAGAAGAATAAACACTTTTTCTTTCTTTCTTTTTAACTGCCACAGTTCATCTGTAGATGAGTGACCATTCTATTCAGTGTCTTGGGGACCACGTTGGAACCACTCAGTTAGCTGTCATAGGAATATTGATGACAGTCGTTACGGGTAGATGGAAACCTGAAAGTCTGACCTGTTTTCCATATGAAACACGTTTTATTCCAAAATGTAACTGAATATGGAAAGCGAAATACGCTGTAAGTTTAACAGTTCTAAATTCAAATGGTTCCGTTATTCTTTTGTTTCGAATGTCAGAATACCGTATTTGCGCTACACATTGTTTCAACTTTTTAAGTTTTATAGTTTTTTAGTCTGGATTTAGGGGACCCTTAGGAAATACGAAAATTCTTTCACTAATGACGGATTGTCATTATTCTCGAGTGTCATATCCTACATTTTGAATGTTCGCGTGGAATAATTTCCTGCCTACAGTACATAACGCGAGCAAAGACGCGGGCAAGGATAGTAAATTAATATTGATCAGCTTATTATTTATCAAATATATGGAAATTCACTGATATGCATAGATACTAAACTGATCGGTACTGTGGGGATTGTTTGTATGTGGTTTTAGTTTTTAGTGTAATAAATAAGTTTAGACGATGAATTGAAATAATTAGTGTGAACAAAATCATATTATTGCATCTCGTCTTTTCTCATTCTAATTTGAACCTTATTGTTTATTTCCATTGTCTTGACAACGTGCGTTAATTCCTAAATGTCCACAAAGGTTAAGGTCGCTACAGTATACAATATCTGCGTCATTGGCGGACTTTTTCCACTGCCTACAGTAAAATAACATAACCTCACGCCGGTAATCCCCGAAGGGTTAGCAGAGGTGTGTATCCATTAGTACACCCATATTTCGCCAGTTATGTTTAAGTCCAGCGAGCTTATTGCCATCAACCGTGCACAAATCTAGACTCCGTGACTGCAACTAAGAAATTCCTGATGGAACAACCCACTAACACTTTGCCCGACCCGTGAATCGAACCCAGGACCTCATGCTTAGCAGTCGCGCTTACAACTACTAGACCAACGAGGCAGTCGAGGGCAAAGGTAAATTAATATTGATCTACTTTTTATCAAATATAGAATGGAAATGGTTACCATTTCACTTATATTATTTAATTTACTATAATCTACTATCTAAACATGTGAAAATGGATTTATTATTATTTTTATTTTATTTTACAATTGATTATTTTTTGTTTAAATTAGATTTTTGTGATTATTTACAATTATTTATTTTATTTTAATTATTGTGATTAACTACAATTTATTGAATACTTTAATGTTTACTTTTTCTGATTATGCATGGAATTAATAAAACTATTTTGATTTGATTGATAGAATGGAAATATAATACGGGAACTCCCTGGAAAGCTAGTCGATTCACAATACCTGCGTCATTGACAGACTTTTTCCACACCCTACTGTTAAATATACGCTTTTATACGCTATCCATGTTTAAGCAACACGAACAACCGATTTATTTCCCCCCAATTTGTTGATATTGGCCCCAATTTGTTGTTTATCCGTTATTTCCGGCCTGAAAACTAAATAACAGCAAAAACGCTGAGTTTTGGAGCAGGCATCAGCGTTGTTCGGAACGGTAACGAAAGCTGATGGTATGTCAATGTTTGCATGCCAGCCAATTGCTACAGAGTAGGAATAACAGTTTGACCAATATGACTACTAAGCACAAGTTTTGAAACTAACTAGAGAACAGAAAGAGAACGAGAAGTGAGTTAGAGTGGAAATTATGGTTATCCTACTCCTCTGCTATACTTTTCTGATTAATTTTGTTGCGGGATCCAAGATAGTTAAATTGTTTCTCTGGGACTTCGTCGAGCTTCATTGTCTCGGCGCTTTTCTGGTGGTCGCCACTGTTGATTCTTGCTTTCCTGAGTTACAGTAGTTTGGGAATAGTGTGGCGGGCTTGTCCCAATAAGTGACTGAAGTACACTGTTATAATAAAATACGCATTCTGGCTAGCCAGGACCGATAGCTAGACTTTGGGGCAAGTTAATATTTCGCCTCGACTTGAGCTATGCTTTTGGTTTCGTGTTAGTCCGTGAGAAGGTCAATATTTTATCATGTAATTGCATCAGTCGTCGTAGATGGAGCCACGGGCATGAGCTAGTTAGCCCAACAACATGAGTTTTGAGCGTGATCTCCATACTTTGTAAACTGATTTATGATCATTTATCGAATCGAATTATCATCATCGGAAATATAACGTAAACCACGCACAATGGTCCACTTTAAGGACTAAGTGCGGAAACCAAAATCCCTAACATAGAACATATAACGTAAACAATGTTTCAGGACGCATTTATGAAACCCGCTTTATTAAGTAAGTAAGGAGTTTAATAATTATAATGCACTGAAGATGTTGTTGACGCTGCTTTGGTTTTACAGCGCATCAGGCACGTTTGCTGAAGCGAGAATGGATGACTTTAATGTCGTCATAATCAGACATTCGTCACATTTAATCTATGTACGTTGCGGCTATCAGGGGCAGCCCTAACAATATTTTAGCTAGACTGGCGGACAAAATTTATGGGGCAAATCAGGCACTGTGCGGGTAGACATTTTTTATTTATTTTGATTTTGTTGCTTAATAATAAAAAAACCGGCCAAGTGCGAGTCGGACCCGCGCACGAAGGGTTCCGTACCATTATCTATAAAAACGGCAAAAAAATCATATCTGTTGTATGGGAGCCCCCCTTAATATTTTTTTTTTAAATTTTTTGTATTTGTTGTTATAGCGGCAATAGTAATACATCATTTGTGAAAATTTCAGCTTTCTAGCTATCACGGTTTATGAGATACAGCCTGGAGACAGACAGACAGACAGACAGCGAAGTCTTAGTAATAGTGTCCCGTTTTACCCTTTGAGTACGGAACCCTAAAAAGATTAAGATAATACTAACACTTTATGGATCGAGGTCTGAATTAAATAAATAAATAAAAATATAACTATATTGGTTTAACTAACTGATCATTCTACACTGTGGTAGAAAGCTTCATGTTATCGATTGTACAATCGCCAATTTGGCAGATTTTTGTAGTTTTATTTCCCTGCAATAGTTTTATATGCTGACCTGATTATTTATGAAAAAGAAAGAGAATACTGGTAGAAACAGTAAGTATTTAAAGAACATAACATCACGCCTGTAATCCCCGAAGGGTTAGGCAGAGGTGTACACCCGCTTTTCGCCAGTTACGTTTTTAGGTCCCACAACAACACACACAACAACAAACACACAACGCACAACACATACACATAAGATAGCGCACTACCTGATGTTTAAGATCTTGTTTGTAATTATTACCTATGTTTACGAATAAATGATTCTGATTCTGAAGTCCCATGTAATAGGGGGACAGCCTATTACCATCAACCGGACACGAATCCAGACTCCGTGGCTGCTACTGAGAAATTTCTGAATGATTCTGATTCTGATTCTGAACCTATTACCATCAACCGGACCCGAATCCAGACTCCGTGGCCGCTACTGAGAAATTCCTGATGGAAAACTGCCCAGGACCTTATGCTCAGCAGTCGCGTTTGCGACCACTGGATCCAGTCTATATTTTAAGGATTAAATGTGTATCGCCACTTATGTACATATATCGGATTCATGTTTCCCAAGATCGACTCAAGTTTCACGACATGTATTGGTGCAGTCGGTCACCGAGGTAGCGCTATTCCACGCAAACAAGCCGTGGTGTCTCCGTCGAAGATGCGCACTCGACTCCTCGATGTTTGTCTCTTCCGTGCCGTTTTGTGGGAATAAACTATTATAAATAAACAAATCGCCAATTAATCAGACAAACTCAGGCATCAAAAGTGGATTCGCCCATTCTTATGGGAATCTCCCTGATAACAACTGACCTTGACAATTCTTAAGAAATTATAATTAACACTAGAAACGGGATATTTACCATGTCCACTGTTTGTTTTGAGGTCCCGATATTTCGGCGCTGTTGCAAGCATCATGATCACGGATAAACTGAAGTTACTGCGGGTGGGTGTTTATGAGCAGACAAATCGGTCTACCTTAAGAAATTCTTTGAAAATCCTCAATGCTTAGACGCGGTGGGGGGAACTGTTTTTAACCGACGAAACTAAGGAGGAGGTTTTCAACTCGACATGTATATATTTTTATAATATCTAGAGATAATGATAGTGATACCAAATAGTGAATACATAAACCTTCCATAATGATTTTTGAACAAATATTGTGAAATGCATCATTATCTAAATGGATCTAATGGGATCTGTTAACACGTCTGACATACGATCTCCTAATACCAGTAACAAGCATGGAGCGAGCTGTAAGCCGTGTCGGATGGAACTAATCAGTTAGTGAAGTCAATAGAGAGGCGAGATTCAATGTTATTCTGTGTAATAAGATACTTGTATCTTGATTTTAATCTAATAAGCGAGATATATTATGCTGGAATATGTCAGTTTAGCTTGGCGTGTGTTCCTGAAAAGGTGATCGTTTACCATACATATTCAAGGTGTAAACGGACCCTTCACCAAGCCGGCTAACCTAATCTAACCGGATACAGCTGAATACCAGTATTTTACATGGAGCGACTGCCTACCTGACCTCCACAACCCAGTTAGTACTGGGTAATACGATATCCCTTGGTAAGACTGGTTGTCAGACTTACGGGCCACTGACCACTTGTAACGACTGTCAAAGATTTACAAATGACAGCCGGGACCAGCGGCTTAACGTTTCCCATCCACGGACCCACCCAGGCAAGCGCGGCTTAACCTAAAGATCGACCGGAGCGGCTGTTATATCTTATCTACATCACATTGTTTATAATACAGTATAATACGAGTACAATGGTCTACACCTACACCAATCTAAATTAAAACATAAAATAAATATAACAGAACATTTGCGAATTCACTCAAATAACATGTACTCGTGTCATTTCGTCACATCAATTTTGATATGAATTTCGTTCATGATAAGAAATGCATGGGTAAGAGGTGTCTTACCATGTTAGTTTATCGTAGCTGTTGGCACATGCAGGCCATCGTCTCTTGTATACAACTCTTGCGTGCTACTTTGACCAGGCCGTCGATCCGGCTAGTGGCACCTGCTACTTTGCCCCTTCGACCAGTTTTGAGTCGATAAGTAGATACCTTTTTTTTTTTTTTTTTCGGGTGGGAAATCATCAAATGACTCCTCCCGCTCTGGGCGGAGCGGAAGGGAGTGTCAGACTCTTACTGACTAAAAACCACCCATGTTCCTTCTTTTGCCCTTTATGTTCCAGGGCCGCGGTAACTCTTTGGAACAGTCCCGCAGCCCTGGCAGGCTTCGGCCCTTGCGGGCCCCTCCCGTTTGCTGACATCTCTTTGAGGCGCGCGTGGAACACGAACGCGCCGTCGACTCGGCCTGTCGTCATACGACGGACGGACGGCGAGCTAGCCCATAACTCACCGTCCACAGGCCCGATAAGTAGATACCTAGGTACGTATAATTTCTACAGTAGGTATGTTTAGACTCCCTAAGGGCACCCGACGATACGCAGCGCTTCTTCCGTCAGAACTGCGTAGATTCTAAGGCTGGTTTTATAGTCACGCCGCTAGACGCGCCGTTGGGCAGCGCGCTGTTGAACAGGAACACCGAACGGCGCTGCTCAAGCGCGCGAATTTGAAACGCTACTACTACCCCAATACATATCCGAGCGCGCGCAGGCCCGACGGCGCTGCTGAAACGCGTGACTATAAAATCAGCCTAAGAGAATTACCACAAAAAACAACACTAAAGTATTATAAAAGTCTGTCTTAATAAATATGAACTGCATAATAAACCAATATTTATCTTGATTTTAAGGCCTTTTGTACGCATATTCTTTATATTGACTGTGCATATATACGATTTTGAACTTAAAAAAAAACCATCGACGCACCAACAACAAGGCCTTGTTGAACTTCTTCAGCAGCTGGAAAACGTTTTTCAGCCCTGAGGCCTCTAAAATATAGACCTAAGTATTTTGATAAATTATTTCTCGGAACCATTCATCTTGATCTTAGTACCTCGGGAGACATACGACATTATCGCTTTTTACTCGGCTGTCTATTTTTATACCTAAAAATATTTTTATCCGTAAAAGATGAAGATCTTTTTTTCGAAAATAGATCTAAAAGAAGCAAAGTACCTATTTTGGTAGAAAAAGACAAAAAGATTTAAAGTGGCACTACAAATTAGCATTCACTGCTAATGTTTAGATTTCATAACACCTAAAATATGTAGTGGGAAAAAATTAAAATAGTATTTGATGATGGTTTGATGTTTTTTGTTTGCGGAGGAATGAGGAAAATGTCGTGAAGAAAGTTATGAGTATGACTGTGGATGGGTATAAGAGTAGAGGAAGACCAAAGAAACGATGGATGGATTGTGTGAAGAATGATATGGCAAGAAAAGAGGTGTCCGAGTAATAGAGAAGTATGGAAGAAGAAAATATGCTGCGTCGATCCCAAATGAATTGGGACAAGGGCAAGAGAATGATGATTCTAAGATGATTTGATCCTGTGGAGAGGATGAGTGAAAGGGGACTAACAAAAGGTACAAAGCAGATGTGAGTGGCAACGCCAGGGGACGCCCTAGAAGGACATACACTGACCTTAATGGTGAGGTTCTTCAGAAAGGTCAGGTGCGTAGTACTCGCAACTGACGTGCGTGTGTGACCAGATGTATGAACGTGGACGAGGCGAAAGGAGTATGTAGGGATCGTAGCAGGTGGCGTTCTGTGGTTTCTGCCTACCCCCATGGGAACAATGCGTGAGTTTTCTGTATGTAGCTCTGTTCACAACACCACACATGCTTTTCCTGAACTATAAGGCAGAGGTTTACCTTCATTGACATATCGCCCCGTTATGTTTGAGGTCCATAATAAAAGCCGAGCCAATAACCACCGCCGGAAAAATGTTGACTCCAGGCTGCTACTGATAAATTCCAAATGATACTTCGATGCGAAACAGACTCTTCAATTTTGTGTATAGCATAAGCATAATCAGCCTCTAATGTTCCCACTGCTGGGACACACGGCCTCCTCTCTATGAGAGGGAATGGGCTATAATCCACCACGCAGGCCCAGTGCGGGTTTGTAGATGTCACATGTTTTCGAATTTTTGATTCTAGGACATGCCGATTTCCTCACGATGTTTTCCTTCACCGTTTTTGAGAGCAGTTGTGATGAAATAAATTAAACAAAGTAATGCGCCAGACTGGGTTCGGACTCACGACTTACGAAGAATAAGTCGGGGCCGCCACCACTTGGCCACCGCTGCTCTCTATGGTACCCTTACCACTTCCGCAAAGTTAAAACCAAGTAAGTTCAAATAACATAGCACGCTGATAAGTTCTAACCTACGTACATAAGATGAAAACTGAAAACAAAACCAAACACATCGCTTTAATCAAGATAAAAGAGATGGGCATCGAACTTGTCTAGCGCACTGCCAACCGAGATAAACATGCTCATAGATCAGTAAAAACATGAACTCACAAAATTGATAGCAGCGGTGGCCCACTGGTGGCGGCCCCGACTTACGAACAGTAAGTCGTGGGTTCGAACAAAGCTGGCGCATTACTTTGTTTAATTTATTTCATCACCACTGCTCTCAAAAACGGTGTAGGAAACCGGTATGTTCTAGAACCAAAAATTCGAAGACATGTGACATCTACCAACCCGCATTGGGCCCGCGTGGTGGATTATAGCCCATTCCCTCTCTAGAGAGGAGGCCGTGTATCCCAGCAGTGGGACCATTAAAGGCTGATTATGCTTATGCTATGCACAAAATTGAAGTGTCTGTTTGCAATGTCAAAAATATTTTTATTCATTTTTGTCTGTCTGTCTGTTTGTTCTGGCTAATCTCCGAAATGGGTGGACCAAATTTGTTGGGACTTTGGACTGGACTGGTAGATAGCTGATGTTATAAAAAGTAATTTTTTTTAATACTTTTTTTTTCTGAAAAAGATTAGGGTTATAAGTTTTTAATCTGTCATGGTCACTAACGAACTAAGATTAGGGTTCTGTGAAAAAAAAAACCCTTGAAATTGTTCACAAAATCGGATTCAAATAGGGAAGCAATATTTTTATAATAATTTCACGCTGACGGAGCTCGCTGGCAATAGATAAGTGTAAAACAAAAATATCCCAAAATTGTAGGAAATAATGTAAGACATAATTCCCACAGCTGGGACACAAGCCTCTCTAGGACCCAGTGCGGTTCAGTACGTTGAGCTATGAACAGGAGTTTCACATCTACACCTCGTTATCCTATGCCATGTTATCAAAGGTGTGTGCGAGCAAAGTTAAATGCGTTCAATTTAAGTTCTACCGGCTCGCCGGAGTTTGTTGTAATTCTGTTAAAGACGCACAACTTTTATAATTACGTGGTGCATCGAGTTATGGTGTTTTGAGGGTACCAATAGATAATTAGCTGTACTTAAATTAGTTTTTATACTCATAAAAAACTACAATATGCACTACTTAATGTGTTAACATTATTTGTAAGCCTTGCAAGGCAGCACATAGTGAGACATAACTTTATTGACTCAGCCACGGCATGTTCTTACTTTTTTACCTTTGTGTCACGAATAAACATCTTTGAATTTGTTTTTTTTTCGGTTCTGAACCTCAAAAGGAGAAAACGGAACCCTTATAGGATCACTTTGTTGTCCGTCCGTCCGTCTGTCTGTCTGTCAAGACCCTTTATCTTGGGAACGCGTGGAGGTATCGATTTGAAATTAAAACGATTTACCAGGTCTACAGTCTATTGAAGCTGTGAAAAAATCAAACTTCTAAGTTAACGAAAAAAATGGTACGGCCGCTTATGCCACAATAAACGTGTATTTCGACACTCTCAAGGGACTCAAAATTTATAGGGTAAAAAAACATCAGAAAAATGTAAATATGTAGGTAGTTTAATAACAAAATACCTACAAGGTTATACGACGAAACCCTCCGTGCACGAGTCCGACTCGCACTTGGCCGGTTTGTTATTTATTTAATTTGACGTTAAAGGGGACAGCCTTGTGGAAACGTTATCAGAGAATCAATTATTTATAGAGGTAATATAAACAACACCATTTAAAAAAAACACACAACAAAACATCATGCCTGTTATTCCCAGGATAAGGCAGAGGTGTAACTAATACACCCACATTTCGCCAGTTATGTTAAAGTCCCATGTAATAGGGGTCGACCCTTTTCCCAGTAACCGGACACAAATCCAGACTCCGTGGCTGCTACTGAGAAATTCCTGATGGAAAAACCCAATAACACTTTGCCCGACCTGGGAATCGAACCAAGAACCTCATGCTCAGCAGTAGCAGGTTAAATTCAATCACGTACCTAGTCGTAACTTTTTCAGGAAATGAATGTGTTGAATCAGGGAAAATAATTGTTTGCAACTTAGCACACTGCGTCAATATGCCGTGTTATTATACAACTGTGAAAGAATTATACTAATGATTTGAATATTGGGGCAATTTAAGTTAGAATTCAATTTGCGAAGTTGTTAATTTCCCTAACTTTACTTTAAAATATTATAAAGGTATTTTGTAAGTTCTCGAAAGACTCATTCTTAAAGAATACTTGGTCCCGACTAGGAAGCATCAGTGGAAGAACAGTTAAAAGGGATTTGGACCACAATAGAACATTTAATAGTGTTAAAGTCTCTCTCTGATGTTCCTGGCATTACCTTTTCTTGTAGCTACTTTATGTATAAACTAGTTGTTACCCGCGGTACCACACGCTGCGCGGCTCCTAAGGGTCGTACCGTAATGTTATATAGCCTATAGCCTTCCTAGATAAATGGACTATCCAACACAAAAATAATTTTTCAATTCGAACCAGCAGTTCCTGAGATTAGCGCGTTCAAGCAAACAAACAAACTCTTCCGCTTTATAATATTAATAATAATAGTATAGACTAGCTTCCGCCCGCGACTTCGTCCGCGTGGAATAGTTACTTTCGGCTAACATGACTGCCCGGCTTTGCACATTGTGCGCGCAGTACCCGATCATTATTTTGCTGTGATTTTATTTTAAAACTGCGACAGCTCCTAAGATATTCACTTAAATCGAAAGATGTAAAGGGCAATTTTGTTTTAAATGAAATACTTGTGATGAGTAACGTATTTATTTCGATAAGGATTTATATCATGTTTATAAAAACACCTCCGTA
Organism: Eurois occulta; assembly: GCA_950022335.1. NCBI lineage: Eukaryota > Metazoa > Arthropoda > Insecta > Lepidoptera > Noctuidae > Eurois > Eurois occulta. The sequence goes on along the minus strand of OX465480.1, from coordinate 19,715,310 downwards.
AATAATGCATTATTTTAGAACAAATTTGGTTAGCATAAAAAAGGTTATAGTGAGCTAACCTTAAAAGATAGACATATGCTGTCGCGGACTTTTTTTTAGAACTTTTAAAGAGGAATAATTCTGTAATACATGATTTTTGTGAAACTTTAACCGTTTACGCAGCGCACGAAGCGGAAGCTCTCAATAGGAAAAAATATCTCCCGATTTTGAAACATTCTTCATTAGTGCTCCGCTCCTATTGGTCGTAGCGTGATATATAGCCTATAGCCTTCCTCGATAAATGGGCTATCTAACACTGAAAGAATTGTTCAAATCGGGACAGCAGTTCCTGAGATTAGCGCGTTCAAACAAACAAACAAACAAACAAACTCTTCAGCTTTATAATATTAGTATAGATAGTATAGATGTGAGCTTATTGTTTGGTGGTTTTTTTTTTTTAATTAATACCATCAACGTATCAATGTTATAGTTATTTTGAAAGTTATTGAAATAATACGAATTTATGGTTTTTCAATCACTTTATGTGGGTTACATCAAAAACAAGCAATGTATTAAAACATATTGTGATTAAAATTTTTAAAAACTTAAATTTTTATTTTAATCTGGCTCGGGTCGGGCAGTCGATGCAGCGTACCATCGATATGGAATACTGTGGATACATCGTACTATCGATTTGGTGTACTGTCGATGTAGCGTACCGTCGATTTAGTGTACCATCGATATAGCGTACTATCGATTTGGTGTACTGTCGATGTAGCGTACCGTCGATTTAGTGTACCATCGATATAGCGTACTATCGATTTGATGTACTGTCGATGTAGCGTACCATAGATTTAGGGTACGGTCGATTCATTAACCCGTCGATGGAACGTTTTCGAAACTGCGACCGTCGTCGATGTAGTGACTATAATATATAAGTCGATATATAATAAGTCGATAATTATTATGAACTAGACCCGTCATTAAGGATAACAAAGAAGTGCCACAAGGATGTCAACATACAGGGAGCTGGAATGGGGATATCTTAATAAAGTTCCCTTTTGTCCTGCAGTGTGTCGCTGAAGTTCTAACACCACGTAAGTCAAAATTAGCAACTTTTCAGGGGAGGGAAACTGCATGAACCTACCTAGGTAACAGTACAAAACCATTTTTTAATTTGTGTTCTATTCAAATAAGATAAACACGTTGCTTGTTTCTGATTGACTGAAACAAAGCGTCTTCCGATTCTCTGGCAAACGGCATCAAAATGTGAAAATCGCCAAAAATTTACTTAATGGGGGTTAAAACTTCAACGACGAAATATAACTTGAATATATTGCAGAGTTTGGACTCTAACATAAGAAAAATACTTTGAAAACAGAGCGAAAATAAGCCATTTCATTCATTAGTGAGTATATGGTTAAAGTCCTTAAGAGGCCAAAGCCGTCTTTCCACAGCTTTTCTTTAATAAATAATTAAAAAACATCATTAATTATTTCCATAAGAAATTAATCGAATTTCCCGAAAGCACCATTGGTTACCTGCTAACATTTGTGCGATTTTGTGCCGCATCTACATTTGAAAACCAATGAAAAGTAGACTTCATTCTATAAGGCAAACAGTTGAAAATGGGAAATGCTATTTTGCAACATATGGCTTTCTGGAAATAGGAGAAAGGAACAGAGGTGTTCCATCATTTTCTCGTGGCCAGTTCTCGTCTGACGCTCAGCCCGTACGGACGTGTCAAAATACTTGGGGTGGGCGATTTTCGTGTTCGCGTATTTTAACAATGTTCGTATAGTTCACGTGCTGAAATAAATACAAAAAGATAACGAAATAATTTAAAAACTTTTGTGTTTTGAAAGTGTAAGTTTCAGTTATTAGAAGACAGAAGTTGTACTGCCCACTTTCCTAAGATCATCGAGAAAAAAGGTAAGATTTTCTATTCATGGTTTTTCCTCCTATAGCGTTTTGCTTCCGAAGCGTCCTAAAACACTTTCGTTTTAATGAAACGATGTATTTTGTATTGAAATGGTTAATTATAGAATTTTTCCTTGAGGTAGAAGCACAAAAACGTAAACGGGAAATATTATTTTCGAGTGAATGCTTTATTTTTTCCTGGTTGACATATTTTTTTTAATGAATGTTTTTTTGAAATTGGATACGGCCACGATGGATGGAAAATAATAGCATTTTGAGATGAATAAGTTGGATTTTCCTCTTCATCCATGCTTACGTATAATAACAGTCTACGAACGGTAAGTCATACTAATAGCATTCGTGATACAGCCTTCTATTCGTTAATTAAAGGTTCACTATTAGAGTCTATTTATTTATTTAACACTTCAAGCACAAAGTACAGAGGCGGACTGTACCAATCAACCTTTGGGTTATGCTCAGACAATCAGTGTTAGGTGTATATCTGAAAGTAATTGTAAATAATACTACGATATACTACAAACATATAAAGAGAAAGAAAAACAAGAAGATAGAGTCATTGGCAGATTACTGATATTATTACAGTCAGTCAATCAACGTTGTATTTGAGAAAGGCAATTCAACATAAACACAGAAACAAAATTCTATTAAATTTTTAAACTAGTTTCCAAAACATTTAACAGCTTCGAGAGAACCCCAAAAGTTTAAGTCAGACCTCGGCAATATATTTAGCAACATTTTCTATTTCATTCAAACAGATGTGATAAAAAGGGATTGATCCTAAATCAAAATAACTTACGGAACTGCCTTACGTTTTGCGACGTGACAGTAAAACTACTGATGTTAGGGATTTGCTTTATATCGGATAAATTTATTTTTTTCTCGCTCCAACGGGTGAATGGGAAACTGTCGAATGTGTATACTTATCATCGTGAAAATCGTAAAGTTGGCGAGAGAGAAAAGATTACTATTTTAGGCGTAAAGCGTGAATCCTTTACGTTGTTGTGCAAGGGATCGTTTTTTAGGGTTCCGTACCCAAAGGGTAAAACGGGACCCTATTACTAAGACTTCGCTGTCTGTCTGTCTGTCTGTCTGTCTGTCTCCAGGCTGTATCTCATAAACCGTGATAGCTAGAAAGCTGAAATTTTCACAAATGATGTATTACTATTGCCGCTATAACAACAAATACTAAAAATTAAAAAAAAAAAAATATTAAAGGGGGCTCCCATACAACAGATATAATTTTTTTGCCGTTTTTATAGATAATGGTACGGAACCCTTAGTGCGCGAGTCCGACTCGCACTTGGCCGGTTTTTTTATGTTGGCAGGGAGTTGTTTGAATGCATGTAAATGGCTATAGGAGTAGAGGAAGACCAACGATGAATGAACTGTGTGAAGGATGATATGGCTAGAAAGGAGGTGTCTGATGAAATGACGAGTGATAGAGAAGTATGGAAGAAGAACATGCTGCGCCGACCCCAAATAAATTGGAATAAGGGGAGGAGAATGATGATCATCATCAAAACAATGAAGATGAAGAACGTCATCTGGCTACAGCTGTCCACTGCTGGGCAAAGGCTTCTCCAATGGCACGCCACTCAGCTCGATGCTCGACAACTCTGATCCAGCTGCTACAAGCTCCCTACCAACATCATCATTAATGGTAGTGGTTAGTAGGGAGCTTGTTGCGCCACTTCTTTTTCCCAGCTGAAGAGCAGGCGTTTTGGGGGACTGTATCATAAATTTTGACGTTCAAAAAGTGCTGATTATCAGCCTAATTTGCATAAATGATTTTTCATTCGGGAAGCAAAGGGATATCGTGTTACCTAGTTTGTAAGTTGCAGAGGTTAGATAGGCAGTCGCTCCATGTAAAATACTGGGGCCCAATTCTGCTATTACAATAGACGACAATAGTGTCAGAATGGTCTGTCATTGATTTCATAATTGTTGATTTTGACAAGTTTTGACAAATCAAAATCAACAATTATGATATCAATGACAGACCATTCTAATGGTAATTCTAATGGTCTGTCATTGATTTCATAATTGTTGATTTTGACAAGTTTTGACAAGTCAAAATCAACAATTATGAAATCAATGACAGACCATTCTGACACTATTGTAATAGCAGAATTGGGCCCCTGGTAACCAGCTGCACCTGCTGACTTGAAGCCGACCCCACGTAGATGGGAAAAGGTTAGGCAGCTGATGATTGATTTCGTGCTAATTTAATTAACCGACCTACGTAGTTGGAAAAAGGCTACGCAGATGATAATGAGTATGGTATTGTCCACAATATCATCGTCTTCATGTTGGTGATTTTTAGAGTTTTATCATAAACTAGCGGCTCGTCCCGGCTTTGCACGGGTGCCTATGTTACTCAGGGTGAATGTAGCTTTCCAATGGTGAAAGAATTTTTGAAATCGGAACAGTAGTTTTTGAGTTTATTCATTACAAACACACACACAAAAATACAATTTTTTCCTCTTTATAATATTAGTGTAGATTGAAATTTGAAAATTGCTTTAAAAGTGGAACACATTCCTACTATGATTTAACAGGATTGATATACAACCTGCCTAGCGATATTCTAGGTACTTATACAACAACTATTTTAATACACAAATATACTAAACACCTGGGTCCACAATCCACTTCCCCGCTACTTGACAGCCATTTTGTTTTTTTTTGTTGTGATATTCTCGTGTGTACAAAAAAAAAACACATATCTCACAAAGTTTTAGTCCTACTGACATACAAATAGGCTCATTCGGATGGCAAAAATGTTGTCTATCGTTTACATTACGAAATAATGGGTTCACATTTTATTCAAAAAAATATGTAAATCAACATTTTTTTGGTCAACAAATTAAAAAAAATTCTGATGTACATATAAGTACCTAGAATATCGCTAGTCCATGACCGGACACATTATATTGTAGCCTTTGGTAGCTTAAGTTAATCCAATATATTTTTGTCTTTTATATCGTCGTTACCTGTACTAATACTAAAATAGGTATTTCTTTGTAAGTTTGTATGTATGGAGTAATCACCAGAACTGATGATCCAATTCTAAAAATTCTTTCACTGGCCGAAAGCTATATTATTTGTGGATGCTACAGGCTATAAATTATATTTATATCATGCATATTAGCCGAGCTATCACAATTTTTGCGGACGAAGTCGCGGGCGAAGTGCTAGTCGCCTATAGAATGTAGCTTTCTTTGGGCCTTCTGACTTCTAAGGTTTGAAAACAATGTTGTCAAAGTAATTAAAGGCTATTAAAAGGTCCTCTTAAGTTAAATTATATTGGATCCCTCGCATTTTCGTAACATCTAAAGGGACTATAATGAGTAAAAGTATTTTATACCCACTTTTAAATCTTTTAAGGATATCTTCACAGTTGACAAAGTCGAAGGAAATTGTATGAAATGTCGGTCGATTCAATAATATAGCTTTGGTAACAGGCGTGGAAAGTTTTGAGTATTAATGTGGACAAAATCAAAAATCAAAATCAAAGCATTTATTTCAAGTAGGCCAGTTACAGGCACTTTTGAATTGTCGAAACAAAGACAACAATGAAATGTAGCTACAGTCCCAGTCACAAGGCATAAAAACTGTGAAAGTACTGTAGTTACCCATTCCCTAACGTAGATCTCTATGGAGAAGAACGGGCAAGAAACTCCATAAAATAAAAAATAAGACAGCTATAAGAGTAGAGGAAGACCAAAGAAACGATGGATGGACTTTGTGAAGGGTGATGCTAAAGTTACCTGGCTAGACAGGAGGTGACTTCTGAGATGACCAGTAATAGAAAATGATGGAACAAGAAGTCGTGCTGCATCGACGTCGGTCATCAATTCGACTAACAGAGCAATGATCTGAGTCTAGTGATGTGACCGTCGGACTGCCAAGCCATAGGTCTCGAGTAGAGTTCGATCCTATTATAAGACACCTCTCAAGCCACCACCACGACCACCTTTCAAGACCTCTGGGTTTTCGGATCTATGTGATCTTGCTTCGGTGAAGGAAAACATCGTGAGGAAACCAGCATGCCTGAGAAATATTATTCAACGCATACTGTTGAGTAATATCTCTCAGGCATGCTGGTTTCTTGGTGTAAAGCCGAATCAGAGACCCATGGGCGGCATAAAAACTGACACCAGGTTAGGCACTCACACGATAAAGAAGAATTGGGATAAGAACATATGGTGACTTCGGGCAATTTTTTTTAGTATATTGATTCTACTTTATTTTAAAATTGTTTTAATAACATACAGAATTCAAAGCGTAGAAACTGCTGACTGAATGTATGAATTTTATTAAACCAAAGAGAGTCTTACAGAACAGTTGGTAATTTGTAATTTAAATAGCAGGTTTCAAATTAAATTATAAACGTTTAAAGCTGGTATCCAATATCTCTGGGAAAGCAGCCTGATGACTGAATAATTTAAAATTAAATAGTCAAGTAGGTATTTGTTTCTATGTTTCCACTGAGAATTCGATATTACAGTTGTAAATAAATTAAAATATCATTTCATTTGAAAGGTTTGGTAATGGCTACGTTTTACGTGTCGTGGTCCGCATATTCGAACTCAGCCAGGCAATCTACTTTGTGTAATTAATGTATGCCTTGTAGGTCTAGTGGTCGCTACCGCGCCTGCCGAGTATGAGGTCCTAGGTTCGATTCCCGGGCCGGGCATAGTGATACTGGGTTTTTCCATCAGGAATTTTTCAGCAGCAGCTACAGAGTCTAGATTGGTGCCCCGTTGATGGCAATCCGCTCGCCCCCTATTATATGGGACTTATACATAACTGGCAAAATGTGGGTGTACTATTGAGTACACCTCTGCCTAACGCTTCGGGGATTACAGGCGTGATGTTATTTATGTATGTAATGTTCTTTATATTATCACTGTCAAAATATTAATGATCTTTATTCCTGCATGTGTTTTTGCGATCCTGCATTCAGGCTTGGACCTTTGTCGCGGAATTTAAAATAAAATACTTTTCATAACATTTAATTTAGGTCTCTGAAACTTGCATAGTCTGGACTCATCATTACGCGACTAGTAATGGCCTGACCTCACAATAGGAGCACCATTTACCGTTCATAAACAGTCAATAAACTCCTAATAATATCGTGTTTCATTTGTTTTCGTCTCTAAATTATTGGTAACAAGCCAACTTGTCAAACATAATTCTGTATTTAATAACTTTTGGGTCTAATCGTGTAGCTATTATAATTTATTTGCTATAATAATACGGTACTGCGAGAGGCCGAACGATTTCGCGAAAATTATAGATTTCAGGTCGGTATTGTGTGCTTACACCTGTGCAGCTAAGTTCCGGTTTACCAAATGATATGGTGTAGTGTAGTATTTGGAAGAGTGCAGTAAAAACGCTAAAGATGGGGTCAGACATTACCTTCATTATGTCGCTATCAAACTCAAAGCATTTATTTCAATTAGACCATTACAGGCACTTTTGAATGCAAAAAATGCGAAGCTACAGTCCCAGTCACAATGCATAATAACTTGTGAAAGTACTGTAGCTGCTCATTCCAAAGCGTAGATCTCTATGGAGAAGAATGTGCAAGAAACTCCATGGACACTCTTTTAAATCAAAATCTTGTCATCAGCATAAAGTATATATTCGATCTATCCATCTATTAAACAAACATTTGTACCAGCATCTCTCATTTAAGAATATTTTTAATTCATATATTTGAAACATTCGTCTGTTAAACGTTAAAACCAAATGAATATTGTTGAATTAGGTGTGCGAGAGTGTCAGTGAGTGGGTGAGTCAGTGGCCCGAAAGTCTGACAACCAGTCTTTCTAAGGGGTATCGTCTTACCCAGTACTAATTGGGTTGTGGAGGTCAGATAGGCAGTCGCTCCATGTAAAATACTGGTATTCAGCTGCATCCAGTTAGACTGGAAGCCCACCCCAACATACTTGGGAAATGGCTAGGCATACGATGATTGGTGTGCGAGAGTGTGACAAAATTACCTTGCAGGTGTTATTTCGCCTTTTTTTCGTGAGAATTCATTAAACTGAAAAGGTTAGGTTTCGTCTATAAACTTTGTGCGGCAAAAATAATGCAGGGATATAATGGTCTGGCTCTGTACTAAGATTACGAAAAATACTAGCTATATTTGGTACAATTTATGCATTGCCTTTATAGCTCAATTGCACAAAAGCAACTAACTGCCTTCTACAGCCCAAACTGCTTTGAAAGCCACGCTTTCGTGAAATTAGACTAAACTTTGTAATTTTAGAACAACCTATTTTTAGAAAAACAAAAAGAGGAAAATAACTTTTTGTATGTCGATTGTTTTTTTTTGCACAAAAGTAAGTACTTTATTTTATCCTTTATGTTATTTGAAGCATTGAGAGAGCTCGTGGCTAAATAATAACTGCCGCTCGGGTCGATCTTTAGGTTAAGGTGCGCTTGCCTAGGTTGGTCCGTGGATGGGTGACCACCCATTACATACCAAGTTTCCTCCGTGCTTCGGAAAGCACGTTAAGCCGTTGGTCCCGGCTGTCATTTGTAGATCTTTGACAGTCGTTACAGGTAGTCAGTGGCCCGAAAGTCTGACAACCAGTCTTACCAAAGGGTATCGTATTACCTAGAACTAACTGGGTTGTGGAGGTCAGATAGGCAGTCGCTCTACGTAAAATACTGGTATTCAGCTGCATCCGGTTAGACTGGAAGCCGATCCCAAAATTGTTGGGAAAAGACTGGGCTAGATGATGATATTACTTGAAGCATTCCACACGAATTCTTGTTAAATTGTGTTCATTTTACATTATAACTAGAATATATTAGGAGATTATCAACATAGACGAAGAAGAAAGAATACGTAATATAGAAACTAACTCATAAACTACGCAAGCTAAGTTAATAAACTTTATATGGAACCACCGACGACATTCCTCTACTAAAAGAATCTCTTAAATCGGTCCATAATTGACGGAAATATCGATGAACATAAACATAAAACATAAAAAATTACAGCCGAACATAGAAATCTTCTCCTTTTTTAAATCGTTTGCAAAATAAAACCTTTTATTTAGCAAGTTGCACGTGCTATCAGAAAAAACCAGTACCTTTTTTCTTATTATAAAAGCAAAGGGGAAAAACCGGCCAAGTGCGTGTCGGGCCACGCACAATGTAGGGTTCCGTAGTTGCCCATCGAAATATGCGGACACTTCCTACGGTCCGATTTGCCTCCGAACGATGATTTTTATGTAATAATAAAAAGGTCGACTATTACTCGTAAACTTGTAAAGCCTACATAGTTATGATAGTTTTACTTTTAACTTCGTTATATATACACTACTATGTTTTTTTTCACGCACCCAAACACAACCGTTTAGCTGGAAGAGGGGGGGGGGGGGGGGGGGAACTTGAGTCTAACAAAAATTTTCACTTTGAAGCTTAATATTTCACAAACGAATCCCTTAATCGAGAAATTATTTTAATAAACTCGCAATATTTTTAAAAGACCTATCCAACGACATCCCACACTATGGGATACGCAAGAAAAATATAATCCCCACTTTATGTGTAGGTACTAGAGATACCCTAAAAAAATACTATTGGAAATTTTATTTTACCACTTTGTCGGCGTAACTAATTTATAAATTCAGGCCAAATTACAGCTTTCTAGTACTAAGAGTATTTGAGCTAAGCTGCGGACAGACAGAGAGACAGACATGGCGAAACTATAAGGGTTCCTTTTATGAGATAGATTCCATTATGAGACAGACAGGATCGTGCAAGGAACACTTCATAAGACTAAAAATTCTAACAGTGCCATGTCTCTATATTCTTGTGTTGCTAACCAACTTTGTTAAGAATTTGCACAAAGAAACTGAAGTGCAAAGATAGGCTAGAGATAGTACTCGTAGGAAAGACTTACCTTAAACAATTCAACCAAAATTGAAATTGGTTCGACATAGTCCCAGATATCAGTCCGTCTTGCTATACAACAAGTTACCGTTGGAATTTAAAAGCATAACCAGTGTAAATTTATTCAAAAACAATATAAGGACATGTTTATTGAGGAAGGCCTATTACAGAATTGAAGAGTTCAGTAGTTGACAAATGACAATTAAGTAATTATTTGACTATTTTATTACTTTAATTTTTTTTGACATGATATTTCTTTATTAAATGACTATTAATTTAATTATTGTAAAAAATTAGTTATTGTTATTTTTTTTTTTAAATATTATTTTATTTTTATTATTACTATTACTAATCCTATTAATCTAATTTTAAGTTTCTATACAATGTATTTTGTTAAGAAATAAATGACTTGACTTGACTTGAAAATATTTCGTGTTCCGTGTTCCTTGTTTGTCGACTACGGAACCCTAAAAGTATCGTGCAGTGTCCTTTTTCAACTAACTTGAACTCAATATTTTTCTTTTATCTTCAGTGTAGATTTCGAAAGTTCATTAAAAGTTCACTAGGTACATTCTTTCGCTAACATAAGTTGGTTGGCACTTTCTAGTGACTACGGGGGTCTGAGTAACTTCGTAGTACCGTCACAGAGAATGTTGGAACTTGAAGGTGATAGGTATTTTAATAATGTTTCACTTCGTGTAAAATATGTTTGGGATGATAACTATGTGTAGTCAATTTAGATGAGTTTTATATATTTCGTTCTAACCTACGATGCTCAAATCTGGTCACTCACCGAGTCTCAGAAATTCCACCTTGGAGTTTGGCGAAGGGCAATGGAACGCAGGAAAGCGAGCATAGTGGATGTTGGCAAGTTAAAATGGGTTATGGAACCGCATGCACGATGACCGCTGCGCAAAAGTCTCCTCACGATGGTTGTCGGAAGACGTACGGCTCCGCCAAGGCCGGCCCAGAAAGAGGTGGCGAAACCATCCGGACGCCTACCGCGTGGCTGGATCGAGGAGGCACGGCTAAAGAGCACATGGAAGGAATTGGGGAGTCTCGTGGTAATCAAAGTGTAGCGGCACTACAAAAAGTACTACAGCAACATAGAACAAAAAGTACTACAGCGCCATCTATGACGCAGAGGACAAACTAAACATCGAAATGCTGCATCGCGTAAGTAAAATTATTCGCGACTTAAGACTATATAGAAGAACCCGACAACAACCGTCGGGCAGTAGCCTACCAGACATAACACCCGTCTGGTCGGAGGATCCTCCCTTTTCTATGGGGGATGAAGAACTTTACACCCTGTTCTCCTACCCCCAAAAATGGTAATGTTTTCTGCTAAGTCTTGTGGTGATACCTTCATACAAGCCCCCCAGCTTAACTTGCTCTTATACACAACTGTTCATAAAGTTTTCAGGACAGTACGTTTACACTATGGGCTTGCCCTAACTTCCCAAAATATTGACAAGGCAGTTCTCTATGGAAGAAGTCATTACTGTAAGACAATATTATGAAAGTATTATTAAATTTGACTTTAGAGTAGAAGTTTTTTCTCATACATACAGTGGAGGAACAGCACTGAGCATTGATCAACACGCTTGCTTACTGTTAATTGGCGACTCCAGGTCCAGGGTGAGTCCAGGTTTCCCCTCGATGGTTCTCTTCCCTAGTTTTTCTGTTAACTTGTGGTTGACAATGCCTCGCATTTATAGAATTTATAAAGTGCTAAAGTTACGACGTGTAACTTCGAATCCACAAACTCGTGCCTTGAAACAAACTTCCAAGACTTCAAGTAACAAAGCCACATTATTATTTCAAAAATAAAATGAATTAATCCCACAATTCCGTAACCCACACAAAAGAGTCATCGAAATACTAGACTAAACAAGTGCGAGTCGGACTCGAACATCGCATAAGGGTTCCGTACCATCGTAGCAGCGGTGCCCCCTTTAATTTTTAATTTAATTTTTATTATTTGTTTTTATAGCGGCCACAGAAATACACATTCTGTGAAAATTACAACTGTCTACCTATCAGGGATCATGAGATACAGCCCTCTGACAGACAAACGGATGGACGGACGGATGGACCGCGGAGGCTTAGTAATAGAGTCCCGTTTTTTACCATCTCGGGTGCGGAACCCTAAAATAACAAACAACAAATAATCAAATAAGCTTTCAAAAAGACATGAAACGTTTCCCCTGCCCCAGTCTAAATATATTTGATGGAAATTCCTTTATATTATGTTTCTTTGTATTCAAAACAACATTAACAATGACTTTTTCCTTTGATCGGGTTGGTATTATTAGATTATACTTAGCTTTTGCTCTGGCTTTGTCCGTGTTCAATTTGTTTTAATGTTTATAGGAATGCTATCGGTTGGTTTTGCTATTGATCTTTTAGGGATTGGAAAATTAGATGAAATTTATAAAGGTTTCAGTGAAATTATCACTTATACGTTTACTGGTAATGGCAATAGACTCGCCCCCATTATATGAGATTTAAACATAATTTAGGGAGCAGGGTGGCCCAGTGGTGGCGGTCCCGACTTACGAACAGTAAGTTGCGGGTTCGAACCCAGGCAGGCGCATTACTTGTGTAATATATTTCATCACCACTGCTCTCCAAACGGTGAAGGAAAACATCGTGAGGAAACTGGCATGTCCTAGAACTAAAAATTCGAACCCATGTGACATCTATCAAACCGCGCTGGACCCGCGTGCTGGATTATAGCCCTTTCCCTCTCATAGAGAGCAGGCCGTGTGTCCCAGCAGTGGGAACAATATAGGCTGATTATCCTTATGCTAAACATAATTTGCAGTAATAAAAAGTAAAACTGCAGTAATAGCACGTTAAACTGTACCTAATACCCTAACCAATCATCAAACTAACATTACATTTTCACACTAACCAGCCTTAACACACCCCTTTCTGGGGGGTGTAGGCAAATTATAATGGCCCCTTTGATCCATGGGCACCGTTTGCCATAGCAAACTATTCGGTAATTGCGCGTTCATGACTGGCCAGAATGTTGGCTTTGTGAGTCTCCTTTATACCAGACACATGACGCACTTTCTGGTATTAGCCTTTTTAGGGGCGGTGTTAAAAAGTTTTATTGATTGGTTTTGGTTTCTTTTGTATTAGGCATACTTTCCAAGTTCAAAGGCTCTATTAAAACTTTGTAGAAGTTTTAGACTAGTTTCCTATGTTATTATCTGACTGAAACCAGAAAAAATCGTAGTCGAAATAAATTACGAATTAAAAAGAAACTACTAAAACATAATGACAACTGAACAAATGGAAACATCTAAATTAACATAAATCATTCTTGCAATCTCCGACGGGTTAGGCAGAGATGTGTACCATCATAATAGTACACCCACATTGCGTCAGTTATGTTTTGTCGGTAACCTTTATATTAGAAACTAGCTTCTGCCCGCGACTTCGTACGCGGATCCCGTTGCTTATGCCAGCGACAACGGGGTCGTCAAAATCGAAAATTTGAAACGTCTGATGTAGAATTCTAAGGCCCGGGGACGGGAAAACAACGGGATGAGCGAGACGATTGGAGTCGTTCCAGATCATTCATTTTTGTATGTCAACAGGAAATGCCCATCAGACTAAATAACTTTTGCTAAGACGCCATTCCTTAATTTGTTATAGCGCTGCCATGGGCTTTGGAGTTCCACAGCAGGTGTTCCAGATGTTCAAATTTATTCTCACAGCAGAAAATGCTCTTCACGTGGAATATTTTTAGCTATGGCACCATTTTTATATCTCTTATACTGTAGCTGGTCTGTTGCGGTTCTGCATCAGGTATTAATTTTCCAAAATAAATTATAGCCTTTATGTTGCCCAGACTATACAACAAAAAACTTTTCTTCCCGTTACTCCGCAGCAGATCCCAAGGGTACACTGAATTAACTTCTGTCTCTTCATGCCGTACTCCAGCAATCCTTTCTCTCTCACTTTCTTACTGATTATGAATATTTTGTTGTGTGCGTGTTCGGGACAATGTATGATAATCTCGATCAGCAGTTAGTCGCGCATCACGTTCATCACTCGTTTCAAAAGACCTGTTAGTAGATGTGCGAATTCGCTGAGAACTCAAGCGTGATTCTGTATCGTTAAACGTTTCTGACTCGCGAGACAATGCATGTCGCTCACGATCAGCAGACAGTCGCACATCACGTACTGCACTTGTCTCTAGAGACCTAGCAGCAGATGCGTAGATACGCTGAGAACTCAAGCGCAATTCTCTATCCGTGAACGTCTCCGGCTCGCGAGACAATGCGTGACGTTCACGATCAGCGGACAGTCGTGCATCATGTTCCGCACTTGTTTCTAGAGACCTAGCAGCAGATGCGTAGATACGCTGAGAACTCAAGCGCAATTCTCTATCCGTGAACGTCTCCGACTCGTGAGACAATGCGTGACGTTCACGATCAGCGGACAGTCGCGCATCATGTTCCTCACTTGTCTCTAAAGACCTAGCAGCAGATGCTTAGATACGCTGAGAACTCAAGCGCAATTCTCTATCCGTGAACGTCTCCGACTCGCGAGACAATGCGTGACGTTCACGATCAGCGGACAGTCGCGCATCATGTTCCGCACTTGTCTCTAGAGACCTATAAGCAGATGCGTAGATACGCTGAGAACTCAAGCGCAATTCTCTATCCGTGAACGTCTCCGACTCGCGAGACAATGCGTGACATTCACGATCAGCGGACAGTCGCGCATCATGTTCCTTACTTGTCTCTAGAGACCTTGAAGCAGATGCGTAGATACGTTGAGAACTCACGCGCAATTCTCTATCCGTGAACGTCTCCGACTCACGAGACAATGCGTGACGTTCACGATCAGCGGACAGTCGCGCATCATGTTCCTTACTTGTCTCTAGAGACCTTGAAGCAGATGCGTAGATACGTTGAGAACTCAAGCGCAATTCTCTATCCGTGAACGTCTCCGACTCGCGAGACAATGCGTGACGTTCACGATCAGCGGACAGTCGCGCATCATGTTCCGCACTTGTCTCTAGAGACCTATAAGCAGATGCGTAGATACGCTGAGAACTCAAGCGCAATTCTCTATCCGTGAACGTCTCCGACTCGCGAGACAATGCGTGACATTCACGATCAGCGGACAGTCGCGCATCATGTTCCGCACTTGTCTCTAGAGACCTATAAGCAGATGCGTAGATACGCTGAGAACTCAAGCGCAATTCTCTATCCGTGAACGTCTCCGACTCGCGAGACAATGCGTGACATTCACGATCAGCGGACAGTCGCGCATCATGTTCCGCACTTGTCTCTAGAGACCTATAAGCAGATGCGTAGATACGCTGAGAACTCAAGCGCAATTCTCTATCCGTGAATGTCTCCGACTCGCGAGACAATGCATGACGTTCACGATCAGCGGAGAGTCGCGCATCATATTTTTCACTGGTCTCTAGAGACCTGGATGTAGATGCATAAATACGCTGAGAACGCAAGCGAGCTTCGCGACCCGAAGAGGTTTCTACAGAGCGAGTTGCAGCCTGATGTTCTCGAACAGCATTAAGTCTATCCCGACGCTCTTCGTTAGATTCTTGGGATCTTATGATCCTCAATCTTTTAGCTCCTTTGAAACGTTGGGAAAGATTTGACCTCTTTCTAGGCATGGTTATAGTTTTATTCTGAAAATACCTGATCAATTAAAATCTAAGTGACTGCTCCCCTGCGTTAGGTACCGGGTAGGCTACCGTGTCACGAAGATAAATGGAAAAGGAAATAAATGGTAGTTTTAGCCAGTAGAGTCAAATTTACAATTATTCATAGAATTTTCATCGAAAATCAGTTACCGTTACCGCCTCACCGCGTGGAGGTACTCCCAGCTTATGTTATTTTATAATTACACAGTGAACTCTTGGAGTTCCACAACAGGTGTTCCAGATCTACAATCTTTATACGTCAACAGAGAGTGCTCATCAGGCTGAACAACTCTTGCTAAGACGTCATTCCTATATAGGTTATAGTGTCGCTGGGCTCTTGGAGTTCCATATCAGCTGTTCCAGATCTTCAAATTTTATACGACAACAGAGAGTGTTCATTAGGCTGAGCAACTCTTGCTAAGACGTCATTCCTATATATGTATGTTATAGTGTAGCTAGGCTCTTGGAGTTCCACATAAGCTGTTACAGATCTTCAAATTTTATACGACAACAGAGAATACTCATCAGGCTGAACAACTCTTGCTAATACGTCATTCCTATATATGTTATAGTGTAGCTGGGCTCTTGGAGTTCCACATCAGGTGTTCCAGATCTTCAAATTTACTCTAGTAGCAGAAAATGCTCATCACGTGAAACAATTTTTGCTAAGGTACCATTTTTGTATCTCTTATAGTTTAGCTGGTCTGTTGCGGTTCTGCATCAGGTGTTCAAGTTTCCAAGATAAATTATAGCCTATGTGTTGCTCAGACTTTATACCTATACAACAAAACAAAAATCATTCAAATCCGTCAAGTAGTTCCGAAGATTAGCGTGTACAAACAAACAGACAAACAGACAGAATTTTTTTTTTGGTTTCGTGCTCTATTACTGTTTCTAAACCCCCCTCAATTATTTTTTTTTTAATATATTCAATGTACAGACACAGTTTTTTTACTGTTTTATTATATGTAATATTTAATTTAAAGATGACGGGACGATTAGTTTTTTGTAGAAGTTTTATATCTATTTGGTAATTCGTCTAAAGGCTGTCTAAACCTAAGATTGAATTATCAAGAATAATTTCTATCACGACCTTTTCAAATATTCATATTTTTGTGGATTATATCAAATCAAAAGTCTTATTATTCAAACTACGCGGAAGATCGGCACTTTTTGAACGTCAATTACACAAGACAGTCCGCCATAACGCCCACCCTTCGGTATATGTACGATCTCGTATCCGTTTTCGTTTAAATTGAAAATTAAATTAACATAATTGTACAGGCTCCTGTGACGCTCCCAAATTCTATTTCTGGTTAGCGAATCAATTCAATCCAACGCCAAATCTCACGTCAATTTGTGTTTGGTTGAATCTTAGTAGTTCGTGTTGGTCAGCCAATCAGAGCAGCTAACTCGATAGTTGGCAGCGTCTGAATTAATTAGGCTAGTCCAGGACCCGGAGGATAAGCGAACGGTAGGCCAGAACGGTGAGGCCGTAACAGTCCCCACAGACTGAAGACTTTCTATCGGCGGATAGGCTAATGGGCTCTTAATCAATACCTATGAAAATGTATGTATCGACCCATAAATCAGTTTGATGGGCTACATGATTGCTTTTAAAATATACTGTCAGCTAACTGCTAAAACAATATGGCGTATCCCGTGCACACACTTGCCTATTGTTTCATCGGCCGACTATGCGAGCACTGGTTTTTTTTTGTGCCTATTTTTTTTTACAATTCCTTCACTACTTAATCGAAAGGAACTTCATTCCATCCGGGTGTCCCTTGACACCTCTCTAGTTTTTTTTTAATACTTGCTGTGTACTGGGTAGTACGTCGAAAGTTCAATGCATGAAGTCAATGAAGTTATTTGTTTAGCAACTAAAACTGTTTCAAAACAAATTGTTATTCTTCAAGATGGCAAATTGGCGTAGTAATATGTATGTCGATATGCAAAAAAACCCTGATTGTACAAATTATGAAGGTGGCAGCCGGAGGACTTAAAGAAAACCGAAATTAAATTAAATAAGAGTATAATTACTTTAAAATTATATTATTAGAACTTAATTCTAGACTTGGTCGATGCTTGTACCGAAGTGCCGAATTAAATTATTACAAAAAAATACATTTCTAAACGATTGCGAAACGCGGATCATCATCAGATTCGAAGTGGGTGGTCGGCCCGCCGCGGCGACACGAGGCGTCGAGTCAGCAGATTCCGTGTTGCAATTTTATGTGGGAAACATCCGTTGTACGAAAATAGCTATCATCTCGCTATTCAGCCGATTTGGTGTAGGCAGGGTAGTTCAGGGTACGTAACATACGTAAAAACATATTTTGATGCAAACATTTTACAGTGTGCATATCATTAAAAGCAATGTAGGTCAAATAGTGTTTCTCAGTGTGTTAGTGAACAGCAGTGAAATAAAAGAGGGTCAATATTCTTACGTCGACACAAGCTTTACGAGAATAAGCTTAGAACTTGATGAAAAGATAAGCCTGTCGGTTGAGTGCGTGCACCTTTAATTATTTATTTACCTTGGGTTCCTTATTACAACGAGAATATGGAGTAGAGAGTGCAATGAAGAAACTGGACAAGACCGCCACACTATTCCCAAACCAATGGAACGCCAAATTAACTTGAAAGCCAGAATTAACAGTGGCGACTACCAGAAAAGCGCCGAGACGAGATGATCCCGTATCGAAATTAATCAGAAAAGGTAATATTTATCCGTGGTGCTAGGCAACTGGGCTTATCCCAGTTGTAAACATCCCTTTGTGCCTATTGGCCTGTGTGTTTTGTTCTATCTCCTGTTGATATGGAGGGAACTGGAAATTATGTTTTTCCTACTCCTCCGCTATACTTTTCTGATTAATTTCGTTGCGGGATCCAAGGCAGTGGTTTGGGGATAGTGTGGCGGGCTGCCCGACCTGGGAATCGAACCCAGGAACTCAGCCATTAGACCAACGAGGCAGTGTTGACGGTTAGTGTCCGCTGAAGTTGGCTGCCATGACTGGAATTCAGTCGAGAGGAAACTCACTGATGATTAAATTGCAGCAGGGATCTCTGATCATTTTATATTTTTCTTCGTTAGTGGCTTTTTTCAGAAGTATTCTTTACTGGAGTTTGCCTATCCGATTTTGTTATTGGTTCGATATTTTGACAATTGCGGTAAAAATTTAACAAATTTCTTGATAGACTAAATAATTCAGTTTAGTCTATCATGAATTTTTACCAACCGATAAACGTGGCGTCTAATGGCGTCCAAGAACTGGGAAAAGAAACGTCGCTCGTCCGTCGGCGAGATGGGCAGACGACGTAGTTGCCATCGGAGGAAAAACCTGGATGAGGCTGGCACAGAACCGTGGAGATGACACAAGAAAAGAGAGGCCTATACCCAGCAGTGGGTGGGTTCTGGCTGTGGATAATGCTGATGAATACTAAACGAGTAATAGAGAAGTATGGAAAAAGAATACATGCTGCACCGAACCCAAATAAATTGGGATAAGGGTAGGATGATGATATTACCTATGTGAACTTAGTTACTGGGTTTTCTATATCAGAAAAACAGCCGCTCCATGTAAAATACTGGTATTCAGCAGCATCCGGTTAGACTGGAAGCAGACTCCAACATAGGTGTTAAAAGGCTTGGCAGATTATAAATACCTTCTGCAGATTTTATAGCCCAAGTTTCTAAAAAATACTGGACTTACTAACTTACAACAAAATAAACACAATGAATTGATCCCCTACACAAACAGTACCTAACAAACATATTTGTCAGTTCCACGGAGCGTGTAATGTAATGCCCGTGAAGTGAACAATGTGTATCGCGGTGTATATCAAATAGATAGCAAATTATCTAGGTGTTGCCAGCTGTGATTATTGAGAGGTAGGTATAGCTTTCGACGACTTTAACAAAATTGGGCGAGTTCTTGACTTCAGCTTGAATACTTTAGTTAGTATCTGAAAGAAAACATTGAAAGTCGCAGATCGAGGCGATCGAAGTTTATTTATTTATTTAACAGTTTATGTACACACTACATACAGAAAAGAAGAAAGGAACAGAAAAAATAGGTACAAAGGTGATGCTTATTTCTAAAGAAATCTCTTCCAGCATACCTGCGAAAGGAGAGTAGAAAAAAAGAGATGTAGACATAGTGTGTAAAAGAAGAAGAGAAAATAGAATACCTACATAAAAACAAAGCAAATAACGAATTTAAATATAACACACAATACAAGAATATGCTTACATATTTACTAGTAAAAGACAAAGTATATAACACAAATATAAGCACAAGTAAGCACAAGCAAGCACAAGCAAGTTACAAGTAAGTTATGATACGTTTGCCGATGTCGGCCCGCTCTGATGGGTTACCGTCTTTTACATATCAAGACCTTTCAATGCATCAAAAAACACGTTAATCTGTTGGTCCTGGCTGCCATTTGTAGAACTCTGCAAGTCGTTACGGGAAGTTGAAAATTCGAGAAGCCCGAAAGTCGGACGTCCTATCTCACCAAGGGCTTTCAGTATCTCATGTTGAATTCACAGTACAAGTTTCTAAAAAAGTTTGGTTGAAGAGTTCCCTCGTGTGAAGACTATCCTGGCTGCAGGGTGAGAGCGTGATAGAAATGTGTATCTAGCAAATATGACCGCGTATACAAATTTTCGTATCGGTGCTATTAACCGTTGAGGAGTTCTCTCGTAAGGAGACGATCCTGGTTGCAGGATCAAGTCATGTATATTATAAAAATGTATTGGCATCCAAACTAAACGTGTTTTCAAAATTTCAGCTCAATCAATTAGGGATAGCTGTTTTAAAATAGACCCAAACAAAAAAAAAAGGAAGGCTAAATAAAAACGTCTAATACAATACTGGACCTCATCATCATCTGCCTAGCCTTTTCCCAACTATCTTGGGGTCGACACCCAGTCTAACGTCTAAAGTATTTTACATGGAGCGACTGCCTATCTGACCTCTACAACACAGTTGGTCCACTGGGTAATACGATATCCTAAGTAAGACTGGTCAATACAATACTGGACATACTAACCTGAAACAAAACAAACATGATGTATTTATCGCCTGAACAAATAGATACACATACATACCTGGCTTACGAAATAGAACATATTTGTCAGCCCCACAGAGCGTGTAATGTAATGTGCGTGAAGTTAGTCATGTGTATCTATCAAATATATAGCAAATTAACGAGCTAGGTTTTTGCAGTGTATTTTTCGAGGATTTTATACATACTGGGTGGTTGAATTCAGCATTATGAGTCCAGTTAGTAGTTGAAGGGGCTGAGGTTAAATAATAACAGCCACATGGGATGGTCGAACGTTAAGATACGCTTGCACTGGTCGGTTAGTGGATGGGTGTGTAGATTACTAGTATTCAACTACATTGTGTTAGACTGTAAACCAACCCTAACATAGTGCGTATATACGTTTAGGATACTGTTGGAGCTGTCGTGGCGGTGTAGTGCGTACACTATGTTTGCGGAGGCGCGCACAGGCGATTTTTACGCCATTATAAGAAAAAGGACCGCCTCCATAGCCGGCCGGTAACGCACCGCCACCAATAGTCTCCTGAGCGTGTTCTCAGCTCGGTGGGACTCCCCACTGCTGCGCCTCTGGGTAAGCATCCATACAGAATGTAGAAATTAAATTATTATTTCCCTTTTAACAAACACTAGTTATTTTAGTTATTTTGTTGAAACTAACACTATGGACTCATGTCTGAAATAAAGAATTTGAATTGAACAGTCCAGTTTTTGTAAAAAACTAAAACTGTATTTTCACAAAGTGCCTGTTCACTCTGGCCATTTTTTTATTAAACCAGAATTTATATTTGTTTCGGTAAAAATAAATCCTTCATATATACTTGTAAATATGCTTTTACTGAGATGTAAGTAATGTTCCGTTGTCATAATTCGGAACAAATGGCAGTTCTTAATTTTCAACACTGCTGCTACTGTTCACTGACTCTTAGCAATGTAACTTCTCCAATTATTTGTATATCTATAATTTATGCAGTGAGGTCACTATGATTTGAATATACTAAAATACTAAGTAATGAAAACATTGGGACTGCCTCGTTGGTCGAGTAGTCGCGAGCGCGTTTGCTGAACATCTTAGGTTCGATTCCCGTGCCGGTCAAAGTGTTTTTCGGTTTTTCCATCAAGAATTTCTCAGTTGCAGCCACAGAGTCTGGATTCATGCCCGGTTGATGGCAAAAGGCTCGCCCCCTATTACAAGGGACATAAAACAAAACTGATGAAATGTGGGTGTATTATTAGGTACATCACTGCCTAACCCTCAGCGGATTACAAGCGTGATGTTACGTTATTATGACTACATATTTAAGTCAATGAACCAGGTATTTTTATTGGGGTAATCCCGCCATTCATTGAGTGCTAGCCGTGTCAATGACCCTGGTTCTTTTCCGGGTAATTTCCTTAACAAAAATATTTGAAAATGTTTAGTGTAAACTGCCACAAAGGCTCCTGACTTGTAAAACTGTACAAACCTGATGCTCTTCACCCTCCCTTAAGCCATTAACGTCACCTCAGAACTTGAGTTTGAGTAATTATCGCTATAACACCTTATTGTTTTAATAAAGAGAGTTGATGTTGGGTTTAATAAACAATAGAAGAATTTGGAACGATCAAAAATTTTTGTGGGATTTTTTTTCTTTTTTCGGAATCAAATTCTTTTGAAAATTTTCCTGTGGTTTTACGAGAAACGATCTATTCACGAGCTCAGAGGTCCTAACAAGAGTGCGCGGTGTAAACTTAACGCAAATATGTCTTTTTTTTTTAAATCGATTATACAATTAGGTATATTAAAGCATTTTAGTTAAATTGTTAGTGACAAGCAAAATCAGTATCATCCACAGATATTAATAAACTTGCTTTAGTCCGCGGCTTCACTCGCGTTAATTTAGAATTTGACAATCAATTCGGGTTGTACTCTGCTTGTAATAATATAATTCAATCATGATTCGAAAGACACGTGGCATGGCGCCATTATTATAAAATCGTTATTGTTGTTTTCCTCGGAAACAGTACTTTTTTCGGGATGAAAGGTACCCTATATCCGTCTCTGTACACCTGAAAAGGTATTTTCAAAAATTTCAAGATGATCAGTTAATGGTTTAGGCGTGAAAAGGTAACAAACAAACAAACTTACTTTCGAATTTATAATAATAAGTAAGGAAGGATAGTAAGAATAAGGAAGTAAGAATATAATATTAGTATGGAAAGGATAGCATAATTATACTTTCAATTCAAAAATCGACATATTTAAAATAAAGGCAACAAGATTAATTTTGAATTTACTATATGATTGACACAGGATGATCGGTTCTGTGGTTTAAGTTTGAAAAGGTAACAAACAAACTTAGTTTCGCATTTATAATATTAAAGTTAAGATAAGTTAGGATTACGAGCCGAGTATTTGTAATTTTAAAATCGACTTATTTACGTTACATTTACACCCGTACTCGTATTAGGCCTTCTGAGCTTGTGGTGTTACGGCTTTCAACGAGCTTGGCGACTTGGCTTGCGCCCTGGCGTCAAGCCACACGAGCGATTTTGTGGCTTATTTTCTTCGCGTGAATCTATATCGCGCGTTGTAAATCGCGTTGCGGAGAGTCGTGGCACGGCCATAGACAATAGGTTATGCGTGTGCAGTTTTTCCTGTAAAGGCATGCATAGACGTGAATAGGAGAAAACTGTACAGTTATCCTGGCCTGTGCATGCAACCTAGATAATATCGAAATATATTTTTTTCCCGTTTGCTTATATCTGCGTCGTACGACTGTGCAGGCATAACCTAGTGTGTGTGGCAGGTCTCATGCACAGCTCTCAGTTCTCAGTTGTTTTTTATTTTTTATATCAGGTATTAAACCCACCAAAGGAACCATACCGACGTGTGTTGCCGTCATAGCATGTTTACAAATGAGCTAACATACGGGCTTTCAGTTGCATATGTGTCCTCTATGGAACTTGGTTTTGCATGCACATTTAAAGCTGTCATGCAAAACCTATCGTCTATAAATAATAAATAAATAAATATCCCTGGACATTTCACACAGCACCATCTAGTCCCAGCTAAGCAACCTAATGCTTGTGTTATGGTGGCTAGATGGCT
Organism: Eurois occulta; assembly: GCA_950022335.1. NCBI lineage: Eukaryota > Metazoa > Arthropoda > Insecta > Lepidoptera > Noctuidae > Eurois > Eurois occulta. Next base: position 19,691,614 of record OX465480.1, on the reverse strand, counting down.
GATAAACTACTTATGTACATTTTTTTTTTTTTTTTGTAAATACATACATATTATAGATAGAAAAACACCTAGACCCGGAACAACTACTTGTAGGTCATACAAATATTTGTTCCGTACGGGAATCGAACCCACGACATGCAGCGCAGCAGTCAATCGCTTGACCACTGCGCCAACCGTGCCGTCAAATTTCTTTCCTTATTTTCCTCCACAGTCGCTGGTGTAACCCGCATGTCGCTAGAGCGTGTAGTACGTGGCAAGGCTTTAAAAAATCCTGTGATTTTATCGTAAAGTGTGAATTTTTGTAGAACTTTTGTCCTTTGAATTTGTTTTGATTGAAAGGTTTTGTTTAACAATTGGAGTGTGGTACCGCCATCGGCTTTAATATTAGACCGAAGGTCGTTTGCGTCGATTTGAATTTGATCAATTATGTTAGCTTTACAATTTTGTATTGTATTATTACCCAAAAATAAAATATATACTATTGATTTTTATTTGGTAGAATTTAGGTACATCGCTGATTGATTGCCTCGTTGGTCTAGTAGTTATAAGCTACTGCTGATCATGATGTCCTGGGTTTCATCCCCAGTAAGGGCAGTTGTGCCGGGGTCGATGGGAAGAGATTGTGAATGCTTGCTACGTGTACTGACGTAGAAATCTACTTTTGGAGTATATCACCTAAACAATCTAATTATGGGCATCATCTAAACTCTTCATAAAAAAAGTTCACAGTGATCATCAAAAATTGAAATGCAACCAGTTTCATAGTTAACTTGTTACGAAGTAGAAACTTTGCCGAAGTTTGGCTTCGTTTTAAAGAGTAGCTCAATTCTAGTTGGCGGAGTGACTCGACAGAAGGCATCTGTTCCACTGCCGACGAGGAAGCGAGTCGCTATCGACATTTCTGGCTCAAGAATCGTACACGGTATAATTTATGTAAGTCCCGTGTGAGTAAAAGAGATACATATACCGGGTGTAAACGGACCCTTCCCGAAGCTTCAACTAAGCATTCTGTACTTCAAACTAAGTAACTTTACTTTAAAAATTAATGCTGGGAAACTTTTTTTTTAAGTTAAAAAACACGTTAACGGTAGGACTTCAATGTAACGCACTCAAAATATAGTGCTGATGGATGGATTGAATAGTACATGGGTGGTGGAGGTGTTTAAAGTAAAATACTTAAACTAATAATGTGTGTGTGTGTGTATGTGTGTGTGTGTGTGTATGTGTGTGTGTGTGTGTATGTGTGTGTGTGTATGTATGTATGTAATGTAATGTAAGGTTCCCAGGTATGGTCTAGAACAAAAAATGATCGCAATGACGGGGAGAACAAGTGCCTTTGGGATTCGTAATTTTTCGTTAACGGTCTTGTTACACCCTTTAATTATTAGTTGAAATCGCTGTCTCTTCACACTGTCCGGTCAGGACTCCACCAGTTTGACGCAGCGACAAGAACTATCAAAGAAAATTCTTGTTCAGCGACTCTTACTCAGGGACACAATATTTATTTGGCAGTTAGTTGTTCCGGGTCTGGTTGTTTGTATGAGTTTAAATGATTGTTAACGCACTCACGAAACAGTAGAAATTCCTAGTGGGAGGCAACTTTTAAAAAAACTTTAAAAAGAAAAGTAAAAGTATGTCTCAGGAACAAGAACAAGAGAAAAACAGGAAAACTCGCTTAGTAACGTTCACTTTACTCGCTTCACTCGCTGCTCGTTGCTCGCCAACTGTCGTCTGTTATCTGAGATACAGATACTCATTTATCTAGTTCTGAATTTCTGTTTATATTATAAGCTCATCTAAAATAGTTTTGACGTGACAACGTCTAATAAATCGATGAACGCCGGCTGCATGCACGAAAAAGGATGACTCATTGTCCTGTTACGCTCATTGTACGCTTGCGCCGCATCTATCTCTCTTTCACTCGATGGGCCTATGCGACGTTGTCACGTTAGACTATCGTCCGTAAACCAACTTTTCAGACAACCATTTTTTTAATAATGCAATGTATGACACTTATGTAATGTATGTATTATGTAATGTGTGATGTATCTCACTTGCATTGAATTATTTATTATTTATAACTAGATTTCTAGTTCCCTAGCTAACTCGCTTGACGCTTATCGTCAGCGGTGGGACATGCCCCTTCAAGAACAGCTCAATTTCGGCCGGCTGGAGTGACTCGCCGGAAAACGAGACGCCTCTATTAAGAGATGAGCCATTTAACGTGCAGGCTGCTGGAAAATGTGGCTGTCATTGTGTGAAGTTTCGAAAGTGGTTTGGCATGGAATCTTGCCGTCTTGTTGAACGAGTTTTGTTGCGGGTAACAGCTAGTACACGTAATGATTGGAGAAGGGCGTTGTTAGCAGCGCTGCAGTTTATATTGTTGCAGCTACCATCGTTTTACTGTACCTAGCAGTGGCGAAGATTCCATACAACTCGATTCCTACCGGCTTCCCTTTGAAAAATTATTCAGTCACTATTCTATAGAAAAATAATATAATCACATTAAAGATAATTATGTACTCCGACTTGCGCCTGAAAAAAATTGAATCTTCGCCACTGGTACCTAGTCTTGTGTTTTTGTTCCGAAATAAACTTTTATTTATTAATATGTGTGCTTATGTCCTTAAATCTCTTTACTGCAAAACGATCTTGTAACCCAACTACCAATTCTTCATACAATACATCCTTAGAACTAAAGGAATTACTACTACATAAAACTTAACATTTAAGACCTTACCCGAAGCTCCAAGATGAAAGTACGGTGATAAATCTCGCTCGCAACGGAAATTAAAATGATGCTTTAGAGCCAACAGATTAGGGTGTAATTTAGATTGAAGACAGTATTTCGTTGATGCTTTTTTGTGATATAAGGCATTAGTGTTTGGGTTTTATGTGATTAACTGTTGTGGGTATTATGTTGGTACTTAGGAGATAAGGTCGAGGTGTTCCAGAAGTTTAGGGAGGGACCTACATTTATAGCAGTTGTTGTCTTGAATACTGGCCTCGTAAATACCTAGTTTTTATAACTTTTTCAATTAGCAGCGTCTGTCTTGTTCGCTCTAGTGGTTGCAAGTTGTACTGCTGAGCATGAAGTCCTGGATTAGATTCCCGGGTTGGACAACCTGATTGGGATTTAAACGTCTAGAATTTCTCAGCAGCATCCCCTGTATCCCAAGTCAGCTCCCAGTAGAAAGACAAAATTAGAAAAAAGGGAGTAGGTATAGTAGTTGTCAGTGCCTCAGTAGTCCCTATTACTTGGGACTTAAACATATCTGGATTATCTGGCGAAATGTGGGTGTAATATTAAGTACACCTCTGCCTAACTCTTCTAAAACTACAAGAGTGTTGGTGTCATATACGACTTTTAACACGATTTGGATAAGCTTTTCATCATCATTTTTTGCTTAGCCTTTTTCTCAACTATGTTGGGGTCCGTTTCCAGTCTAACCAGATTAAGATGAATATCAGTATTTATATGGAGTGACTGCCTATCTGACTACTACAACCCAGTTAGCACTAGGTAATACTTTAACCATTGGTAAGACTGGTTTTCAGACGTTCCGGTCACTGACTACCTGTAACAAATGTCAAAGACCTACAAATGACAGCCGGCCAAACGTGTTTTCGAGGGACGGAGGAAACTCGGTATGTAATGGGTTGTGACTTATTCATGGACCAACCTAGGCAAGCGTGGCTTAACCTGAATATCGACCCGAGAGGCTCTTATTAGTTAGCCATGAGCTCGTCATCGATACCAAATGTAAAACCAAAATTAAAATTAATAATTACGTAGGCCTCCCCAACAGTTTGTTTATGCTCTCTTCTTTAAAATGTAATTCCTAAAAAGTTTCTCCTTTAAGGGAAAGGTCTCAAGCAGATTTAAACATTTTTAATTTTAGAATTTAAATCTCTTTAATTACCCGACTGCCAAGGAAGGTTTATGTTTTTCACGCGTATCTTGTATGCTTGCTTGTTTTTTGTAAATTTCTTTATTACCTCGTATGTTCCGAATGGCTGGATGGATTTCGACGATTAAGGTATCATTAGATTCGTCTCAACAATCCAAGTGTCCTTAGATAGGTGTGTTATATAAAGCTAATTATTTCTTTGGCTGTCAACATTCTTGCTAAATTTTTTAAATAATACTATTATTTATAATGTAATTTTATTTCATTTTCTTTATTTAATTTGTCTTTTGAAATTTATCTTTTGTATGGGCTCTTGCCTGAAATAAATGAATTTTATTTATTTATTTTATTTAATAAAAAATGGCGGATTTTTGGTGTTAAATTGTAAGTCGTTTAATATTTTTTTTTCAACCAAACCTATCGATATCAAGGAAATTAAAAGGAGATTACAAATAATTTATGTAAATTTATGTTTATAGGTAAATAATACAATTTGTAGTCGGATTTTTAAATGTTACGTGTTTTACATTGCTTGCTTTGACCTCCTGCTCAAATATTACGAACCCTTTCGTATCATCGGCGAAAAACAAGTGAATTACATAGGTACCATTCGAAAGGTAGGTACATAAAAGAAGGGGTAACCTGTACAGCCACGAGTGGGTTTTAAAGGTCATTGTAAATAAATAATGAAGGTTATCCTGTGTGCCAGATATCCTGTATTCATGAGTTGTCGTTAAAAACCTTATTTTTGGCATCAGTATAATCAGCCTGTAATGTTCCAATTACTGGGGCGTAGGCATATCTTTGAGAGGAAAAGAGCTGTCGTATACCACGAAGGTCCAGTGCGGGAGTATCACATGATTTATTTGCCGAAATTTGGGTTTTAGGACCTGCCAGTTTCTTCATAATGTTTTCATTGATGACCAAGTGGAAACCGCTGCAACTTACGAGTTTTAAGTCCTAGGTTCGACATCGGACAGGCAATTCCTTTGTGTAATTAATTTCTTCACTATCGCTCTTAAAACTGTAAAAGAAAACATTGTTACAGAACTGGATGTCCTAGAACTAAAACTTCAAAGACATGTAACCCCCGCCAACCCGCAATGGGATCGCGTGGTGGATTATGGCCCACTCTCTCTCACAGACAACACCTTTGTTTACGTTATTTACCTTCCGAAAGCAAATTTAATCTGTAAAATAATAAAAATGGAAAACCATTTTTGTTTTCTTTATTCCTTACCAGGAATATCCGGTAACAACACCACCAGAAGTTTTCTTACAAAAGCATTACTTTCTTACTAATCGATCACCCGGCGACCTACAAAAATAAATGCGGTCCAAAGGGAAGGTTTGATGCATCGCCATCCCTGATTGAGGGTATAAAAAGAGGGATAATGTCGAGCCAAATCATGCTGGAATTATTTATGTGGTGTTTATTGTGTTGGCTGTACTGGAGGTTAGGTTTTGTATGTTGGGAACTGTTTTGCATAAAGGTGTCGGGAGAAAGCGTTATTGGAGTGTGGTTTTGGTACATAAAACGTAAGCTACTTTTCTCTATGCCTGCACACATAATTGTAATATTTGTTTTAGTGTTTGTTTTATTTCTAACCAGCTTTTGCTCGCGGCTTCGGTCCCGTTATGTATGGAATGTACTCCCGGGAACATTCTAAATTTAACCTATAACACTCAAAGATAATGTAGCTTCCCGTTAGTGGAAGAATTTTTGCAATCGGCTCAGTAGTTCCAAAGATTACCCCCTACATACAAACATACAAACTATTACTTCTTTATAGCATTAAGTATATTATTATATGGTTGTTTTATATTATAATCTAAGTACTGTTTATCTTAATTTCTTATTTACGTATTCCAAATGTTTACACTGTCTGTTCCTCTAAATTTTTCCACGGGCGACCACTGAAAACCAGCGCTAATATATAGCACAGCATTATGCTGAGTGGTAACCTGGGGGGAATTACGTTTAAATACTTAAAATGGTCATAGAAGTACCTACTATTAGGAATTGTCACCTTGTGACCATTTTACGAATTGAAACGTAATTCATATTATTATCCTATTATAATTCTGCTAAAGCGGCCATTTTAGACCCTCAGATTGTCGCAGTCACAACGGGCAAGCTGTTACCTTTTTTGTTCCGGCCTGTTGTATTTAAATATATTTATTGTTTTATTTTAGTATTTTGTATGCACGTCATGTCCTTGCGACTAATAAATATTTTTCTTTTTTATTGCGTCTGCTGAAGCTGTCACGAGTTACGTTTTCTTTGGATGTGTGTGTGGCCCGATTTCGACCATATTTGTATCTAGTTAAAATACTGTATGTTAATATGTCTGTGTCTTGGCATAAAACTTTTTTGGAAGTATTGAGGAAGACCTACTTCTACAGCCAAGCAGTAAAGTGCGCAAGGTGTCATAACTTGATCATGAGATCTTCAAATTTGTTTGGGGTTTTTTCGGCATACTGCAATTGCAGTACAGACAATTGTCTTAAGAAGGCATGTCCTAGAAATTTACTCGTAGTTTAGTTATAGTATATGACATGTTGACGGCATGGTTGGCGCAGTAGTAGAGCGACTGGCTACTGCGCTGCCGGTTGTGGGTTCGATCCCCTCATGGAACAAATATTTGTATACCGCACAGATAGTTGTTCCGGAGGAGCTCGTGGCTAAACAATAACTGCCGCTCGGGTCGATCTTTAGATTAAGCTGCGCTGGCCTAGGTTGGTCCGTGGATGGGTGACCACCCATTACATACCGAGTTTCCTCCGTGTCTCGGAAAGCACGTTAAGCCTTTGGTCCCGGCTGTCATTTGTAGATCTTTGACAGTCGTTACAGGTAGTCAGTGGCCGAAAGTCTGACAACCAGTCCAAACGGTATCGTATTACCCAGAACTAGCTGGGTTGTGGAGGTCAGATAGGCAGTCGCTCCATGTAAAATACTAGCTAGCTAGCTGTATTCAGCTGCATCCAGTTAGACTGGAAGCCGACCCCAACATAGTTGGGAAAAGGCAGGCAGATGTTGACAGGTAGTTGTTCCGGGTTTGGCTGTTTGTGTACGTGAGGTTAAATGTTTTGTAAACGCACCCACGATACAGGAGAACTTCCTAGTGTGGGGCAACGTTTTTATAAAAAAAAGGAAAAAATATGTTTTCAAATGTTACCTCTTCAATTTTACAACAGTTTTTCGCTAAAAAAAATACGTATCGAATTTCCTTGCCATTTTTTCCTCAATATTCGTTGCGGACCCCCAAACTCGATTGATATTCAAGACGTTAAAAGAGCTATCACTCATCATTGCGGTTTTCGCGTTTCCCGGGTTCCGTATTACAGGTTTAGGCTCACTAATCATTTCACCTCGCCGTCTAAAGTAGGCGGGTAGGTAGATAGGTACCCATGTCACGAGAAAGTGCTAAATTGCATGATTTCGACAGAATTATTTATAGATGGCTGTCTAAATTGCGTTTATTTGAGGTCTGAAATGTTTTTCGGAAATGAGGCTGGTACCAGAGAATTTGGAGAGGTTTCTAGCAAAATAAAAGTCCTAACTAATCAATGACATATAAGTTTGTAGCTATGTATGTTGATGCATTGAAAAGTATAGGGGTCATGGAGGTATTTAAAGTAAAGTTATAACGTTAAAACGTGTATTTCTAAAAAAAAAAACTTGTGGAAAAGTTGGAACTTTCACCCCCCATATCTCCGGAACTAGAAGGTTCCCAGGTATGATCTGGCTTGAACAAAAAAATTGATCGCAGTGATGGGGAGAACAAGTGCCTTTCGGATTCGTTAAGAGTCTTTTTACACTCATTATATGAAAACTCTTCATAAATATGGACATCAGTATTAAATTCATCTTTTTTCCATGGAGGTAGTAAAGTATACAACGCCATCTACCGCGATCCTTACATACTCCTTTTGCTTCGTCCAGGTTCATACATCTGCCCATACACTTACGTAGAATAAATGGACATAAAATATTATAGTTGAAATGGATATTTTTGTTCATACCGACCTCAATTAATACATTACTGGGTGTACCTAAATAGTACACCCACATTTCACTAGTTATGTTTAAATCCCACGTAATAGGGGGGGAGCCTATTGCCATCGACCGGGCACATATCCATACTCCGTGGCCGCTACTGAGAAATTCCTGGTGGAAAAACCCAATACCACTTTGCCCGACCCGGGAATTGAATCCAGGACCTCATGCTCACCAGTCGCGCTTGCGACCACTCAACCAGCGAGGCAGTGGTAACATGTACAAAATATTGAATCTAAAATAGATATTCGTTAATCCAAGTCGTTCCGGTAAAATTCCAGATCAAAATTACACATTTCGTCAGTTATGTTTAAGTTCTATGTAACAGCGGGGCGAGCCTCAATAAAATAGTTAAAAATACTATCAAACGTCAAAAAAACATACCTTTGTGTTTACGCGATCATAAATCAATGAATAACGACCGAATAAAACCTTCATGTTGCGTTCAAACCCATTATAACACAGCAGAATAATTAAATAATTACAAAAAGCAATAAAAGCGCATGAAATAATTACTATTAATTATGAAACTTGCCATAAGTGGTATAAATGTTGAATAACGGAAATTGACTGCATTTTTCTTTGTTATTCTTGTAATCGAGTAATAGGAGTTTTTAATACTTTAGTAGTCAGTTAAAAAAGTAGGTTATGAATATGAAAAGCACTATTAATTGTTAGGCAAATGAAAATGCTGTCTGTGCATTGTCGTCTTTATAAAAGAACATCATTTTTATGTTTGTTTATTTTCGTTGTTTTTCTGCATCGTTCATTGAGGGTGCAAGCGTTATTGCATGATGCATTGATGTAATCAAACACTCAAGTATTCAAAAGTAATATGTTTAATCAATTATGTAATAATCAACAATATCTAAGTAAAAATAGTATATCAGAAGTACGGATTCACAAGGTATGACTACTGTTCAACGCCCCAAGACAGACTGCTCTGTCAAAAAATATCAGTCACAAGCTGAATGTTCGCCACTTTAAGGCTGGACTCACACATTCTGAATTGTTCTTTGAATTCATAGTCGGAATTCATATTCTTAATAAAGAAAGCCCGGAAATGCATACAATTTCATTTTTGATAAAATCAGAATGTGTGTGGGGCATAATGAATAAAAAAATCAGTTGCGTCACTTTCTGTTCATTCTTATCTTTCATTTGGAATTTTTCACTCGGAGTGAAACGACTGAACACAAAATGAATCAAAAGTTACCATCGTCATCTGCCAAGTCTTTTCTCAAGTACGTTGGATCGGCTTCCAGTCTAACTGAATTCAGCTGAATACCAGTATTTTACATAGAGCGACTGCCTATCTGACCTCCACAACCGTACTGGGTAATACGATATCATTGGTAAGACTGGTTGTCAGACTTTCGAGCCACTGGCTACCTGTAACGACTGTCAAAGATCTACAAAGGCTTGACGTGCAATCCGAGGCACGGAGGCGTCTCAACATATTATGTATGGACAATCACCCTTCTTCAGACTGACCTTGGCAAACGCGAATAACCTTGAAGAGCGACCCGTGTGACTGTTATTATTAAACCACAAGCTCATAACCCTACCTAAAGTGACCATGCAATGCAAAAATTACTAGCATTTATCTGGAGTTAAGCGTTCACTCAAGAGAATTAAGCGTCTGATTTCGGTGGAGCGACGGTATAGAGGCCCGATTTACATTGGTCAAGGACAGTGGCGAGTAGCGACTACAAGTATAGTGGCAAGTGGCGAAAACCTAGCCAGTGGCTGTTAACTCGCTACTGTCCGACCGGTTTCGTCCTTACCCACTATACTTTTCTACTTTGCTAAACACTTGACTAATATAAATCCGAGTTTACGCGAAGAAAACGAGTGAAGTTGACGCTTGACGCATGTCGCAATGCCTAAGGTTGTGAACAGGGCATAATGTTTGGCCAACTAACATTTTTAAGTTAAAAGACCTAGTCTTGCGGGAAATGAGCGCGACACTCGCCAGCGGCTATAAACCGCCGATGACCATAAAATTACTGGGGCGTTCGCACTGGGTACGGAAAACGCGGCGGATTTTGGGTTGGTGTGTTTATTTCGTCGTTTTATAAAAAATACAAACCTGTGCTATTCACGTGTAAGGAAAGGTTTACCTTAGCTTCATAATATCCGTAGGTATTCAACAATTAATTTCGAGTAACACACTTTAAAAAAATATGTTTTAAAATACATCTGATCGACGCTGTTAATAAAAATGTCGTTGAACTGTCAAAATAAAAACCATGGCGATTGTGGTTGTGTTAGGGGTTTACCACACCAATCGATCGATCGTCGATCGATGGTAGAATGGATTAGTCGAAAGAGAGACTATCGATCGACGTCGACTAATCCATTCTACCATCGATCTTTGGGGGTATGAAGAACAGGGTGTAATGTTCTTCATCCCCCATAGTAAAGGGAGGATCCTCCGACCAGACGGGTGTTATGTCTGACGGGCTACTGCCCAACAGTTGTTGTCGGGTTCTTCTATATAGTCCTAAGTCAGGAATAACTTTACTTGCGCGATGCAGGATTTAGATGTATTTCGATGTTTAGTGTATCCTCTGCGTCATAGATGGCGCTGTAGTACTTTTTGTTCTATGTTGCTGAAGTACTTTTTGTAGTGCCGCTACAGATCAATGACATCCATCGACGATCGATCGATTGGTGTGGTAACACCCTTACGCTTTAATACCGTTCTTTACTTTCGCTGTATAATATTTGTATTTGGAATTGAGCACTGCATTATTTTTTATTTCTTAAAAACATATTTCTCTAGGACATAATTCCAAAAATCCAATTCCACTGCATGTTTTATTATTCTGTTATCTATTCATATCATCTTAATTAGACTTTTTTCATTGACTAGGGGATGCCAAACACATTCCATTATTCTTAGCTGAAAGCATATTTTAACAGCAAAAAAAACGAACTCCTATTTTATTAGTCTTTGTCTAAAACCAGCTAAATGGAAGTCGGACTCTCACGTAAAGGATTCCGTACAAAACTTTGAACAAAAAAAAAACACGTTTCTTGTATGGTAAAAAAAAACTGTTAATTGTTTGCATTATTTGTTGTTATAAAAATAAACTTTATTTTCAGACTACGGTCCATAGTTTGGTTAGTATTTTAGTGTTAGTAACAATTGGTGCTTAAGTAATTAAGTTAGTATTATTAGTGTTTACAACTTAATTATTATTTTATTGAGACCTATGACTGTCCCTACAGTATCTTTGGAAGGGGCACTCCTGTCTGGTAGCAATCATCTTCAAAATGCTGATGTCATTACCATGCAGGTTATAGCGGCCATAGTAATACTCACTCTGTGAAATTTTCAAGTGTCTACATATTCCGTTTCAAAAGATACAGCCATGTGACATACGGGCACACATCACAGCTTCAGAACAGGATCCCGTTGGGTACGGAACCCAACAAAAATTGCTGAAAATCTCAATTAGACTTTGTGATAGGCTAGGGAATGAAATCAAAAGTCCTTGACCCAACTGCAGCGTTTCACAAAAGCGACGACTTGTCGAGTCTAATCCCAGAGGCAATATGAACGTTATTGCCACAAAAAAAGACAGGTACAGAAGGTCGGTTTTTATACAACGGTCATAAGCACACAGAGACGTTTCCGTGCAGCGAGTGCAAGCGCACTGGCGACAAGCATTTGCTTGAAATCGGGGCACGTACATGTCTGACTTCACGCCATGCTACTCGTCCTGTCTGTGGAGTGATTTGAGTTGTCAAACCTCGCTCAGCAGACGGACCCGAAGTCTCCACCACGATATTAGCTAGTCCATTTGATTGCCCCACACACCTTAGCTCATCTCCTCTTTCCATCTCGCGAATTATTATCATTCTGTAAATGCATTACAGTCACGAATCATGTTCGTAACTTTACAAATTTGAATTTAGCTGGTTACACTGGCGATTCTACCTTAGTAGAATTCTTTCATTTGTTTTCTCTTCGGTCGCTTTGCCGCAAGACGCGTGTTGCTTGAGCATATGGCTCGTGGTAAAGAATTCTCGTAAAGCGAGTGTAAGCGCAGTCGCGAATGTCATTTGTTTAAAACGCCGTACATAGGTACACGTCTATAGTAGTATGAAGAACAGGGTGTAAAGTTCTCCATTTTCATAGAAAAGGGAGGGTCCTCCGACCAGACGGGTGTTGTGTCTGGTGGGCTACTGCCCGACAGTCGTTGTTGAGATATCTTTATACTTTTAAATCGCGGATAACTTTAACTGCGCGATTTAGAATCGTGATGTTAGTTCTTCATTTGTGTCATAGATGGCGCTGTATTAATTTTTGTACTATGTTGGTGTAGTAATTTTTGTAGTACCGCTACACGTCCATGTATGCAAGCGCCAGTTTTCAGTCATTCATGAAGCTGACCTTCTGTTGGTATCTGTTTAGTGTGATTGCAGGCAAAACTGAATTCTTGACGTGTTTACTTTTAATATAGTGTTGGCAGGAAACGTTTGACGGGAAATAAATAAAGCCGTAGCTTAGCCATGATTGTTGAGGGGTTTCTGCTAGGGTGGGGTGAGATTATTTGTTATTTATTGGTTGGGCAATAATTTGTATTCTTGGTGTTGGAAAGATTTTGTGGGTAACGATAAGTTATTTGTGCTCCCGAGTTTTTTGAAGCTAAGAAAAGATTACACTTCATTCAGAGTGGTTACCATGTCAATGACGCGTTGAATCGGTGTTAGATGTTAACCACTGATCATTGATCGATTTCAGGACATCAAAATTTGCTATAATATTACTATAGCTGGAACTATTGTCCCACTGCTGGGCAAAGACCTCCCTCCATTCTTTCCAACGGTCACGTTTCTGTGCTGGTCTGCCACGACCCCGTGTCACTGTTTCAGGGCACCAATCCTTAGCTTTACGGGTCCACAGCTCGTTCGGCATGCGTCAGACATCCACTATAAGTTGAGATAGTGTCATATACCAACACAACGACCGCATATTCACACTTCCTTACATACTTCGCCAGTTATATATAAGTCCCATGTACGGGGTGAGCTTATTGCCATCAACCGAGAAATTCCTGATGGAAAAACCCAATAACAATTTGCCCGATCCGGGAATCGAACTCAGGACCCCATGCTCAACAGCCGCGCTTGCGACCACTATACGAACGAGGCAGTTAAAAAAATCGTCATGTTAAAGTTAGTCATGAGGATAACAGGGAGACTTTTAAACTTGAAGAACATTTCTCATGCCAACCGACCTTCCCCAAGCTTTCCCTCACTGAAAAGAACGAATAAAAAAAAAATCGTAAGCTTCTTATGTTCTGCAGCAGATTGTGCCGTCAACGGGAGTTTTTTTTTCTAAGTGTAGTTCCTCTAATACGAAGTAGAAATAATTGTGTTGAATAAATGAATAGTGGGACGAAGGCTTAATGAACTACTTTGTACATAAGTAAAGATTTGAAGTAATGGAGTGTTCTCAAAAAAGCTTGCATGTTAATGAGCATAGTATGTCTGTGTCCTGAGGGCCTAGAAATAAGGTTTCAAACTAAAACTTTCTCCTGTATCGTGGGTGGGTTTACAAACATTTAAAACTCACATACACAAACAGCCAGCCAGCACAAGCAGCAACCAGAAATATTTTTTCCGTGCGTGAATAGAACCCAAAAACTAAAAAGCAGTCTTTTCGAAATACTTCGAAAGCGATTGCCTCTTGTCTGCCGATAAGATGCCCGAGTCCAGCAACGTTTATTTGTTTTTTGTTCAGAAAAACCTCCTTTTTGTGAGTCGTTTAAAGAACGCAGCTTGGCTTATGTGTTGTTATTAGGTACTTTGGGTCAGCTCTGCTTTTTAACAAATGCTTTTTAAGATAAAGACCTGGAGGAGCTCGTGGCCAAATTATAGTAGCCGTTCGAGGCGATCTTCAGGTTAAGCCGCGCTTGTTAAAGTTGGTCTGTGGGTCCACATATTATATACCGAGTTTGGTCCGTGCCTCTGAAAGCATATTAAGTCCCGGCTGCCATTTGTAGATCTTTGGCAGACGTTAGAGTACCTAGTCAGTGGCCCAAAAGTCTGACAACCAGTCTTATCAAGGGTATCGCATTACTCAGCACTAACTGGGTTGTGAAGTTCAGATGCCTATCTGACCTTCGTCGCTCCATGTAAAATACTGGTATTCAGCTGCGTCCGGTTAAACTGGAAGCCGACCCCAACATAGTTGGGAAAAGGCTAAGCAGATGATGATGACAATGTCCCGACCTGGACGCATGAGTGGCACCTATAACCGAACAGCAAGTTTAATGAAATCTGTGACGAAACTAAACCAATCATCAAAATGTATATGTATGTATATTTCCTTAAACACGTAAAGGACATGTTCAAATCTAACTCGAATACAACCAAATTATATTTAATATTCAAACCCAGCTCCATTCAGCAGCTAACTACAATATTAGTCATAGAATATCAAATCAAATCACATTGTGTTGTATATTAACATAATCAATTCATTTACAATCAAATCTAAATATAATTGTGCCTTGAATAAATTTAGTTTAGGGCTAACTTAAATACTACTAAACGCTAAATCGATCTACCTACTTTGTTTTGTTATTCGGTTTTTGTGAATGAATATTTTATTCATTCATTCTTTTAGAGGTGAATGAGTTTTTCGGACCTTACGTCTAGTTTTCCATTAATTGAGATATTTAGATTGAAATAAAATTAACCTTAATACTTAATTAATTATTTATAAAATTAAGCCGGCCATAGAAAGAGGTGATGATTTAGACACGCATCACGAAGGCTGGTTCAAGATGGCGCAAGAGGAGTACCTGGAAGGAATGGGGGAGGCCTTTGCCCAGCAGTGGGATGTACAAGGCTACTGAAAAAAAAAGAAAATACGTTTTGACAACAACATACTTTTGTTAAGCTTAGGATATTTTGATTTGTTCTGTGCGACAGTTAACACTCTTGACACACTCGTTCCTCCAATACGGTATCTAGCCTGAAAACAAAGTTTTTAGGGTTCCGTAACCAAAGGATAAAACGGGACCCTATTACTAAGACTCCGCTGTCTGTCCGTCTGTCACCAGGCTGTGTCTTAATTTTCACAGATGATGTATTTCTGTTGCCGCTATAACAACAAATACTAAAAAAACAGAATAAAAACAAATATTTAAGTGGGGCTCCCATACAACAGACATGATTCGTTTTGCCGTTTTACAGATAATGGTACGGAACCCTTCGAGCGCGTTTCCGACTCGCACTTGGCCGGTTTTTATTACAATTTAGATGTCTTTTGGCCTACGTAGTGTCTCACTGCTGGCCAATGGCACGCCCTTTCTCTTTTCAAAATTCTCAGCCTCGTGCGATCTTAAGTCAAGGTTTCCCTGAGTAATGGAACCAAAAGAAAATTTACATTGTACTATAACTTTTAAACTATCGAGCTTCACAAAGATTAACTGTTACTGTTAGCTGGTGTCATCCCACTGCTGGGCAAAGACCTCTCCCCATGACTTCCAGTTGTTCTGATCCAGAGCTAATGTGGACCACTGGTCATTGGTTTTGTCCAGCTCGTCCCACCATCTCCTGCGAGGTCTACCGCGTCGCCTTCCGGCTGTGTCAGGGCTCCACATCATAATTATTATGGCCCACCCACTAATCTGAAGTGGGATTGGGCTGGCCATGTCTGACGTATGTTCGACGAACAAAGATTTAAATCGGGTTAAAACATTAACGGCTTAAAAAGGCCTAAAACATTTAAGTTTTCTCTAAATTCAACAGTGTGACCTAACCCTCCAAAAGGTCTGATACTAATAAAACAGGACTCGATTCCCAAATCGATAGACATCAATAAAACATGGCATCCGAAGGTAATATTTAATTCAGACAACATATTGAGAGCGTCTAACCCTTCGATTGTTCGTACGATTGTTTTAACCTTACCAATGCTGACTAGTTAATATTTAATACAAACCTTTGAAGGCGTTTAATCAAACTTGAGCTTTGTATTTTCGGTAATAGCTGTTTTTGTGTCAATGGTCTAATTGTACTGAAATGACTACGTTTATTAATGTACTGTAATGTTGAACTATTGTTTCTAACTATAATGTATGTTAGTAGATAGACAATAGGCAATGGGTTCGCCCTCTATTACTTGAGCATAACTACCGAATTTTAGGTATACTACAGGTACCTTTGTCTAACTCTTGGGGTGTTGAGGCATGATGGTGATGTGTTATCTAGACAAAACATAATAAATCAAACTTAAAGTATTTATTTCAAACTAGCTTATGCCCGCGGCTTTGCCCGTGTGGAGTCCGGTAATTGTTCCACGGAATCGTACTACCGGAATAAAATAATAACCTTGAATAACCCTGGATTAACTCCAGGTTATAAACTATCTGTGTGCCAAATTACATCCAAACCTGGTCAGTAGTTTTTGCGTGGAGGAGTAACAAACATCCAGACATCCATACATCCTCACAAACTTTTGCATTTATAATATTAGTAGGAAGTAGGATAGATCCACACTTTTGAACAGTCAAAAATAAAGTTTCCTACAGCCACAGGCATAGTAAACGTAAATGAACGGTAGTTGCCCATTCCAAAGTGTAGATCTCTTTGACAGATCGGCCAACCCTATTTACACCCTTTTCAAATCAAGGTAGATATCAAATCATGAGTATAATCTACGGATACCCCTTTAATTAACATAGAAAAAGGTTATAATTAACACTAGAAACGGGATATTTACCATGCACTATATATTTCGGATATTTTGGTTTTTTTTCTTCGTTTTTAGGGTTCCGTACCCAAAGGGTAAAACGGGACCCTATTACTAAGACTCCGCTGTCTGTCTGTCTGTCTGTCTCCAGGCTGTATCTCATAAACCGTGATAGCTAGAAAGCTGAAATTTTCACAAATGATGTATTACTTTTGCCGCTATAACAACAAATACAAAAAATTAAAAAAAAAAATTAAGGGGGGCTCCCATTCAACAGATATGATTTTTTTGCCGTTTTTATAGATAATGGTACGGAACCCTTCATGCGCGAGTCCGACTCGCACTTGGCCGGTTTTTTTTAAATTTTATTTCCCGTTTCTAGTGTTAGGTAATTATAATGTTAGTGACTATGACAGTTTAAAAACTTATATAGAAAAAGATTTGATTTTCTATTAAGATGTGAAAACATTTCAGTGGCCATCCTGGCGCTTATACCTTAGGCCGCGGCCCCATGTCCAAGGTGCGGCGCCGGCCGTCGTGTGACGTTGCGGCGCCGCCGCCGTAACACGGCATGACGTCGTGCCGCAGCACGGTGCCGCGGACGGCGTGCGCGGGCGGGGGCGAATTCTCAGTCGACATTTGGCAGTTGGTGTGCAAGCATGCGTGTTAATCAAAATGGTGGAAAATATCGATTTAGATTTCTTTATTTCGTTAGTGGAGGCACGTCTAGTGCTCTGGGATAAAACAAATGACAATTATAAGGACAAACATGTAAAAACAGAAGGATGGAAAGACGTTTGCCAAACCATTTTTGAATCATTTGATGACAAGGATATTAAAGAAAAAACTAAACTGTATTCAAATTTTTCCCTGAGTATGGACGCATTAGATTGCTCATTAACGGTAAGCCTTCATCTGCAATAAAGACATACGGAACTGGTTTTTGAAGGCCTTGCAAAGGCTTTGGAGCTGGTATGGGAAATCGATGTTGTAATAATAATTCGTATAGTTTTGTGTTCTGAAAGATTGTCGAATCGCATTCTTTTCCATATGCTCCTATATCGACATATATAAATCTGTATTTAGAATATCGACTGAGAATTCTCCCTCGCGGCACGCCGTCCGCGGCACCGTGCTGCGGCACGACGTCGTGCCGTGTTACGGCGGCGGCGCCGCAACGTCACACGGCGGCCGGCGCCGCACCGTGGACATGGGGCCGCGGCCTTATAAGCGCCAGGATGGCCACTGACCTGCTTATTGCAAAAAACGTAAGAAAATTTGAATTTCGCGGGCTACCCTGGCGCTTCCTGCTTCCCCCTTAAATACACGATACCAAAACGCAGCTGAGAATTTTCAAATAGACTGACGTCTATAAAACCTTTATAATCAAATAAACTTTCATATTAACGACGCGCATTAAAAACGCTGCAGAACCGCAGCGTCACCTGAACCCAGTGGTTAAATAAACAATGTAAATGTTGGAGTAAATTCTGCGACCACCAACGTCGGTTTAACGTGCAACATAATTTAGCAAGTTTATAATAAAGGGCGTCGTAAATGACGCGAAATTCGAGTACCCGAGCCGAGTAGCAAACTGTAAATATTGGGGACATGGTCACTTGTTAATAATTAATGATTAAGTTTGTAGTATGTTTTGTGGTTGCTCGAATTTTCGTAATAAATCACAAACAACACAGTCTAGGTCTTTGTAACACTTAAAATGCAACTTTGAGCCAAGTTAGCGCTACGCGATTGGCCACCCATTACATAGCGAGTTTCCTCTGTGCCTCTCCCGGCTGTCATTTGTAGATTTTTAACAGCCGTTACAGGTAGTCAGTGGCCCGAAAGTCTGATAACCAGTCTTACCAAGGGGTATCGTATTACCCAGTACTATTGGGTTGTGGAGGTCAGACAGGCAGTCGCTCCATGTAAAATACAGGTATTCAGCTGCATTCAGTTAGACTGGGAGCCGACCCCAACATAGTTGGGAAAAGGCTAGGTAGCTGATGATTGATTTCGTGCTAATTTAGAAATACGAAAGATACCGAAGCGCATGATTTTTTCTGGTTTAATTTAAACTAATTTACATCGACTACCATATAATATAATGTAGGCTCCATTAATGCAGGCTGCTCAACTTCAAGTTTAAGTTTACGACTCACATTATACACCGTGCCATATTAAGCGTTTTATAACGATGACAACAAAAATAATGTCATAAATTATCATCTGCCGGTCGGCTTCCAGACTATCCAGATACAGCTGAATACCAGTATTTTACATGGAGCGAATGCCTATCTGACCTCCGCAACCCGTTAGTAAGACGATCCGAGACGTCTTACCAAGGGGTAGGTATAGGTTTGGGTTTAGGCATGCTAAATTATTATTTAGTTTTCTGCATGTGCATATTTTTGCAGACGGGAGGGCGATGCTGCATACAGACCTGGATCTTTTATCGCTTAATTAAAACTAAACGTATTGCATAACATATAAAATTGCAATGTCTTCGTTTGATTTTGCTTAAATTATAGTGTTTAATGCGTGCAACAACCGGTCATGATTAGATTACCATTGAAAACCACCTTGAATACAACAACATGTCAAGCTTATGAAAGATTATAGCAAGCAGTATGTAATTAAAATCCAATTCGGCCATTCCACCATTTTATTTCAATTACAAGCCCGCATTAATTGAAATGAAATTAATTACACAAAATAAGTGTGGGAGTAAAATTTATTTGCGAATTATCGTAAATTGCTTAATGATAATAACTTAATTATGATTGTAATTTATGAGTGATAGCCTTTTGGGAGTTGCAGTAGAGAATAATATGGAGAAGAATGGTTAATGATTTTTAATTAGACTGATTTCCTTCTTCGACTTTCTCGACTGCCTCGTTGGTCTAGTGGTCGCAAGCGCGACTGCTGAACATGAGGTCGTGGGTTTGATTCCCGGGTCGGGCAAAGTGTTGTGGAGTTTTGCCATCAGTTCAGGTTCATTCCTCAGTAGTCACCACGATTGTCTTACCAGATGCTGCTGAATATCCGTATTTCAAATGGAGCGACTGCCTATCTGACCTCCACAACCCAGTTAGTACTGGGTAATACGATACCCCTTGGTAAGAATGGTTGTCAGACTTTCAAGCCACTGACTACCTGTAACGACTGTCAAAGATCAACGTCATAACGTGCTTTCCGAGGTACGGAGGAATGGGTGGTCACCCATCCACGGACCAACCTAAGCAAGCGCAGCTTAACCTTTAAGATCGACCAGAGCAGCTTTTATTAGTTAGACACGAACTTATCAACTAAACATCAAATAAGTCATCAATAATTAAATCGCAACTCCGAAACATATCTGGTCCCTAACTAAGCCACTTAATTAAGTAGGCCCTCCGGCTAATAATATTATTTTTACTCTCCGGATTATATGGGGTCCAGGGCTTTTATAGGACAGTAATGAAATGATAGAGGACGCTAATCCTTTTTGAAAGGTGTTTCTCGAGGGAGAACCGGGCTTATTTCGAGGATATTTTGATAAAGACATTTTTGACATGTGGCTTAAGTGATGAGATGGGGGCGTTTGAGTGTCTGTGGAATTGTGGGGTCGAGTTTTATGGGTCAGAGGTGTCGGAATATGGGTCGAATTTATTTTTGGCTAATTTTGTGGGTGGAATATTTAGTATTGTCTCTGAGGTAGACATTGAGATTGTTGTTTGTCACTATAATCACTGTAGTTGCTTGATAACACGATACTCCTTGGTCAGACTGGTTGTCAGGTTTCGGGATTCTGACAACCTATTACGACTGTCAAAGATCTTGGAATAACCAGGACCAACGGCTTTACGTAAATTTCGAGTCACGGAGCACTATAATATTGAAAATATAATCATTTTTGATATTTACTGACCCATTACCCCCTCTCTAATCCAGGTTCAGTTATAAATCAGCGTCGCGCATTATTTGCCCGGCATTTTGCTAAACTGGGCCTATTTGGCGAAGCCGTGAGGCACACAGTGCTACATTTTTTGTTAAGATTTAAGGTTTTTTTTCATAAATTATTTTTGTTTTATATTGTGTGAATTGGTGGCATGTGCTAAATAAATGTATTTTCTATCTTAATTCTTTCTTTCATTAAAAGCATTATTCTTTGAATTTATAGCACAAATATTTTTAAAACTGATCTAAATGTGCGAAGCCTACAAGATCGCTACGCCGTAGCAAGATGCTACGCCGTAGCATGATGCTACGCCGTAGCTCGTAGCACCTGGCGTTTAAGTTCTTGCTAGTCATCAATATAATTAATAATATCATGATGTGATTCAAAACGAAAAGCTGTGTGCTGTTTATACTGTCTACAGTTTAAGTGTTTTCTCTTGCACATGGATATAAAAATCTCAGGAGGAGCTCGTGGCTAAATTGTTGCAGCCGCTCGGGTCGATCTTCAGGTTAAGCCGCGCTTGCTTAGGTTGGCCCGTGAATGGGTGTCCACCCACTACATACCGAGTTTTCTCCGTGCCTCGGAAAGCACGTTAAGCCATTGGTCCCGGCTGTCATTTTTAGATCTTTGACAGTCGTTAAGGTAGTCAGTGGCTAGAAAGTGTGACAACCAGTCTTACCAAAGGATTTCGTGTTACCCAGTGCTAGCTGGGTTGTGGGGGTCAGAAATGCAGTCGCTCCATGTAAAATACTGGTATTCAGCTGCATCCGGTTATACTGGAAGCCGACCCCAACGTAGTTGGGAAAAGGCTAGGTAGACGATGACATGGATATAAAAACCTCACGCCTTTTACTCAGAGAGTAAGCAAATACTACAGAACGCCACTTACTTCGATCGTGTTCTATTGGTTTTAGGTAGAAATGACTTCCTAAATAACATATTTGGCCAAAATTTTTGAATTTCATCTCCAACAATTAACCGACAATCTGTCTCTATTCTTACCTGTCAATGTTCATCATAAGCAGCTCTTCAAGCTTTACAGAAAAACACAATTCCGTCCCTACTTTTCTCGCGCAATATGATAAAAGCCACGCTTAGACCTAATCCATCTCTGTACCCTCAAGAGACCAAAAGTTCAGCATTTTTCATCCCCGGATCATCATAAACAAACATCAGGTATAAACTTCTTAATTAACAAGGAAATGTCGGCAGCTCTCAGGTTTTAATGTAGAAATATGAAAAAAAATGCAAATTTTCCGTCTGTTTTAGTACTAAAGTGGTGGTCGCTTATGCTGGACGGTGTCATTAAAAAATGGAAGTTTATCAACAGTGTAGGGTTGCAGGAAATGGGGCGTAGTTAGGATTACGGACTGCCTCGTTGGTCTAGTGGTAGTAAGCGCGACTGCTGAGCATGAGGTCCAGGGTTCGATTCCAGGTCGGGCAAAGTGTTATTGGGTTATTCCATTAGGATTTTCTTAGTCCTGCCAGGGAGTCTGGATTTGTGCCTGGTTGATGGCAATAGGCTCGCCGCCTATTACATGGGACTTAAACATAACTGGCGAAATGTGAGTGCACCTCTTAGTGAGTACGTACCGAAGCTGCAAAAACACTCTCAACCTTGACACACAAACGTAATCCTAACATAACATTACATCATGTCTGTAATCCTGAAAGGTTAGACAGAGATGCACCTTTAGTAAACACACATTTTGACAGAATAGGGGGGAAAGCCTACTGCAATCAACCGGTCACGAATCAGACTCTGTGCTAAGATATTCTTGATTGAAAACCGGATAACAATTTGCCCAACCAGGGCATCCAAGGGTCTCACTTGGTGTAGTACGAGGCAAAGATCTAAAATACACAGGAAGGGACACTGACCCTAAAACAGCTACCACGTATTCAGTACATCATTCTGAATCTCCCAGCATGGAATTTTTTATTCGGTCATCATCATCTTCCTGCCCTTGTCCCATGTTAATTGGGGTCGGCGCAACACGTTTTTTTCTTCCATTCTTCTCCGTCAACCGTCACCCTATCATTTACTTCTTTATCTTTCATATCATTCCTCACACAATCCATCCATCGTTTCTTTGGTCTTCCTCTCCCTCTCCATCCATCAACGTTTATATTCATCACTCTTTTAGTCATATGCGATTCGTCCCTCCTCATCACATGTCCATACCAAGACAGTCGATTCCCTTTTTCTTCGGTCATTAAAAAAAAACCAGCTGTTTCCAACAAAACTGAAATACCGACACGGTCAGTGTATGGAACATCTGTTTTTTTTTAAATTACCATTGAAGAAATTCTATTTGGGGGGGTTACCTTTTTTATCATCAAATGACTCCTCCCCTAGGGTAACCGTTTTAGCGTCAGTGAGCTTTCCACCCTGTAAACGCTTTGAGAATATACATATTGCGAACTGGTTACCTATCCTAACCAAAGCGATGGTCGGAGAATCCTCCCTTTTCTATAGAGAATGAGAAACTATCCACCAGGATGCTCATACCTATTATTATCCACCCCCTTTGCACGCACTCTAATATAGAAGCACCCTTTGAAACTTGATGCACTTGTGAATTTATGTGAACTATCGGTTCTCGGAAATGTTATAAACGCTTCGGGCAAATGAAAGGGTATCGAGGGAAATCATTCGTTTGTAAACTAGCAATTTCTCACAGCTCCCTTTCATTTCTCGCATATGAATCCTTTAAAGTGGTCCAGATGAAAATTCCACGGAGATCAGCTCTTTTTCAGCAGTTTAGTTCTTATGAAGTGCTCTAGCTAGGACACGTTATTTTTTAATGGGAACAGCTTATGAATAATGATGAGAAATGATTTAAGAAAGTATTGAGGTATGAATGTCCATGGCTATAAGAGAGGAAGATCCAAGAAACGGTGGATGGACTGTGTGAAAGATGATATGGCTAGAAAGGGGGTAATTCATGAGATGGCGAACAATGGAGAACTATGGAATGTTATTGTATAACTAGCTGGTTTCCGTAAATCTACGTCCAAAGCGCGTATATTGCATACGGGTGGGAACACATTCGATCCACCCTGGAAAGGCCAGTAACGCCTTGGTGTTACTGATGATCTGGCGTTTTTTTGGGATGGGTAATCATCAAATGACTCCTCCCGCTCTGGGCGGAGTGGAAGGGAGTGTCAGACTTTTACTGACTAAAACCCATTCATGTTCCTTCTTTTGCCCTTTGTGTTCCAAGGCTGCGGTATCTCTTTCGAACAGTCTCGCTGCCCTGGCAGGCCTGGCAGGTGTTTGCTGACATCTCTTTGAGGCGCGCATGGAACACGAATGCGCCTCAAACGCCAACACCTCGCCACGCAACGCAACGTCAACGCCTTGGTGTTACTGACGATCTCGCGGAGAGTACCTGGGTTACCGAATAATTTGCCCTGTATGAGGCATCCTCTGAGCAGTGTAGAAGCACTGCTGCAAGGGCTGCTGTCTCGTCTTCCTCCATGCAGGCACAGTGGACTGTCTGTGGCTCCTATGACAAAGAGGTGTTTATTAAAAGAGCCGTGTCCAGTAATGGCGGTTATAACTGTGCGCACGTGTAGTTGAAACGGCCGTAGAAGTATGGAAGAAGACTCCAAATAGACAGTGTAGTAGTTGTTCGGGCTAAGTGTTATTGAGCTTTTCCGTCAGTTTCTCAGTAGCAGTCCGGTCTGAGTTTGTTACTAGTCAATGGTAATAGTAATATAATCCTATTACATGGGTCTTAAAATAATCATCTTCTTCCATACTTCTCCTTAACTCGTCATCTCAGTAGTCGCTGCTTTTGTAGCCATTTCATCCTTCACACAGTCCATCACATTTTATAGCCATCCACATTCATAATCAAAACTTTCCTCACGATATTTTCCTTATTCCTCCGCACCACATGTCCATACCGTGATAACCGATAACCACACAACTTTTCATGGGTCTTAAAATAACTAATTTAATGTATATAGGTGTCAGTATTACAGGTACACCTTTGTTTGACAAGCGAGGAAACCAAGCGTGATGTTGTGTGGGTTTCAAAAATATTAATGGCGGTAATTGTTCGGGCTACTTTTGTATCATTAAATGTACAATGTCCTGTTTGACCGACCTTTTCTTTACCTTACGAATGAAACTATGGCTTTTTTGAGATCTGATCCGAAAAAGGGGAGGGCCAGGTAAAAAAACTGACCAAGTGTGAGTCGGACTCGCGCACCGAGGGTTCCGTATAAACTTGTAGGTATTTTGTTATTAAACTACACATTTACGGTTTTAAGTTTTTTTTACATGTGCTGTAAGATATTGTTTTTTTTTGCCAAATTTCATGATTTTAGGTCAACAGGAAGTACCCTATAAATTATAATTCCCTTGAGAGTGTCGAAATATACGTTTTTGTGGCATAAACAGCCGTATCTTTTTTTTAACTTAGAAGTTTGATTTTTTAACACAGCTTCAAGAGACTCGACAACTCGATACCTCCACGCGTTCCTTAGATAAGGACAGATAGACAGACTTGACAGATAGATAGACAGACAGACAGACAGACAGACAAATGGACAACAAAATGATCCCATAAGGGTTCCGTTTTTTCCTATTGAGGTACGGAACACTAAAAATAAGCCAAGTTGCGGAGAACATAATTTGTCGATTGAGTTGTTTTTTTCTTATTGTTTAATTTACAAAAAGATCAGAAACCGATCACTTACGCACTGTCCGTCTGCCAGTTACAGAAGGTATTCTCTCAAAAGAAAAAACGTGATGATATGGGAAATGCACGAAAATAATACCGTTTCTCCAGGAAAGCAGTGTCCACGTTAAGAAAAGAAGGATAACGTAATATTAAGATAACTATAGATTACCACCGACACGCTAAGAACAAAAAGAAAATAAGGTTTATACTTTTCAATATTGTGGTTAATCAATCCAGATTGCTAGAACCATCGTCAGCTCCATAATTTAGTTGGTTCTGGCAAAGGTCGTGTATCCACAGAAAACACAAGAATCCTCTATTATTAGCCCTTAACCAAATACCAGAACACACCCACTGAAACTTTCAATAAATTATGTAACCCAACTTGATGTACTGCGTGGGCGAGGGTCACCACAATTTCCACAACAGTTCAATAGATTGAGCTTGACCCCCGACCTTTGATGGATAGTCAATACATTTACTGCTCGGCCACAAGGTACGCGTTCAAGCGACGCGCGTGTTTCTACCGTGACTGCGTATAAAACAAATGAAAGAAGTTTTTTTAACGCGCGTGTTGCTTAAGGGGGCCAGGATAGCCCGCGAAATTCAAAATTTTCTTGTTTTTTTGCAATTTGCCGGTCAGTGTCAGGTTCTTGTGATGTATTAGGATTAAGGTAGACAGAAATTATTGTTAAGTGCTTTATATTAAGAATATGTGGGTAGGGGCTAAGAGGCAGCCGAGCGCTCGGGCTCATCGTGTGTGTCAGTCGGAATATACTTGTAACCGTGATCAGCTGTTTTATTTCCTGACTCTGTATCCCGACATCCCGGTGTGCTCCAAACACTTCAGTGGCGACGAGGACTTTTAAACCTGCGTGTGTGTCGTATTGTGAGCGTGTTACCACAAACAATTAAAATGACTATCGGCAAAATCGGAGAGTTCAAAGTACAATCGGATGATTGGAAATTGTACGTGGAGCGTCTAGAGAATTATTTTGTGGTCAACGACATCAAGGAGGATTTGCGCGTGGCGACGTTGATAACGGTCATGGGAGCGGAAAGCTACGAATTGCTAATAAATTTGTGCACGCCGCATAAACCAAACACAAAGACATTTGAATATGTAACGGCCATCATGGAGAAACACCTGCAGCCAAAACCGAGTGTGTTAGCCGAGCGATTCAAATTTCACCAACGGAAACAAAACGCGAACGAAAGTATAGCGGAATATATGGCAGTTCTGAAAAAAATGACTAAATCTTGTGAGTTCGGAACATGGCTGGAAGAAAGTATTCGGGATCGTTTCGTGTGCGGGATAAGTAGTGAGACAATAAGACAGCGTTTATTCGCCGAGGATAAATTAGACTACACAAAAGCGTATAGTATGGCCATGAGTATGGAAGCAGCCGAAAAAAATGCAGCAGTGGTCGACTGCGGTACAAAGTACAACACGGAAAAGGCGAACGCAGCGAGTGATTGTCTGGCGATGGCGACTACGAGTCAAGTCGGAGTTCGCGGGGCGTCGCAGTATAGACCGGCGGCGACTGGCGCGGTCGGTGACAGGCGCCGGGCCGCGTGGAACGGACAGCGGCGCGGCGGCGGCAGCGGCGGTGCGCACAAGCCGCATCACGTGGAAGGGTCGCCGACAGCGTCCGCACCGGTGGAGCGAGCTCGGCGAGACCAACAATGCAAGGCATGTGGAGGACTGCATGATTCTACATGGTGTAAATTTACACGATACGTTTGTCGAGTATGTAACAAGCAAGGACATCTTCGGCGTGTATGTCCACTAGAAGTGGGACATTACCATCTGTACGAAGTTGAAGATGCAAGTAGTTTGTCGGAAGGCGAGCGAAGTGACGAGGTAATGACTGTCGACATAAATAATTTATCCATAGCTCAGTGTCCGCCAATATATTTGTTATTGAAAGTGCACGGTACAAATCTAAAGATGGAATGTGACACGGGTAGTGCCATTTCATGTATAAATTATGAAACATACAAAAGGTTGTTTAGCGATTTACGGATCGATTCCTGTAACCTGATGTTAAGATACTATACAGGGGAAATGGTAAATCCACTGGGGGTTATTAAGCCGGAAGTTAGGTATAAAAACAAGTGTAAAAAATTAGATTTGTATGTAATCAAAGGTGGGAAGACTATATTAATCGGTCGACAGTGGATGGCCGAATTGAAAATACAACTATTTGCTGACCCCACTGACAGGGTAGTGTCTGTTAATAGTTTACAGAACAAAAAGTTTGACATGTCCGAATTTAGTTCCAGATATTGTGAGGTGTTTGAGGACGGTTTGGGTCGATTCACCGGGGGCGCAGTAAGCATCCACGTGCGCCCGGGAGCGCGGCCGGTGTTCATGCGCGCGCGCCCGCTGGCGTACGCGCTGCGTGAGCCGGTGGAACGCGCGCTGGACCAGCTCGTGCGGGACGGCATCCTCACGCCTGTAGACCGCTCAGATTGGGCCACGCCGATCGTACCAGTGGTAAAAAAAGACGGTACTATCAGAATTTGTGCAGATTATAAAATAACGTTAAACAAAGTTTTGGAAGTCGATCGTTATCCCTTACCGCGGGTAGAAGATTTGTTAGCCCGTTTACATGGCGGGGAATATTTCAGTAAAATTGATTTATCGCAAGCTTATGCGCAATTTGAACTGGATGAATCAAAGAAATATACGGTTATTAATACGCATAAAGGTATGTTCATGTTCAATCGCTTAGTGTACGGGTTGTCTTCGAGTCCCGGAATATTTCAAAGGCGTTTAGAACAATTATTTGCAGATTTACCTAGTGTAGGCGTATTTCTAGATGATATTATTATTACGGGGGCATCAACTCAAGAACACATCAGCAATTTATACAAAGTCTTTGACCGACTACAAACAAGTGGTCTCAAAGTAAAAAAAGAAAAATGTAGTTTCTTTTCAGAAAAGATAAGTTATTTGGGTCATATAATTAGCAAAGATGGGGTGCAAACGTGTGAGGAAAAAGTAAAAGCGATAATTGAAACACCAGCCCCCTCCAATGTATCGGAGTTGCGGGCATTTATCGGTATGACAATGTACTATGCCAAATTCCTTAAGAACGTTAGTACAATTCTTTCGCCTTTGTATAGACTGCTCCGAATAGATGTACCTTTCAACTGGTGTGAAAAGTGTGAAGACGCGTTCTGGAAGGTAAAGCAGCAACTAGCTTCAAGTGAGGTGCTGACGCATTATTCACCAGACCTACCGCTCGTGCTGACGGCTGACGCTAGCAGCGTAGGGGTCGGCGCTGTGCTATCACACGTCACAGCTGCCGGGGAGCGGCCAATAGCGTATGCGTCGCGTTCATTAGGCACAGCCGAGCGGGCCTATTCACAAATAGATAGAGAAGCACTCGCGATCGTTTATGGTATCAGAAAATACCATCAGTACTTATACGGCCGTAAGTTTATTTTAAGGACGGATCATAAACCGTTAACGTACATTTTCGGTGATAAGGTAGGCATTCCTGTAATGGCAGCATCTCGGTTGCAACGATGGGCAATACTATTGTCAGGTTATAATTACGAAATAGAATATGTGTCATCAAAGAAAAATTGCGCCGATGCCTTATCAAGACTACCACAAGGTAAACAGCCGAGTGTGAGTACGGAGATCACATATGTTAACTTTGTGGAGGATTTTTTTCCAGTGACACAGAGCGAAGTTAGGAAACAGACTATCAAAGATGTTTTGTTAAGTAGAATACTTCTATACGTGCAATCCGGTTGGCCGTTATCGTGTTCAGATGAGTCAGTTAAACCTTATTTTTCTAGACGTCATGAATTGTATGTAGAACGCGGCTGTTTAATGTGGGGATACCGGATGGTAATACCGCAAGTCTTACGGAAGGATATACTAAAGCAATTACATATAAGTCACATGGGTATCGTCAAAACAAAGTCATTAGCGCGCAGTTATGTATGGTGGCCGAACATTGATAGTGACGTAGAAGCGTTGTGCCACAGTTGTGAGACTTGTGCGATAGAGGGCGCTGCTCCACCGCGAGCGCCGCCGCAGCCTTGGCCTTACGTCATACAGCCGTGGAGCAGGGTACATATAGATTTCTTAGGCCCTTACCATGGTAGCACATTCTTGATTTTAATTGATGCAAGTTCTAAGTGGTTGGAAGTTTTCGAAATGCCACGTACAAATGCAAAACAGGTAATCCGAGTTTTACGTAGCACCTTTGCGCGATTTGGTCTTCCGGTAGAATTAGTGTCGGATCAGGGCCCTCCTTTCACAAGTGTAGAATTTAGTTCTTTCTTAAAAAACAATGGCATACGACAGTGCTTTTCACCGGCATACCATCCATCGTCGAATGGTGCCGCGGAAAACGCAGTAAAACTATGCAAATCTGCTATTAAAAAAGCCTGTAGGGAGAACAAAGAAATAGATGCCGCTTTACAAACGTTTCTACTACATTATAGGAACACAGTCCAAAGTACGACCGGGGATACACCAGCGATGATGTTACAGCGACGGCCATTACGTACTCGCTTAGATTTGTTGCGCGCAGATCGCGCACTTGACGATCGGGTGCGAGCAGCACAACAACGACAGGTACAAAATTCCGGAGGCGTTTTGCGAGAATTAGCTCCACAAGACGAGGTGTGGACGAGAAACGGTGCTTTAGGGGATAAATGGTTGAAAGGTACAATTCAAGCTAGAGCAGGGTCGCGCGAATATATCGTAAATAACGGTGACGGACGACTATCTAGAAAACACATAGATCAGGTAAAACGTAGGTCTCGTTTATCCGACTTCATGGGTTCTGATAGTACAGTCTCGGAAAGTTTGCCACTTTCACCAACTCAAAAGTCACAGGCGGAGGAGGTGGTCCCGATACCTGCAGATGGTCTAGGGGAGGAAAATGAGCCGAAACGGGTTAGTGAGGGTGAAAAAGAGAGGCTAGATACCGAATGTGGTTCTGAAGTTTTATCAAAGCCTGGACTTCCAACACCATCACCGCCGGAGGATCGACCTAAACGTACTCGTAAACCTGTTATAAAATTTAGAGTAACATAAACATTAGTTATGTAACCCAACTAATTTAAAATTTAGTATGTAAATTTAATTACTCGGTGATTAAGTGGTGAGGTGTGATGTATTAGGATTAAGGTAGACAGAAATTATTGTTAAGTGCTTTATATTAAGAATATGTGGGTAGGGGCTAAGAGGCAGCCGAGCGCTCGGGCTCATCGTGTGTGTCAGTCGGAATATACTTGTAACCGTGATCAGCTGTTTTATTTCCTGACTCTGTATCCCGACATCCCGGTGTGCTCCAAACACTTCAGTTCTATGTTGAACAAAATTCGCGACCGTAACACGTAGGTATGTAATTATAGCATTATAATCATTAAAATCATCATTAAAACCCTCTAAGGTCTTATAAACCCATTGAATGACTATTTTTTGAAAAAGTCACTGAAAAAATCACTGTGATATAACTCTGCGATGCCATATTTGTTACGTTCGCGAATTATATTTTAATCGTCATGCAACCTGACACTTTCCGGCAAATTGGAAAAAACGTAAGAAAACTTGAATTTTGCGGGCTATGCCTGTGCGTAAGACTGCGCAGGCATAATCGAGCGTGTGTAGCAGGTCGTATTTACAGCTTTCAGTTAATTTATTTTTTTTATAACAAGTAATAAACCCACTAAAGCAACGATATTATCGTGTGTTGCCAGTGATGGCATACACGTCATACAACAGGCAGGCTTGCAGTTACGTACCCTCTCCTCGTACTCTATGGAACTCGGTTTTGTATGAAAGTTGCACATTTAATACTGTCATGCATAACCTATCGTCTATTGCCCGCTTTACCCAAGTCACATTGCCCGAGGTCGTGAGCAGGGTGTTACGGTTTTTATTATATTGCTTGGAAACGTGCATCTATTGACATAGTTCTGGGAACTTTCTGTAGGCATTATAGATCATAATGCAATGCAGTTTACATTTCTAGTGAAGTGTGAGTGTGTATCCCTACACTTAACATTTCAGGGAAAAATAGCTTGATGTCATTGTTAGCTGTGTGGGAAGCATAAAAAATAGCCGCAATCTAAAATGTTTGCTGTTCGTATCCTGATCAGGCATTGTCTACGTTTATCGTCATGTTGTTGATGGCTATAAGAGTAGAGGAAGACCAAACAAACGATAGTTGGACTGTGTGAAGGATGATATGGCTAGAAAGGAGGTGACTGATGAGATGGTGAGTCAGTATGGAAGAAGAAGACATACTGTTGTAAACCAAAATAAATTGGGATAAGGGCAGGAGATGAGGAGCCGTCAGCCTACAGCAGTCTACCTTTGTACAAAGCCCTCTTCTATGGCACTCTATTGATCTCCATTCCCAGTAACTACCACGTCCGTTTAACAACGTTCAACGTTTTTTTTTTTTTTTTTGGAGTGTGGGAAATCATCAAATGACTCCTCCCGCTCTGGGCGGAGCGGAAGGGAGTGTCAGACTCTTACTGACTAAAAACCACCCATGTTCCTTCATTGGCCCTTTATGTTCCAGGGCCGCGGTATTTCTTTCGAACAGTCCCGCAGCCCTGGCAGGCACCGGCCCTTGCGGGCCCCTCCCGTTTGCTGACATCTCTTTGAGGCGCGCGTGGAACACGAACGCGCCGTCGACACGGCCCGCCCGTCGTCATACGACGGACGGACGGCGAGCTAGCCCATTACTCGCCGTCCACAGGCCCGCGCCTACGGTGGCCGAGAGCCATCACGGCGTGGCCCCCGACGCCCGGTGCTTCTCCCGCGGCGGCTGGGACGTGAGGAGGTTCTCTCCCTCTCACGTTCCGCCGCCTCCTTCGCTAGCATGACTGCTTCGCAGAAGGAGGCGACGGCTTCCCATTCCCTCTCGCCCCGGACCATGGCTTGAACCAGGGCCGGACGCGAGAGGTCGCCGCCGCCGATCGCCGCTACGAGGACACGGCGGTGCTCCGCCCAAGCAGAGCAGACCTCCACGGTGTGCTCCACCGTGTCCTCCGACAACGTTCAACCTTACGTTTGATTTTCGCAACCAAAACTCATCTTTTTGACTGGCCTGTTGGTCTAATGGTTAGTGACCCTGACTGCTAGGACGGAGGTCGTGGGTTCGATTCCCACACAGGACAAATCTTTGTGCGATGAGTACGATTATTTGTTCTGTATCTGGGTATGTAATTTTTAGAGGGGATAACTGGCGTGATGGTATATGTAATCATGTAACACAATATGAGCATGCAGATAATTATGGTATTTGTTTGGACTAGTGGTCGCAAGCGCGACTGATGAGCATGAGGTCCTGGGTTCGATTCCAGGGTCGGGTAAAGTGTTATTGGGTTTTTCTACCAAGAATTTCTCAGTAGCAGCCACGGAGCCTGGATTGGTGCCCGGTTAGTGGCAAAAGGCTCGCCCTCACATGGGACTTAAAAACATAACTGGCGAAATGGGTGTACTATTAGGTACACCTCTGCTTAACCTTCGGGGATTTCAAGCGTGATGTTATGTGTTATGTGTAGCTGATAGCGTCTCTCGCTAGTGATGAATCTAATATTATCCTACCAATTATTGTTAGTCTTCCTTTTTGACTTCAGTATGAATATAAATTATCAATATATTTCTGATATGTGTGACTACTATTAACACGTCCCATCATTAAGTTCACCGGACGAGAATGTAAGCGTAGGCTGTGGTCTCATCACATTAGCTCAGCGGCTCCTATGACCTTTGCGCTGGTGTTCAATACCGCGTCACTGTTACTGGTTATGCCGAATATTTCTGTAACAGTTACCACGCCAACATACTTCGAACATTACAGTTATTTTGATGAAACCCAGTAAAATCGATGTATGTTGTTTTTTTTAAGTCTAAAATAGACGGCGTGGTTCCTTTACCATTCTACAACTGACAGTTACATACTAATTTATTTAATTAATCACCCAATAAACACCCAAAAATTCTTGTTAGTAATTGTTTTCGACGTTTAAATTAATTTTGTTATAGTTGGACCACTTTAAGTTTGCAGTTGGAGGTGGCGCTGCTTGTCCAGAAAAAATGCATCGATATGTCAAACTTGGTACATTTATTTTAGTTCTCTGTTTTCCCGTCTGCACCGATAAGTTGGTTAAAGTGTACAGAAATAAGAACGCTATAAAACGATAGCCAAGTGTCTATGCCCTCCGTTCTTCCAATCTATAATATAAAAATGAATCGCAAAATGTGTTGGTAAGCGCATAACTCAACAACGCCTGGACCAATTTGGCCAATTCTTTTTTTTAAATGTTCGTTGAAGTTCAAGGATGGTTTTCACGGCGAGAAAAATTTAAAAAATTTCCTGGATAAGTCTAAAAACAACACTAGGATACTTTTTTTTTTGGTAGGATTAGGGTAGGAGTAGGGTAGGAGTAGGGTAGGAGTAGGGTGGGAGTAGGGTAGGAGTAGGGTAGGAGTAGGGTAGGAGTAGGGTAGGAGTAGGGTAGGAGTAGGGTAGGAGTAGGGTAGGAGTAGGGTAGGAGTAGGGTGGGAGTAGGGTAGGAGTAGGGTAGGAGTAGGGTAGGAGTAGGGTAGGAGTAGGGTAGGAGTAGGGTAGGAGTAGGGTAGGAGTAGGGTAGGAGTAGGGTAGGAGTAGGGTAGGAGTAGGGTAGGAGTAGGGTAGGAGTAGGGTAGGAGTAGGGTAGGAGTAGGGTAGGAGTAGGGTAGGAGTAGGGTAGGAGTAGGGTAGGAGTAGGGTAGGAGTAGGGTAGGAGTAGGGTAGGAGTAGGGTAGGAGTAGGGTAGGAGTAGGGTAGGAGTAGGGTAGGAGTAGGGTAGGAGTAGGGTAGGAGTAGGGTAGGAGTAGGGTAGGAGTAGGGTAGGAGTAGGGTAGGAGTAGGGTAGGAGTAGGGTAGGAGTAGGGTAGGAGTAGGGTAGGAGTAGGGTAGGAGTAGGGTAGGAGTAGGGTAGGAGTAGGGTAGGAGTAGGGTAGGAGTAGGGTAGGAGTAGGGTAGGAGTAGGGTAGGAGTAGGGTAGGAGTAGGGTAGGAGTAGGGTAGGAGTAGGGTAGGAGTAGGGTAGGAGTAGGGTAGGAGTAGGGTAGGAGTAGGGTAGGAGTAGGGTAGGAGTAGGGTAGGAGTAGGGTAGGAGTAGGGTAGGAGTAGGGTAGGAGTAGGGTAGGAGTAGGGTCGGAGTAGGGTAGGAGTAGGGTAGGAGTAGGGTAGGAGTAGGGTCGGAGTAGGGTAGGAGTAGGGTAGGAGTAGGGTAGGAGTAGGGTAGGAGTAGGGTAGGAGTAGGGTAGGAGTAGGGTCGGAGTAGGGTAGGAGTAGGGTAGGGTAAGGGGTAGGACACCACGCGAACGAAGTTGCGCTGGGCACCTAGTATACTATACACAAATAACTTCAAAATACCTTATAAATTCGCATCCCCTTCAGCCGGAATCAAAAACAAAAAAGAATCGGCCATTCATTTCGAAATGTTCAACTGCGTCTAACCCTCCCCGTGCCGATCTCTACCGAAATTACGCCAGTAGACCGCATCGGGTCTAATTGGACCAAGCCATAAATACCACGTTTTAGTGTTAAAAGGTCAACACACAGTTATAGGCATTGCACGGGATCACTATCGATACTCATCATCATGTGCCTAGCCTTTTCCCAACTATTTTGGGGTCGGCTACCAATCTAACCGGATGCAGCTGAATACCAGTTATTTACGTGGAGCGACTGCCTATCTGACCTCCACAACCCAGTTAGTACTAGGTAATACGATATCCTTGGTAAGACTGGTTGTCAGACTTTCGGATCACTATCGATACTAATGCAAGAATTTATCGTAGTTCTTAATTCTAGAATATTTTTGTAAACATAATTATGTACTCTTTTGAATTGTCAATGGATGAAGATGAGATAATATACAATCAATTCACTCCATCCTTTCATATCGATTCTAGCATTTATCGTATTCGTTTGTATCGATTCAAAATATCGTATCGTCTGTTGTATCGATACTGTTAAGTATCGGAAATCACTAATATCGAGCTGTTCTGCATTATTTCTATGACACTCCATATTGAAGCGCACACTTATAACCATCGTAGTGGCCTCGCGTCAGATTTGGATAAGCTGGAAAATAATCAATTAAATCGGATTAGTAATTATGGAGAAATCGGTGAACATACATGGAAAAAGGTGCTAGTTGAATACATAACCTCCTCCTTTCTTAGAAGTTGGTTAAAAAAAATACTGCGGCGATGCTGATTCCGTGCTGTGCTTATAAGTGAGAGATGACCTTAAAACCAACCAGTATCGATAGAAATGAAAAATGAAACTATTTTTTTAGTAAATGGTTTAATTATATGGATTTAATTATTCGGTAGATATAAATCAATATGAAAATACTAAAAACAAAACAACCTTAACAAAATATCCCTACTAATATTATAAATGCGAAAGTAACTCTGTCTGTCTGTCTGTCTGTTACGCTTTCACGTCTAAACCACTGAACTGATTTTAATGAAATTTGGTACAGAGATAGAGTTGACCTTGAGAAAGAACATAGGATAGTTTTTATCCCGGACTTTTGAAGAGTTCTCTTGGAAACGCGATATAACCGAACTCGACGCGGGCGAAGCCGCGGGCGGAAAACTAGTATAAACTAAAGGTTAGATTTTTTTTTTAAACAAGCTTTTGTTCAAATGCGCTAAAAAGAATAAAATAAACTTTTCCTATAAAATTTTACTGTCCACATAACTTAAATTGTGTAATGACACAATTTGTATGATACGAGTATAAAAGCTTGTCACGAGATTTAAGTACTCGTATTTACTTAATTTGAAAATTTAAAAAATTAAAATCAATCAGATCAAGTTATTTAATTTACTTGTTTATACATAGGTAAA
This sequence comes from Eurois occulta, assembly GCA_950022335.1. Classification (NCBI taxonomy): domain Eukaryota; kingdom Metazoa; phylum Arthropoda; class Insecta; order Lepidoptera; family Noctuidae; genus Eurois; species Eurois occulta. The sequence goes on along the minus strand of OX465480.1, from coordinate 19,655,385 downwards.
TCTAATATATTTATATAATCCAAAGGTGTGTGCAAAATTTCAGCTCAATCGGTTGAAGATATCTGATTTAAAATTCAGTTGCAAGATTCCACCCGAGAAACGAGTGGGTAGGCTTCTGGCCATTTGGTTGCTCGATCGATCATGGTCAACAAATAGCGATACCCGTTGGAAGTGGGTAAAGGTCCAACAATGTCCATGTGGACATGTTCCAACCGTTTTGCTTGTGGAAAGCTTGCCACTGGTGACCTCGTGTGTTGTTGGACTTTCGCTCGCTGGCACGGGTCGCAGGCTCGCGCCCAGTTGCTTACGTCACGATTCATCGATGGCCAAAAGTAACGTGACGTAACCAGCTTCCTTGTAGCCCTTATTCCCGGGTGACTAAGGTTGTGAATGGCATCGTATGCGGTTTTTCTGAAGTCTGGTGGTAGGTATGGTCGAGCAGTGTTTGAAGACATCTCGCAGGTGATCCTGATGTTCGAGTTTGGCATCGTTATGTGTTTGAAAATGTACTTTCCGGTACTTTTTAACGCCTTCAACTCTGAGTCTTGTGCTTGCATTTTTTCTAGCTCGGTGTAATCGATTGGAGTGGAGCACGTTATAGTTTCTATCCTCGATAGTGCGTCCGCCACTTGGTTGTCCTTGCCGCTCACGTGTTGAATGTTTGATGTAAATTGTCCGATATATTCGAGGTAACGGGTTCGTCGTGGTGTCTCTGATTTACTGTCAGCTGTTAAGGCGTGCAACAGTGGTTTGTGGTCCGTGTATATAATTAGTTCACGTCCCTCGAACACTCGACGAAAATGACGTATTGCCATGTATATAGACAGCAATTCCCTGTCGTATGTGCTGTATTTCAGTTGCGCGTCACTAAATTTCTTCGAAAAGAAACCTAGCGGTCTCCATTTGCCATTGATTTTCTGTTGTATGACTGCGCCAGCACAGGTACTTGATGCGTCTGTCATCAGCGCGAAGGGTTCACTCGGTGATGGGTAGGATAGCAATACGGCGTCTTCTATGTCTTGTTTACATTTGGAAAACGCTTCTTTGGCCTCTGTGGTCCATTGTATTTTGGTTTTATCGTGTTTTTTTGCGTTGTGGAAGTACTTGCTCAATTCACGTTGGTGCTCGGCGGCGTGCGGTATGCTCAAACGATAAAAGTTTATCATGCCAATGAAGCGACGAAGTTCTTCAACTGTGTTAGGTAGTGGGTATGATTTGATGGCCTTGACTTTTTCTTCTGTTGGTGTGATACCTTCTGAGTTTATGGTGTAACCCAGGAATTCGAGTTGTGTTTGCCCAAAGACGCATTTTGCCACGTTGATTTGCAGACCGTACTCGTGGAGTCGCTTGAATAGTTCTTCGAGATCACTTCTGTGCGTTTCCTCGTTGTCTGATGCTAGCAGAATGTCGTCGACGAATGGAAATGCGGGTAGACCGCGCAGGACGTTGTCGATGTGTCGTTGAAAAGTTTGGCCTGCGTTTCTTAAACCAAAACACATTCGAGTGAATTCGTACAAGCCGAATGGTGTTATGACTGCGGTTTTCTTTATGTCTTCTTCTCGGTTTTTTATTTGGTAGTATGCTTTTTGCAGATCTACCTTGGTGAAGATGTTCTTGCCTTGTAGGTTATGAGTGAAGTCGTGCAACCGAGGTATTGGGTACCGGTCTGGTGTTGTCACTGCATTGAGCCTTCTGTAATCGCCGCAAGGTCGATATTTGCCATCTTTCTTCAACACGAGGTGGAGTGGACTTGCCCATGGACTGTTGGATGGACGACAAATGCCTTGTTCCATCATTATCTGGAACTCTTCTTTAGCGGCGTTGTATTTGTGAGGTGGCAGTGGTCTCGCCTTTGTATAGATAGGCGGGCCCGTGGTTCCGATATAATGTTCGACCTCACCGTGACATATCTTCTGTATACTGGGTCTTGTTATATCCGGATATTTTGCGAGTAAGTCGTGATAGGGCAATTTGTCGTCGATTGTTCTGATGCTTCCTTCTGGTGCGTTTGACACGCTTCCAGATGTCGATAGGTTGGTTTTCTTGTCTACCAGTCTTCGCCCGTGGAGATCCACCATGAGGGCATGGTGTCGCAGGAAATCGGCGCCTAGTATCGGCCTGCCGACTGCTGCGATCACAAAATTCCAGCTGTAAGGTCGTCGCATGCCAATGTTGAGTGCCACTGTTCGCTCACCATATGTGGGTATTTGTGTTCCGTTCGCCGCGTACAGGTAATTGTTTGGTATTTGTTTCTTTTTCTCAAGCACAGTTGCGGGTAATACGGAAACATTTGCGCCCGTGTCGACGAGGAACTTTTGTCCGGTGATAGTGTTTTTTATGAATAGGCGGTATGAGGATATTTCGTGGACTTCAGCTACCGCCACAGCTTCGGTCTGCGTTAGTTTTCCGGCTGACTTGCTTGCTGTTTTTTGAAATTGCACGGACTTTTACACCGAAATGCTGCTTTTCCAAATTTTTGGTGGAAATAGCACACTTTGCTGTGTCTCCCCTGTGATCTTGAACGGGAACGGGGTCGATCTCGGTGATAACGTTGTCGACGTGGATGATAAGTTGCACGGTTAATTTTGAGTGAAGCAACCTCTTTAGTCAGGGCTTCGATCATGCTCATTATACGCCCCTCTCCTGTTGCTGGGGTTTCTGACGTTGACGGTTGATTTTGGCATAAACACACTGTACTGACCTCCTTTGAATGCTCTTGCATTTTATCGGCCATGGCGGCCAAGGTATCCAAATTTTCCTCGTTGCTGACTGCTAACACTGCACGGGACGATGCAGGTAGGTGTTCCATCCATAGCAAACGTAGGGTGGGGTCGGTCATCTTGCCTCTCGCCAAGTCCTTCATACGCCGGAGTAGGTGTGATGGACGTTGGTCTCCCAGGTCCATTTCCGTTAGCAACTTGCGCAGCTGTTTACCCTCACTTTCTTCGTAGACCGATATTAAACGTTTCTTCACGAGTTCGTATCTACCGGTGTTTGGCGCTGCCATGATGATGTCGCCAATCTGCTCCACGTCGGCCTTCGTCAGCTGTGCCACCACAAGGCCGAACTTGCCTTCATCGCCGAGTTTTTGGTTTGCCACCATCGTCTCGAACTGGGCGAACCAAAGTCGTGGTTTGTCGCACCAGAACAGCGGAATGCGGGATTTGATGCTGACCATCTCGATTTCTTCTTGGCTCAACATGGTATTCAAACAAGGGGTCACCACTTTAGGAGGTCTATGTGTACTGATAAATAAAACAGTGATTTATGATAATTGGAATTGGAATAATATGTATTTATTTTGCCCAGGTATATTCTATTTACAATAGGTTGAGTAGAGGTAGTAGTAACTATCTCTAATATTTTGGATAGACCAATCAGGGACCGCTGCGCGCCGTCTATACTTTTGGCGTCTGATCCGCGAACGCGTAAACTTATAAAGGGGACTCAGGCTCGCCGCTCGGCAGTACATCACTTGACTCCAAGGCGGCACGTTGTCCGATGACGTCACAGCGCGGCGTAGGTGGCGCATGCCGCCAGCGCGGGCGCATAGTAGGAAGCGCGCGGCCGTCGGCCCTCAGTGCCTCAGTGCCCGGCCGTGCGGCGGTGCGGAAGGACGTGCTGTATGCCCGTTAGTATGTGGGCTGCTTCAATACATACATTGCAAGTTAAATAAACGCTTATAATAAAATAAAAAAAACTAGACAAGCGCCACGTGTCGTGCTCGGCCCGCGAAGCGAATACACTTAAATCATAGATATGTAAATGAATGTAAGAAAAACTTAATTAAATAAATTACCTTCCAAATACATAATGTAAGCAAATTATTAAAATTAATGTTATTTCAATTTTGTGATAATTATGATGAATTAACTTTAAGATGTTTTAAGTATTTAAGGCAGAATTAAAGTTTTTTTTTTACTATTTGAAGGATTTATGTAAACGAATGCATAATTATGTTATTGAATCACCGTTTAGATTATACTTCAACAGTAACTGTAACTTTTGTGCTAGGCTTTCGCCAATTTGACAGTAAATCAGCGAGAGTCAGGTTTCTTGTTGTTGTGTAGTACGTAGAGGCGTTGCTATATTGTGTAATGTTATAACTTGTGAAAATGATAGCTTTAGCAGCTTCGCATCGAGATCCCTCGTGATTATCATCACATTGGCAGACTGGCTCATCTTCCTTGTCCAGCGAACAGTTTCCGCCGTTCATGCAATAACTGTGACACGCGTCGACTTCACATCTCTTGCCTGAATATCCGGCATTACAACTGAAATAGCAAAAAACGTCAATCATGGTTATTGAAAGTACTTTAAACTAGAAAATCATAAGAAGGATTAGTTAGAATTGAATTCTGTATATACAGACGCCAGCACATCAAGCTACTACGATCTGTCAAATTTCTTTAATAGATTTTCAACTTCACTGCTAAAGCATTAGGTTGAAGGTTGATTGGGAAAATTTGTCAGTTTCGGGTAACTTGATGTACTGGCGTCTGTAAATACATTATTTACAAACTACAAATATAACTAAAATAATAAAATATGTACAAGTATAGAAAAGGCAAAAGAATTACAAGGTGTCAAAATATTCGTCCACATCGTTGTCAATAGGAAAAGTGCCCAGTAGGCTGGCAGCATTCAAATTCAAAATTCAAATACATATATTTTTATTTGTAGACCATAGGTAAACAAAAGTACAGATGCGAATATTAATAAAATGAACGCTATGTCTTGCCATCAACGGCGTACAAATATTCAATTTATAATTCATTTAATAATTTAAGATATAATTGGTAAAAATTACAAAAGCAGTCAAAAGTAATAGTGGTTTCATTGCCATGTTGTATGGCAATGACCAAAAAATAGGCCCGCCTTCTGGTCACATGAAGAGTCGACCAACCGCTTGGCGATATCTCGAAATACTGGGTGGCACTAGCACACATTTTCGTTATAATTATATTTTACCTGCATCTAGGAAGTCCGTGTTCATTAAAACTACATTTCCCTCGGATGCAGTAGTTCATACAGGATGATACCTCGCACCTGTCACCTACATAATTTTCCTTGCAACGGCAGACCGGCTCATCGTACTCGTCAAGCGAACAGTTTCCGCCGTTCATGCAATAACTGTCACACGCGCCGACTTCACATCTCTTGCCTGAATAACCGGCATTACAACTGAAATTGCGAAAAACGTCAATCGTGGTTATTGAAACTACTTTAAACTACGAAAAAAAGAATATTAAATCATAAGGAATACACATAACATTACGCCTGTAATTCTCGAAGGGTTAGGCAGAGGTTGTACTTGATAGTACACCCACATTTCGCCAGTTATGTTTAAGTCCCATGTAATAGAATCCAAATCCAGACTCCGTGGCTGCTACCGAGAAATTCCTGACGGAAAAACCCAGTATAACTTTGCTCGACCTTTTGTTTTTTTTTTTTTGGATGGGAAATCATCAAATGACTCCTCCCGCTCTGGGCGGAGCAGAAGGGAGTGTCAGACTTTTACTGACTAAAAACCATCCTTCTTTTGCCCTTTATGTTCCAAGGCCGCGGTATCTCTTCGAACAGTCCCGCAGCCCTGGCAGGCATCGGCCCTTGCGGGCCCCTCCTGTTTGATGACATCTCTTTGAGGCCCGCGTGGAACACGAACGCGCCGTCGACACGGCCTGTCGTCATACGACGGACGGACGGCGAGTTAGCCCATTACTCACCGTCCACAGGCCTGCGCCTACGGTGGCCGAGAGCCACCACGTGGCCCCCGACGCCCGGTGCTTCTCTCGCGGCGGCTGGGACGTGAGGTTCTCTTCCTCTCACGTTCCGCCACCTCCTTCGCTAGCATGACTGCTTCGCAGAAGGAGGTGATGGCTTCCCATTCCCTCTCGCCCTGGACCATGGCTTGAACTAGGGCCGGACGCGAGAGGTCGCCGCCGCCAATCGCCGCTATGAGGACACGGCGACTTTGCCTGACCTGGGAATCGAATCCAGGATCTCATGATCAGCAGTCACGGTTGTGACCACTAGACCAACGAGGCCGATTAGTTATAATTATGTTTTACCTGCATGTAGGAAGTCCTTGTTCATTAAAACTACATTTCCCTCGGATGCAGTAGTTCATACAGGTTGATACCTCGCATCTGTCACCTACATAATTTTCTTTGCAACGGCAGACTGGCAAATCGTACTCGTCAAGGGAACAGTCTCCGCCGTTCATGCAATAACCGTCACACTCGTCCACATCACATCTTTTTCCTGAATATCCGAAATAACAACTGAAATTGCAAAAATGACAATCTTGTTAAATTGACAATGGTTATTGAAAGTACTTTAAACTAGGAATAAAAAATAAATTTAAAAAATATAAAACCCGTCTGCGTTAAAATAACTAATAATAACCAAATAATAACTTTAAATAAAAACTGAAAAGAAAAATCAAGTTCAGTCCAGACGTGTAGAAAGCAATTTAATTACTACAACATTAAAATAATTTCATTATCAATACACACATAAAATAAAACAAATAATAAATTCTAATACGGAAAATATTGAGTGCAACAGTCGGGACCCATATTGTGTAGAATGATTTTAGTCTAGATTATTTAATGGGTTCTGAGAGAGATCGGACTCGGAAAGAAATAAGAGTACCTTTCTTTTTCTAGTACCAAAAGGTACATATCCGTACAGTCTACTGCCATAACCATTACCTTGTTTAGCATCGGGGCCGGCTCAAAACGGAACACACGGGTGGCCCTAGCACACATTTTAGTTATAATTATATTTTACCTGCATGTAGGATGTCCGTCTTCATTAAAACTACAGTCCCCTTGGTTGCAGTAGTTCAGACAGGTTGAAACCTCGCATCTATCCCCTACGTAACTTCCTATGCAAAAACAGACTGGCTCAATCTTGTTATTCAAGTGACAGATACCGTTGTTATGACAATAATCACGACATGAGTTGAAATCACACCTTTCCCCTGAATAGCCGGCATTGCAACTGAAATAATCAAAATGTCAAACATTATTGAAACGTCTTTAAAAAGGGGACCATCACAATGAGTATAATAAAGTGTTTCACCTGCAGGTAGGAGTTCCCTCATCATTGATGCTGCATGTCCCGTGCGAACAATAGTTCATACACACTGAAACATCGCATCTCTCTCCGATGTAACCAGGTGTGCATTTGCAACGGGATTCTCCATTACCCTTCATACCATTAACACAGAATGGCCCCTCATATTCTTTAGCGTTTTTTAATGAGTTGTTGCTAACGGAAATATTTTGCACAAGACTCGTTAGTGCATCACAATTCCTAAGTCCCCGAACTTGGTCACTAATTTTATAGTTGGCGGTTATTCCAATAGGTAAATCAGTTTCAGTGTGGAACAATTTTTTTAAATTTCTCCCAGTTTTCGCGTATTCCCATACGGAACATTTTTTGCACCAGATCCACGAGATGAGGGACATATTTGAAACTGTCAATACATTTGACGGATTGGTATATATTATATTATTAGATTTAAAATTAAATTGACTACTAGCGACTTTATTTTTTCTTTTTCCATTCAAATCTGCACTATAAATAATATATCGTAAAGGATTCTCAGGCTCAACCCAGAACATCTTCTGTGTCTGTTGGTCAATAGCTAAGCTGTGTGGTTCCATTGTCTGAGTTGTGTTGATTGACACTGAAGAAAGGTTAATAACAACTTCCCGCTCGGAGCCATCGAATCGAGCTTTCTCTATTGTAGGCGTCTTCAGATTAGTGTTGATCCAGTAAATATACCTGTAAAAATATACACAGATGTATTACGTACATTCGTAACCGTAGCTTTTCCATAGTGGGGAGAAAAAAAAACTTTATAATTATAATCTCGAGAAGTAAAATTATTATGCTGAGTAATATATTAATTAACAGCCATTCGTAACGTACCCTCTACAGCTATCCACGGCAATATCAGTGGGGATCCCGTCATCCATCTTGATTAAAAGATTCCCGTTAACATTGTTCTTAGCTCCAGGTTTTAATGAAAACCAATTAATACTTTTTTCATTTAAGTCACTGAAGAACAGTAATTCAGTAACTGGATCGAATGCGAGGCCATGAATGTTTCTGCCGTTTCTTTCTGTGATGTATTTATATTCCATGTTTAATAAGTTGAATCCACATATAGTGTCATTGTTGTTCTGTTTATCGACGTATAGCAACATGTTGTGGACTTCGTCATAAGCTAACGCCGAGAGGTTTTTTGAATTAAAGTGTACGGTGTCTGTTTTGGCTGCGTTGGTATAAAATAGTAGTTGATCTCCCATAGATACAGCGATGTCTGAAACAAAAGAATAACAGTTTATTTCAACTGTAGATAGTCACATAAATGCATTACATTGACACGGTGGATCATAAACTACTGCTTGAAAAACTTGAGCACTACGGTGTCAGGGGTAAAGTATTGGCACTTCTCACGTCATATTTAAAAAACAGGAAGATGTTCGTGGATATCAAAGCAGTGGTGTCACGGACAAATTCTGCAGGTAAAAATTGTCCATGTGAAGAAACATACAGGTCCCAATTGTCTCCTGTGCACACTGGCGTACCACAAGGCTCCATAGTGGGTCCGATATTTTTTATCTCGTTTATAAATGACCTTTTACAACACATGAGGGAAAAAGCTGCGGGATTAATCCAGCTTGTGGTGTTTACCGATGATACCAATGCCGTAGTTTAGGCTGACAATGTGTACGCTCTTAATTCAATAGTTAATCAAACCTTAAATATCTTTCACAGCTGGTTTTCTGTTAACGGTCTTAAAATTAATGCCAGTAAAACTAATGTAATGTTTTTTCGGTCCACTTCTAGTAATAAAGATAGCATTAACTGCAACTTAAATGGAGAAACAGTGAACGTGGTCCAGGTGGTTAAGTTTCTGGGAGTTCATATCGATAGCCAGTTAAAGTGGAAACAAGAGCTAACATACCTAGAGAAGGCAATCAGCTCTGCCTGTTACGTGCTGAGAAGCCTAAGAAACGAGTTAACCATAAAACATTTGAAAATGGTCTATTACGCATTAGTCGAGTCAAAACTGAGATACAGCATACTTTTCTGGGGAGGAAGTTATGACTACAATACTCAAAAAGCTTTTGTGATTCAGAAAAGAGCAGTCAGAACCATAGTTAGAATTCAACAGCAAGAATCATGTAAACCTCATTTTAATGACTTAAATATATTGACAGTCCCAAGCTTGTACATTTTGGTCCTACTTAGTCACTTATCAAAGTATATTTTTGAATATGAGACTGAAGATGAAAGACAAAAAAGGGAGAGCACAAGAAGAAAAGATCTCCAGATGAAGCAAGTGCCTCATCTGAACGTTGCAAAGCATAGCGCCTACCACAAGTCATTAAAAATGTTCAATAAACTGCCGATAGAATTAAAAAGTCTAGTATATACAAGTGGGTTTCAGAGTAAGCTGAAACGGTTCTTGTTAAACAAGTGTTTATACTCTATTGATGAATTATAAATTAATACAAATGTCGAAAGTAACATACTATCATTGACTTGAAATGGAAATTTTATTGTTTTTTTGACACATGACATTAATTTTTATACCTTTTTTTTACTTGAAATGGATTCTTTACTTTATTTTTTTTATTTATATTTTAGGAATAGACATGACATTAATTTTTATACTTTTTTTGTATTATTCTTATTATTATTCTGATATTCATTTAATTTGCCTAATTTGTTATTGTTTAAAAATGTATTGCATGAATCATGTTCCTTATAATATTTAGTTACAGGAATTCAGACACGATGTAAAAATCGTTATTGAATAAACTAATTGAATTAAAAGATATGCAAATAATCGGGTGTCCCAAAATTTACGCAAGATTTGAATCTTGTTCTTTACGTGTCAATGGCAAAAAGTTCGTATGTATCTGTTTAGCCCAAAACTGAACCAAGCGAACCGCGCTCACTGATGCAGTAAGTAGGTCATCAGGTGCGCTGGTGATAGGGCATGCAGCGCAAGAGGGACGACGCATACGCACTTGACGTTTGAGCCGATTTGAATTTGCCAGTCACTAATGTAAAATACTGATACTCAGCTGCGTCCAGTTAGACTGGAAGCCGTCCCAACATAGTTGGAAAAAGGATAGGCAGATGATGTATTAAATAATAATTACGAATGTACCTATAGTCATACTAATTAATTTCTGAAACTGATAATGAACGTCATTTATTCATACTAATTAAGTACTAAAATACCAAATTAGGATAAATATATGACTTTAAATAATAACATAAAGGTTATCAGAATACGTAGTCTTGGTTTCCATGTTTGTTATCCTGTTATGTCTCTAGTCTAGTTGTCTGTTATGAATATATGTATACAGTTAGTTAGATATCATGTATCGTCAAGTCTTCTAATAATAACTTCCTGATTACAAGTTTGAAATATCCTTAATAAAACGGATTCACGGGAAAATCGAATTAAAAGTATAAAATGTGGAAATATTATTGAATAAACATTATCATTTTTGGATGCCCTGTAACCCTTTTATACTTGTACATATTTATTTCTATTATAGTTTTGTAGTTTGTAAATAATTAATATTTTGATAATAAATAATATGATTAAAATTAAATTTATCACACCTATTTCCACAAAGGTTTAGGTTAGGTTAGGCAAAGGTTTACCGAGACGAGATTTGTCGCAAGCAAACCGTCACGGGTGGTTGTGGAGAATGCAATCGCGTACTCGAATCCCTGCCAGAAGTGACGAGGAGGAACACCGTGTGGTTTTAGTCAGTAGGAGTCTGCCAGAGCCCTCATCCATTGAGGAACACCACACGAATAGCAAGGTCAGGCAGAGGTGTTTTGCAACACCCTGGTAATCGAAGTAAGGACCGACCTCTAGCATCCCGATTTAATTAACTGTATGGTTAGAAAATTCGTAATATTGAAGATAATTCATAAATTACGAAAATTGGACCAGAGACGTAATCGCAGAGAAATCGGTGTAGAAACATGACAAAAAATGCTGGTATAAAACATAGACTTCTTCTTGTTTAGAGTTCATGGCTAGCAGTAGCTGAACTAGTGATGGCAACGAAGTAGGGAGCAGGTAGGTACACTCTGCCGACAATGATCTTTTCCGCTCCCAAATGGCCTGCTGGCGATGGACTTGGGGAAGTCCATTGTCTTAGCAAATAGGCCCGAGTTGGGGTCGCCTAGTGTTTTCACTTGCTGCTTATATAGAATGAGAGGGCGAGGAGCAGCTCACTCCACACGCACGGGTACGCACTAGAGCAGCCGGTGAGCTGTTCGGATGACTTGCCGCCATTTCCACCACAGACTCCTGCCTGCATATCATATGAGCCCAATCTATTTAAGTCGCGAGTTAATAGGCTTCTTTTGGGTTAGCTCGTTCCATCGTCGACCCGATATCTGTCGTCAGGACTAGATTGAGATCAAGAGGGCCTCCTCTATTTTATATATATAAAAAAAGATTATGTAGAAACAGCATAGGGCGACTAATTATTCAATAATTTTGGATTATTGTTATTTACTAGTTTAGTTTTGCCTAATTAATTAATTCACTTTATTGTTTCTTACTTTTCCCACATAATATAACTATAAAACTTAGTTGCAAAATTTAATAAAAAAATTTAGCGTTTTTTGGAAATCAGTTTTTCATTTTCTCGCAGAAGTTGCGAAAACTAGAGTATGGATAAAGGTGTCTTCATCTTGGGCGAGTTTGAATCTCTCGCCGCGCTCAGGATTCTAGTTTTTATTCCCTCGTTTAGCTCAGGAGTTAACTCAGAGCTGCGACTCCTCGTTACGTTCCGGATTCAAAATAGAGCTAGTGGCCTAAGACTCTGCTTTGTCCTCTAGTACATCATTTATCTAAAAACCCGGGATGCTTGATGTGCAATGCCCCATTACTAACTATAGTTAATGTCGACCTTATACTGCGCGCTTCCTCTACCAATTGAAATTATTGACCGGGACGTGAGACTTGGACTCGCGTACTGAGACTGGTTCCATAGCATGAAGGGTTTTTTCTAATTTATTAAACTATGCATTAAGTGTGATATTTGTATGCTTAATTGCTTATGTCATGTGAAATAAATAAGAACACAAGCAAGAATTAAAAAAAAAAAAAATTTGTTCAGGTACCTCAGATACCATCAATATTATTATTATTATAGCTAGCCCATACTGTCCCACTGCTGGGCAAAGGCCTCCCTCCATTGCTTCCAACGGTCACGATTCTGTGCTACTACTTTCCAATTCTCAAGGAAGACATCCAGTTCGTCCCGCCATCTCCTTCGTGGTCTGCCGCGACCTCGTGTCACTGTTTCAGGGCACCAATCCTGAGCTTTACGGGCCCACAGCTCATTCGGCATGCGACAGACATGTCCTGCCCAGTCCCATTGAAGTTGGGCAGCCTTTTGAGCCACGTTAACGATTTGCGTTTTTTTTAATAAAAAGGTAAAGTTTGTATGTAGGGGGTAACCTCCGGAACTAATGATCCAATTCTAAAAATCCTTCAACTGAATTATATTTATATCATGCATATTAGCCGAGCTATCACAATTTTTGCGGACGAAGTGCTCGTCGCTTATAATTCAGTACAGCACAGACATCATTATCTGACTAGCCTTTTCCAAACTATATTGGGGTCAGTTTCTAGTCTAACCGGATGTAGCTGTATGTATCAGTAACATACATGGAGCGACTGCCTGTGACAAATGACAGCCGGAACTTACTCTCCTAGGCACTCTAGGAAACTCGGTATGCCATGGATGGTCACACCTTAGACCGCGACCAAGCGCGGCTTAAACGTAGCACTCACCGAGCTAGTTTTCTGATTTTGCCGAAGGTGAGAACTAAATTTGGCAAAAAAATGTTAACATTTTTGACGGAGCACAATTGTACAACAAAATACGGTCATGTATTAAAAAAAAACCGGCCAAGTGCGAGTCGGACACGAAGGGTTCCGTAACATTATCTATAAAAACGGTAAAAATATTATGTTTGTTGTATGGGAGTCCCACTTAAATATTTTTTTATTCTGTTTTTTAGTATTTGTTGAGACCTCGGCTTAAAGTCAATAAAAAAAAATAGTTTCTCGTACTCACCCCAGGAGTTTACCAACCCCACGTACAACGCTACCAACGCCAGCGCACACTGTGTTTTATACATTTTAAACTTTTGAAATACAAAGTTGTTTCGACAACAGAAGAAGCTGGTCAGTCGCTGGTGACCGCTCGAGGAGTAAGACACACTAAAATAGAAGCAGGTTTTATACAAACTCGACAGGATAAAAACAGTGTCTGCTTATCTAAGACCACAAGCATGTTGCTAGGCTAATGCTCTAGAAGCACCTAATTAGTGGTACCTTATTAATATAGTTAGAGGAAAAAGTATTTTATCGAAATTTTCCGTTTTTCTGATGACATATACAGTTTACATCATCAGAAAAACGGAGAATTCGTCAATATAACGGTGATTATTAATATACCGACTCAATCGCTTTATACTGACGAACTCTCCATTTTTCCAAGAGCCTGGCCAAAAATCTGATAGATAATACACTTTTTGCACTTTTAGCTCAAGGGGTTTTTGAGTTTTTATATTGGTTTTCGAGCAAGAGGTCTTGGGTTCGAATTCCAGGCCGGGCAAAATGGTTGTGCCCGGTTGTGAGGAATAGGCTTGCCCCTTGCACGATACTAAAACTTAACTGTCGAACTGTGTTTGTTGGTACTAGTAGTACTCGTAGGTACTTAGACGATTATAAGCGTGATCTTAGGATCAATAATTTGGTTTTCTATCTTTCAAATAATAAGAGGAGCTCGTTTCTAAATAACAGTAGCTCGAGTCGATCTTAAGGTAAAGCCGTGGTTGCCTAGGTCTGTCCTTGCATGGGTGACCACCCATTACATATCGAGTTTCTTCCATGCCTTGAAAAGCACGTCAAGCCGTTGGTCTCGGCTGTCAATTGTAGATCTTTGACGTTAATTAGTCAGTGGCCAGAAAGTCTGACAACCATTCTTACCAAGGGGTATCGTATTACCCAGTACTAACTGGGTTGTAAAGATAGTCGCTTTATGTAAAATACTGGTATGCAGCTGCAACCGGTTAGACTGGAAGCGGATCCCAACATAAGGAAAGGCTAGGCAGATAATAATCTTTCAAAAAATTATATTTTCTGTTTCGTGTACAAATAGTTCACCCCAAATCAACTTCAGTAGGCCTTATAAATAAATAGACAGTGCGGAAATTAAAATCCTCAACCGGCAGCTCAGTAAGACAATTGTTTCACCGTGCCTTCGTTATTATACGAGTACCTACCATTGTTTGCAGTCCCCAGGTTTGATATTAAGAACTGAAGACTACGAAGTGTTTCTGATTTTAATGTTTTGTTTTTTTTTTTCTTTTGCAGGTAAGATAAAGATAGAACTAATGGAGCAGCAGAGTGGTATGTATTTGTCAGTAGCAAAGGGTCAATTTTTGTAAGAGGTAAGCCGGAGTACGTATCTATTACTTGTCTATAGAACACTGACTGTGCCATTTCAAAGGGAAGCCGGAATCGAGTTGTATGGAACCTTCGCCACTGAGTGTTTGGTTTAGCAATAACGTCAACGTTTGCCAACTTAATTATTTAGTCCATCTGTATATTATAGATAAAAAAACAATGTCTGTTCATCTGTTCGAAACCTATAGACAAACTACTGTTAAGATTTTGATGAAATTTTGCACAGTTGTTCTACATACGCCAAGGTATTGTAATGCATGACAAACTAGTGGTTTATAAAAATTAAACATTCAGTTTTTCTGTCAAACAGCCAAATAAAAATAAATGGGAGAAAGAATTTTATCTTGATCTAAGTTTTACCCGGGTTTGTGCTCGTAGGAAACTGCTATCGCGATAAAATTGTAACAAAGGTCACAGCCCAAGTCATCGTCGTGTCGTATGCAAAATTTCATCGAAATTTTTTCAGCCGTAACGCGTGACAATATATTACCTGTTTCATTCAATGTAACCGAACTCATAATTACTCTCCCACAACAATATTTAAAGTCCCGGAAGAACATTTGATCTTTCGATAAGTGGGTCCGCGGTAATTTGAATACCTTGCCAGTCGTTGATGTTTTCCGGCATGACGCGATCAATCATTTACAATGTTGGCAACACTGTTCGTCGAGTGACCCGTTTTTGTGCAGTTGGTGATGCGGCAAAATATTTGGTGTCATGGTGTTGGTGTAAATGCTAATGGGGGGGGGGGGGGTAAGTAGTTGGTGGGATTGGAATTGAGTTTCGATTTTTGTGGCAGGTCGGAGACCTAACACGAACAGGTGACGTAAATCTAACGTCAATTCGATTGCTTATACCGCAAACCGCACTACCTTACTGTCTGTCAGTCGAATATAGCTCGAGACCTACTTTGATATTGATAAAAGTGCATCCTAACTGAAGTTCCTTTATTTAGAGCAATATTTTGCAAACTGGTGAAGGCGAAGCTTTTGTTATGAATTTTTGTCATCCGTTATTACCCACTCACAATAACAAACTTTTCTCCACAAAATGTAACTCCGGTATTGATCGTCCTTAACCTTTTGATCGCCATGGTCACATATACGTGACATGCAAGCGCGTACCCAAACGTCACAAATAATGTGACAAAATGGTAGGTGAAATTGTGGCTTGGCGTTGGGTACGCGCGTGTGTTTATGCGTTCTAAAGGTTAAAGTTTTTTATAATATAATGTTTCAAGGGCAAAATGAAAATTAGGTTAAGCAAGCTTACATTAACATTAGGTATCCAGAAAACTGCAACAGAAAAACAAAACACCACAATTTATCCAAAATTATTATCTGTTTACCTACAAAAATATAGAACTATTCACAAACTAACAAATTTTGAATATTCTTTGAGTAATAAAAAACAAAACTTTATTGCCCATATTTTCTTTAATACACATTACCCACAATGCAACGTTGGCTGGCATGGTTCCAAACCCTATAAATGATGGCCATCTCATAACATTTGATAAACATATCATTGCGGATTATTTCACTTTTGGCGTATCATAGTCCTATGAATCCGTGGAATGGACAATTTTCCTGTCATAATTATAGAAATATTGCGGCGTAATTTTCTGGTCGTGGTCGAATTGACCGCGGTCGGTATTTTAGGGCTGAATTTAATTTGGAGAGTAGATGAGGGTTGTATTTTGGTAAATTAGGTTGTTAATAAATATGGAATTCAAAATTGAGGATGAAGGAATTTGTATTACTTCTATTTCAGGCGAGTTTTTGGCGTGTTATGGTCTCCTTAATTATGTTTAACAAAAATTCGCTATGCGTTTCTGAAAGCAGTGGAATGACAATGCTCCAACCAGCCCGCGAAATTCAAAATTTCTTGGTTTTTTTGCAATTTGGAGGCCAGTGCTAGGTTGTATATTGATTAAAATATTATTTGCGGCTGTAAAACATATGTAGTTACAGAATTATAATCATCAAAATCATCAATAAAACGCTCTAAGTTCATAAAGCTGTAGGTATGACTTTTTCTGTTTTTTTTTTGTTCCTACGCCTTTATGAACTTGGAGGGTTGTATTGGTGATTTTGATGATTATAATTCTGTAACTACATACGTCTTACAGCCGCGAATAATATTTTAATCAACATACAACCTAGCACTGGCCTGCAAATTGCAAAAAACGCAAGAAATTTTGAATTTCGCGGGCTGGTTGGAGCATTCACCTTAAGCCAGACTGTTGCATTTTTCTACCTCGTTGATCTAGTAGTCGAAAGTACTAACAGTGAGCATGAGGTACTCACATTGATTTCTAGATCGACATTAAGAGGGAACAGGGGCTGGGATTCTCATTACAAATGTATTTTTTTTTCTTCCTGAATAATGCATCTAGAGCAATAATTTTTTTTTTCATAAAATTTTTGTCTACTTCAGACACGTTCCTGTCATTTCCTTTTTTTAGCAACTAATAAGTAAAGAAAATATGACTCTCTAAAAATGACAAAATAATGCCCCATTTTTACGGCCGTGATTAGAGGACTACCAGACAAATTAGAAAAGTTATTAACATAAAAGAAATTGATGAGAACGTATACATATATGTATACTCTTTCTTAAAATTGTAATGCCAAAGATTATTGAATCGGCTCAGTTTTTGAGGAAAAAAAAGGGGAATACGAAACGTCGATCTTGTCAAAAATTATGTGATGTAATCGGTCCGAGTTACAGCTGTCCCTATCGCACTCTACGAAGGCAGGCTTGACGCAGCGCGACGGCAATCGTTTCTATTTCAAATACCTATTTTTCAAATTCCTCGCAGGACTTGTTCCCTCTTAAAACATTATTTTTTACGCATTCATCAAGGTGTCGCCTTGCGGGCATTACTAGAAGAGACGTAGGCAACTGATTGCTTTGTTTGAACTTACATCAATCATCCATGGCTTATGCTCAACATAAGCCGATACATATCCTCATGTCAAAGAGATGTCCTCGAGGCATTCTTTCAATTGTCTTTTAGAGAAAAGATTAGTTATGTTTTGCCATATCTTGGTCTTATGAATAACTAGCTGTTGCCGCTGTCGTCTGCGTGAAATTATTATAAAAAAATATTACTTCCCTTTTATAATCGGATTTTGTTAAAAATTTCAAGAGTTTTCATTTTTTTACACGGAACCTTAATCTTTTTAAAAAAAATAGTAGGTATGTTACTCCGTATTACATTAGCTATCTGTTAGTCAAAGTCCTGTCAAAATTGGTTTAGCCGTTTCGGAGATTAGCCGGTGTAAACAGACAGACAGACGGACGGACAGACAGACAGACAAACAAAAATGTTTTTTTTTTTTGTTAACGGTACAATATGCATTTAGTAAAAAGCTGTTATTTTGATATTACAAACAGACACTTCAGTTTTATTTATTTGTATAGAAGACGATACTGTTTATAAGTATGACTAAGGGGATCTTGCGAATCTTTCTTTTAGCACGGGATTACATCATGCCTGAAATCCCGAAGGCTTGATTAGGGGGGTGCCTATATTACACCCATATTTAGCCAGTAAGCTTTTATAAGTGTGTTATAAGAATAAGACACGCCTCTGACTTTTCGTATTCATGTGCGTATTGTATAATTATCTCTTCAGTGAAGGAAAACATCTTGAAAATGAGCATGGCTGAGAGATATTTCTCGACGGCATGTAAAGCCAAGTCCGCCCATGGGCAGCATAAAAACTCTGGCACTAGGTTAGGCACTAACCACACGATAAAGAAGAAAGCGGATTAGCCGTCGGCGCGGGAGATATTATAGTGCACAAGTGTGTGCGCTGGCGCAGGTGCACTCTCTGTTCCTTACTCTCATAGTCTGATGGGACGGCAATTCGACACGACCGGAGAGAGATCAGGCGCACGACCAACGGCTTAACGTGCGCACCGAAGCACGGGGGTATCATACCGCCAACTTCCAAACTTCGGGCTACTACTGAAAAATTTCTAAAGGCAAAATCCAATAGCACGTTTTGCCCGACGCGGGAATTACTTGCGACCACGAGAACAACTGGGCAGATAGACACATAATAGCACTCTGTGACTCTGTCTGATCATATAACCGAACCCAAGACCTCATGTCACACAAGCACTATCGATTCTTTTAGTTATATGGCTAGCTAGCTGTTGCCCGCGACCTTAGTTCGCATACTTCTCTTTTTGAATCGAATTTTGTTACCAATTTCAAGGGTTTTAATTTTTTTCTAAAATAAAAGCCTATGTTAGACCTTATACCAGCAGCTACCTGCTAGTAAATTCCCGTCAAAATCAGTCCAGTTGTTTCGGAGCTTAGCCGGAGCAAACAGACAAAAATTATAAAAAAAATGTGTTTTTGTTTAAAGTACCGTATATACTTTCATATGCATTCAGTAAAAAGCTGTTATTTTGGTAAACAAACAGACACTTCAATTTTATTTATTTGTATAGAAGAAAGCCGGAACACACTGGCATCATACCTTTCATCTCATTAGGGCTGAAATTATTATCATTTCTTTTTAAAACAAGCTTTTATTAAAAGAAAAGAAGAAACTTATTTTATCTATATCAACATTGAACGCGGACACAAAGTTTCGCGTCCGTGCCGTTGAACAATTCTCTCGTGAGGAGGCGATCCTAGCTGTAGGATCATGTCATGTCTGTCATGAAAGTGTATAGTCACTAGAACTAAAGGTGTGTGTAAAAATTAAACTCAATCGGTTGGGGGGAACTGGTTCGAAATTCAGCAAGATTTGACCAATACAGGTCAAATCTTGCTGAATACTGACAAATAAACTAAATAACAAGGTAAGTTAATTATAAGCTTACAAAAAGGAACGAACTCGACTACCAAAATATAATGTATTCGTGGCTATGCATACCTATAACTTAACAATAATCGGGCTAACGCGAGCTTGACGATATAATTAGCTGTCACGAGCCAAGCTTACCCCAAAGGCGGACGAATTAAAGTTATTTTACTATTTAATGGAATCTCAGTACTTGTGACGGGTGAAATTAAGCATGTGTCAAAATGTTGGACACAAATAACAGAGTTTAATTACTAATAACTAATTATGCGGTCGAGAACTCGACGAATAGAGAAAGTAAAAGCTTTAATTAAATAACGTGAATAGCTGTGTTAATACCTGAACGGCTACAGCCGTCTGTAAAACAAAAGTGTTCTAGATTTTCACTTTCGTGCTTTTTTTAAACTTACCTGGTTTAACAAACCATCGTTAAAAAGCGGACAAAGACTCGACGATCCTATCTTCCTTAATTAGTAATCAAACCTGCAATTCAACTTAAAATTAAATGCTTCTTTCTCCCAGATTAATAAATGCAGAAAACAGAACAAAAACTGTAGCGGAAAGTTTTTAGTTGGGAGCTTCAAATATAACGCTTTACAAAGTGGGACATTTGAAACTTGCTGAAAGTTCCACGAGACGATATTGTGTGAAAGGTGGACTGTGGCTTCATTTATAAGATGAAGCGATTTATTGCTAGTAGCTAGGAGGCATTTGGTAAGCTCGAACATATTTATCGGTCCAAAAATATACCCTTATGCCTCAAAATCCGCCTTTTCTGACCTGTGCTGAGACGTGGACGCTCACAAAGGAGACTGTTCACCGAATACGACTTGCACAAAGGGCCATGGAGCGAGCCATGCTCGGCATAACCGTACTAGACCGAGTGCGTATAATATCGAAATCCGTCGTCGGACGAAAGTCTACGACGTCGGGGACAGGGCAATACGCCTAAAGTGGAGTTGGGCAGGACATCTAGCTAGACGCTGAGATGAGCGATGGAATAAGATTTTGACCGAATGGTGGCCAAGGTTGGGCCTCAGGAACCAGGGCCGTCCAAAGGCGCGTTGGGTGGATGATATCGTCAAAATCACGGGAAACAGATGGATAAGGGATGTGGAGTGAAGAATGATATGGCACGAAAAGAGGTGTCTGATGAGATGACGAGTAATAGAGAAGTATGGAAGAAGAAGACATGCTGCGCCGACCCCAAATGTATTGGGACCAGGGCAAGAGAATGATGATGAGAATAGATAAGAATGGCATAAGAAAGGGGAGACCTATATACAACAGTGGGTGATATGAGGCTGAAATGATGCTGATGATCTAGTACTCGAACTTTTCGTGCTTTGAAATAGTATTTTAAACTACACTACTAACAGTTGCACCTTATGTTACCCTAGTCATTGGAATGCAAATAAAGATACGAATGTGAAGTTTGTGTTGGTCTTGCTTAAAATAATTCTGACGTCAGAAATGTAAAGTCAGGAATGTTCTAGCTGGTCATTAAACCAACAGGACATTAGTACCAGAGAGCTATAAGAGTAGCAATTAAAGAGTACATCACGATCATCATTTTACTGCCCTTATTCCAAGTTTTTTTTTGGGCTCGGCGCAGCATGTCTTCTTCTTCCATACTATTACTTCTCTATTACTCGTCATCTCAGCAGTCACCTCCTTTCTAGCCATATCATCCATTCATCGTTTCTTTGGTCTAGCTGCTCTTATAAAATCCACATTTATACTCGAAACTTTCCTTACGACATTTTCCTCATTCCTCCGCATCACATGTCCATACCACGAGTTTATTTATTAATTCAAGAGTTCATACGAGTAAATAATATAGACATAAGAATCATAGTTTGACTAAAATCTTAAAATCCGAAACATTCCAATATAATAATATCTTTTAATCAAATTAGATCATAAACAAATTCTTGAATCAAGCAAGCGTGTGTAGCATGGAGCTAACCAATGGACAGACACAGACAGCTCCCTATAATTTTAATGTGGTCATTCAAAAAGAGATAAATAATTTATTCGTTCTAAACGAAATAAAACCCATCGCCTACCACTCATACCACGCAAGAAGGAACTATAAGACAAAGCGGTGTTCGTCCGCGCGCGTGAGTTGCGTCCCTGATTGTCGGGACAAAACGGGCACTGATCATTTTAGTGTCACGCGCGTAGACGGAGGGTTGACGATGTATGCAAAGATTGTCTTTTTGATTCAAAGCTAATATTAACCAGAATAGTTTTATGTTTCACTCTTAGTTAATGTCTGATGTCTAGAGGTTGCTAATGCTGCACTGTATCTTGCTTGATTAATTTTCAAATTCTTTTTCTACCTTTAGACATATTTCAACATTAAAAGGTACTTAATAGGTGTCACCAGTGGGTTACCTTGAACATTTTCAGCTTCACTTTGAATCTTAATAATTTAATATTTTTTATACCGGTAAGAGGACGTGATAACATCATCAACATCATCATAAAAAAGTCTTATGGAACTCTCGCTTAACCCTCGCACCATACAACAAGGAACTATAAGACAAAGCGGTGTTCGTCCCGCGCGCGTGAGTCGCGTCCCTGATTGTCGGGACAAAACGGGCACTGATCATTTTAGTGTCACGCGCGCAGACGGGAGGGTTGACGATGTATGACAGGATTGTTTTTTTGTTTAGAGTACAAAAACTAGGTGTGAGAATGGATTTGAATTTTGAGGTTCAAAGTCAGATGAATAAATATTCAAAATCTTTTGAACTGGTCTATAGGTCGCAAATGTGAATGCACTGTTTAAAAGGTATTTCATTAGGAGATCCTCAGAACCAAGCTGTAGTCCAGTATTGTGACCAGGCATGACGAGACATATTTTTTGTTTGAAACAGAACAAGTAGGTATGAAATTGGATTTGAATTATTGATTGCCAAAGCTGGATGGATATTAGAGAGAACATTTTTCTTTCATCTTAACGGCGAGAGCTCCCCGTGCATCCATCTTTGAACCTGGTCACGTGGTTTGCTCACTTCTCTTACGTTTACCACTAATTAATTAGTTGTTAACCAATTGACATGGGATCACAAGAGTCCCATCGTGTTTTTCTTTTCATTTTTTCAGTTAAAAGGACCAAGTCGGAAATGTAAAGTTAATGAACATAGGATTGGCGAGAGGGGTAGAATATAAACGAGTTGAATGCGTCCCAGAGGCGTACGTTGACGAATTGAATGCGTCCCGCGTACGTGCGTTGTGTTACTGATTAGGTGGAAACTGTTGCTGCATTAGAGTTTAGAACTAACAACTTTGTATAGAAGCCAGTATATCAAGCTACTAGAATTAGTCTTTAATAGATTTTCAACTTTATCGCTAAAGTATTAGGTTCAAGGTTGAGAAAATTTGACAGTTTTGGGTAGCTTGAAATGCTGGCGTCTGTACATTGTATAAGATAAGATAAGATAATTTATTTGCGTAAAATATGGTGTACAGAACTACAGAGGTGTTATAAAAGCATATGAGATCATACATGTTTTGCTTAAAAATATAAAAAAAAAAATCCTTAATACTATAGAAATTATTTTCATTCAGCCATTTATATAATTTAATTTTGAATAGTATTATATATTATAGTATATGTGTGTGTGTATTGTAGTATTATTAGTATTATAATTTAGTATTATTTATAATTTTATTATATTGTATTACATTTTGTTGTATTAGTATTTTTTTATAGTTGATTTTGTATGTGTTTCGATTGCACTATGAAGTGGAAAATGTTGGAGTTCTATTTTGGTATCCTTTTAGGTTTGTTTCCTTCCTATTTATTGGTTCTAGCTTGATCGAAATAATCTAGAACTAGGAATTCTAGATTATTTTGATCAATCTGAGGTTAACATGTTTTAATTCTGCAATCTGATCTCTGCCCAAATCTACGTGGAAGACAGGTTTGACGTTGTGGTATGATATGTTATGATCTCTCAGGTATTATAACTCCACTAGTCCTCTTCAGTATGTGGCCTTTGAACAAGCCGAATCTTTGTAAATAATTCTATACCATTTTATGATACTCAATACTCAATACTCAAACTTTATTTGCATTCCACAATGTGTACTTAGGTGGTAAATTAAAAAAATTAGATCATTATGGACCCTGTCGGGCACAGCAAAAGGCAAAGATATAGTAGGAGAGAGGAAGCTTTAAAAACACAAAAAACTATATCCAAATAAATCCAATAATACCATAATAGGATTTCTTTACAAACATAGAATTTTTATACATTATTTATATTTTATCATTTAAATATTCATTTACACTATAATAGCATTTTTCTGTTAAAAATTGTTTTAGTTTTTTTATAAATATGTTAAATTTTTCTTCTTTTTTTATTATGTCAGGTAGTCTGTTATATATTTTTATAGTCATTACTAAAAATACATTCAAAAAGCCCCTATGCTTTTTGAATGTATTTTTAGTCGAGATTGCGGAATGTTTAATCTCGATTTGTGTCGGAGTGTGTAACGTGACTGTATGTCTTCGCGTTTTGTGTAAAACTCTTGATATTTTCGAACAAATTTGCAGGTTTCTAATATGTATATACTGGAGAGAGTAAAGATGTTATAATTTTGGAAGTGAGGTTTGCAACTGTCAGTTTGATCTATATTTGCCAGGATTCTAACTAATTTTTTTTGAAGAATAAAGAGTGAGGGTGCATCTGTACTATTTCCCCTAGATAATTATGATACTTAGTGTTCAACTGATAAACGCAGATTGAATCCACTGCAAATTGCATGCAAGTGATGATGTCGATATTTTGGCATTACAAAGCTCAATTTTATTCCTTTTTTTTTTCCTTTTTTATCTTTCTTTTTTATCATTTTTTTTTATTCCTTTGCATCTTCGTTCTAACTTCCTTCAATATTTAAGAGAGTTAGATACTAAGGCTTAACTTCGCAGGCGTAACTAATATCGGTATCAAAATTTGCTAAAACAAAAAAACCGATGGTTTTTTTTTTGGTTAAATCGTTTTTTTGTATAACAGAAATATTTGTGTCGGTCCTTCAACTAAACAGTAAGTTTGTAATTATGTACCTGGGCGACTCTGCTCAGCTCGGGTGAAAATAGAGAAAATGAATTTTCCCATAATTGAGACCTAGCTAGATCATGTTTCGCCCCCGTAAACTATCTTCGAAATGGTTAAAGCCGTTTTCGAGAACGTAATTAAAAATGTAATACAAATAATCCTCATTTAATAGTATGGGATATCCGTCACGTTTGCAGTTTCGTTATCTAAATCAATTTGACCTTGACAGTCTCGGCTTAAGATCCTACAGCATACCCCCGAATAAGCCATAATCGTGACTTTAATTCGTAAACTCTGAGAGCCCAGCTGCTGTGTCAAAGGTCCAAAACTAATTACAACTCAAAAGGAAGTGAAAAAAGGTACGTCTGTAGGACGTGTGAGGAGCATCCCTAATTGTTTGGACAATGTTCACGTGTCTCGTCGAAGGTCAAACAGGACCCGTCTGGAGATGTAGGGTTGGGTCGAAATTTAGGGTACAGGGTTTTATTGTACATGTGTTGAAATTATGTCAGAAATGTGGATTATATCTTAGCGCTGATCTCATCAAACTAAAAATATATATCTTTTATCCATAAAATAAAAGGAGGAGCTCGTGGCTAAATAAGAACAGCCGCTCGGGGTCGATCTTTAGGTTAAGCCGTGCTTACCTAGGTTGGTCAGTGGGTCAGTTTCCTCCGTGCCTCGGAAAGCACGTTAAGCCGTTGGTCCCGGCTTTCATTTGTAGATCTTTGACAGTCGTTAAAGGTAGTCAGTGACCCGAAAGTCTGCCAACCAGTCTTACCAAGGGGTATCGTATTACCTAGTGCTAACTGGGTTGTGGAGGTCAGATAGGCAGTCGCTCCATGTAAAATACTGGTATTCAGCTGCATCCGGTTAGCCGACCCCAACATAGTTGGGAAAAGGCTAGGCAGATGATGTTATCCATAAAATAATACTTACGTTTGAGTTTTGTATGGCAAAACTGGTATCGAAGGATTTTGCAGATGTAATCGGGCACGTAACAAGAAATCCATCCATTAATTCATTTATTCTTCATCTTAGAAGGAATGAACGAACTAAAGCCTACCCAATATTAAAATGTGATTGCTTGGTACGATAGTTTTCCATTGACACAAAAATACTTTATTTTTACCGGGTTTTTATATATCAATGTTTTTACCCGACTACTCGATGCAAAGGAGGGTAAAGTGTTTATTACAAGCTTTTAATTAACTTACAATGTTTGTACATTTATTTGTTTGTTTAGTTCAAATCTTGCAACCGAATTTTAAAACAGCTATCCCTAACCGATTGGGCTGAAATTTTGCATACGCGTTTAGTTTGGATGACATTGGATTGAAGTGATGTTATTCTAAATCCAATATGGCGGACTCCCAAATAGGTTTAGTCATTTTGAATGCACTCCCATGATATGGGTATCAATATCAACTAAACGGGTTCGCTGAGAAGAATACGAAAAAAATACCCTTTATTTAAAAGCTTATTTAAAAAAAATGTTTTGTTACTTTAAGCTTGTTTTATATAGAAAGATTTAAAAAAAGGAAGGAACAATTCATGGAAAGTGGTATGAAGATTTAAATCCTAAATAACCGATTCCGACCGATTTAACCGATTCTGTAAATTGTCATCATGTACTACAATGTTTTTTTTATGAATAAAATACTGTTATTATGTTACCAACCTCAAAAAAAATAAACAGGAAAAAAGGAAACGACACCGACCAATACTGGGAACGCACATTCAAATGTTGGTAACGCAGATTGCATTGCAAAAAGGAGCCAATTACACACGCGGCGCCATTTTGAACTTTCATTTTTTATTTTGCGAATGCCGTGAATGGGTTCACGGTTCCGTATGCATGTTACAATATAGTAGGATTGCTGTCTATGATTATTGCGAGGATCGTAGATTCATGATGTACCGTCAAAAAAGGGTTTAGGTATGGGCGATTACCTTTACTTTTTATATACACGTTATCGACAAAGATGTCACTTTTGAGAGGAAAATCTATTCGTTCAGTATTTTCAGGCAAAAATATGGCCAACACAAAGTATTAGTTAAGACGGCACGGTTGGCGCAGTGGCTGAGCGATTGACTGCTGCGATCCGTATCGTAGGCTCGATTCCCGCACGGAACAAATATTTGTATGGCCTATAAATAGTTGTTCCGGGTCTGGCTGTTTGTGTATGTGATTTTAAATGTTTTTAAACGCACCCACGGTACAGGCGAAATTCCTAAAAAAAGTGACAGTGACACACAAACGATGACAGAAAAGTCTTCATTACAGGCAAAGTCACTGAAAAGCTTCTCAATCTTGTTTGAAGTTATTGTAGATTAAAATTTATGGGACCACCTTGCAAGCTGCCTCTATCTAAATAAATGGAAAAATAATCATGGAAATCGACCCAGTACCTACTCAAGTAGAAATCGGTTTAGGTAATACATGAAAAAAAGATGCTGGTTGAATACATAACCTCCTCCTGTTCTAGAAGTAGGTAAATATTAAAAAAACTATTGCTACTTGTCAAGGCCCTTAAATGCCTAACTTCCTTTTAGGCATTCAGATTCTATACCTAATCCTTATTTTTATTTTTACCCGAGTACGGCGAAGTCAAAAGGGTTTTAATTTTAGCAGTTTATGTATGTTTGTATTCACGTATGTTCCTCCGTGGCGCCTAAACTATTCATCCGATTTTAACGAATAAAATGTCAATCGATTCGTTCTTATTGCCCAGGTAATACATTTTAACCAACTTCAATAATATGAGGAGTCGATTTTACCTTGTAAACCCCGAATTTAATTTTAGCGTGATTTTTCAGGAGTCGGGTTTTTAGTTGTCGTATACCACACAAATTCTTGTTCTTCAACTGTATTTGCTAAAGGTATAGTCGAGAAAACAATTAATTAAACCTTGCCGCTGATTACCAACACAGAAATAGTTTCCCGGAATGCGAAATAAGCGGAACGAGCTAATCCGCAGTCATTTTATCTTTTGCGAATTAATTCAGCTGTTACAGAGTGGCTGGCTTGCAGACTTTCAAAATTATATAGGACTTTATGCATTTTAAATGTGGTTCTAGTGGTTTCATAGCTAGCCACTTTAGTCATGTTTTTTTTTAAATGAAATACTGCTTTCTGCCTTTATAGTCCAGTTCAGTTCGCTTCGGGCAAAGTGTTATTGGGTTTTTCCATCAGAAATATCGCAGTCTGACTGACTGCCTCGTTAGTCTAGTTGTCGCAAGCGGGACTGCTGGTCATGAGCTCCTGGGTATGACTCTCGGATCGGGCAAAGTGTTATTGAGTTTTTCCGTCAGGAATTTCTCAGTAGCAGCCACGAAGGTGTGTCCGGTTGATGGCAATAGGCTCCCCCTATTACACGGGACTTAGACAGAACTGGCGAAATGTGGGCGTACTATTAGGTACACCTCTGCCTAACCCTTCGGGGATTACACGCGTAATGTTATGTTATATATGCAAATATATCGGTATCAGCCCAGTTCTCTGTTGATGGCAATAAACTCGCATAGCAACATGAGAATAAAGCGTACCTACTAAAGATAAATCGCTGCTTATCCCTTTGGGGGATACAAGCTTGACGTAATGTTATACTGCTTTCACTTAGGCCGCTTTGGCCAAAGTGAATGGAACCCTACATTTTGCGTGGTCCGACTCGCACTTGGCCGGTTTTTAATTTTAAATAGAAAAAAAGAAACAACAGCTCGCCTGTAATTCTTGAAGAGTTATTCAGAAGTGTACTTAATAATAATAATAAAATAAAATTGTTTATTTATCCAAGTGGTACACACAGACACAGTTCAAAACAAGATGGCTGAAATTTAAAACTTAATAGTAGATATACATTACTTTTACTTAGACCCCTTTGGCCAAAGTGAAAGCAATCTCATATTAATATCATGTAAAAGATCTCACAGAAATAAATATCGTTTCAGTTCGTTCAACATGTCAATGTTGTCAGTCGCACGCTCTCTATTGACAACGAAGAAGAAAATTGTAATACTTTCTTTAATTTATGTTGTTATTTTAAACTAGCTGTTGCGCGCGACCTTCGTTCGCGTGAAAATATTATAAAAATAAATATTACTTCCCTGTTTGAATCGGATTTTGATAACCATTTCAAGGGTTTAAACACTAATTCTAAAATAAAAGTACCCTTTTTTTTTTTTTTTTTTTTTTTTTTATGGGAAATCATCAAATTTAATGACCCCTCCCGCTCTGGGCGGAGCGGAAGGGAGTGTCAGACTTTTACTGACTAAAACCCATCCATGTTACTTCTTTTGCCCTTTATGTTCCAGGGCCGCGGTATCTCTTTCGAACAGTCCCGCAGCCCTGGCAGGCATCGGCCCTTGCGGGCCGCTCCTGTTGCTGATATCTCTTTGAGGCGCGCGTGGAAGACGAACGCGCCGTCGATACGGCAAAATAAAAGTAGCCTTAGTTACTCCTTATAACATCAGCTGCCTGCCAGTAAAAGTCTCGAAAATCGGTCAAGCAGTTTTAGAGAGTAGCCGGAACAAATAGACAGACAAAAATAAAATGTTTTTTTTTAATGCATTCAGTAAAAAGCTTTTATTTTGAAGATACAAACAGACGCTTCAATTTTATTTGTTTGTATAGATTTAAAGTAGCACTTTTCCCTGTATTCATGGTTAACATTATTATAACTTCTGACGTACACAGCAGTGAACATGACAAGTTATGGTGGTATGGGAGTCGTTGTCGAGTTATAGACAAGTTCGGCTTTCTGTATACCAGTCTCTTTATAAAGTTCGATTATAAATAATTCGTTGTTATTTAAACATCATTACAGCTCCTCAATTGTGTAACAAATTTTCAAACACACTGAAGAATTTTATTTATTTATTTATTTATTAATAAAGGTTTACCAACAGCTTGTGTGTACAAAATATTTTGAGTACAGGTTTTACAGTCTTGGACTTACACAGTCGCCAATTACAGGTTAACCAGCATTCACAAAGAAAGTGATAAGTTAATAACACAAAAGAGTATAAAATTGAAACCGAGTGGCTCTAGAAATGAAATAACTAAACTAAAATAAACATCTACGCAATTAAACTCCCTAAACTTAAGAGCATATTTGGCTTACGAAATATAAAATTCAAGAATAAAACAGCATCGCTATAATTTAACTAACTAATTATATGAGAAGAATAAAAAGACATAAATAAAGAAGAATTAGTAAAATAAGATAAAAAGTTGTCATTCATTCATACTAACATAAGATAATATTCTGTTGTGATTTTCGGGAATTAAGTAATTGGGTTTTAAAGATTTTTATGGAATCATGGTGAATGTCAAGATCAGGTGAGGATTTAATAATAGAATTCATCTCTCTACTGAGTCTGTTAAGTGGCGAGTTTACCCCAATATTTGTGTTTGATCCATGAGTATTGAACAAGTTGGTTATAGGATATCTAGGCATATTGAATGGTACTTTTAGTCCGATACGCTTAACTAGTTCACTGCAGTCCAATTTATTATTTACTAATTTGTACAAAAACATGAGATCTTGTATCAGTCGACGGTCGCGCAGACTATTTATTTTATACGTTTGAAGACGTTGTTCATATGGACACCGGGGAGATATTTTACTGAAGGTATATGCTAGGTGTTTTGTAAAGGCCCTCTGGATGCTTTCGACTCTTTGTGAGTGTACTGCATAGTGGGGATTCCACACCACGCTGGCAAATTCTACGTGGCTGCGAACTAAGGCGTTATTAAGTACAGTTTTTGTTCTTACCAGCTTAAATCCTTTAGTATTTCTCTTAAGAAATCCTAGCAACCGTGCAGATTTCGTGATGATGTTGTCGATATGGCTTCTGAAGTTAAGTTTACTGTCCATGATTACGCCAAGATCGCGGACCTCATTAACTGTTTCTAATACTGCACCTTTTATTTTGTATGAGACCGTATTGGATTGCTTTTTCCTAGAAAATCGTATGTGGTTACATTTTTTTACGTTAAGCTGCATGTGATTCAGGTTGCACCAATGCTCAATTCTGTCTAAATCCTCCTGAATTAGGGAAGCATCTACATCTGTGGTGATAGTTTTGTAAATTTTTAGATCATCGGCAAACATTAGGTATTTACAGTGTTGGAGAAAGAAAGTATTTTGAAGAACATTTTGTACGTGATTCTTTGCTTCATAGTTTGGTAAAATTCTGGGCTATGGAGGTCAGATAGGCAGTCGCACCATGTAAAATACTGGTATTCAGCTGCATCCAGTTAGACTGGAAGCCGAACCCAACACAGTTGAGAAAACGCTATGCAGATGATTATAGTTTTGAAAAAAATATCTGTTCGACAGCGTAACTAACGCTGCAATGAATATTAATGAATTTTCAAAATTAAAGTCATTCATACTGTTAGTGTGTTACGCCATTACACCACAGGCCTTCTGCCAGATTACAACAAAAATCATATATCACCTGGAAATCTAACCTAGAGATAAACTCCTAGGAACATCACCATAAATCCTACGATGAAAGATGGGACAGCAGCGGTCCACCCATAAATTACGTTAGCACTCGTGATTCCGCCTGACTTTATGTGACAAGCTTAATTTATGAGTATTAATTACGAGTTCAAAGCGGTCACATTTAGATTTGTTTAGCGTTATATATAGAAAAGGTGAATGGGACGAAACATTAAGCTTGATAACTGAGAAGTTGTGTGGAAATCGGTTGTCATGGTACGGGCTTTGATGCGGAGGAATGAGGAACATTGCCTGAGGAAAGTTTTGAGTATGAATGTGGATGGTTACAGGAGAAGTGGAAGCAAGCGCAACGTAGGATGCCTCTCAGTTAAATCTTAAAAGGTGGTTCGTACAGCCTGGATTCGTAAAGCAGAGGAAAGTGTTGTGGTGCAGCTCAGGGTATAAGCCTCTCGCTCTAGCTGCCACGATTTATTTTAATTACTCTATTTTTGATTTGTTGATTTAATCTTATACTCTGGACGCTCTTAGTGTGCACGTCTTCCTACGTCTCTCACATATATGTATAATCTCAATATGAATGATGTAACCAAGATTTTGTAGAAATATTTTGGTTTAAGAGAGTGTCCGTGGAGTTTTTTGCTTATTCTCGTCCATATAGATCTATGCTTTGGAATGGGCAATCACAGTACTTTCACAAGCTATTATACCTTGTGACTGGGACTGTAGCTTCATCTTTTTGTTTTTGAACTTCAAAAGTGCCTGTAATGGAGGAGCTCAAAGCTAAATAATACCAGCCGTTGGGGTCGTTCTTCAGGTTAAGCCGCGCTTGCCTGGCTTGGTCCGTGGATGGGTGACCACCCGTTACATACCGAGTTTCCTCCGTGCCTCGGAAAGCACGTCTGGCCGTTGGTCCCGGTTGTCATTTGTAGATCATTGACAGTCGTTACAGGTAGTCAGTGGCCCGAAAGTCTGACAATATAGTTTTACCAAGGGGTGTCGTATTACCATCAGGAATTTCTCAGTACCAGCCACGGATTCTGGATTTGTGCCCGGTTGATGACAAAAAATTTTTGAGATGCTCACAATGAGTGTTTTCATTTTATATGGAACACGATATAGATTTTTTTACATTTTCTACCCTACCCTCCACGAGGGAGGGGGGGGGGGCATGTTTAAAATTCATTAATTTACGATACACGTCCGTCTTTGGGTCATCAATTTATACATATGTGTACCAAATTTCAACTCAATCGGTCCAGTAGTTTCGGAGTAAATTGACAGACACTTGAGTGATCCTTTATGGGTTCCGTTTTATCCTTTTGAAGTACAGAACCCTAATAAAACAAAAACTACAAGCCAAATTGGATTGTATTTAATTACAAGGAAGAAATCGAGAGGTTTCATAATAACTGCTTGACCTAGAAGGCGAGTTGTATTGAATCTCTGGTTTAATAAAATGAACAATACTTTTACTGAAAACTGACCTAGGTAAGGATTTATCGGTACTCGTTAATCTCTGCTCGAGTTTTAATGAAACGCTTTTTATAATAAACAAAAAGAAAAGTAATCTTGCTGAAGAAATGAGTTGGTTGCTAGAGCTTCCTTGAGACACTGAGAGCTTAAAAACAGCAGTGTTATTACGTAGGCTAAACACAGAAAACCTAAAACTTTAGAAAATGTGGCATCCTATCAGCGCAGTTTTATTTATAACTAGCTGTTGCCCGTGAAATTAATATTATTTATATAATTAATACCCTTTTTGAATCGAATTTTGTTATCAATTTCAAGGGCTTTAATTTTTTTGCAATAAAATAACGTAGCCGATGTCAGACTTTATAACATCAGCTATCTGTCAGTTAAAAATCCCGTCAAAATCTGTCGAGCCGTTGCGGAGATTAGCCGGAACAAACATACAGACATGTGTTTTTGTTATAAGTGCCGTACCTATATATTTTCATATGCATTCAGTAAAAAGCTGTTGTTTTGATATTACAAACAGACACTTCAATTTTATTTATTTGTTTGTATAGAATATAGAACACGAGTAGATAAAGTTCTCCATAATATTTTAAATACGGTATAAAAAGTAAGTCAGCCAGAATAACAAAATTTCCACCAGAGTAACGGAGCTTACCAGGTTTCAGAACATCCAGGCTCTAAACAGAATCTATTCTGAAACAGCCTACACGTGTCATCATTCCATCTCTCCAAAAACAGCCCTGGAGACCTAGACCATTAACAATAACATAACATAGATAATTAAGAAATCTAATGTTACAGCGTTCCAGACTAATTAGCTTATCAAACTATTACAGCAGCATAATAATGGTATAGCCAGAAAATTATGCTCTCTATTATAATGACCGGGCCACAGTTCCGCTTATAATCATAGAATGCCAGGTAAACAGAACAGCCACTAAACAGATGGATACAAAAGATCAGCTCCATACAAAAAAAAAAAAACGAAAACGTATTTGCGACTAGCATTTGTTTAAGATCGGTGGCATGAGGAGCTCGTGGCTAAATAATAACAGGCGCTCGGGTTATAAGCCACGCTTGCCTAGGTTGGTCCGTGGAAGGGTAACCACCTACATACCGAGTTTCCTCTGTGCCTGGGTAAGCACATTAAGCCGTTGGTCCCGTATGTCAATTGTAGAAATTTGACAGTTGTTAGGGTAGTCAGTAGCCCGAAAGTCTGACAACAAGTTTTACCAAGAGGTATCGTATTACCCAGTACTAACTGGGTTGTGGACGTCAGACAGGCAGTCACTTATCCGGTTAGACTGGAAGCAGACCCCAACATAGTTGGTAAAAGGCTAGGTAGATGATGGTGTGGTCGGGAAAAGTGTTATTAGGTTTTTCCATCACGAATTCCTCAGTAGGAGCCACGGAGCTTGGATTGATGGCAATAGGCTCGCCCCCTATCACATGGGACTTAAAATTTAACTCATACTTTACATAACGCAAACTGTACGCTATCTATACGAGTATGTGCATGTGCTTGTTTCACTCGTTGTGTAAATGGGACCTTCTGGATTTTTTTGTGATGTCAACTTAACAGTTCAGTTACGACTCTATTAACTGGGACAGCGGGTTTAGCGTTTATTATTAAGCTGGTTTTTTAATAAGCAAATTGTGAATTTCGTTCTAGTTTTTTTGAGCAGATTTTTGTTCAAATAGCAGCCTGGAGTCTTGGGTCCTTTTTTTTTTCGGATGTGATATCATCAAATGACTCCTCCCGCTCTGGCCGGAGCGGAAGAGAGTGTCAGACTTTTATTGACTAAAAACCATCCATGTTCCTTCTTTTGCCCTTTATGTTCCAGGGCCGCGGTACCTCTTTCGAACAGTCCCGCAGCCCTGGCAGGCATCGGCCCTTGCGGGTCCCTCCTGTTTGCTGACATCTCTTTGAGGCGCGCGTGGAACACGAACTCGCCGTCGACACGGCCTGTCGTCATAAGACGGACGGACGGCGAGCTAACCCATTACTCACCGTCCACAGGCCCGCGCCTACGGTGGCCGAGAGCCAACACGACGTGGCCCCCGACGCCCGGTGCTTCTCCCGCGGCGCCTGGGACGTGAGGTTCTCTCCCTCTCACGTTCCACCACCTCCTTCGCTAGCATGACTGCTTCGCAGAAGGAGGTGACGGCTTCCCATTCTCTCTCGCCCCGGACCATGGCTTGAACCAGGGCCGGACGGAGTCTTGGGTCCTGGGGTTCAATTTTGAAGTAAAAACAGAAAAAGTGTTTTTCGAAGTTCCTTATGGCATGGAGGTGAAGAACCAGGTGTAAACATCCTCACCCTCCAGGAAGGATGGAGATGAAAAGGGAGGATCTTCCGACAAGACGAGTGTTGTGTCTAGTGGGCTACAGTCCGATGAATGTTGTCATCTGGTCTATATGTGTAAGATGTAAAGGTGTCTCTTCACGAAATCGTCAGCCAAGCAAAAACTAAGTAACTGTACGCAAGAACTATTGCTGGGAAAAGACTATTTTTTGGGTGAAAAATCATGGTTTACGGTAGGACTCAATTTAACACACTCCAAACAATGTGCTGATGGATGCATTTAATAATACGGGAGTCATGGAGGTATTTAAAGTAAAGTTATATTATTAAAAACTTGTGTTAAAAAAAACACTTGATGAAATTGAAACTTTGAACTCCCATACCTCCGTAACTAAAAGGTTTCCAGGTATGGTCTCTCTACAAAAAACTGATTGCAATGACGGGGAGCATAAGCACAGATTAGTCCAGATACTTCACTCAGTAGAAAATTTCCAATACCTATTACGATAATTGCCTACTCCCTCGCGTCAACAACCACTGTATGCTAAAATGCGCCTAAATCCTCAAGCGTACAGCAGTGATTGCTTCGCACCGCGCGATTCCACAGTAATCGCAGGGCTGCCTCTTCGATAAAATTAAATTAACATAACTTTTTATCTATGTTATTGAGAACTGTGAATATGTTCTGACTTTTATGTGGCAGTTAAAAATTTTATCATTTATAAAATATTTAACCAACTTAAAAAAATTGACAGGTAAATGGAAAAATGTTAGGTGTTTATCCCTTCTTTTGCTTGATTTACACCCATCTACAGCACATAAGGCACCACACGGCATCGTAATACGCGTACGAACGAACAGCACTATTAAAATTGAACGGCGTGCGCGCGCTTCGCTTGTGAAAACCGCACTGAATTTGATCCGCCGGCGGACCGAGACCGCTCGGCTGGGCGGTAGGCACTTATAGCGCGCAAGTACATGGAGTGACGGAGGCCTGGCATAAGTGCCTTTTCTCTTTGTTGAGGATTCGTATATGTGGTGTTGTAGTTGCCACCGATTTCCGAGTAGTAGTACATACTACTACTCGGAAATCGGTTACCTAATTACCATCATTCGGGCATGTGCCCGAATGAGGGTAATTGGTGTTTATTATATTGAATTATACTT
The DNA here is from genome assembly GCA_950022335.1 of Eurois occulta. NCBI lineage: Eukaryota > Metazoa > Arthropoda > Insecta > Lepidoptera > Noctuidae > Eurois > Eurois occulta. The sequence continues at coordinate 19,619,510 of OX465480.1, read as the reverse complement.
ACCCCTGTTACATTGGCTTTAATCCTAAACGTGTGCTATTGTACAGAAGCCAGCACATCAAACTACTACAATCTGTCAAATTTCTCAACTTTATTTCTAAAGCTAGGTTCAAGGTTGGTTGGGAAAATCTGACAGTTTCGGGTAGGTTGACCTGCTGGCGTCTGTACATAGCATACGTTTCCCTGTGTTACGTGTACTTATTCACCGACACTTATCCCCTACGGTATACACAGGTGTGAGGTTATGTAATCAAAACATTTTGAATGGTAGCGCGGGCGAGAATCAGAATAATATCCAGTCGGTAATAGGGTTAATGCAAGCGTACATTAACTGAATATTCAGCCGTGCTTTAATAACGCGATGGGGTTAAAATTTCGTATTTTGCACTAGTATTTTGAATTCGTAGAGCTTTTGTGCAATATAAGTGGTGTTGGTTTATTTGTGTTTTGCAAAAAGAGCGTAAAATTAAAGGTTTTAAAAACAAATGGAATACTAGTTTTGTTTTGATTTGAATCTTACGGTCACAGGCGATTTTCTCGATTGTAGAGTGAACGAAACAACTACTACAGGGCGAACATACTTATATGTGCAGGCGGGAAAACATGGCACTAAAATAAATGTACTAGGTTTGACATATCGATGCATTTTTTCTTGACAAGCAGCGCCACCATGAACTGCACGCTTAAAGTGGTCATACTGTAGATTAATTTAGGTTATATTTTTCTTCTTATATGGCAGCTCATTGTTTCGAAAAAGGAAGGAATAAGATGTCACAATTCGCCAGTTCCTTTTAAAATGTCAACATCAGAATTCAGATAATGAAATAAACAATGTATTGACACAGCTTGTTTGTTGACCGAGCTTGGGCAGTTAATTTGGCAATATAAATTAATGAATTGTTCATTGTACACATAGCTCCATTAAGTGGCTACCCCTCCAAAAGACATGACCGTTCAAATCCGTGATAGGTCAAGTTGGTTTTTGTATTTTGCAAAAACGTTTTATTATAATTAATGTATTGTTTTAATGTATAAATAAGTTTTTTGTTTTTTTTTAATCTCTTTTTAAAGGTTTTTTTTCGAAACAATGAACACTGTTTGAATTATTCTTTAGATTCTTCTTAACGAACTAAATGTTGTAGCAGAGTAACATTTTAAAACTTGAGGTTAGCACTTAATGACGCTGTGTGTACCGCAAATAATTCTTGTTTATCAATACATGTCTAATTCTCGCGTTTTTTTTTTGGCTTTTCTATTTTGATATTTCCTAACGAACGAATAATTACTCCAACTGAGTTATATTGTTTGACAAATAAGCGCCTTAACTTCGTACAGACGTACACCACCTGCCCTCCAGAAATAGGTACATTATACAAACATATAATTATTGCTCTTTGAACTAACATCAAAGCTGCATTATAATGATTTCTCGGAAACCATAAAGCAGTCGATTGAAGGAAAATATTGGCTGTCGTGCTTGCTAATATTACCTGATACGAAATACTAAACTGTCCTGCCTGTTTGAATTTGTTACTAGCTTTGTAAATAATAAAAAAGACTGATCTTGAAAGGTAGTCATTGATTTTATAATGATAGGTGGTCAGTCAATAATGAATGTGTTTGAAGTCTAGATAGTGGAGGCATTTCTGGAAATGGTTCAAGGCTATTTTTATAAAAGCTATTTTAATAAGAAATGGTCGGTTTCGTAGTATAATTATAATGTATTAAGGTAGGCACGTGTAGTCATTAAGCCATAGTATACCTGGGTCAAATACATTTATTTTTTCTAATTATGAATTTGTCAAGTTGGTCGGGTTTCAGCCTAGAATTAAAAATAATAATTACCATTAAATGCTGGATTCTGGGCTAAAATCGAAATAAATGAAAAATATAACATAACCTCACGCCTGTAATCCCAGAAGGTTCAGGCAGAGGTGTAGGTACTTAGTAGAACACTGGTTATGTTTTAGTCCATGTAATAGGGGCCGAGCCTATTGCCATCAACCGGGCACAAATCCAGACTCAGAGGCTGCTATTGAGAAAATTTTGATGGAAAAATTCGACAACACTGCCCGACCTGAGAATCGATCCAGAACCTCATCCTCAGCAGTCGCGCTGCCGACCATTAACCCAAACGGGGCAATCCGAGGATGAAAAATATAAATGTTTATTAAAATTTTCTTAAACACCACAGCCCACAGCTCTTGTTTTTTTTTTGATCATGATACTGGATTTGATTTGAGATAATATTTATGTTGTTAATTTTTGATTGTGTTACATGCAGAATGTTTTCTTTTACCGTGTTATTTTTGTTATTTCAAACACAATGTAAATTGTTTGTGAATAAATTGAATTGAGCCAGGAAAAAAATCGAAAGGCAACTTAGACTAAAGAAAATAACATGTTGCGCCGACCTCAAGTAACATGGGGCGGGAAGGTGATGACGATAAGGCCAAGCACTGAGACAGTTACTGGCTAAAATGATTACCACATAAATTACCAGTCAACTCCTTACGATAAAATTATCCAAAATTAGGCAGAAATGTGTCGCCAGGCTGAAGGCTGTAAGTGCTACTTAGCAAATACCGTAAAATGAAGCCTATTAACTTATATATTAGGTCAAATCTGGAACATTGACCTTTGTTGGTGATAGGTCGATGTGACGTGGAGAATAACTTACGACATATCGATTTTGGGGTTAAGTATGTATTTAGGCATTGAGTTTTATAGGTTTTTTATGACTATAGGTAATATTGATAGTGTTTGTGATAAGAAGTCAACGACGACGTTAAGCCTTTGTTCTGAAGGTATTTTCGAAAGAGTCATACTTACCAATATTTGACCAGCTATGCTACGGTAGGCTTATTTACAACGTGTTCAGTACATAATCCCAAATCATCCCAAATAATTTTTTTTTTATTGGTACCTACTTAATTAAAAAAAAAACACATGTTTCCTACAAAAGTAAAGCAGTACCTAGACGGTCAAAATGTATGGAACAGCAGATTAAAAAAATATATACATGAATTTCTATCTGAGGGGCAGGGCTGCGGGACTGTTCGAAAGAGATACCGCGGCCCTGGAACATAAAGGGCAAAAGAAGGAACATGGATGGTTTTTAGCCAGTAAAAGTCTGACACTGTCAGAGCGGGAGGAGTCATTTGATGATTTCCCATCCGAAAAAAAGGGGCTCGTGGCAAAATAGTAACAGCCGCTCAAATCAATCTTTAGGTTAAGCCGTGCTTGTCTAGGTTGGTCTGTGGATGGGTGACCACCTATTACATACCGAGTTTCCTCCGTGCCTCGGAAAGCACGTTAAGCCGTTGGTCTCGGCTGTCATTTGTAGATCTTTGACAGTCGTTACAGGTAGTCAGTGCCCCAAAAAGTCTGACAAACAGTCTTACCAAGAGGTATATTATTACCCAGTTCTAACTGGGCTGTGGAGGTCAGATAGACAGTCGCTCCATGTAAAATAGTGGTATTCAGCTGCATGGGGTCGGCTCCCAGTCTAACCTGACCGACCCCAACAGAGTTGGGAAAAGGCTAGGCAGATGATGATACATGAATTTCTTTGGAACCTCCTTTGAAATTTTTCGGAAGGTTACAATGTACTGAAAACGTGGTAACCGTTTGTGGGTCGATGTCCCATCCACACTGTATACCTACGTAGCTGAGGGCCTGGATACAGTGACATTATATTAATTTCTCGCTGATGGTGGAAAACTTTAGTGATTTTCGTACATACTCGTATATGCATTGAGATGTCATAAAGCTGCCAAAAAGCTTTTTTATTTATTTATTTAAACTTCATGTACAATAGTGGCACGTAGGCGGACTTAATACCACAAGGCATTCTCTACTAGTCAACCAAAATCCAAAAAATAAAAACATAAATAAAAATAAACAATAATTTTTCAATTCATTTGAAAGTCCTTATGACGAAAAGTCGAAAAGAGAAAAGCGAAATGCGTTGAAATCCATTGTCACTTCTCTATCTCCTTTGTATTATGCAATCTCTATTAGCTACTCTGATTGGTTGACCGAGATTAGAACAACCGATCCAATCACTTGACACGAGATTGAATAGGCCTCCGAAAATCGGTCCATCACACACACGACCAATAGGTTTGTCAAATTGACGGCACGGTTGACGCAGTGGCTGAGCGACTGGCCCACGATGCAGGAGAAATTAAAAAAAACCGGCCAAGAGCGTGTCGGGCCACGCTCAGTGTAGGGTTCCGTAGTTTCCCGTCCGTCACAATAAGTGTTCCCACTTATGAGTTTAAAGGTGAAAATACGGGCAAATGAAACTTGACCTCTGGATTGTATAGGCGCTCATACGATTCAGGGACCAAATTATATTGGTTAACTGCAGTTTCCATCTGTTGTTTCCATCCAAGTTCAAAATAATTTTCCTAGAAAGTCCTTATAAAGTTCTACTTTTCAGATTTTTTTCGTATTTTCTAAACTTATGGTTCAAAAGTTAGAGGGGGGGGGACGCTTTGTTTTTTACTTTTGGAGCGATTATTTCCGAAATTATTGACATTATCAAAAAATGATTTTAGTAAACCCCTATTCATTTTTAAATACCTTTCCAACAATATATCACACATTAGGGTTAAAATTAAAAAAAAAAACACTTCCCACTTTACATATAGGGGGGCTACCCTAATAAAACATTTTTTTCCAATTTTTATTTTAGCACTTTGTCGGCGTGATTGATACACATATTGGTCCCAAATTTCAGCTTTCTAGTGCTAACGGTCACAGAGATTAAGTGAGGACGGACAGACGGACAGACAGACAGACAGACAGACAGACAGACAGACAGACATGGCGAAACTATAAGGGTTCCTAGTTGACTACGGAACCCTAAAAAGACGATGAATGAATGACTGACCGAATCAATTTACCTCAATTGTGCCTCAATTATGTTTAACAAAATATCTTCAACATTTTGTTAAACAGAAATCAATTAAGTGGCACAATTAAGTCTTTACTAAAAAGTTGTATGTTTGGTAAATTATCTATCAGTAAGAGGAATATTCCAACATATCGCCAGTATTCCATATAGGGGAGGGCAGAGGCGTAGTATCCACCCACATTTCGCTAGATGTGTTATAAATCCTATGTGTAGGGAAAAACACATGAACAAATCTAGTTTCCAGGCTTCACAGAAAACCCATTAGCATTTTGTCCAACTCGAGTATCAAACCAAGGACCACACTCAAGCAATTCTAGACATTACGTAAGAAGTTCAGAACCTAACATGTTAACTCTGAGGTAGGAACATAATATCACAGTTTATTTGCTTCCTAGGCTTCCAAGTTTCATCCTACAACTAACTGGAGTTTCTTAAAGCTAATATTAGACGTTTCACATGAATGCGCGGTTCACTCGAGGCTGTTAATTTTTATTTCATTCCAGGGCTCCGATAAAACTGCATAAAACGGCACATTTGATAGCGATAAAACTTCATGTGAATAAAATTCATTAGCTCGTTTCATTTTTATTTTTCGATAATTCGATAGGCGATTGAATGTGCCGAGTGTCGAAATCCAATATTTTTCGATCGGTTCACTAATGATATTTTTCTTTTGATTGATTTTTTGTTCAGTCAAGTAAATATAAACATATGGGCAGAAACTACAGAAAATCACCTGCTACATTCTACATTCGTATTGTTTCATACATACATAGGTACATACTTATACTCTTGCCTTTTTTCCATGGGGGTAGGCAGAAATCACAGAACGCCACCTGCTACGATCCTTGTATTGTATTGTATTGTATAACGGGCTGGTGTCCGCAACTCCACGTCCAATGCGCGTATTTTGCGTGCGGGTGGGAAATCTATTCGATCCACCTCAGCTCCCCGAGAAAAGCCAGCAACGCCTTAGTGTCGCTGACAGTCTCGCGGAGAGTACCTGGGTTACCGAAGTACTTTGCCCTGTACGATGCAACCTCTGGGCAGTGCAGAAGCACGTGGGCTGCTGTCTCATCTTCCTCCATGCAGGCTCGGCACAGGGGGCTGTCTGCGACTCCTATGGCAAAGAGGTGTTTGTTTTGCTACGATCCCTACATACTCCTTTTGCCTCGTCCACGTTCATACATCTGGTCATACACGCACGCCGGTTGCGAGTACTACGCATCTGACCTTTCTGAAGAATCTATCCAATAAGGTCAGTGTATGTCCTTCTAGAGCGTCCCCTCCCGGCGTTGCCACTCAATATCTTTTGTTAGTAAAGTAGTGAAAGGCGACAAGGTCCACAATAAAAGGCAAAAATGATCAAAAAGTGAATGAAGCATCTGATATCCGCTTAACAAATATAATACTCCACCTAGTTTCCATTCGTCCACAAAACCAAACTGTTTACGTATTTTCCCCACAGCCGAAAACGTCTCAACAAAAGCAATATTTTAGAGAAAGTGGGTAAACACTAGTTAAAAAGTAGCTAACACTTGGCCAATTTAACTTGGCTAACTGGCCCACTTTGCCCGGCTGTTTCGAGTAGCTACCAAGGAGTTTGTCACACCGTTCCGTAACACGCGTCGGTGAATAAGTTCGTGAGTTATTTGCTGTTGTGGTGTGAGTGGGGTTTTAAGTAGGATGTAGGACCTTGAAGTTTGCGGAAATATTATGTGTGACTTAAGTATGAGGTGGTGGGGAGGCTTATGAGTGACTATGGAGTTTCTTAAGGTGAATGCTCCAACCAGCCCGCGAAATTCAAAATTCGCGGCTGTAAGACGTATGTAGTTACAGAATTATAATCATCAAAATCACCAATACAACCCTCCAAGTTCATAAAGGCGGGTTATTCACCAACTCGACACAAGAGACCGGACACACGTGTGTCCAGTTGGTGAAACTCAAAAATACCTACAGCTTTATGAACTTAGAGCGTTTTATTGATGATTTTGATGATTATAATTCTGTAACTACATATGTCCTACAGCCGCGAAAAATATTTTAATCAACATACAACCTAGCACTGGCCTGCAAATTGCAAAAAACCCAAGAAATTTTGAATTTTGCGGGCTGGTTGGAGCATTCCCCTTAAGCCCATTTTTCCAATGATGTTCCTAGGAAAAAAAAAACAGTGAATTACTCATTTTAGTATGAACAAATTCTCCATTCTTCATTAGGATTTCTTGACTTCCACTGTCAAAAGAGGCATTTAAATGACTCTTTTGATACTAGTTCCAATAATTTTCTGGTGATTTGATTGACATTTTAAAATTATATTATGGCTTTCCATATCCATGTTTGGTACCGCCAAATATTGAGTTAGACGCTTAATTTATCATGTGTTTTTTTGGCTTTATTTTGTCGAAAACTATCGTGAGTTAATCTATACTTGGGCCTAATTGAAACCACTAATGAAGCAGTCGTGATAGTCAATACTGGTTCCTTCCCTACAAAGCATTTTCACTCCATAGTGTACCAAATAACAGTCTACATGACATAAAATTGCATGATACAATCTAACATTGTTTCAAAATATAAAATCTCGAGGTACACTCAGTCGTAAAAGTCGTTCGCTGAAGTTAGCTCGGTTGATTGACATTTTTACGCGACCGTCCGACTTCAGTACATAAGATCATAAAAATGTTATAAAATATTATTTTATAATGATACTGCTTTGACCCCGCTCTGTTGTTTGAGCAAGAAATTGGTTTAGTTTATGTTTCCTACGTTGGAGAGCCTCTTGACTAAATAATACTAATATTGCCTTACAATTTGTAGGTCTTTGACAATTGTAGTGTGTAGTCAGAACCCTGAAATTTGTGTGTCTGTGTAGTATCGTTAACATTGTACAGGATCATGTTCTGTTTAATATCCACGCTTTTGGGATTGCTAGGCTTAAAATTCCATTAAAATTGGCTTAGTATAATGAGCGGACACAGGAGAAATATTAATTAGGTTTGATAACGCCGCACTCACAGATATAATTATAAAACTTGAATTGACCGATAACTTTATACATAGCAGCAACATGATCCGTGGCTGTCATTATGTTACATTGACAGCATTCCAGGTAAAACTTTTCAACATCAGTGTCTAGCCGTTGCCCAACTATTGTTGAGTTATCTTCCAGACTGGATGCAGCTGGCAGTATTTCACATGGAACGACTGCCTGTCTGACCTCTACAACCCAGTTAGTACTGGGCAATATGCCCTTGGTAAGACTGGTTCTCAGACTTTTGAGCCAGTGAACACCTGTAACGACTGTCATAGACAAATGACAGGAGGGACCAACGTGCAACGGCGTAACGTTCTTTCTGAGGCACGGAGTAAACTCAGTATGTAAAGGGTACCCATCCACAGACTAACCTAGACAAGCACAGCTTAACTTAAAGATCGACCCAAGCGGCTGATATTATTTGCTGGGAGCTTACCAAATCATACTTTAAATATTATTTATTTATTTATTTTACTATTTATGTACACACAGTAGACAACACAGGAAAATAATATTATAATACATGAGTACAAAGGTACTGGTACTGATTATATGACTGCCTCGTTGGTCTAGTGGTAGCAAACGCGACTGCTGAGCATGAGGTCCTTCCGGGGTTCGATACCCAGACCGGGCAAAGTGTTATTGGGTTATCCAATAGGAATTTCTAAGTAGCAGCCATGGAGTCTGGATTTGTGCCCGGTTGATGGCAATGGACTTAAACATAACTGGCCAAATGTGGGTGTACTATTAGATACACCTCTGCCTAACCCTTCGGGGATTACAGGCGTGATGTTATGTTATATTAACAATTGATCTAAGCACTCAACCCATTTCGACCCATGCGTGTCATGGGCTGTGTATAAAGAATTATGTATACTAGACCCTTTTAGGAACAGGAATTATGAGATTATAATGACATGTATTTTAGGGCACGGTAAGCTCTTCTTGTTCACATATTCACTGCCTGTTGACAAAAAAAGTGAGTGATTATCCTCGAGTGTATAAATAAATGTTATAATAATATAATGTTATAACGCCTAAGCCTCTAAAGGTTAGGCAGAGGTGTAGCCTAATAGTACACTCACATTTCGCCTGGGACAAAGCTAGATTCCGCTACTGCTACTGAGACATTTCTAAAGGAAAAAACATTTTGCCCGACCTGGGAATTGAACCTGCTGCCTGCTCAGTAGTCTACCGACGAGATGGTCGAGGCGGAATCAGAATCAGAATCATTTATTTGTAAAACATAGATATAACATTAGGGATCTTATAAATAGTTAAGGTTCTTGCTATGTTTTGTCGTTACTGACATACAAATTAGAATAGAAAAAATCAATTAAAATTACAAACAAATAAAAAAAGATTACAAATAGAATATGTCAATTAAAATAAAATAAATCACACATAAGAAACGTCAACAAAAATTAAAATCTTACCTTTTTTTATCTTATCTTTTATCTTCGGAGTTCATAATTATACGTTTTAGTACCTATTGCTGTTGGATGGAAGCAACTAAAACGGCGCGCGGCGTGTGATTTGAGAAGCATTGTCATCTGCCTAGCATAGTTGGGAAAACCAACTATGCTGAGGGTTAGCTTCCAGTCTTAACCTCTGAATACCAGTAGTTTACATGGAACTACTGCCTGTCTGACCTCCACAACCCAGTTAGAACTGGGTAATACGATACCCCTTGGTAAGACCGGACTGGTTGTCAGACTTTCGGGCCACTACGACTACCTGTAACGACTGACAAAGATCTACATTTGACCGCTGGGAAAACGGCTTAACGTGCTTTCCGAGGCGCGGAGGAAACTCGGTATGTAACGGGTGGTCACCCATCCACGGACCAAGCCAGGCAAGCGCGGCTTAACCTGAAGAACGAACCCAACGGCTGGTATAATTAAGCCTTGAGCTCCTCCATTACAGGCACTTTTGAAGTTCAAAAACAAAAAGATGAAGCTACAGTCCCAGTCACAAGGTATAATAGCTTGTGAAAGTACTGTGATTGCTCTTTCCAAAGCGTAGATTTCTATGGAGGAGAATGAGCAAAAAACTCCATGGATACTCTTATTAACCAAAATATTTCTACAAGATCTTGGTTACATCATTCATGTTGAGATTATACATATATGTGAGAGATGTAGAAAGACTAACACACGTCCAGAGTACAAGATTAAATCAACAATTCAAAAATAAAGTAATTAAAATCCACAGACCGACCTAGGCGAGCACTGCTTAACCTTGAAGATTGATCCGAACGGCTGTTACTATTTAACCACGAGCTTCGCTTCCTCTTCCGAAGTTTATATTATTATGTTATACTAGCTTATGCCCGCGGCTTCGCTCGAGTTAATTTAGAATTTGACAATCAATTCGGGTTCAGTGGGGTAATCATCCGCGGGAGGAGAAGCACCGGGCGTCGGGGGCCACGCCGTGATGGCTCCCGGCCACCGTAGGCGCGGGCCTGTGGACGGTGAGTAATGGGCTAGCTCGCCGTCCGTCCGTCGTATGACGACGGGCAGGCCGTGTCGACGGCGCGTTCGTGTTCCACGCGCGCCTCAAAGAGTTGTCAGCAAACGGGAGGGGCCCGCAAGGGCCGGTGCCTGCCAGGGCTGCGGGACTGTTCGAAAGAGATACCGCGGCCCTGGAACATAAAGGGCCAATGAAGGAACATGGGTGGTTTTTAGTCAGTAAGAGTCTGACACTCCCTTCCGCTCCGCCCAGAGCGGGAGGAGTCATTTGATGATTTCCCACCCTCCAAAAAAAAAAAAAAAAAAAAGTGGGGTAATCATGATTCGAAAGACACGTTGCGCCATTTATTAACAGGTTCACTGTCCAGGCTCCAGAGTGGGAATGGTCCATAAGTCCAGTTATGTTTTTATTTAAAGTCAGTTTATCCTGCCAAGTCCGCATTAAATACGAGACTTTCTCCTTACGTCCACAGTATCAGATGACTTAGAAATTGTATGGGCGAACATACCACATACGGTCTGTGGACTGATATGGAAGTCTCTCTACAGACCGTATGTGGTCTGTGGACAGTGAACCTGCATAAGAACGTTATTGTTGTTTTCCTCGGAAACAGTAGATTTTCGGGATGAAAGGTACTCCATGTCCGTTTCTGTACACCTGACCGGTTGATCGATTTAGTGGTTTAGGCGTGAAAAGGTAACAAACAAACTTACTTTCGTATTTATAATATTAGTTAGGATTGTTAATTATTATTAAACTTAACTAAATGGCATATTAAACAGAAATTGGATTGTCGTAAACTCCGCGCAAATCAGGGGCAGGTCGCTAGTATATTATAATATGAAAATTAAACGAATTAATTTTCACGCAACGGTTATCATAATTTCGATAAATATGTAAATTACTCAGCACATCAAAATTGTCAAAATAATTGGAAACATTTTACACCGTAAAACTTTGTTTAAATTCGAAAATAATTCAAGCCTTTTAAAAGTTTTAATCTGTTTTTTGTCGCGGTGTAATTATAGCCTGAACTGTTAAAAAGTTTGCTATCGTTTTTTTTGATATAGTTATTTTAGCTTGTTAGGAGTTCTTTTTAGGGTTCCGTGCCCAAAGGGTAAAACGGGACCCTATTACTAAGACTTCGCTGTCTGTCTGTCTGTCTGTCTCCAGGCTGTACCTATCTCATAAACCGTGATAGCTAGAAAGCTGAAATTTTCACAAATGATGTATTACTATTGCCGCTATAACAACAAATACTAAAATTAAAAAATATATAAGTATATATATTAAGGGGGCTCCCATACAACAGATATGATTTTTTTTTGCCGTTTTTATAGATACGGAACCCTTCGTGCGCGAGTCCGACTCGCACTTGGCCGGTTTTTTGATACAGTTATTTTAGCTTGTTAGGAGTTCTTTTTTAACAACAACTTGGTTTGGATTTCAGTAGCAAGCAAGTATAATAAATGGTATGCCTAAATACAGGGTGTAAACGGTCCCTTCATGAAGCCGTTAACATGATGAAGCAGTCATTCTGTACATCAAACTAAACAAAAATTATGACTGGGAAACATCTTTTATTATGGGGTGAAAAATCACGTTTTACTGTCGGACTCAATGTAACGCACTGAAAACATTGTGCTGATGGGTGCATTGAATAGTACGAGGGTTGTGGAAGTATTAAAAAAAAAACGTTAAAACTAGTATTAAAAACCGGCCAAGTGCGAGATGGAGTCGCGCACCGAGGGTTCCGTTATAAACTTGTAGGTAGGTATTTGGTTATTAAACTACAAATTATATTTACGGTTTTCAGATTTTTTCCTTTACATGTGCGGTAAGACATTCCTTCTTGCCACACGATTCTAGGTCAACGGGAAGTAGCCTATTAATTTTGATTCCCGTGAGAGTGTCGAAATATACGTGTTTTGGGGTATAAACGCCCGTAATACGGGCGTTTATACCCCAAAACTTCTAAGTTAACGTAAAAAAAGATACGGGCCCCGTATCTTTTTTTACGTTAACTTAGAAGTTTGATATTTTCACAGCTTCAAGGAACTGTAGACTTGAGTACTAGTTTTAATTTGAACTCGATACCTCCACGCGTTCGCGAGATAAAGGGTCTTGCAAGACAGACAGACGGACGGACGGACAACAAAGTGATCGTATAAGGGTTCCGTTTTTTTCATTTTCAGGTACGGAACTCTAAAAAAAAAAATTGTAGAAATTATGTCATTTGGGAAAGCCATAAGCCAGGACAAATCTGGGCTAGGGCCTGCTTTAAAAACAAATCCTAGTAGAAAATCCAATGTTCTTAATATACCAGAGTGCTTAGACAAAGCGAAACTCTATCAGCGATATCCATTTAAATAGAAAAGTCAATAAAGTATAATATTAGGTTGACATAACCTATCGAAAAACTTATGTCAAACCGGATGAAAATCGTTGTAGAAATTCGAAACGCTTTGAAATCGTTTGCCTCTTTTCTTGCCCCTCAGTCACTGGATGTTTTGACGCTGAATTAGGCCGAGTTGATTGTCACTAACCAATCAAAAATGTCTATAAGAGACTGAATAATTATGCCCATCGACCGATCAAGACCCATAACTTTTTGGTATACAAGAACATTTACTCGAATCGAAATCTCCTCGACGTAGGCCTAACATCGCACTGAACAAATCGGTTCCAATAACATTCTTGTCCAATGTATGCGACTATTTCGTTCGGACGTGTTACTGCGGGCGAACGGAGGGTCCAATCGAAACAATAGCTGGACCCTACTCTTACTCTCATTTTATTTACATTCGCTGACTACGTTATGAAGACTTTTCAATTAAATTAATTGTGTTATTTTAATTGGTTTTATTTTTATGTGTTAGTTTTACAAGGAGGAACTCGTGGTTAAATAAGAACAGCCGCTCGGGTCGATCTTCAGGTTAAGCCGCGCTTGCCTAGGTTGGTCCGTGGATGGGTGACCACCCATTACATACCGAGTTTCCTCCGTGGCCGCTGGCCTGGGAGCGAGATGAACTGCGCAAATGCTGCAGTACTCCAGCCAGAGGTAGTTGAAGAACACAGTGTGGTTTTAATAAAAAATCATCCATAGAATCATTCTATCTACTCGTAACCTTAGTTTTCTATCTAAGTTTTCTCTCACCGTTTCTTTCAGCGGAGTGCCTTGTAAGACATCATTCATTCTCCTGCCCCTATTCCAATTTACTTAGGGTCGGCTTCCAGTCTAACCAGATGTGGCTGAAAACCAGTATTTTACATGGAGCGACTGCCTACCCGACCTCCACAACCCAGTTAGTACTGGGTAATACGATACCCTTTGTTAAGACTGGTTGTCAGACTTTCGAACCACTGACAATCTGTAATGCCTGTCAAAGACCTACAAATGGCAGCCGGGATCAACGGCTTAACGTGCTTTCCGAGCCACGGAGGAAACTCGGTTTATTATGGGTGGTCACCCATCCACGGACCAACCGAGGCAAGCGCGGCTGAACCTGAAGAACCCGGGTGGCTGTTACTATAAAGCCACGACCTCACGAGTTCACATCTTCACACAAAACTTAACAAAGTCATTGGCAAAACGTGTACACGTTTAACAGTACAGCTCCGTTTACCCCTTCAGGAACGCCAACATAAAGTAAATAAAATAATATATTTTAATGTGAATAAAGGTGCAAACCCACCGCGGTGCAATCTGAGCACGGTCACACGGCGCATTTTTGCTGCTGGATTCATTTGTTTACATATGGGTCTACGTTTCTACACTACACACCCACAACTATGCGACAAACAACTGCAACTATTGCGTAGTGGCGTTTCAATTCACTACTGGTCAGCCTTTGTTCTACAGTAAAATATTTGTGTTTAGGTATAGTTAATGGTTATATCTTAGTTATTGATGGAAAAGTACCTACGAGTATAAATTATAGGTAATATTGTATATGGGAGCTGCATCTAACATTTTTTGTAATATTTAGGACGTCACATGTCACGAATAAACGCTTTTTAGTTTTTTTTCCGTCACAACTGTAGTGTGCGTGGCCCATCGCGGCATAGTCGTGGGTTAATACTTGTGTATAGCGTGTAGCGCATGCACAGCGTGCATGGAGTTGACAGCGTTGAGCTATAATTATGAGCGCCTGATTCAAGCAAGTCCCGAATGTACTAATGACGTCATTTGATGCATAGCGTGTCCTTGGTTTACATATCATAGCAGCTAGCATAGCTATATATTTTAATGTTGTGTGTATATCTTTTAATTTTGTGTGCAATAAAGAATAAGAATATACATTTTCTTGCAAAGCGAAGTTCGTGGTTCGACGCTCGTACACGTGCGTAGCCTATCCGCGCGCCGCGGTGGGTTGGCGCCTTAAGGGTTTTGAACTCACGAACCCCGCTTAACTCGGGGTAACCAACATTTTCTTTTGCCACAAAATATGATTTTCTTAATAAGACTTTTGTCCGTATCATTGCGACTCGTAAGAAAACAAGTTATCCAACGTAATGAGATCTTATGGAATTAGCAAGATATTGCTTTGTTGGCGAAAAATTAAGATTTTTCTCTTCTTTTCGTAATATTTATTTTGTGTTTGTGATGAGATTTTAAATGGTTCAAAGGTAAGTAATATTTTTCTTTGCTTTTTATGTTCAGGTAATAATACCAGCTTATGTATTTCGGTTTTCATTTTTTCATTAATTAAAGCTGCAGGGAGGTTTTAATCTATATCCCTACTTAGCTATGGATTTAAAACCGGAAATTTATTATTAAGTGTTGTCGGTCTTGTGGTTCCGCGACTGTTGAGCATGTGCTCTTGCGTTCGATTACCGGGGTGGGCAAAGTATTATTGCGTTTTTCCATCGAGAATTCCTCAGTAACAGCCCCGTAGTCTGGATTTGCGCCCGATTGGAAATAGGCTCGCCCCCTATTACAAGGGACTTAAACATAACTGGCGAAATGTGGGTGTACTATTAGATACAGCTCTAAGTATTCCATAGGGGAGTCGGTACATTCGTTTCACTTAGTTCTTATGCTATTCATTTAAGCTTAATATGCTCATTTATCTTTATTTATTTCTTTGTACTGGCTTTTCTTTATTTGTGTCGAGCTAGCGATACGATTGTCCATGTTGTGGTACTGATTAGCTAGTTAGCTAAGATGGAAACAAGGCCGACTGCTTAGTATGTACCAGACATAATTTAAGTGCTTGGTCTCGTTTTCATTAGACTGTTTGAACGCCATTGTCACATATACGTGATAAACAAGCGGATGCCCTGTACGCCAAACGACACAAATATGTGACAAAATGATAGGTGAAATTGTAGCTTGGCGTGGAGGGCACGAGCGTGCGTTTATGCTATGGCATTCAAAAGGTTAACATTAAGCGAAACCTTATCGAATTTCTAAATATTATTGCACTGTTGGGGTTCGAACCAAATTGGGATAAGGGCAGGAGTAGGATGACTGAGGGCACGCCACGATAGTGGCGATAAGTCCCCTCTTTGAGGAGTGGCTAGAGAGGCGCCACGGCGCCCTCACCTTCCGCCTGACGCAGGTCCTCACCGGACACGGATGTTTCGGGAGGTACCTGCACCGAATCGGGCGGGAGGTACGCCCGGGTGCTATCATTGCGAGGATCGCCCGGAGGACACGGTGGAGCACACCGTCGAGGTCTGCTCCGCTTGGGCGGAGCATCGCCGTGTCCTCGTAGCGGCGATTGGCGGCGGCGACCTCTCGCGCCCGGCCCTGGTTCAAGCCATGGTCCGGGGCGAGAGAAGCACCGGGCGTCGGGGGCCACGCCGTGATGGCTCTCGGCCACCGTAGGCGCGGGCCTGTGGACGGTGAGTAATGGGCTAGCTCGCCGCCCGTCTGTCGTGTGACGACGGGCAGGCCGTGTCGACGGCGCGTTCGTGTTCCACGCGCGCCTCAAAGAGTTGTCAGCAAACGGGAGGGGCCCGCAAGGGCCGGTGCCTGCCAGGGCTGCGGGACTGTTCGAAAGAGATACCGCGGCCCTGGAACATAAAGGGCCAATGAAGGAACATGGGTGGTTTTTAGTCAGTAAGAGTCTGACACTCCCTTCCGCTCCGCCCAGAGCGGGAGGAGTCATTTGATGATTTCCCACCCTCCAAAAATAAAATGAATAAAATAATATGAATTACGTTTTAATTCTTAAAATGGTCATAGACGTACCTACTATTATGAATTGTCACCTTGTAACCATTCATATTATTATCCTATTATGATTCCGCTAGGCGGCCATTTTAGACCCCCTGGTATTGTATGAGGTGAAAAGGATATATCTCAGTAAGGTCCTGTAACATAAAAAAATGTCAAAGCGCTGGCATCATTTAGACGTTTCCTTGTCTGCAATAGATTAAATACAATTTTCATAACGAATATAAGTTTTTAAACTGTCATGGTCACTAACATTTTCATTAACACTAGAAACGGGATATTTACCATGTTTACTAAGTATTTGTTTTGAGTTCCCGATATTTCATATCCAATGATCAAAAGTGTTTTAATGGCCTAATTGAAATAAAAAGTTAGAGTATGACTTTGTTAGTAACAATGGGTATTACTCACCTATGTATTTTTTGATCTTTGACAGTCGTTGTGGAGGTCAAATAGGCAGTCGCTCCATGTAACATACTGGTATTCAGCTGCATCTGGTTAGACTGGAAACCGATCCCATGGTTGGGAACAGGCTAGGCAGGTGCTGGTGTTAGTCATTCTAAGAGGTTATTGAAATAAAAGGCAAAACATGAAAACATTATTTTCCTTAAAAAAAGTCCCTTTTTAGGGTTCCGTACCCAAAGGGTAAAACGGGACCCTATTACTAAGACTTCGCTGTCTGTCTGTCTGTCTCCAGGCTGTATCTCATAAACCGTGATAGCTAGAAAGCTGAAATTTTCACAAATGATGTATTACTATTGCCACTATAACAACAAATACTAAAAATTAAAAAAAAAATATTAAGGGGGGCTCCCATACAACAGATATGATTTTTTTGCCGTTTTTATAGATTATTTTTTTAAAACATTGCCCCACACTAGGAATTTCTCCTGTATCGTGGGTGCGTTTACAAACATTTAAACTCACATACACAAACAGCCAGACCCGGAACAACTAGCTGTAGGCCATACAAATATTTATCCCCGTGCGGGGATCGAGCCCGCGACACGCAACGCAGCAGTCAATCGCTCAGCCACTGCGCCAACCGTGCCGTCAATACATAATGGTACGGAACCCTTCGTGCGCGAGTCCGACTCGCACTTGGCCGATTTTTCTTTTTACTCAGTCAACAAAACGGTAAGATAGTAAATAAATACTTGATGTAGTGATGTCCATACTGAAATAGTGCCGGTATTTCGGGACCGTTCCCATTGATGCCGAGTTTACGATCTCTGTTGGGAAAATTATGTGGGTCTTCGGTAATTTTATTGTGTGGAAACTTTATACGTTTGAAGTTGCTTTTGAAGAATGGATTTGCAGGAGTTTAAAGAGAGGGAGGTACCTATTACCTAATGAGTCTTTTTCGTGGTAATTATGACTTTGATGTTTATGTAATTAACAATTCTTACAAAACAAGATGGCAATAAAACAATTTATTGTCATCTTGTTTTGTAAGAATTGTCTTTGAATAGCGCATTTTATATAAATACCTGTGTTGCCATAGTAATTTCGACTCGAAAATCGCTTTTTCTTTCATAGAATAAAAAAAATAGTTATTCTCAGGGTTAGTCCGGGGGTTTAAACATAACTGGTTGGGTGTACAGTCCGGTACACCTCTACCTAACCCTTCGGGGATTACAGGTGCTATGTTATGTTATGTTATTATGAGAAATAGACTTTGATGTTTGTGTGATAATAAAAATAATTTATTGTCATCTTGTTTTTGAATTAGTATTGTCTTTGAATTGCTCACTTTTTGTAGATACTTAATAAGCTATGTTTTCTAAACTTCGATAAATGATGGTAGGGCGAGCCCAGAGGGTTTTTTTTGTAATAATATTCAGGATAAGACCTTGATAGCTGGGTAGGTACGGTGTGATGAGAGAACGCTAAAGACGAAGGGGCTTTTTTATGGACCCCGGACCCAGTGTTGTAGTACATTCTAACCTGTCTTGAAGTGAAGGTTTCGGACAAGAGCCTCTCGGGCTGGAGCCCACATTCAGTTTCCAAAAAGGGCCAAATACAAGATGATCGTCAGCTTCCAAATTAAAAATATATACAAATCTGAGTGAATTTAGTAAATTCCAATCAAAAATCGCTTTTTCATTCGTCATCATCATCATCTGCCTAGCTTTTTGCCAACTATGTTTAGTTCGGCTTCCAGTCCAACCGGATGCAGCTGTATACCAGTATTTTATATGCAGCGACTGCTTATCTGACCTCCACAACCCAGTTAGTACTGGGTAATACAGTACCCCTTGGTAAAACTGTATTAATGTGGTTTTTTTTTCATACAGTATAGAAAAAAACACATTGCTTTCATGCAGGGTATAAATTACAATAAAACTTCATTAGTCGACGTCAACGTCCATTCGAGTTGTCGATGCTTAGACTACTTAAATTAAAAGAAGAAGGTACCTATTTTTAACATAACGGCACCACAAAACTTTGTCCTGACAACTAATAATTTACTTTATAAGTCAACAAACAGTAAATGTTGCCACTCTAACCGCGTACTACTTATTTTTCACGCTTCCACAACTGTCGAAAACTTTTTAAGTATTTTTACTCTGGTAACATTGTTATAACTCCGCCTAGTAGGTACAGGGGAGGACAGAGAAAAGGGGCCAATAAAATTTCATTTGTTTTTGGTTGTGTTTAGGGTTCCGTACCTCAAAAGGAAAAAACGGAACCCTTATAGGATCACTCGAGTGTCTGTCTGTCTGTCTGCCCGTCTGTCACAGCCAATTTACTCCGAAAGTACTGGACCGATTGAGTTGAAATTTGGTACACCTACATACTATAGGCGTAGGCACATTACTCGTCCATCTTTGGGTCACCGATTTTATAAATCAGTGACCCAGAGACGGACGTGTAATGTAAATTAATGAATTTTAAACATAGGACCACTTTTAGAGGGAAGTTTTTTTATATAATTTTTAAATAAACAGTTTTGAAGTAAAATAGGCGAAAATTGACCATTCCTTAACTCCGAAACGACAGAGCCGAAAATTTTGAAAAAAATACTAGAAGTTTTCTTTGCCTATGGATTACAGGAAAACCTTTAAGAAATCTACATGCTAACAAATTTGGGTCAGATTTAAAACAACTTACGGAAATTAGATAATTAACGTACGGAACCCTGTCCATGCGAGTCGAACTCGCACTTGTGCGTTTTTGTACGACATTTAAGTACAGTTATGCCAAAACATAGGTTACTTTGGTCAATGTTTTAATATTCTCTATTGCTTTTATATAAATATCTTACTAGCTACATTACATGATTAATAGAATATCTTGCCCGCGGCTTTGTCTGCGTGTGTTTTGCGTTTCTTTATTTTTTACACAAATATCATCATCTGCCTAGCCTTTTCCCAACTATGTTGGGGTCGGCTTCCAGTCTAACCGGATGCAGCTGAATACCAGTATTTTATATCGAGCGACTGCCTGTCGGACCTCCATAACCCAGTTAGTGCTAGGTAATACGATACCCCTTGGTAAGACTGGTTGCCGGGGCCAACGGCTTAACGTGCTTTCCGAGGCACGGAGGAAACTCGGTATGTAATTGGTGGTCACCCATCCACGGACCAACCTAGGTAAGCACGGCTTAACCTAAAGATCGATCCGAGCGGCTGTTCTTATTTAGCCACGAGCTCCTCCTTTTTATACAAATATCCACGACGAAAAATACTTAAGTCCTTCTCCTGGTCCTAGGGTAGCTATCTAGGTGATAAGGTTTCAGAGAGTTTCTTTCGAATATTACATACAAGGTGGAAGACACACCGACGCTTAAACGGTTACATGTATTCCGTACATCATTCTGAACCCCCCCCCCACATAGAAATTTTCTATCGATAATTTTAAAAGCATCAGCGATTCCAGAAATTTTGATCGAGTAGGTATTGCAGTTTTGTAGGAAATAGCTGTTTTTTTAGGGTTCCGTACCCAAAGGGTAAAACGGGACCCTATTACTAAGACATCGCTGTCTGTCTGTCTGTCTCCAGGCTGTATCTCATAAACCGTGATAGCTAGAAAGCTGAAATTTTCACAAATGATGTACTTATTACTATTGCCGCTATAACAACAAATACTAAAAATAAAAAAAATAAAAATATTAAGAGGGGCTCCCATACAACAGATATGATTTTTTTTGCCGTTTTTATAGATAATGGTACGGAACCCTTCGTGCGCGAGTCCGACTCGCACTTGGCCGGTTTTTTTATAACCAATGAGAAGTTTCTAATTGGGGGTTCAGAATGATGTACTGAATACGTGGTAGCCGTTTCAGCGTCGGTGTCCATCCCACACTGTATGATGGAGTATTACTCACTACTACTTAATCATAAAATGAATACTACATTAGTCCATCAAAGTATTTCCCCAGTCAGTTGTCACTATGCTCTAGGAAGGCAAAGACAAAGTAACTATCTTATTGAGATAACAGCCAGTGTCTCCGTCGGCATGCCAGACCATCACTCACACAGTGGCGGCTGAGTAACGTTTGAACCGCGGCGTGAATTTCAACACGAGTCGATCAATCACCTTGGTCACGGGAGAAAACTCTGCTGTAAATATTTAATTTTGGTTATAACGGACATAAGTTGATATGAACGGTCGTACGGAGTCGATCTTCAAGGTTAAGCAATGGTAGCTGAGATCGGTCCGGGGATGGGTGACCATCCGTTATATACCGAGTGCCCTCCATGCTTCGGAAAGCACGTTCTGCACCTATGGCAGCTGCAACCCATCCCCAACCTTATTTTTACGAGAGTAAAGGATTCTGTTATTTTAGCAGTTATGCATGTGAGGGGCTCGTAGCATAATAATAACAGCCGCTCGGGTCGGTCCTTAGATTAAACCGTGCTTGCCTACGTTGGTCCGTGGAAGTGTGACCACCCGTTATACACCGTGACTTCTTAGTCATCTTACAAAGGTGGTCCACTCAATGTATCCGCCATAAAATACCTCCATAAACCCTTTTCGTTAATCTTTCCTATAAATCAGCCATTTCAGTTTTACAATGAGAATAAAATCTTCATTATCTTACGTTCTGATTCAGATAATAATTATTTTACTGCAAAATATTAAAATATTCAATCACAGTGTAATCGTTTTGCTAAATTGTCAATTTGGATGAAATTGCGATTAGAAATGTGTTTTTGAAATTCAGTAGTCTTCTATACTTTAAGAATTTAGTATTAGCTACTAAATTATGGACTGGAGAAGAACTGGAGAGATTTGGAAGAGACCTACACTCGGCACTGGGTAGCCAAGGTTGAAGAAGAGATAGAGAGTCATAATTTGTGAATTTGATATATTTCTCAAAATTATACTTCTCATAATGTTGACCAAGTTAAGTTCAATTTAAATAACCTTCTAAGCTTTCTCTTAAGTTAATTTCCCTAACAATAGTTCAATAAGTTTCCCTCATTGGTCGAGTGGTCGCAAGCGCGACTGCTGAGAATGAGGTCCTGGGTTCGATTCCCGGGTCGGGAAAACTGTTATTGAATTTTTCCATCAGGAATTTTTCAGTAACAGCCACGGAGTCTGGATTTGTGCCCAATTGATGGCAATGGGCTCGCCCTCTATTACATGGGACTTAAACATAACTGGGATTACAGGCGTTATATTATGTTATGGTGATGTTTAGTTTAGAAAATAGATTAAATAGACATAAAAATTATGTATTACTGAATATCTGATAAAAAATTAATGTGCTATTAAATTATAAAAGCTATGCAAGCTTTTATCCACAAACAATCATGAGACATATTTGAAAACAGATTACATTTCAGAAACTGATGGATTGAGCATTTGTCTCAATTGTTTGGTTTGGATAAAAGCGAATAAAGATGTCTTATCTGACCTCCAAAACCTTTTATAAGAGAATTACTCGTGTTCTTTACATTATGGAAAAGTTATCTTTTCTTTTAATAACAAGAACTCCGCGGTGGTCGCACCGTTTCTATGTCTTTAGAAAACATCGATTAATAAGCGTTTTGGTGGAATAGACATATTATTCCTAAGCAGATATAAATTTAAAAAGGGTATAATTAAACTTCTAAAGGATCGGGGGTAGGAATACCTATGGAGATAGGCTTTGCACAATGTATTGTATGTATCATTGTTGATAGGATAGGGACCTGTGTGATAGGTACATCACGCATTATTTTATTTTTAGGGTTCCGTACCTCAAAAAGTAAAAACGGAACCCTTATAGGATCACTTTGTTGTCCGTCTGTCTGTCTGTCTGTCTGTCTGTCTGTCAAGACCTTTTTTCTCAGGAACGCGTGGAGGTATCAAGCTGAAATTCATATCAAATACTCAAGTCTATGGTCTCTTGGAGCTGTGAAAAAATCAAACTTCTAAGTCAACGCGATCAAAAGATACTCCCGTTTATGCCGCAAATTTTCGACACTCGCAAGGGAATCAAAACCTACAGGGTACTTCCCGTGAACTCAGAATCTTGAAATTTGGTATGAAGCAACGTCTTATAGCAGAGATATAGGAAAAATTGCGAAAAGTATACATTTTTAGTTATATCATATAATAAAAATATTTTTAATAATTTTACGGAACCCTCGGTGCGCGAGTCTGACTCGCACTTGGCCGGTTTTTTTTTAAATTTGTTTTCAAATTCATTTATAACTTTTTTTTTTACTTTTAAATTCTTTTTCACTAAGTTAGTGACAGTACACGTTTGCTAACAGTTTGTTTTTATTATTTATCATAGTAATCTGTGGATAATGTTGTGGGTAGTATATTTGTTCAGACTAATTTTAAGGCAACGCTTTTTATGCGCAATATACTACTGTTTGTTTTCCCAAATGCAATAAATAAATAAATTAATTAAGAAGGGCTTCACAATCAGTTTAGGGTCTAAACTGATTGTGAAGCCAGGTGGGCCGCTGCAGATACAACCTGTTCCAGTTGGGGTATTCCCATGAAGCCATGTGTGACTGCTGTGCCTCAACGCTAACTATGGCTCAGCTCCTGTCCTGCACTATGTGTGGTTCCACGTGCACTTTGAGGGACCTACCCGAGGCCACCACCAACGCCGTCGAGGTGGCAAAGTTCTGGTCAAAACTGATTTAATTTAAAAAAAGAGAAATCATCGACACGGAGAAAAAATAGATGATCGATTATTTTATCATACCTGTTTTTCCATGTTCCTTCTTTGACCTTTGTGTTCCAGGGCTGCAGTATTTCTTTCGAACAGTCCCGTAGGACTATTTTATCATACCTAAGGTTAATAATATGATGTGAACAGAAACAGGATAAAAAACAAATCTTCCAGAATACATTTTCTAAATGATGGTTAAAAACCTCATCAAAATCCATTTCGTATTCATATTCATAATTAGCTTTTGCCCGCGGCTTTGCTCGCGTTAATTTATAATATGACAATCAATTCGGGTTGTACTCTGCTTGTAATAATATAATTCAATCATGATTCGAAAGACACGTGGCGCCATCTATTATCATAAGTACGTTATTGCTGTTTTCCTCGGGAACAGTACTTTTTTTCGGGATAAAAGGTACCCTATGTCCGTTTCTGTACACCTGACAACGTATGTGCAATTTCAGGATGATCGGTACTCCTAAACGGCGTGAAAAGGTAACAAACAAACTTGCTTTCGCATTAAAAATATTATAGTTAGGATAATTATATACATACAGTGTGTCGATTATACTTATTTTATTCAATGACATAGGTTTTTCCAATAAGAAGCAGTCCTTGGTCTCTCTATATCCAGGGGCGGATTTCCCTATAGGCCGAGTAGGCCCGGGCCTAGGGCGGCAAAATTTAGGGGGCGGCATTTTTTTTTTTTTTTTGTAGTAGTTGCCCACGCGCCTACGAGTAGGACAATTTGTGAATAACGATTCATTGTTACTCACAAATAGAAATGGTAAGAATCAGTATCTGAAATACTTATTGAGATAATTAAATCATTGACTGACTATCGTTTTTTTTCCATTTTAATTTAATTTCTATAGTTTATTTAATTTTTTATGCTTTTCAGCACACAGGGGGGCGGCAATGTTTCGTAGGCCTAGGGCAGCCAATGTATCAAATACGCCCCTGTCTTTATCTACATGTACATTTGAAAATTTTCGTGGGATAGTTTCCGACCATAAACCGAACGAAGTCTCAGGCAAAGCTAGTTGCTAATAAAACTATAAAATCCGATTCAATAATTTTTGCTTAATACTGATAAAATTTTTACTTACCACATAAATCACTGGTATTATATAAAATCATGTGTTTAGCACTAACTATCACATAAAACTGGTAGCACATACTTTCAACTCTACCGGTCAGTCTTATACTGAGGTTTAACTCCGGTGGAACCGTTCAGACTTTTAATACCCGGTAACTCTTGTGCTGCCTTGGAAACCATTAATGTGGCTATAAAATTGAACGAACGACTTTTCTGAAGTTTTTTAAATTAAGTTCGTTTAATTGTTGCCAATAAAATGTAAGTAGGTACGGGAAAATAAAGATCTTTACACATAAATACGTAATCCCCGAAGGGTTAGGCAGAGGTGTTCCTGATATTAGACCCACATTTCGCTTGTTATATTTAAGTCCCATGTTATAGGGGGCGAGCTTATTGCAATCAACCGGGCACAAATCCAGACTCCGTGGCTGCTACTGAAAAAAAAATCTTGATGGAAAAACACAATTACACTTTTTTTTAATAAAGATCTTTATTTTCAAAATGGAGTGGTAAAATATGAACTGAAATTGTAAATATTATTTGAGATTTTGTACAACTGAAAGTGGAAACAGTAATTGCAATTATGGTGTCAAAGGAAATGTCTGTATTCAAATAAGGAAAAAACTGTAAAGGCTCCTTTATCCAAAATTAAAATGAAAGTAAATATAATATAGGTATAAATGAAAATTCTCGATTTCCCCACAGTGGAACACTCATATATAAAAAAAACAGCTGTTTCATGCAAAAGCGCAGTGCCTACACGGTCAAAACATATGGGACAGCTCGTTTCTTTAATAACCGATGAAAATTTGTAAAGTTGGTGGGTACTGAATTCGTGTTACCAAAAAGTTTTGTTTTACACCGTATACAAAAACAATCAAAAGCCACGCGATTCTTACTAAAACTTCAATTAAATTACATTTTTAACTTCTTCTACCTAGAAAATCAATCCTTTCTAAGAAACCAAGTGGATTAAAGTCACAATCTACACTTACAGTAAGAAACACGAAGCCTCCTTTATTGCGCTACCGTAGTTCTTTTAAAAGGTCACGTTCCACGGAACTGATGGAACCTTAAACTTTACCTGTAGGTGCTTTTTTCTGGCCGCCAGTGTACCAAATGAAATAGAGAATGCCAACAGAATTTTTAGTGAACTGTGAGCCGTGTCAGATGACTTTAAAAATATTGTTGGGTGTTTTCAAATGGCCTTCAGTGTAATGGATGCTTTGAACATAACGGAGAACAACTGAATTTTGAAAGAGTATCTTGTGACAAATGTAAAAGTCTGTACTCAAGATCATTGTGAGATGTTATTCAAATACATGAAGTTGAAAATACAAGGTATAAACGGACTCTTCACAAAGCCGTCAACCAAGCATTTTATACATCAAACTAAGTCATTCTGTGCAAAAAATTTTGCTGGGAAACAATTTTTTTTGGGGTGAAAAATCATGATTTACGGTAGAACGCAATGAAACGCAATCAAAACATTGTGCTGATGGATACATTGAATAGTATGGGGGCCATGGATGTATTTAAAGCAAAGTTATAACATCAGAAACTTGTATAGTCGCCGTCAGATATATTGTAGCAGACAAGGTGACCAAATACTTCTGAACAATTTAAAATGTCAATAAGTTCCATACACTAAAAGTTACCATTAATATCTGAACATTCATTACTTCATTAATATCT
Source organism: Eurois occulta (assembly GCA_950022335.1). Lineage (NCBI taxonomy): Eukaryota > Metazoa > Arthropoda > Insecta > Lepidoptera > Noctuidae > Eurois > Eurois occulta. The sequence goes on along the minus strand of OX465480.1, from coordinate 19,592,974 downwards.
GAACAGATGCTTGTCAATAATTTCTATATAAACAACTAACCAAAAATATCTGAACACTTACAACGTCAAGTGTTATCTACGCAGATGGGGTAGTCTTAGATGTCTTTAGGAATCGCCTTGTGACCATTAAAGAGTGCCCGCGACTGGTTTTCATAAAGATATTAAATTAAAAAATGATAAAATAATTTGTCGGTATTCATAGCATTAGAGGCGGGACCTTAGACATAGCGGAATTTTGGCTGATTTCAAAATGTCGTCCAATTTACTGAACGCAGCCCACCCAAGCTGTATTCTTCGGGATATCTCCTTTTGTTGATGCTCTTTGCCAAATGAAAGCATATGGCCAAGATAGACATACCTACCATGACGTACGGTGCTGAAACATGGACGCTCACGCAGGAGGCTGTGTACAGACTGAGAGTTGCACAGAGAGCCATGGAGCGCTCCATGCTCGGCATAAAGCTGGTAGATCGAGTTCCTAACGTCGAAATCCGAAGACGTACAAAGGTTTTCGATATTGGAAATCACGTTACGGAACTCAAATGGAATTGGGCAGGACACCTAGCAAGGCACAGTGATGACAGGTGGACTAAGGCTGTCACTGAATGGCGTCCAAGAACGGGGAAAAGAAATGTGGGTCGTCCGGCGGCCAGATGGGCAGACGACATAGTTGCCATCGGGGGAAAAACCTGGATGAGGCTGGCACAGGAACGTGGAGAGTGGCAGAGGAAAAGAGAGGCCTATACTCAGCAGTGGGTGAATTCAGGCTGTGGATGATGATGATGATGATTCATAGAATTCACTAAATACATTAAAGATAATTATGTACTGCGGCTTACCTGTTACAAAAATTTACCCTTCGGTACTGGATGATATACAAGGTGTAAACGGACCCTACATGAAGCCGTCAAACGAGCTCTCGTAAATCGAATTAAGTAACTCTACGCAAAAACTTTTGCTGGAAAACGATTTATTTTGGAGTGAAAAATCACGTTTTTTGGTAGCACTCAAAACACTGCTGAGAGATGCATTGAAAATAGTACGGGAGTCGTGGAGATATTTAAAGTAAAATTATAACATTAAAATCTTTTATTTAATAAAATATTTGGAACTTTGACCTCCAATATCTCCGTAACTAGAAAGTTGCCAGGTATGGTCCAAAACAAAAAAAAATATCACTTCGTTACGGGTATTTCCATTTATGCTTGGTGTGAGACATACACTGTCAAAAGAGTGGCTTGGAAATGGACTGTAGCTTCGTTTCGTTTGTTTTTAACAGACTTCCAAAACGGAGGTTCTATGTTCGACTGAATGTATTTTTTTTCGGTTAGGTGTGGGAGGATAATTCTTTAGTAAAATAATAACTGTGGACCGATTTTCAAAATTATTCTTTTTTTTTCATTCGAAAGAGTATACTCCCATGTAGTCCCATATAAATATTGTTATGATCTGATCGTGGACTTCGGAGACATGGAACGGGACTCTTCAATAATAGACAGCAAATCTGTCGTGATTGCTGCAATCGCTTGGATGTTTATTGTTTACACAACATCATAACATAACATCACGCCTGTATGCTCTGAGGCGTAACGCAGATGTGTACAGTACACCTACATTTCGATAGGTACCTATGTTAAGTTTAATTTTATTGAGATTAAGCCTATTACCATGAAATGCATGAATAAGAAATACTTTTAAAGCATATTACAAAAAAAAAAATGAAAGCTTGAGAAGTCGGTGACAAAAAAACTAAATCAAACAAACAAAAGTCACCGACTTCAGAAGCTAGATATTTTTCACTTTTTTGAAGTCAGTTTTATTTTTTTGAAAAAAAGTTTTTTATTGACTGACCGATTCCTTGTGACCATTATAGAGTGCCCGCGACTGGTTTTCATAAAAATATTAAATTCAAAAATTTTAAAATAAATTGTGGATGCACATGACTTTCATCATTAAGAATAATTTGTCGGTATTCATAGAATTTACTAAATTAAAAGTTAAATAATACCAAATCTAATTAAAAAATAAAAAGGTGAAAAAATTAAAAAAGAAAACTAACAACCCATCTAGATTTTAACCTAACCAGCTAAAATATATTTTGCACAAAATTCAAGGCATCAGACAGCATCGTTATGACGGATAATTTCCGGTTTCTGAGTAAAAATGGCTCCCTCCCGCACTGAGGTACCGCTGAGACCATTATTTAGATAGCTCGATGTATCTCGAAGGTTCCAGAACCTTCTATAGCCTATAGATAAGCTGGAATGTTCCAGAATGAGGTGTTTTGGTTGGAGTTTTAAATTTTGCTGAACGAAAATTTTGTGAGGTGATGTATCATGCTTGTAAAAGATGTGTGAAGTAAAGTTGTTGGGATCTGGGAAAGAAAGAATAACATAACATTACGCCTGTAAACCCCGAAGGGTTAGGCAGAGGTGTACCTAATAGTAGTCGCCGGTTTTGTTTAAGTTCCATGATTACGTGGGACTTAAACATAACTCGCGGGCTACCTTGACGCTTTTCCCTTAACACATATACGATATAAGAATGCAGTTAGGATGCTGCTGGGGCTGCCACGCTTCTGTAGTGCGTCGGGAATGTTTGCTGATGCCCATACTGATGGCTTCTTAGCGATCAGACGTAAGCGTGCCGCGTCGCTGCTGCAGAGGGTCCGGGGCAGCTCAAACAGTCTCCTTAATGTCATTGCGGGGAAATTTGATTGCAAGTTTATGCATTTCTTTTCAAACCTGCATGTTTTACTATCCTAGTTGTTAAAGTTCATGTTTACTAACAATTTATATAGAATGATGTGAATGATATCTGAAATAAAATGATTAGGTATTATATTATAAACATTAATCTTCTTCTTCGTCGTCACACTCTTGGCAGAGTGGTCGTGGTCGGCACATCAGGGGTGGTAGCAAGCTTCACAATCCGTCGCCATTCCTCCCTTACTGTGGCTTTTCTTGTACATTCGTGGAGTGGACCATTGAGTGCAGTTTTAACTTGGTCGGTCCAACGCATTGGTGACCTGCCGCGCGTTCTTGTACCTTCAACCTTTCCCTGTACTACAAGTCGCTCCACAGATTTGTCTTCTTGAACATTAATAACCTGCTTAAAATGATCTCATGGCTAAATAGTGACAGCCACTCGGGGTCGGTTAGGTTAAGCCGCGCTTGTCTAGGTTGGGTCGTGGATGAGTGACCACCTATTACTTGCCGAGTTTCCTCCGTGCCTTGAAAAGCACGTTAAGCCGTTGGTCCCGGCAGTCATTTGTAGATCTTTGACAGTCGTTACAGGTAGTCAGTGGCCCGAAAGTCTGACAACCATTATTACCAAGGGGTATCGTGTTACCCAATTCTAACTGGATTGTGGACGTCAGATAGGCAGTCGCTTCATGTATAATACTGGTATTGAGCTGCATCGGGTTAGACTGGAAGCCGACCCCAACATAGTTGGGAAAAGGCTAGGCAGATGATGATGAACGTGCGTGTACTAAACAAAACGTGATGTATTGTCAAGTTGTAAAAACCGAATAAAGAAGGGTTCCTAGTTTCTAAATAAAATACGTTCTTAAAAATTCTAATATACACATTCTTTTCTACTGTGTAGGAAACTTCATGAACATTTTTGAGCTCGTATTCCTCTAAAAATATTAATTTACTCATACCAAGCGCTGTATGCAGAATATTTCCTTAAAGTTGCTCGTATGTTCAAACTATATTCTTGATCTTAGTTGACATGCTTTAGAAAAATGTAACATAAAATATTAAATTCATTAATATATTTAAAAAACTACCTCGTTGGTCGTAGAGATTGCAAACGCGACTGCTGAGCATGAGGTGCTGGGTTCAATTTCGGGGTCGGGTAAATTGTTATTGGATTTTTCCATCAGGAATTTGTCATCACCAGCCCATAGCCTAGATCTGTGCTCAGTTGATGGCAATGGGTTTGCCCCCTATTACATCGGACATAGAAATAACTGGCGAAATGTGAGTATACTTTACTTCAACTCTGCGTAACCCTTTGGGTTAACAGGCGCGATATTATATTAGTTCATTCAGTAAATTCTATGGAACAAGTCAACTTGTGAAATATATGTTAAAACTTTAAATAAAGCCGGTGTTTCTAAAACTATACACACAGTGCATATTAAATGAACCAGCACAATATTCATACGTATAAAGGTACCCCAGTCCTGTTGTCGACTTCACTTATTCATAAGTCGTATCTCTATAGCGACACAACTCTACTACATACATATTAAATCACCCGGGTACGGCCATTCTGTGTAGTAAATCTGACCTTTCGTTGGCTTCCGTGTAGTTTTATTATACTGGTCCCCCTTTTTGGGTGGTGAAGTGTACGGCATTTCTGTTGGTAGTTTGTGAATATTTTGCTGTAGTTGCTAGATGAAAGTGCCATGAGTGAAGGCTGGCAGGCTTTCTATATTCACAAACGATTTATTTTTGTGGCAACATTTATTGCCCAGACTTGTGACTTTGAAACATTATACAGGGTAACGACGACAATACGACAATAAATGAAAATACTGGTAATACTAGCTTATAGGAATATTTTTAACATCGAAATAAAATAAAATGTCTTTTTCAAACAAACCAAATAGCATAAAACTGTAACGCTACGCGTACTACTGGATCTCGATACGAAGTCACAGAAAAACTCACATCCACCCGCATTCTCCAGCCATCCCGCGATCATGGCGCTTGCAACAGCGTCCAAATATCGGGAGCTCAAAATAATTGAAAATCACGGAAGATAATTATCCCGTTCCATTCAAAATAAGAATATGGTTGAGATGAAAAAATGAGCATTAAAATACTTTTTCTTGCTGTCTTCTGATGGCAAGCGAGCAGCAACATTTTATAAGCGATATATAAAATGTTATATAGCCATTACAAAAAAAATCTCTCGACAATTTAAGAATAATCTTTTTCTACAAAAAACTACTGCAAACGTTAATTAAATACTCAACAATCGAGACCAAAGCTCTCAAAACAAAACAATAAAATATAAATCCTTCACCCAACATTCATTGTTCTAAAATGACTCGCAACTGCGGCCCGCAGTTACGTAGTTAATATCACGCAAACAGACAAACAGTCTAATTAAATCTTGGCCTGAAATTGCTTGAAATGTTAATAGAGTGGCTCGCGGCTCGAGCTTTGATGGTTAGGCATTGTTGCAATGTGGTATGGTGCAGCATTTCTTATTTTTTTATTTGACAAATAATATGTTCACATCTTATCCTCGTAGGCTTTGGCATGGCTGTATCTTTTAGTACACCCACATTCAACTATTATGTTGAAGTCCTGTTTAATAGGAGCGAGCCTATTGCCAAAAACTAGGCACAAATCCAGACTCCGGCCTGGTACTGAGTTTCTAACGGAAAAAAGGAATTTGGATGTTTGTTAATCAATCATACGATTTTGTTGGGCACATAATTAGATAGACCATGATTTGGATTAGAACATTGAAAACTTTTATCAATATATCCGTCATTTTTGCCTATTTCAGACCGTTGCCCGAGCAAAACTGCTAGCAAAACTAGTCATTACTAAAATCTGGTTTTAACCAAGATTTATGTTCAAACATCGTTTTAGAATACTAAAATAATGTTATCACATTTACAAGGTACTTGAACTTTATTAAACAGCCAGGATTAAACCCTTACTGCGTGCCCACGAACTACACGCGTAAGCGCCACGTGTTGCCAGTGAAAGAAGTTGCTAAAGCGGGTCATAGACCATAGGTTATGCATGACAGTTTTGTCTGTACAGTCAAACTGTGTAGGCATGGATAAACTTGTGTAGCAGGAAACTGTACAGTAATCCTGGTCTTCACATGCAACCTAGAGAATATCGAAACGCTTGAGTAAAGCGTGTGTGGCAGGTCTCAAGTACAGCTCTCAGTTCTCAGTGGTTATCTATTTATTTTTATAACAAATAATAAAACCACTAAAATATTACCATATTATTATTGTTGTGTGAAGCCATGTTTGCAAATGATTGGCTCATTTGCAAGCATGGCTTCAGGCATGTAGTATTTGTACGTATTTGTTCTCTATGGAATTCGGTTTGGAATAAAAGTTTTGCATGTACGTTTAAAACTGTCATGCATAACCACGGCCGGCTTTAGACTTATGCCATAGGGCATAGATCATTCCACGAGTCACAGCGACGCGATGGGACGGTACTTGCGCGAAGGTAACAAGTGACAAACGCCCGTGTCGCTTAATGCAAGTCGCGATCGCGCCGCGTCGTCGTAAGTGGCATCGCCTGAGGTTGTGTTCGGAGATTTATAAAGTACTTAAATAAACAGTCAGGGTTAGACCCTTAATATTAAAATATATCACTGTTTATCCAGTTTTATAGTTATAAACGGACAGATAAAGACACTGTCGGACAGTTTAATTAAATCGCGTCGTGAAATATTTCACTTGTGACCGCTTGGGTTAGTTTTTAGTATGGTTTAGTCTTTGTTGGGTATTTTATGATTGCGCCATTTTGATATTTATATTATTTACGATTTTAATTATTTACTGTTGGTGCAGTAATTGGCAGATTAGGTTGTGTGTTGAATTATAATATGTTGACTACATCGTATCCATTTTTAACCGACTTCAAAAAAGGAGGAGGTTTTCCAATTCGACCGTATATATTATATTTTTTTTAATGTGTTTTCGTCGTTTATCCGATTTTGATATTTTTTTTTAGTCAAATATATTTTTCTTTAACTTTAATTCTTTGTAAATCACTCTCACATATAAACAATGTGCTTTAGAATTCAATTTGCGTTAAAATAGCTTACATTCTAGTGAAGGAATAATACACTCAATAAATTATTAAGCGTTCTTTGTTTTTTTTACAGGTACGTTGGTTCAATTGGAGTTTGCTAGACCACCAGTGCCGAAAATAAAGGTAAAACTATGAACATGAAAAAAAAATAATTTCATCATCATTCTCATGCCCTTGATGTCTTAAAAAAAACCTAGGTACTTATATTTTGGAAAGATTAAAAGCCGATTGCACAATCTCACTCCTTTTATAGGACGGCTCATACAAAGTGGCCCGTAACCTGGCCAGTCAGTTTAAGGTTGTTCTCTCATAGACTTTGATTCGAAAGTTGATGAAGTTGGTTGTTGTTTGTTGTTGTTGGAGTAGTTGTTGCTTTGATTTGTTGCCCTAGAAAACATTTCTAAAAAGTTAAAGGGTTAAGCAGACTTCAGAAGCTGCCACAGTTACCTACATTTTGATGTAATCATTAACTAAATATAATAAAGTATGAATATACAGGGTTATTTGTAAAGCACCAGAAACCTCTTAAGAGGTCATTGTACTCATCACTATGAACAACTTTTACTAAAAAAAATCAGCTGTTCCCTACATTTTGACGATCATAAATGTAGGGAACAGCTGATTTTTTTTTCGCGATATCAGGTTTGGTCCCATAGTAAAAGTTGTTCATAGTGATGAGTACTATGACCTCTTAAGAGGTTTCTGGTGTTTTTCAAATAACCCTGTATAAATATAGCAATAATGGATCTAAAGGAAGCACAGTTCATATAAGTTGAAAGTTTCAAGACCTTAACATAATCGTGTGCCAAACTTACTTACAAATGCTACGTCAAGAAATATTCTCACAAAAAGTTTTAATTTCTCGAAGACCTATAAAGCCCTACCAATTTTAAATTACTTCTCAACTAACATATTATTCCAGAACATAGATTCCTACGCTCACATTTGCTTACAACACCACTTTATCATCTTAATGAGCTCCCAAATAATTCTCTAACTGTAGTTCTACGTAATCGGCCGCCATCTTAGTTAAACATTCGTTAAGGATGAAGCGTTTTGAGGTCGGCTCCACCATATGTAGTTAAAATTTAGTGAGCTTTGTAAGAATAATGGTGCTTAAGGTTTTTATTATTACGTTGTAGGGCTGCTAAATTTTTGTCTTGAGTTTTAAATATGTAGTTAGTCGGGTTGGTGACCGAAAATAGAAGAAAGTTTTATTTTTTTTTTATGTTGTTAGTGGTACTTACCTTTGGAATCAATGAGAAAAGTTAGGTACTTAGTTGGAAAGTTTCTTAATGTAGTTGGTAGATGATAGTACAGTCATACTGATGAATGCAAAGATAACTGCTTATTAGCAGTTTAGAAATTTCGTGTTTTCACTCTAAAATTCGGGTTGGACAGTCCCTGCAATTAATTTTTCATGATAAAACGACATGTTTTCCCCGAAGTTTTTCCCAAATTTCAGCTCCATTTTACGCTTATTTTGTTTTAATATTCATAAACAATAAACTGACTTTGCAATTCCGAGCGCATCGAAAAATCGAGCTCCGGTGGGTGCCACAACGGTTTAAAACTGAGTTTTGGCAGCCCTAACGGTAGTTTAAACAGAAAATTACTTTTTTCGCGAGATTACGAAGCAAATTGAGTCGTAACAATTTTCCTCACCGAAAATGATTACTAGAACAAGAGCCTGAACGAATTGCGGGAATAAAAAAAATAATATTTTACGGCGAAAAAGGTGGGGATAAAATTCAGAATGTTTATCGTTAATCGAATGTTAGGTTTACGGTTTTTCTGAGGTTAAGGAGATGCGCTAAGGTAACCTGTGAAATATTAGATTTTTTTCTGTTTTTTGCAGGTCCAGTGAGTTGACGATTGATTAATTTACAACTGCAACAAAATATTTACATAATTATATTAATTAGAATCGTCGAAACTATTCTTTAAGTTAGTGATGGCCTTAGAGTTCATGAAATAGAAATTTTTAGAGTGATTAAAAACTTTATGAGATTTATTGATATTTTTTTTTAATAAAATTCAATAAATACATATTTTTTACGGTCGAAAATTAATTAATCTTCGATAAGTAACGTGATGCTGACCTGTAAATTACAAAAAAAGTTAGCTAAATTTATATTTCGCGGTATACCCTGACGCTTTGCCCTTAACGAAAAATTGGTTTCGTTATAGAGGGTTCGCAAGTTGATATTTTTCGGGGAAAACTACGCAATTTGTTTCGTGGATATTTTTTGTGAAGGAAATTGTTTATCTAAAATTAATTTTGAAATTAACTTGATTGAACGGTTATTAGAGTCAACATCAGATATTTCAAAGCTTTTCTCAACTACAGTTTTTATGACAACCAATAATTTTCAAGCGAGTCCTCGCCTGAAAATTATTGAAACCAGATAGACAACAAAACGTCTCTTTGTGCCTATTGGCCTTATTTCGTTCTGTCTCCTCCTGATATGGAAGGAAGTGAAAATTATGGTTTTCCTACTCCTCCGCTATACTTTTCTGTACCAAGACAGTTAAATCGTTTCTCTGAGACTTCATCGTGCTTCATTGTCTCGGCGCTTTTCTGGTGGTCGCCACTGTTTCTGATTCTGGCTTCCAGGAGTTACAGTGTTTTGGGAATAGTGTGTGACGCTTGTCCCATAAACCAGATAAACGTGGAACTGGTTTCATTAAACCGTATCGTTTTTCTACAAGGACCTTCAATATGATTAATATAGGTAAGTTTTTCTGTAACTTATGGTAGGGCAACAAAAAAGGGTTCATCAGCAAGCGTATTCAGCATGAAAACTTGATAGCTTAGTAGGTAGGGCGTGATGAGAGATCCACAAAATTGTATTTGAAAAGTTTCATATGGCTCCTATATGAAACTTTTCACTTTCAGATTTCATAACTTTTTTGCAAAAAAAAAATATCAACTTCCAAAAAAAACATTTTAGTAATGGAAAATAGCTTCACTTCTGGAAGTTGGTAACTTTTGTTTGTTCGATTGACTGTTTTGCCACCGACTGCCGAAGTTTTTTGTTTCAGCACACACAGATTCTTGTTAAGTATTATTTTCCATTGTAACTCAAACTTATGAGCAGATCATACACATGGACAGAAGAAAAAATATGAATTATAGAATATAACTGATAAACTACCCAAGCAATGTGAATAAAAATAATGAGACCACCGCGCGAGTATCTTCCACCAAATGAAAAAAAAAACACCAAAATCGGATTAGTAATTCAGTAATCACGGAGCTATGAGGAAACAAAGACAACCAAAAAAAAATACACCCGAATTGAGAACCTCATCCTTTTAGAATCGGTTAAAAAAGAACATAAACTAACAACGAGATGTTCAGCAACGTTGATTTTCGTCTCATCTTACGGAACCTGAAACAAAATGTATCACGACTTCTCCATCACCGTGATTACTGTCATTTTTGTCGAAAATTTGCTCTATAAGCTGTAAGGTGATGTATCCACACAATTGGAAGAAGCCTGAGCTGAAAATAAAACAGTGAATCTTAGTAAGAAGCAATCAGCCAGAGACAACCATCAACCACGCATTACAATACTTCAGCATTAATTACGGTGTGGGCGTCTCAAAATAATCCTTTATTTATCTATGGTGGGTGCTTGCATGTAATTAATCAAGATTTTAATGAAGTCTGTTAAACAAAGGTTAAGACTCTGAACACAAAGTTTTTTTAGAATTTTGAATGAGAATCCAGTCTATTTTAGAAATAAGTAATACCTACATTAATTTGTGTCAAACTCGAACTCAACTCAATGAACTTATTTCAATTAGACCGTAATAGGCACTTTTGAATGTCAGAAAAACAAAGAAGGCGAAGCTACAGTCGCAGAAACGAGGTATAATAACTTGTGAAAGTAGTGTAGTTGCCTATTCCAAAGCGTAGATCTCTATGGAGGAGAATGGGCAAGAAACTCCATGGACACTCTTTCCAATCAAAATATTGTTACAAAATCTTGATTAGGTAGGTACATCATTCATTTTGTGATTATACATATAATTGTGAGAACAATGAAGACAGACGTGCAAGTTAAGAGAAATGCTAGGAATAACGCTTCCACACATTTGGGGGTAGACAAAAATATCCGAAGAGGCTGCAACGATCAGAACGCTTGCTAGGAGAAAGGAAATTCTTACTTCCAAGTTACTTGCGTCCTGTCCTGTCCAGCTTTTCCAATGTGCAATCAATTCACACAACACACGCAAAATAATAAGCAGTTCCTTGATTTTATATAGAAACATGAGCTTCGGTTCGGAGATGAGATGTTACTAGTTCTTTTTTTAGGGTTCCGTACCCAAAGGGTAAAACGGGACCCTATTACTAAGACTTCGCTGTCTGTCTGTCTGTCTGTCTGTCTCCAGGCTGTATCTCATAAACCGTGATAGCTAGAAAGCTGAAATTTTCACAAATGATGTATTACTATTGCCGCTGTAACAACAAATACTAAAAATTAAATATCAAGGGGGCTCCCATACAACAGATATGATTTTTTTGCCGTTATTATAGAATAAAAAAATGGTACGGAAACCTTCGTGCGCGAGTCCGACTCGCACTTGGCCGGTTTTTTTCAGACCGCATGATCGTTTGTTTGACGTTCGACTCAAAGTTCGAATTTTAATTCTGAAAGGAGGTTGTAATGAAACATTATGTTTATACTTAACTAGCTTTTGCCCGCGGCTTCGGCCGCGTCGATGTCGAGAAATATCCGACGGGAACGTACTACCGGGATTAAAAAGTAACCTATAGGTTAATCCTGGTTACGGTAACAAACATAGTTACATAACTTCATCCCCCTTTTTATTCCTTCTCGGGTAGGATTATCAAAAACGCTAAGATAAGTATAAATCAATTTTCAATCGTCAGCCTAAACACAAAATTTGAAGATCCTAACTTCAAAACTGACGGACTTAAATATTAACTTCCATCCCCTATTTTACCCCTTTAGGGATGCAATTCCCAAAAATTCTTTCTTAGTGAATACTTACTCTTCACAAAGAACACACCCTCCAATTTTCATGTCTCTAGGGCCAGCAGTTTGGGCTGTATGATATATCACCCAGTCAGTTAGTCAGTCAGTTTACCATATATAAATGGATTAAGATTATAAGATTATAAAATAGGTTGCTCTGGTTAGGTTATACTTGGACTCAATGAACTTAAAAAACCTAGTGCACTGCCAACCTCAAAGTACATATTTCTCACTTTCGTAGCCATTTACAACTACTAACCCATTTACAAAACAGATTAATGTGAAACAGGAACAGGCTAGAGAAGGGAATATTATCCGAACCGCGGATATGGCGGATACGGCCCACAGCGAAACTTGGCGGATATCCGGGATTACGTTTGTAAGCTAGTTTTGTATACACTAAAATGTAATATTAACGTTAATTAATTAGCTCTCTGGGTAGTATGAAGGGTTAAGGGTCAATATAAAAGCTATATGTTTGACGCTTTACGCAACTTCTGTTATTAACCGCCAAGCTAGCAGTTTATTTTGAGAAAGCTATGACCACACGATTAGTAAGAATATTAACAACGACAAGCAAGCTCGTGCCCTAGACTGTCCGCCAATGACACAAATATGTGACAAAAAATGTGGTGCACTATATAACACGAAATAAAAATTAAATAGTTTTGGAATCTCTATTCTTTTTTAGGTATTTGCTGTGCAATTGTGGCTTGGTGTAGGGGGCACGCGCGTGTGTTTATACTCTGGCGTTTAAAAGGTTAATAGGATATTAATTGTAGTGTGGTGTAACTTTGAACGAAAAATAAGGGTATAAAACATGTTGTGATAAAAATTTAAAAGAGTATGCTTAGATGGTTTGGTCATCTGGAGAGGATGAGTGAAAGGCGACTAACAAAAGGTACAAAGCAGATGTGAGTGGCAACGCCGGGGTACACCCTAGAAGGACATACACTGACCTTATTGGCGAGGTTCTTCAGAAAGACACAGAGGAAACTCGGTATGTAACGGGTCCATTCACGGACTAACCCAGGCAAGCGCGACTTAACCTGAAGATCGACCCGAGTGGCTGTTATTATTTAGCCACGAGCTCCTCTCTTATTTTACTACTATTATAAATGTGAATGTTTGTGAGGATGGTTGGATGGATGGATAGATGATGTGTCTTTTACGCAAAAAACTACAGAACTGAATTTGATGTAATTTGGCAAACAGACAGTTTATAACCTGGATTAACACAATACTTTTCATTTTTCTAGTGGGACAATCACTGAACTCCACGTGGGCCGCATGCATAACTTAGAAGTATTATAATCGTGGAAGTTTGTGAAAATAGATGTATGGACGGCTGTTTGTTACTTTTTCAGGCAATAATTACTAAACGGATTGTGATGAAACTTTACAGTAGTATAAGACTAAGCATATACACAAGCAGCATTTTGATGTTTTTGCTGTCCTGTGCGAGACAAATAAATACTTTGTCTTTCTTTAGAGGCATGAATACAAAATCAATATACAATATTAGGGTCATGCCTCTCTGTGATCACACCTACACCATGACATATTCGTTGTCATCCAGACCCAATTAATTCTTTCGTCGCTGTCAAACTCATAACAACGCTGTTTTGAACTCACCTGATGAACTTTTGTCAAAATGATCCGCCCCTACGTTTGGTAAAACCCAGTTGTTTTCAAAACTAATTGTATTGTTCGTTTTTGGATAGTACCTATATCTATTTCCTTAATTGGCGTAAGTGCATGTATGAGCACACGTTAAGTCTAAGTTTAAGGTACTTATATTTCAAAACGACTGCCTCGTTGGTTTAGTGGTCTCAAGCGCGAATGCTGAGAATGAGGTCCTAGGTTCGATTACCGGGTCGGGCAAAGTGTTATTGGGTTTTTCCATCAATAGCAGCCACGGAGTCTGGATTTATGCCCGGTCGATGGCAATAAGCTCGCCTCTTTACAAGGGACTTGAACATAACTGACGAAATGTAGGTTTATTATTAGGTACACCTCTGCCTAACACTACGGGGTTTACAGGCGTATTGTTATGTTATTTCAAAACTAAAAATGCGCATGACAGAAACTCTTAACAAACATCAACCCGCTGATGCCTAAACATTTTATTTCACTCCATTCAAACTCTGCCTCAAAATAAAATCACATTTTGTCAGCTCCTCATTTTTTCCTAACCTTACATCACTCAAGGGCCAACAAGATATCTTTCAGACTTCTCCCCACAATACCCTAGTTTGTCGTTCATGCGTAAAAAAAGGTATTGTGTTGGTCGGAACATTTAAAAGGCAATTTCGGTATCATTACGTCGTTTTGGTTATAATAGTGTGTGGCCAACGCTTCGGTACAATGGTGCCTTGTAGCCGTATCCGAGAATCCGACAGCGCGGATAATGTGGCCGATGTGTCGGATATTTTTGATGATAAGCACAACACTTATGTTTGGAAAAGGGTGTGATTTTCGGTTTTTTGCCTTATCTTTTTTTATTTTGTGTTTTTGGTTTAAAATATTAAGCGGATAAGGTTTAGTATTTGGTTATACGGTCGTCGTTTTATTGTTAGGGCCGATAAAGCAGTGACCGTGAAGATTTGGGTTTTACTTTACGGTCACGGTCACGCAAATATAATGTTTGTTCAGCTACATTTTAATGTCGTAAGTGCTTCAATATAACTTACAACATTGTTCTAAACCTTTATAGTAATATCTCAATAATTTATGATATGATTTTTATGATATCTAGATTTCAAAACTTTCGAGTTGTAACTTGCGAGAACTACGCATCCTCAAAATGCAATAAGTCCGTGTACAGTGTTTTTTACACTTGTGCATAAAGTTATAGTAAATAAGTTCATAGCACGGTTATGGTGTAGTATGTGGGCAGACTCCTTTATTCGAATCTATAGATGAATAAGTTCTCTTTTAGTTTTCTCATAAAGTGTATCACAGCTAAGTTTATTTTACGATAAATTAAGCAAGCACTTCTAATGCGCGGATTCAGTTATCTTGGGACTAATGTCAGGCGTTCCCTTTCTATGGGCCGGTATAGGACAGACCCATTCTCTATGGAGATTAACTCATTACTTTTTACGACACCATGTCGTTCATATAATGACCAGCCTTATCAAAGGGAAAATGAAGAATTTTCTTTTTAAATAAAGAATAGGATCAGACCCAAAATTAAATTATGGTTGACGGTTACTTTTGAGGGAAATTTAAGAAATGGCAAATCTTTTTATTTATTTTTAAGAATTGTTTTTTGTCTCTTTGGTCCAGTGGTCGCAAGCACGACTGCTGAGCACGAGGTCCTGGGTTCGATTCTCGGATCAGGCAGTGTTATTGGGTTTTTTGTTCAGGAATTTCTCAGTAGCAGCAGCAGTCTGGATTTGTGCCCGGTTGTTGGATAGCTTCGCCCCCTATTACATGGGACTTAAACATAACTGGCGAAATGTGAGTGTAGGTAGGTAGGTACTAGTATTAGGTACACCTCTGCCTAAACCCTTCGGGGATTAGAGGCGTGATGTTATGTATTCTTAAGGGTTTTGTCTTTTTGCAGCGAGTCTTTTTGTTTTGGGCCGTGCACTAACCAATGCATTTGTTCATTTGTGTGAAATTCTTCGACTGCCTGTCTGGATTCCACAACCCAGTCACTTTTTAGAGTAACACGATACGCCTTGGTAAGACTGGTTGTCAGACTTTCGGGCAACTGACTGTCTGTAACTACTTTCAAAGATCTACAAATGACAGGACCAACGGGTTAACGTGCTTTCCAACGCAACGAGGAAACTCAGTATGTAATAGTTGCTCACTCATCCACGGACCAACCTAGGCAAGAGCGGCTTAACCTAACGATCGACCCAAGAGGCTTTTATTATTAAGCCACTATAGCTCCTCTAGCTAATTAGCCATAAATAATATTATAATCTTTATAATTCTTGTTATATAACGTCTCGTTTCCCCAATTATTGCGGTGAATGAACGAGAGGATTCATATCGTGTATCAAATGGAGCGGTGAAATTTAATTTACTGCTTTCTTATTTTGTCTGATATATACGCCATTTTGTTGGCAGTCGCTCCATGTAAAATACTGGTATACAACTGCAGCCGGTTAGACTTGATACCGACCTCAACATAGCTGGGAAAAGGCTAGGCAGATGATGATATACGAGTACGCCATTTTGTTGACTTTAGTTTGAACTCTGAAATTTGAGTGGGGGAATAAGTAGCAGCAAAAAAAAATCTGTATATGCCACTAGCTGTTACCCTATTATTTTAGAAAAAAAATTAGGGTTCCCTGCAAAAAAAATAAAACCTTTTATATTGGTAACAAAATCCGATTCAAATAGGGAAGTAATATTTTTTAAATCAATCAATCATGCAAAATATTTTTATTTCACATAGGCCTACATGGGCACTTATGAAACGTCGACAAAAAGGTGCACGGTTCGGGTTGGTCGCTTTCCGATTATTCCCGATGTCCACCACTTGTCTGGCCACCACTGGGGGACAGCGAGACAACTTTAAAACATTATTCTCGTTGTCCACCACTGGGTAACAGCGTCACAACTTTGTAAATTATTTCCATTCGCCACCACTGGTGGAGAGCGACACGATTTTGATGGCCAGTGGGAATTGGATCAAAAGAGTTGTGCCATTGTTCCCCAACGGCGGCCATAGGGAATGTTAAAAAATCCGTGTCGCTGTCCACCAGTGGTGGCGAATGGAAATAATTTACAAAGTTGTGACGCTGTCCGCCAGTAGTGGACAACGAGAATAATGTTTTAAAGATGTCTCGCTGTCCCCCAGTGGTGGACATCGGGAATAATCGGTCGCTTTCTATGGAGAAGAACCGGCAAGAAACTCCATGGTTACTCTTTTAAAATGATTAGATTTTACAATATTATCATGGTACAGCATTAGAACTCAAGTATAGGGGGACAACATATTAGGCCCGACAATAAGTCGTTGCTTACCACAAAAAAAAATAATAATAATAATAATTTCATGCTGACGAAGGCGTCGTGGGCAGTAGCTAGTACATACGGCGACACATCATGCTATACATTTCCAGTACAACATGGTCTTTTTTTTTTATACAAAAAAAGACCACCTGTACAATGAGAGATCCGCATAAACTGATTTTATATAGCTTGACTGGTCGTCGCGCGTACCAACATAAAATTTAATAACACGAGTTCCTTATTCAACGATCAAAGGAACAATTATCAAAAACCATCGCCTCCACCAAAATCAAACGCAGAACAAACAATTGACTCGCTCCACAATGCAAATCGTAGCCAATTCACAAGAACCGATTCCTTAGAAATTCGGTATTTCTACCGAATTAACACGTTCGATGCAAAACGATTCGAATTCGGTACCGGAATACAAATTACCTATACCGTGTTCCAGAGACGTACCGGGTACGGTCTGCCCGGCTGATTTATAACCGGACCAAACCGGGCGTATTTTATTGTTATTACCGGTACGGTATTGTAAGAAATTTGCAAGTGTGAATGGAATATTTTTGAGGAGGCTCTTTGTATGATGATTTCTTTTGTGGAGTAGGGTACAGGATATAGCTATTCATAAGCAAGCAACCTTAGTTTTTTGTTTCAATAATTTCAGTGGTAGTGTAAGATTAGTGGAAGACCAAAGAAACGATGGATGGACTGTGTGAAGGATGATATGGCTAGAAAAGAGGTGACTGCTGAGATGACGAGTAACAGAGAAGTATGGAAGAAGAAGACATGCTGCGCCAAATAAATTGGAGAATGATGAGTGAATGAATTATCATAACACTACTTTGATGGTCTAGTGGTCACGATTAATGGCAATGGGCTCGCTCCCTATTACATGGGACTTAAAAAACGTAACTGATGAAATGTGGGTATACTGTTAGGTACACCTCTGCCTAACCCTTCGAGTGTTATGTTATCATAAACTGATATTCAGCTTAAATTACTGGTTTTCAGCTGCATCCAGTAAGACTGGAAAATAGCTCAACACAGTTGAGAAAAAGGCTAGGTAGTGTTGTCATACTACTGATAAAATACTTTTAAATGCTTTTTTCGGATAGCTAAGGACCTATTATCATCAAGATTCGATGTGGATCTGTGACAGTACAGTCACCTGCACCAATTATGTAAATTTTAGTATTAACGGTTCCAAAATACTATATTCGTAATAAGTTGAAATTGTAAATACTGTAAGACATAATCACTTTTAAAAATTGCTGAGTTTAGATCGTTTACATTTTGGTGCTTGTGACAGTATCACATACGACAAAGAAGGATCTATTCTTTGATTCAACCTAAATACATATTTCTTTAAAAAATCTGTCTCATTTAAAATTGTTGAGTAAATATTTGCTGATAAGGTTTTTTGATACTTATTTCGGTTTTTTTTCTTCACTTCTCTTCAACCTTTGGCCACAATTCAATTCAATTCAAATTCTTTATTTCAGACATGAGTCCATAGTGTTAGTTTCAACAAAATAACTTAATAACTAGTGTTTGTTAAAAGGGAAATAATAATTTAATTTCTTAATTCGGTATGGATCCTTACCCATTGGCGCAGCAGTGGGGAGTCCCACCGAGCTGAGAACACGCTCAGGAGACTGTTGGTGGCGGTGCGTGACCGGCCGGCTATGGAGGCGGTCCTTTTTCTTATAATGGCGTAAAAATCATCTGTGCGCGCCTCCGCAAACATAGCCAATAATGCTGAGTGTAGGTCTCTTCCAAATCTCTCCACTTTTGGCGGTTTAATGTCATGGCTATCCAGTTTCTTCCAGCCACTTAATGAAATCCTCTGTCTATATAGTTGGTTGCCTTTCCACATTGCTCCGTCCGATTTCGTCTTACTCTGTACCAAAGAATTCCTAACTTCTATTACCCAACGGTAAGATGATAACCCCGCACCAAAAACTTCGGAAACTCCCTTAAATTAATAAACACATCTAATATTGTTGCACTTAATTTACTCAACATTTCATAAGCAGCTCAACTTCGAGTATAAATAAGGAAACAGCCCAGTACCTACGCATATTTGCCAAACTCCCAACTTCGGGCCAAGTTAAACATTTAATACAAAGTTTCAAAGATATTAACTTTGGTATTTGAGCACAAAAACTGGAAAGATATTAATTTTCGTGCGTTCGTTAAAAGGGCGGGATCGATTCGGGGGTCGTGTATTTGCATTGTTCTTACTGAAATAGGTAGACACGAGTGACAAGAAATCTGACAGTTTCTTCAGGGATTGCAGGCGTAAAAGCTTTTGAAGTCATGACTCGTTGTTAGTGGTAACTGCTAAGAGATAAATTAACTGAACGGGCAATGTGCTATTGGGGATTTTCATTAGCATATCTGCAGTAGTCCGCTTAGTGCCCAGTCGATGGCAATTGGCTTGACCCCTATTTACATGAGACTTCAATATAACTGGCGACATGACGTGATGTATTATATTCGAACAACTCTGCCTGTCTACTCGAGGAATATGGATAATGATTATGTGGATTGGAAAAATACCTACTCTCCAATATTTGAGTTAACAATGATATTTATGAAATTACTAACTTTTGTGGAATTAATGAAATTACTAACTCTTAACACACCGAAAAAGTTTCTGTAATAATATGATTCCATAATTATTCGAAAGACACGTAGCGCCATCTATTATCATAAGAACGTTATCGTTGTTTTCCTAGGGAACAATACTTTTTTCGGGATGAAAAGTACCCTATATCCGTTTCTGTACACCTGACAACGTATATACAAAATTTCAGGATGATCGGTTCAGTGATTTAGGCGTGAAAAGGTAACAAACAAACAAACTTACTTTCGCATTTATAATATTAATATTATATATTATACATATTACATTAAAAATATTTAAAATTATTAAATATAATAAACTAGCTTTTGCCCGCGGCTTCGCCCGCGTGCAGTTCGGGAATTGCCCACGGGATCTTGCCTACTTCTGGGATAATAAGTAATCTACAACTATTTGTAT